>CM046881.1:236593047-237793047 GCA_025667525.1 Glebionis coronaria
AATCTCCCCCTTTTTTTATTCCAACAATACATAAACTCAATCACAAAAAAAACCAGATTTTCGAAGACGAGTTTATTCATTTCTCCCCCTTTGTCGAAGCAAAAAGGTTGCACAAGTCGGTGTTGAAGAAACGGACTTTGCAAAGACTCCCCCTTGGTGCTTACTCCCCCTAGCTTGGGGCACCGAGGAATCGAGATATGGTGACAAGCTACATAGAAGGATTAGTTGAACAAAAGAAACAACCAACAATATATAGCAATAGGTCACATAAAAAATAAAAGAGAAGAAAACAAAAAAAAAACAAAGATCCAAGATAGGTTACTAAAAGATCATCATACAAAGAAGTATGGAAAATGAAACAAGCCAAAAACATAAATCTAATCCTAGTTATTCTAGAATTCTAAGATTTGCTTGAATTTGGTGTCTTGTGGATAAGCAACTAATGCTTATATGAAAGACAAGGTAATGGCGGAAGGTGGTGGTGGTGGTGGCTTGTTGGAGATCTCATAATCATAGTGAAGAGGAGGCTTGATTAAGAGACTCTTGATGTAGCTCAACTCGTCATAGATGTGTGCCATAGCAAGATGTTGATATTGATAACAATGACAATATGTTCCATGGTGCATGACATTATCATGAGAAGGAGGAAGAACACTAAAGGGTGGTGGTGGAAGAAAAGATGTTCCACAATCAACATTCTTGGTAGGAGAGATGTGATTAAGAGTGTTCTTGGGTTGGTTTGGATTGTAATGGTTTCTGGGTGAGTTGGGATTGAAAGTAATTGGAGAAAATGGAGGAGATTCAAGGCTTTCATTGGGAGAGTAAGACATTTTGAGGTGTGAAGTAATGAAAAATGCTTATGGTTTAAATAGGGAAGGCTTAGGGTATTTTTAGGGTGGTCAAAGGGTTTGAAACAAAGATTCACAAAAATGTTGGAGCAAATCTGGAGTTTCAAACAAAAACCCGAAAAAGGAAGGCACTGTAGGCGGTTCCTTAGCAAGGCTGGCGGTACCTTATCAATAAGGTATCGCGGTTCAAATATGGAACCGCCTGCAGAGGCAGTGTTTGGTGTTTGGAGGAAGATTTTTTAGCAAATCTTATTTTTCTAGTATAACTTATCATAGGGATATGCTTAAAAGCAAAGATAGACAAAGAAAACATATGCAAACTTACCAAATAGAGATTTGACCAAAATACATGGATTAAAAAATCGATGTAGGAGGTGTGTAAGACAAGACCTTAAGTCATGACACAATGATCCTCCATGATTCTATCTTGTTCTTGCTATGTTTGAGAGAATCATACATATGAATTATGTAAGCTCTAGATTAATAGCGAGAATCTATGAAAAATCGTTTTTAGATTGAATTAACAATGTCAAACAAATTTCTCAACCATTTTCGAAAGAGACTTTGAGAATTTTGAAAAGGAGAAGAGAATGTTTTTCAAAAAGAGTTTGGAAGACTCAATGACTCAAAGTGGTGCAAGAAGACACACAAAAATAAAAGAAATTAAGGTAGATGTTCCATTAATCCTAGACCTAGACGCAAGTAACTAAAAGGTTCCCTCTTAAGTAGCTTAGTGAAGATGTCGGCTAAGTTGTCATCGGAGGGTACCTTCTCAATTGAAATGTTCCCCTTTTGAACATTATCCCTAAGGAAATGGTGTCTAATTTCTATGTGTTTGGTTCGCAAATGTTGCACGGGATTCTTGCTTAGGTCTATAGCGCCTTTATTATCGCACATGATGGGAACATCATCAAGAGAAATCCCGTAATCAACAAGCGTTTGCTTCATCCATAGAGCTTGTTGGCATGCTTTTCCGGCACTCACATACTCGGCTTCCGTGGTGGATATTGCAAGAGCGGTTTTTTTCTTAGAGAACCAAGAAGTTAAACAACAACCCATGAAGGTACAAACTTCACTAGTGCTTTTCCGGTCCACATAGTCTCCCGCATGATCCGAGTCCGCGTATACAATGGTTTCTATGCCGGGTCCCTTTAGGATACCATAATTCTAAATGTATAGTGCCTTTAATGTATCGGAAGATACGCTTAACCGCTTCAAGGTGAGAGGTTTTGGGAGCCTCTTGGAAGCGAGCACAAAGGCAAACACTAAACATGATATCCGGGTCGACTTGCCGTTAGGTACAACAAACTACCAATCATACCTCTATATTTGGTGTTGTCTACTGACTCACAATCATCATCTACGGTGAGTTTAGTATCCGAGGCCATTGGGGTCTTCATTGGTCTAGATTCTTCTAATCCAAATTTCTTTAGCATTTCTTTAGCGTTCTTAGATTGACTAAAGAAAATACCATCGTCCATTTGTTTAATTTGGAGTCCTAAAAAGAAGTTAAGTTCTCCCATCATACTCATTTCAAACTCATCATGCATGATTTTGGCAAAGTCATCACACGATTCTTGACAAGTTGATCCAAATATAATGTCATCAACATATATTTCTACGATTATGAGGTGAGAACCTTTCTTCTTTGTAAAGAGTGTATTGTCTACCATTCCCATGGTATACTCATGTTTAACAAGAAACGCTTCAAGTCTATCATACCAAGCTTTGGGTGCTTGTTTGAGTCCATAAAGTGCTTTCTTAAGCTTGTTCAAGTCTATCATACCAAGCTTTGGGTGCTTGTAAACACGAATCTAGATCCTTAGACGCAATAGGAACATATAGAGTAGGAGAAGCAACTTCAGAAGATTGGTTGAAAGTGTAGACATCATCGTCGTCGTCATCATAATAGATGGGACGAGTCCAGTTAGGAGTGACGTAGTCGGCTAACTCTTCCTTGATAACCTCCACATCTTTAAGAAGCTCATGCAGCAACTTTTGTTGTTCATCTCCCCGAGTATGTTCAATTTCACCAATTCTATCCCACGCTGTAATTAAACATTTTGGTGTAGAAAAGAAGGGAAAATGACTAAATTGGCTCAAAAAGGTGTCGGTGGTTTTCAAGGTTTCGTCCACATCAAGCAAAGGTTGTTGTTCCGGATGCAAGTCAGCTCGAAGTTGAGCTATACTTTCTAGAATGCCATTCAAAGTAGTGAGTTGTTGATCAAGACTAATTTGCTGAGAGGATTGATGATTGAGGGTGTGATGTGGGGGCTCAAAGTTATAGACACTAGGATGATAGCACGGTACTTTCTCAAAGACTTGCGACGGATCACAAAAAGAAGCATCGTGAGGGCCCCCACAAATATAGCACCATGGGTATGGAGAGAAACTGGGTGCTTCTTGTGGATAGCTATTATCATTGTCATAATTGTACCCCGGTTCTTGCTCGTGACCATACGGGTATCGAACCGGGCACGAAACATGCCAATGAGAATCGCTTCCACAATAGATGCACGGGGGAACAGGAGGAGGTGGGTTCAAAAAGGACGAATTAGTCGAGTTGCACAAAGGACAAAATCCGAATTGGAATTGAGTATTGTCGATATCATTGCCGCACCGCTCACATGTACACCATCGACATGAGTCGTTCCCGTACAATCGTCTCCCACACCCGACGCAATGGACATAAAAATCCATAAAGAAAAATAGATAAGCAAGAAGAATATTTTTGGTGCAAAACTTTGAAAAAGAAATGCTTTTTATGATTTTTCAAATGTTTTTGGGATTTTTGAAAAAAAAATTTATACAAAAAATAACGTTCACGAGTGAACGGATCCCAAAATCCAACGCGTCTCTCACAAAAAACCTTCGATCCTCATGAAAAGAGCCGGCAGCGGCGCCATTTTAATGTAGAGATTTTACTAGTTGAAATTGTTCATTTCTCGGAATCTCTTCGAATTGATCTCTGGTTAATTGTGCGACTCAGTTGTTCTTGGTGAATCAAATAAAAGAGTTGTCGTTGTCTAAAACTAATTAAAAATGAAAACTTGAAACAAATAAAAACAAAGTAAAGACGGTAAAAAGAGACAACAAAAGATAAAAACTTGGCGAAAAGTAAATTACGAGAAAATTAAAAGGGAAATAAAGATAAATAACTCAAACTAAAACTTAAACTAAAAGGAAAGCAAATAAAAATTCAAATAAAGAAAAAGGCGGTAAAAATAAAGTTTAAAACTAAAATCTGAAAAACTCTATTCGGAATAAATGATCCTATGCGGAACACTAAGGCTATGCGGAATAAATGATTACTCGGGATAAAATATGCTATGCGGAATAAAAGAATGCTATACGGAATAAAAGACCTATGCGGAATAAAAGAATGCTATACGGAATAAAAAATTGCTATACTGAATAAAAGACCTATGCGGAATAACTGAATGCTATGCGGAATAAAAGATGACTCGGAATAAAGAAAACTATGCGGAATAATCTGTTATGCGGAATAATAAGACTCTATACGGAATAAAAAACCATGCGGAACATTTGCCCTATTCGGAATATTACCCTTATACGGAATAATATAACATTCCGCATAGAGGTCCTATTCGGAATAACCAAACATTCCGCATAGAGGTCCTATTCGGAATAATCTAACATTCCGCATAGAAGGATAAGAAAGCTGACTACCCGGAATAACTGAATAAGATACAGTAACATGAACGTGAAACAGGGGATAAAGAACAAAGCACGAATTTGATCAAATCTAAACAAAACAAACCAAAAGATTAAACCAAAACAACCAATAAGCATCAACTAACAATAATCAACAAAACAAATCATCAAAACCAACAAATAAAGCCAAATCAATCAAAACCCACTTGATTGAAAATAAGAAAACTCAAGAACATGAACACACAGATTAAGAACAAATCAAACAAGAAAGGTAGAAGAAGATTAACAATAAAGTAAAGATTAACAATAATTAAATATAAACTTACTTGGAATTAAAAGGAATGTAAAGGTGCATAACATGAAATTAAGGTGCATAAAATTAAAGAACAAGGAATGAAAAATGGGGAAGGATGGGTTGTCAAGCCACCAACACTTGAAAATGAATACATGATTATCTATATATAGGGAGATTAGGGAGGAGCTTAGGAAGCTTCCTCCCTCTTTCTTCTTTTCCTTAATTGCAAGCTTAGGTCCTTGATCTTCTTAATCCTTTGTTAATCTTCTTAATACTTGGACTTAAATGACTTTGTCTCGGGATTTCTTTGAACTCGTCTTGAATTTTCTTCATAAATAAGACTCGAGTTCTTCGGCTTTTAGTAAACTTCCGTCTTTTGACTTTTTCTTCGATAAATCTTCAGAATTGGTCTTGGACTTCCGTTCTTTTTCCACTCTTGATCTTTCGACTTCATCTTTCGTCTTTTTCTTCGACAAAAGCCCATGAAATCCCGTGTTTTCTACACTTTTCACCTTTTCGTCCTAAATCACAACAAAAATACAAACCACGCATAATTCCGACATAAATGACATAAAATACACGTTTTTGCTCGGTTATTATTGTAATTAAGTGGTAAAAAGGATGGGTGTTTTCACACCTATCAAATCCCCTACACTTAACCATTGCAATGTCCTCATGCAATGCATTAGTTACAAAGCACGTTCACGTTTTTCATCACAATCAATCCATGTTGGCCTTTATTAAAGAGATAGAAAATTATATACATACAAAGTAAAGAAATTAAAAACATACCTTGAGATTTGAAAATGTCATGAATAATCATCATCCTCAAGTTTTCACTTTCTCCAAACCAAGCTTAAAAACGAGATCATTGTTATTATAAGTTAGCAAACTAACACGAACTCATGTGGGCCAATTATTCACTTAGACTCCCTTATTCCTAGGTGTATCTCTTATATTTTATTGTTGTCTTGAATGATCACGAGGATGCATTGTTTGACTTATTTCGATAGTTTATTAGGCCGAAAATAAAGTGAACGATTTAATCAATAGTTAGCTAAAGGACAAAATATTTTAAAACTGCTTCTCGGGACCTCATAAAGTTCATATCTTGGCATAACTCGCTTCACGATTTGAGACCTTTCCCGGACCGATATTTGGCAGCGACTTCATACTTCAAATCTTGAGAGACGTTCATGAAATAATGGTCTTCTCTTCATAATAGGAATTTCTTCACTTGAAGTTTTGAGAGATTTCATAAATGGACCACGACTTCTTCATTTTTCTCCAATCATTACTTTGGACTTTGATATACAACGATCCGCCTCCTTTTAGGACTTGGATCTATTTATCCTCATACCTTGCTAGGGTCTTTTCGGATAGACTTCTCCATGACATTTGGGGAGTATTTGCTTTTCGTCGTGTGTCTCGATCCTTCATATTGATTTTTGATAAATGATTCTTCATATCACTTGGGATCTTTAGCAACAAAATGTAGCCCTCATGCCTTGTTAGGGCCTTTTCGGACTCGCCAATCTTCACATCCCGCTTCAATAAGTTATGCCTTGGCTATGAACTCTAATCCATACCGAGCAACTTTTAAACGATCTTGGGCTAGAAGCTAAGTAACCTTTTAAATCGTACAACCTTATTTATTGCAGATAAAATTATTAGCAAGCGATGGGAAAATAGGCTCATAATTAACTCACATAAATTCTCGAAAGAATACCGAACTTATAATTGACTCTATCATCTCTCGTTCTCCACAGTTTAAAATCTCAAGGAATGAGACTCGTGAATGCTTAGCCTATTAAATCAAAGTTTTGGGTTTTCGAGTCGCCTATAGGATCTTGCAAACTCTTAGACTTTTTCAAGTTTAGAAATCGCGTTTTAAAGTTCCCTTGATAAACGACTCTCTATGATCAATTATAGGAACTTGCGAAAAGTTCTTGTTCTTAACCCGTGAGAGTTAAGACTTTCGCGTTTTATAGCTCCCTATATAAAAGCCTAGCAAAACTTGACTTAAACACGTTAAGAATACTAGCTAGAGCAAACTTAGATAAGTAAACTCGGGTCGAGTCAAAATATTCACAACATTTGAAAATTAAAACCACTTTATTGAAAATTTATTCTAGCAAAGAAAGAAAATAACTATACAAAAGGAAAAACTAATAGGCCAAAATAGATCAAAAATTTTGAAAAATGTCGAAAAAATGATTTTCCGGTTAAAATGAGGACAAATACAAGGAAAAGGCCACTTAACTTTGATAGAAGTCCCCCTACACTTGATATAAACATTGTCCTCAATGTTTAAGCATGTGGGAGTAAACTCCCCTACACTTAGGACATTGTGCACTTTGTTTAAATCTCGCTAAGGAAGAGACAACTAAAGAGATTCCTATTTTAATATTGGAAAATATAAAATAGTGAATCGAAAAGAGTTTAGGATAGAACCGGGAAGAAGGGAACACGGAATCATGGTTCGTCAAAAGTCATCAAAAGTGTGTCTTTGAAGCTCTAATCCCTGCACATGATAAGAAAGAAAGCAAGAAGCACCACGGGGCTCCCCCTACACTTATGGTGAAAATAGATAGATAATTGGGTTGTCTCGCAAAAAGCGCTTGTTTTTGTTAACCGAGTCACGAGCCTGACTCATCCCCGAATTAAATGGTCCATGGGGAAGCCTCGAATGCAATACCGGGATCAAAGACCTTGTCCTCGTTCCCGGTTGACATCAATAAAGGAGAGGCGGGGGGATAAGTCTTGAATGGGAGAAAAAACCTTTCAACATACGAAAAGTATGTGAAATCAAGATCCACGGGAGGTGGGTTGGGTAAAGTAAACACATTGTCCTCCCCCAAAGACAATGGATGCTGAGCAAACGGCAAAGCCGTAATGGTATCAATCATAGCATAATCAATGTCACCTCCCGGGTCAAAGCACTCATCCTCCGTGATGGTCTCTAACGGAGTGGATGAAAGGTGCTCAGGAGGGGGACTTGGGACAATACCTTCCTGCAGCAAATTATCAAAAAGAATGTCCCCCTCCGTGTCATAATCATCAATACCTGGAGGGATGGATTGAATATCGATTTCTTCCAGCAATGGGTCATTATCTTCAACGGGAGAAATAGATGGAGGTGAAGAATCGGAAAGAGAAGGAGAAGTCAACTCTTCGATTTGAGCGATAAGAAGGTGAAATTTCCGTAATCTATCGCGAAGAAGCACGTCTTCCACCTCATCCACAAGATCAAGTTCATCGGTGAACTTCCCGTAAACCGAAGAGAATAAATCGTCATCACCCGCATCTCCCGGTGGAGATTGAGAAATTTCAAAAGTGAAATTCTCATAGCTGAGAGAAGAATCGTCATCACTAGGATCGACCTCCTCCGTAAGAGCAACGTCGTCCTCAGGCTCTATAGCAGGTAAGTCACAAACCTCATCATCCAATAATTTGTCGAGACCAACATCACTAAGCTTATTCAACGAATCTAGATCCTTAGACGCAATAGGAACATCGAGAGTAGGAGAAGCAACTTCAGAAGATTGGTTGAAAGTGTAGACATCATCGTCGTCGTCATCATAATAGATGGGACGAGTCCAGTTAGGAGTGACGTAGTCGGCTAACTCTTCCTTGATAACCTCCACATCTTTAAGAAGCTCATGCAGCAACTTTTGTTGTTCATCTCCCCGAGTATGTTTAATTTCACCAATTCTATCCCACGCTGTAATTAAACATTTTGGTGTAGAAAAGAAGGGAAAACGACTAAATTGGCTCAAAAAGGTGTCGGTGGTTTTCAAGGTTTCGTCCACATCAAGCAAAGGTTGTTGTTCCGGATGCAAGTCAGCTCGAAGTTGAGCTATACTTTCTAGAATGCCATTCAAAGTAGTGAGTTGTTGATCAAGACTAATTTGCTGAGAGGATTGATGATTGAGAGTGTGATGTGGGGGCTCAAAGTTATAGACACTAGGATGATAGCACGGTACTTTCTCAAAGACTTGCGACGGATCACAAAAAGAAGCATCGTGAGGGCCCCCACAAATATAGCACCATGGGTATGGAGAGAAACTGGGTGCTTCTTGTGGATAGCTATTATCATTGTCATAATTGTACCCCGGTTCTTGCTCGTGACCATACGGGTATCGAACCGGGCACGAAACATGCCAATGAGAATCGCTTCCACAATAGATGCACGGGGGAACAGGAGGAGGTGGGTTCAAAAAGCACGAATTAGTCGAGTTGCACAAAGGACAAAATCCGAATTGGAATTGAGTATTGTCGATATCATTGCCGCACCGCTCACATGTACACCATCGACATGAGTCGTTCCCGTACAATCGTCTCCCACACCCGACGCAATGGACATAAAAATCCATAAAGAAAAATAGATAAGCAAGAAGAATATTTTTGGTGCAAAACTTTGAAAAAGAAATGCTTTTTATGATTTTTCAAATGTTTTTGGGATTTTTGAAAAAATAATTATACAAAAAATAACGTTCACGAGTGAACGGATCCCAAAAGCCAACGCGTCTCTCACAAAAAACCTTCGATCCTCACGAAAAGAGCCGGCAGCGGCGCCATTTTAATGTAGAGATTTTACTAGTTGAAATTGTTCGTTTCTCGGAATCTCTTCGAATTGATCTCTGGTTAATTGTGCGACTCAGTTGTTCTTGGTGAATCAAATAAAAGAGTTGTCGTTGTCTAAAACTAATTAAAAAGGAAAACTTGAAACAAATAAAAATAAAGTAAATACGGTAAAAAGAGACAACAAAAGATAAAAACTTGACGAAAAGTAAATTACAAGAAAATTAAAAGGGAAATAAAGATAAATAACTCAAACTAAAACTTAAACTAAAAAGAAAGCAAATAAAAATTCAAATAAAGAAAAAGGCGGGAAAAATAAAGTTTAAAACTAAAATCTGAAAAACTCTATTCGGAATAAATGATCCTATGCGGAATACTAAGGCTATGTGGAATAAATGATTACCCGAAATAAAATATGCTATGCGGAATAAAAGAATGCTATACGGAATAAAAGACCTATGCGGAATAAAAGAATGCTATACGGAATAAAAAATTGCTATACTGAATAAAAGACCTATGCGGAATAACTGAATGCTATGCGGAATAAAAGATGACTCGGATAAAGAAAACTATGCGGAATAATCTGTTATGCGAAATAATAAGACTCTATACGGAATAAAAAGCCATGCGGAACATTTGCCCTATTCGGAATATTACCCTTATACGGAATAATATAACATTCCGCATAGAGGTCCTATTCGGAATAACCAAACATTCCGCATAGAGGTCCTATTCGGAATAATCTAACATTCCGCATAGAAGGATAAGAAAGCTGACTACCCGGAATAACTGAATAAGATACAGTAACATGAACGTGAAACAGGGGATAAAGAACAAAGCACGAATTTGATCAAATCTAAACAAAACAAACCAAAAGATTAAACCAAAACAACCAATAAGCATCAACTAACAATAATCAATCAAAACAAATCATCAAAACCAACAAATAAAGCCAAATCAATCAAAACCCACTTGATTGAAAATAAGAAAACTCAAGAACATGAATACACAGATTAAGAACAAATCAAACAAGAAAGGTAGAAGAAGATTAACAATAAAGTAAAGATTAACAATAATTAAATATAAACTTACTTGGAATTAAAAGGAATGTAAAGGTGCATAACATGAAATTAAGGTGCATAAAATTAAAGAACAAGGAATGAAAAATGGGGAACGATGGGTTGTCAAGCCACCAACACTTGAAAATGAATACATGATTATCTATATATAGGGAGATTAGGGAGGAGCTTAGGAAGCTTCCTCCCTATTTCTTCTTTTCCTTAATTGCAAGCTTAGGTCCTTGATCTTCTTAATCCTTTGTTAATCTTCTTAATACTTGGACTTAAATGACTTTGTCTCGGGATTTCTTTGAACTCGTCTTGAATTTTCTTCATAAATAAGACTCGAGTTCTTCGGCTTTTAGTAAACTTCCGTCTTTTGACTTTTTCTTCGATAAATCTTCAGAATTGGTCTTGGACTTCCGTTCTTTTTCCACTCTTGATCTTTCGACTTCATCTTTCGTCTTTTTATTTGACAAAAGCCCATGAAATCCCGTGTTTTCTCCACTTTTCACCTTTTCGTCCTAAATCACAACAAAAACACAAACCACGCATAATTCCGACATAAATGACATAAAATACACGTTTTTGCTCGGTTATTATTGTAATTAAGTGATAAAAAGGATGGGTGTTTTCACACCTATCATCAAGTATGAGTAATTTTACTTTATTAACAATAAGATGCTTTGGTTTTTCATCTAACTTAGACTTTTCAGAAAGTTCAGATTTTCACCAAAATCATCCTCTGCCCGCGGTACCTTATCTATGGCGGCGGTTCCATAGTGATAAGGAACCGCCCCATAAAATCTGGAACCGCGTACAGTGGGCGTTTTTTGTGAAAACCTGACTTGTTTTGGTTCACTAGTTAAGGCTTCATTTGAGTTAAAACCTAGACCAAGTCTTTCCTTAGAATGAACTTGTTTGTTTAACATATCATCAAGAGCACTAGTACCTTTCATGAACTTTTCCAATTTAATGGAGGTGCTCTTGAGATCTTCATTTTCTAATCTAAGTTTCTCACAACTTAAGCAACTTAAATCAACCTCTTTATTTTTCTCTAGTTTAGCCAATTTCTCCCTAAGTTCATTGATCTCATTTTAAAGCTTAGTTTTGGTTAATTTTAAGGTTTTATTCTTTTCTATGAATTTAAGACTAAGTTTGTGTAAAATATCATATTTGCCTTCAAATTCAATATCATCAAAAGTGGAACTATCATTGCTATAATATTCGGTTTCGGAATGTACCTCTTTAGAAGTGTGAGCCATAAGACATTTGTCCTCTTTGGGATTGTCATCATCATCTTCACCGCTATCGCTCCAAGCGCCACTAACGAACGCCGTGTGGTTCTTATCACGAGCGGGCTTTGGACAATCACCAATGAAGTGATTTGGATCACCACATCTAAAGCAATTCCTATCACCTTTTTCGTTCTTGACAAACCGATTCTTTGAGAATGGTTTCTTGTCATTGTTGGGTTGCCTAACGTGTTGACCTCGTCTCTTGAAGAACTTCTTGAAATCTCTCACCGCCAATGCATACTCCTCGTCATCGATGTCCGAGGAACTATCATGGTCACTTTGTGCCTTCTTGGCTTTAAGTGCAAGAGATTTCCTTTCACTCTTGGTTTTCACTAATTCCGAGTCCTTCAAAATTATCATCTCCTGAACCTTCAAGTTGCCTATGAGTTCATCGAGTGATAAAGTTGAGAGATCTTTCGATTCTTCAATCGCCGTGACTTTTGCTCTCCACTTTGGATGTAAAGCCCTTAGAAACTTCCTAACATTGTTCTTGCTAGAAAAACCTTCATCAAGTGCTTTTAGACTAGTAATAATGGTGTTAAACCTAGCAAATGCACTATCAATAGTTTCATCTTCTAAGATGACAAATTGTTCATATTGTTGGACAAGAAGATCGATTTTGCTTTCTTTGACTTGGCTATTACCTTGGTGGGTTACTAAAAGAGTGTTCCAAATATCTTTAGCGGTTTCACACATAAAAATACTTTCATACTCTTTCTTAGGTAAAGCATTATAAATCACCATTTTAGCCTCATTATTTTTTGAAAGTTTCTTTTTAGTATCGGCATTAGCTTTGTCAAAAGTGACCAATTCTTTTGTTTTAGAAACTTCATTAAATTGAAAAGGTAAAAAATACCATTGGTAATAACATGCCAAAGATCTAAATCTTTTGATTTCACATAAGTTTCAAATCTATTTTTCCAATAAATAAAACTATCGGTATCAAAAAGTGGCGGTCTTTGCATAGATTGCCCTTCTAGGTATTTGTTGGAATCCATAGATCGATTCAAGTTTTAAAATACAATATACTTTAAAAGTTCTTGAGCAACCCGCTCTGATACCAATTGTAGAAACTAGAAGGGGGGGTTGAATAGTTTCTTATATTTACTTGTTAAAATGTGGTTTCCAAAAATCCTTTTTCAAAAACTTAGGCTTGAGGAAATATGTGAAATCTTCTTATGCACAATATGAACAATGATAGTGTAACTAAGCTAATACTAACAAATATATATGCACAAAGAATAAAGAATGTAAAGAGTTAAGGGTAAAGAAAGATCAAACCGAACACCAAGGATTTATAGTGGTTCGGCAACGAAGCTCACTCCTCGTTCCTACTCCACTCCTCGAGTACTCCTTACTCGAGAGTTCACTACACAACAAGCTCCTT
Organism: Glebionis coronaria; assembly: GCA_025667525.1. Classification (NCBI taxonomy): domain Eukaryota; kingdom Viridiplantae; phylum Streptophyta; class Magnoliopsida; order Asterales; family Asteraceae; genus Glebionis; species Glebionis coronaria. The sequence continues at coordinate 236,606,193 of CM046881.1, forward strand.
ATGGTGGAGAAAACCGTACACGTCGCTTAACCAATTTCCGACTTTAAGCTAAAAGTCGAGCCCTAATCGTAGCTAGGACCAATCTACACACCTATACTTAGTACATACACAACTTCCAAATAGACACAACTATTTGGATCTTCTCAACTAAGACACAACTACAAATGTATAAAATTAGATCTTCAATGGATCTTTGGTGGTGGACTCAACACTTCACAAGGATAGTGTTCTTCTCTTTGCACTTGGAGAGGAATGGATGGAAGAACAAGATTCACTTCTTAAACAAGTAGTAATCAAACAAATGATCAAAGATTTGAGTGATTAAAGAAGAGTGTTTGAATCTGGAAATAGATGTGCAAAATAGGTGAGTTGAAAAGCTGAGAATGGTCCACTATTTATAGGACAAGAAGGCCAACGGCTATATCTGCCCGTGGTACCTTATCTTAGCCCGCGGTACCTTATCGATAAGGAACCGCCTAGGGGCTAAGGTACCGCCGGACTAGACTCCGCTCCCTTTTTGTCCTTTAGTGGTGGAGGTCATATTTGGCTTGAAAAATATCCTGATAGAATATTCTTAACCAAATAAGAATATGCCATTTTCAAATTTTCAAATAATTAATTTAATAAAACAATTTCTTAAAAAGAAAGTTTAATAAAAACTTGTCACACTTAATAAAAAGTGAGTTTTAAGAAAATATTAAATCACTTTATCACTTGATTAAGGTTAGTACTTGTTTATCTATACCTTAAGTGAAAATGGGTAAAATGAAAAATACTTGAACTCAAGAATTCGTTTTTCGTTGTTTTCGTAAATGCTTGTTTTTACATATTGTCGTAATCAAAACAAAGCGAGACCGAAAAATGCAAGTAACGTTTTTAGACATTATTGCATTAACAATCTCCCCCTTTTTTATTCTGACAATACATAAACTCAATCACAAAAAAAACAAGATTTTCGAAGACGAGTTTATTCATTTCTCCCCCTTTGTCGAAGCAAAAAGGTTGCACAAGTCGGTGTTGAAGAAACGGACTTTGCAAAGACTCCCCCTTGGTGCTTACTCCCCCTAGCTTGGGGCACCGAGGAATCGAGATATGGTGACAAGCTACATAGAAGGATTAGTTGAACAAAAGAAACAACCAACAATATATAGCAATAGGTCACATAAAAAATAAAAGAGAAGAAAACAAAAAAAATAAAGATCCAAGATAGGGTACTAAAAGATCATCATACAAAGAAGTATGGAATCCAAAGCTTTACGTAACTCGGAATATGGAACTTTGATGTAACTCGGAATATGCAAACTTGAGGTAACTCGGAATAAACTGTGTTTTGACCTAATTCGGGAAAAATTAACCTGCATGGAATTCGGAATGAAAGGAGATGGACGTAACTCGGAATAAAACAAATTGGATGTAATTCGGCAAATGGAGACTCAATGCAGTTCGGAATAAGCTGGTAAACTATTTATTTCGGAAAGTTAGGGTTTCTAAAACCCGAATTAAGACAAATAAGCAAAACCACAATAAGCACTTACCAAAACTTTTACCAAATCTATTTTTAGGAAAAACTAATAAGACACAATTTAAAAACTTTTAAAAACACTTAATAAGCAAAAATTTAAAATCAACTTATTTTTAAAAACTATTAAACATAAAAATTTAAGCAATAAGCATCTTAATCTAAAAACTTTAAAACCACTAACTCAATAAGCACAATCAAATAAGCAAAACAATCATATCATCAACCAAATAAAACCAACTACATGATTAATTAAGCAAAATAAATAGATTATTAAGAAAGGTAGAATGAGAATTATGAAATAAACTTGATTATATTAAAGATTAATATCAAAGATTACAAGATTAAAATGAAGGTTTGATAAGCTTGAAAAACTAGAGAGAAAAATAAAACACACTTAAAAATAAAGCTAGAAAAATTAATTAACTAACTAATACCCTCCTAATGACACATTAGGAGGGTATATATAGGAGGAGGGGAGGGTCTTGTGTCTTCTCTTTTTCTTCTTGTTTTCTCGACTCGATTTAAATTCTTTGTCTTTCTCGACGTCGTCTTGGGATTTGTCGATATAAATTAAACTCGTTTTATAATTTCCTTCTTCTATGACTTGAATTCTTCGACTTCATTAAACTTCCATCTTTAGACTTTTTCTTCGATAAATCTTCAGAATAGGCCTTGGACTTTCGTTCTTTTTTGCACTCTTGACCTTTTGACTTCGTCTTTTGTCTTTTTCTTCGATAAAAGCCCGTGTTTTCTCCTTTTTTCATATTTTTATCCTGAGACACAATAAAAACACAAACCACGCATAATTCCGACTTTTACGACGTAAAATACACGTTTTGGTCTTGTTATTATTGAAAATAAGTGGTAAAAGGATAAGTGTTTTCACACTTATTAGTTTGTTAGACCAAGTATGGTAGATTCAGAATCTCATAATTAGAAATTACCCAAGATCTAAGATCCTTTCATAAAACATAAACCACAAATGTTATTAGTATGTTGTATAAAAAAACGATAGAATAAAAGTTTAACAGATGTTAACATAGAAAACAAGCAACTATTGTTGTTATTAAGTTTATGCTAAAGTAGCTACCACAAATATACTCGGTGTTTAAAAAAAACTTAGCCATCTTTTCACGATAAGCCAATGCAGTTTGTATTGGATCTGCGAAGTCTAACGCCATTCCATTCGACAGTCAGTAGAGAAATATACAGACCCAAATGCCACAATCACCAAAAACACCACACTCTTTTGGTACATTTGTGGCGTTCACAAAGGATACAATGTATTTGGATTTATCAATTGATTTCTTATGAAAAACATCGGCTTCCTCTAACACTTGAGGTAACTTTTCCTGTACATAATACACACGTTTTCAGGTATGTAAACAATAAGGGCATTTTACAAACAACTGAAGATAATATTAATAACGTAATTGACAATAACCTAACATATGTGAACGGTAAAAAATGTGTCATAAGACACACATTGTTTACAACAGTTCATTATGAACTGTAAAAAAATTTATACTAAATACGGAAACACTATCTAATATGTAAACTAGTTTTTCAGCATCACCAGTGACTCTTGGTAAGGGTCCATCATACAAGACCCTCCGTCTACAGTTATCCCAAGGTTAACCCAACCTGCGAGATCTGGACTGAAAACTTGGAGGGTGTAACCCGGCAATTGGAAGCCGGCTGAAATTGTGTATAATGAAGTTCGTTTTTCTCAGTTCTTGTCTAATTGAAAGTCCTAACAATATCGGGTTTTTAACTGTTTTTGGTTGTTAATATTTTTTGGATATTCTATTTGCTAATTCAAATAATGCCTTGCAAAACTGAAAAATATTGTCTACTTATATGTAAAACATCGTGCAAATACCAAGTATTTATTCAATTAAAATTCAAAATGTAAATTTAACAACTATAAGGACTAAAATGTAAATTCTATGGAAAGTAAATGCTCAAAATGTAAAACTAACAAGTACAAGGACTGAAAGTGTAAAAATAGTTAACTATGAGGATTAAAAATGAAAACTATGTAAACTACTAACCAATTCTTAACAAATTCAAAACTAACTAACTAAATTTTAACAAACTATGAAAGTTTAAGGACTGTATTTAAGCAAACCCTAAAATCTTGTAAGTTTAGCCAAGTTTAAAACCAGTCCAAAACATAAAGGACTGAAATGCAATTTTTAAAAGTTTTTAATCAAAACGGGCTTAACTAACAAATAAGCTCGTTTGAGATTATTTCTCAACCAAAATCAACCAAACCACTTGCAAAATGCTTAAAATCAAAAATCAACTAGACTTGTAAGAGGAAATAAGCTAACAATGGCTAAAACTCTGATAAGCACTTTCCAATAAGCACAAAATAAGCTATAAAAGAATCTAGACATGCACAACTGGATTTTTGTAATGAAACTGATTAATGAGCTCAAATTATGAATGGGAAATCAAGTCTTGTTCAAAATCATCCAGTAATAAGCTCAGAATCTGAAATAAGCTAAAAATGGTGCTTATGTTGACCAGCGTTGACCAAGTTTTTTTCAAAAAGCTCAAAATCTCAAAAATCAACCACAAGCACTTACTAAGTAAATTTGTAAAAGAAAATGGACTAGTTTATGAATAGGATTGTGAGATATGAAAAAGCAGTTTGAACTTTACAGAAACATGCATTTGCTTTTTGGTTTGGATTTTTGCTTATAACTTGCTGAAAACTGAATACTGTACAAAATCCTTTTAGAATCTAAAACTTCATATTATGACCTAGAATTGAGAGCTGGTTTGATGGAATTTCATTAAGAAACAAGTAAATGCAAGGCAAATCAATATCATAACTTTTCTGAACAAATCTGACTGAAAATGACCCAAACTTTTTAAACTGCCATTTGCCTTTTTGACTTAACAATTGACTTGAAAATGACTCAAAACCTTTTGTAATGACTTTGTAACTGAAAATGAATAAGAACTTGCCAAAATTTAACACTTGAACTTCTAATTCAAGCTAATGCCAAACACTCATTTTGCTGATCTTTTTGAAATTTGTAAAGACTTTTGAGTACAAGTTTAAACTGAGATAAGAGCTATAGCACACTAAATTCAATGACCAAAATGAAGTATGTGAAAGCTAATTGCAAGTACTTGAAACCACTAAGACTCAATTAGGATAACAAAGCTAAAGTGACTGAATTAAACTGAAAACTAGGACAAGTATCAAATCAATAAGCAGATAAAGCTACACTTAAGCTATAACAAGTCTAGAATCAAATCAAGAACAGTCTAACCAACTTTTATCATGCAATCGATAAAGATCTTAGCTAGGAATGAAGCATGCCATTGACAATTTAGAGGAACCAAAAATAAGAAGCGTTTGCACCTTTTGAAGTAACCTTTGAGCAGTAGAGGAGTGCTGAACTCTCTAGTCTAGTGCTAACCACCACCTTAGCACTAGATTCAACTATCAACAATCAATCAATCAGCTACAAATCATCAACAAGGCTACAATGGCTTGAAATCATCATAAACTGCTATGAACTTGGACTGAAATCAACAAAAAGCTACAATCTTCACACAAAGTCAGTTATGATCAAGATATGATCATAACAAACTCAAAACAGCAACAAGAGTATCAATGGTGCAAGGTATGAACAGTATAGAAGGAAATGAGAATTGGCGGGAAAGTGAGAATTTGAATTTTATTAATGGAAAAGTTGTTACAAAGATGTTAAGTGGTTACAAACTAACTAACTAACTCAAGAGTGTGTCAGACTCTTGAGTTGTTAAGCTAAAAACTAGAAATGGTGAAAGAACAAGAAAGTGTGTGTGTTTTTACACGTTTCTACTACAACTGAAAATGAAGGCTAAGCATGCTATTTATAGACTTGAGAAGAAGAGCAGTTGGGGTTGGTGACGTGTTGGAACCAATCCCAGGCTTCCACGTGTCCAATTGAAGTCAATTGATTTTGCAGGTTATGAACTTGAATTGGGGATTTATCATTGAGTTGATTTCAGCTTAATTGGTTATGACCAATGGATTCGTCCTTCAAAAATAAGCAGGTTTGATGTTTATAACTTTTCTCAAAATCCATTCTAGCTTGAAATCGATCCTGGAAATTTTGTTTGTTTGAAGATGCCACTTGTCAAGTCTTCATTGGTTGAAAAGAGTGCACACGGATTGAACTGTTGTGATTTGCTCATTTATGACTGGCGGCGATAGTGGGTATTTATTGCCATGATGTGGCAATCCAGGTCCACTCTTTCTTGGCTTCTCATTGGCCCAAAGCTTTAAACACGGATTACACTTGTTTAACTTTCCAAAATAGACAGAATTGATCCCTTGACTTTGGCAGATTATATATTTGAGCTATTCACTTCATTTCTTTGGCATATTTGGTCCTTCAAACTTCATTCTTGAACAAAATTAGTCTTTTGACTGAGTTGACTTGAATGTTGACCTTGTTTGACTATGATCTTGACTTTTCCATATTTGCACTTTGGTCCTTTAACTTTTGCAGATTGTCAAGATAGGTCCTTGCACTTTAAAGTCTTGTCACTTTTGATCCTCTTTTGTCTTTTTCATCAAATTAAGCTTGATTATTCCTTGTTTGCTTGAAAATGCATCCTTTTACCTACACAAGTGTACACAAACACAAACATACCACATAATACTGTTTTTACAAGATAAATTGGTATTTTGCTTCATGTTTTAGGGTTATTTGTTGATAAATTGATATGAGTTTTAGCTCATATCAAATCCTCTACACTTGAACATTGTCATGTCCTCATGCAATACTATATATTTTAAATCACAAATTTACATTCTCCTCATAATTAATCCACCTTGGCCATATAGAATGCATCTACACTACTCTAAACTACATGATGCATGATTTTGATTTTTAACAATGCAATGAACAAAATACAATTCTATCTATGTCTTTTTGGTTTTTCTTGAAATGGTTTTGATGGAAATAACTCATAAAGAATTCAATGACTTTGATTAGGGCTTGGGTACCATGGACATTTATCACCCTCAAGTTTCACTTTCCCCATACCAAGCTTAAAAATGGGATCATTGTATTCACAAGTAAAAAGTGCATCAACTTATTCATGACAATTAAATGTGGAACCGGTTATTATTTGAGCAAATTGCTTGAAGGCAAATTTATCATTATTTCAAGTGTGAAGTATAAGAAATGTAAAATCCAAAAATAAGGAAGCACGGTTTTAATCCTAAGTAATCCTCTCATCCATTACTTGAAAAACCGCTCACAATTAATATAAGTCCGTTTCAAGAGTAATAAGTCATTCGCCTTATGTGTAAAATCCTCATGTCATGCTTTCATAAGTAGCTACACACTCGCTAAGGAAAGAAAAATAAAACTCACGCAATAATTTACATCCGCCATCTTTTTGAGACTTTGGATCTTCAACCCCGCAACCCGTCAAGGTAATATTGGATTGGAGCAATCTATTGAATCCCCGCAATCCGTCAAGGTAATATTGGAACTCAATAGTCACTATAATTAACACCACACTGCCCCTCTTGGGAGTCTTGTATATATTTTTTTTTTCTTTTTTTTTTCTAGCCACTCATTTTTTATAAGCCGCTCTTATTTTTCTTTATTCCTCACTAAGAAATTTGAAAAGAATAAAAGGAAAAACACCCGCTAAATATTGAGCATGACATAAGTCTAGTACACATAAAACGTTCTAACTTAGAATCTTAAGACGTACTTATATCAACCATGAATGATTAGGCAAAAATGCATAAGAGATTACAAACCAATTAAAACTGTTCTTGATTATTTATTAACAATTATATACATGCGAAGAAAATAGAGGCAAAGAAGAGAAGGGTTTAGCCACAAGTAATTATCATGAAGTTTATCTAGCCCTTTTATACTTGCTTCAACTCTATCATTTCCCATTCTCCACAAATTTAAAATCTCAAATAATGAAATTGGTGGATGCTTAGCCTAATAGACCAATGAAGGACTACATGGTTAAGGATACTAGCTAGAGAATGCTAAGATAAGCAAACTCGGGTTGAGTCAAAATATCCATGGCGGGCCTAATATGTCAAAGAAATCTAAACTTGTTAAACCATGTTTTTATTATATATTTTTTTTTCTTTTTATATATTTTTGATGAAAAATAAAAGAAGAAATATATACAATGCAAATGTGATATGCAAATGAAAAATGATAGATGCAAAAATTATGAATGCATATTTTTGGTGGCCAAAGTAGATCAAAAATTTGAAAAATGTTTGAAAATTTAATTTTCCAAGTATCATGAAGTTAAGGCAATGGTCTAGGTAAGGTCACTTCGATAGAAGTCTCCCCTACACTTAAGATAAACATTGTCCTCAATGTTTAAGAGTAAACTCCCCTACACTTATGACATTGATAACTTTGCTTAACTCGAGTTAAGGAAAGGACAACTATTAGTGAAATCATGTTTAAGCACAAGGTGTCAATAAAAGATCACAATAGTAACGAAGTGAACCGGATACAAGGGCCTCCTCCATAAGCTCCAAAGCATGAAATGAGTGAGCAACCCTACAAACAATCATGAAGACAAAAGAAGGTCTCCCCTACACTTATCTCCAAGTCTATCCCTTTATTTCTAACCTACAACACTCTAAACCTAGTTATACGATGCTTGAGTTAATGAGTCTCTAGCTCGACTCGCCCCTCATGAATCAATTCATGGGGAAAATGGGGATCTCTTGGACCATTTCAACGGAAATGTCCTCCCTAAAGTAATGCTAAACACGGTGACCATTCACTTTAAAATTTGGACCATCGGGTTGTGACAACTCAATAGTTCCATATGGAAACACTTGAGCAATAGTGAATGGACCATCGGGTTGTGACAACTCAATAGTTCCATATGGAAACACTTGAGCAATAGTGAATGGACCGGACCATCTCGACTTAAGCTTGCCTGCAAAAAGTTTCAACCTTGAGTTAAAGAGGAGAACCGGCTCTCCAACTTTGAACTCACGATTCTTGATCTTAGCATCATGCAATTTCTTAGTCTTTTCCTTGTAAAGCAAAGAATTTTCATAGGCATTGGCTCTCAATTCATCCATCTCATTGAGTTGATCTTTGCTATGGGAACCGGCTTGGTTTAAATCAAAGTTAGCCCACTTGAGAGCGCAAGATGCCTTATGTTCTAACTCGAATGGGAGGTGGCACGCTTTTCCATAGGCAAGCCTATAAGGAGTACAACCAATTGGTGTTTTAAAAGCCGTCCTAAACGCCCACAAAGCATCATCAAGCTTATCCGACCAAGAAGCTCGATGCTCTCCCACCGTTCTCTCTAAAATTCTCTTTAAACCATGATTTGTGACCTCGGTTTGACCATTTGTTTGAGGGTGATACGCGGTAGAAAGTCTATGATTAACTTCATATTTCTTCATAACTCTTGTGAATTGATCATTACAAAAGTGCGTACCACGATCACTTATGATGGCCCGAGGTACACCAAATCTAGCAAACAATTGTTTCAAAAACTTCACAACAACTCTAGCATCATTGGTAGGTAAGGCTTTAGCCTCCACCCATTTTGACATATAATCCACCGCCACAAGTATATACTTGTGTTCCCTTAGAGGATGGAAAAGGTCCCATGAAATCAATGCCCCACACATCAAATATCTCACACTCTTGAATAAAATTTTGTGGCATCTCATCACGTTGCGTAATTTTTCCTTGTCTTTGACACACATCACAAAATTTCACCATTTCATGGGCATCTTTGTAAATGGAAGGCCAATAGTAACCCGAATCAAAGACTTTCTTGGCGACATAGTTGGGCCCAAAATGTCCACCCGTAGGTCCTTTATGACACGCTTCTAAGATCTTAAATGCCTCGGGCCCATCTACACACCGTCTAATGATTTGGTCCGCACATTGCCTAAAAAGATAAGGATCATCCCAAAAGTAATACTTAACTTCCTTAAGAAATTTCTTCTTTTGTTGATAAGTAAGACCCTCAATAAGCACATTGCCCACAAGATAGTTTGCGATATCCGCAAACCAAGGAGTGGCATCCTCTTGGGAAGAGATAGACATGAGCTCCTCTAATGGAAAGGATTCATTGATTTCTTGATGTGGCAAGTCTCCTTGAAAAGGATGCTCAAGTCTACTCAAGTGATCCGCCGTTAAATTCTCGGCCCCTTTCTTATCACGAATTTCTATCTTAAACTCTTGAAGCAACCAAACCCATCTCAAAAGCCTAGGCTTAGCATCTTGTTTTATCATAAGATACTTCAGAGCGGAATGATCCGTATACACTATGGTTTTGGATAGCACAAGGTATGGTCTAAATTTCTCAAAAGCATAGACTATAGCAAGCAACTCTTTTTCCGTGGTAGTGTAATGAAGTTGTGCACCGGTCATGGTTTTACTCGCATAGTGTATAGGTTGAAAATGCTTATTCACTCTTCGTCCTAAGACGGCCCCCACCGCATAATCACTAGCGTCACACATAAGCTCAAAAGGTAATTCCCAATTTGGAGAAACCAAAACAGGAGCCTTAGTCAATTTCTCCTTGAGAGTCTCAAAAGAATCCAAACAATCTTGGTTAAAAATGAAAGGAGACTCTTTTTCCAAGAGGTGAGTCATCGGTCTAGCTATCTTAAAAAAATCTTGTATAAAGCGCCTATAAAATCACGCATGACCTAAGAAACTCCTCACACCTTTAACCGAGGTGGGTGAGGGAAGCTTAGCAATCACATCAATTTTAGCTCGATCCACTTCTAATCCCTTGTTGGATATTTTGTGTCCTAAAACAATTCCCTCTTTCACCATAAAGTGACATTTCTCCCAATTAAGCACTAAACGTGTTTCCTCACAACGCTTAAGCATTCTCTCAAGATTGGTGAGACATGAGGTAAATGAATTTCCAAAGACGGAAAATTTATACATAAAAACCTCCATAGTTTGCTCTATCATGTCATGGAAAATCGCCATCATGCACCTTTGAAACGTCCCCGGTGCATTACATAGGCCAAAAGGCATCCTCTTGTAAGCAAATGTACCGTAGGGACAAGTGAATGTGGTCTTTTCTTGATCCTTAGGGTCAATGGGTATTTGGAAATAACCCGAAAAGCCATCAAGAAAGCTATAGTACTCATTTCCCGCTAAGCGTTCAAGCATTTGATCCATAAAAGGTAATGGGAAATGGTCTTTCCTAGTCGCCTCATTGAGTTTTCTATAATCAATACAAACTCTCCAACCGGTGACAAGTCTCGTAGGAATAAGCTCATTGTTCTCATTAGGCACCACGGTGATACCACCCTTCTTTGGAACACAATGAACCGGGCTAACCCATGGAGAATCGTAAATGGGATAAATCATACCTGTTGGGTCAAATTATTAAGTTGATAAGTCAAAACACAACAAAATAAGAAGACAAGGACTACTTTTGCCAAAGTTACAAACAACAAGCCGTTGGAGTCTTTTTATTACTTTAGCTTTCTTTGTAAGCTATGTTTTCTAGTATATAAAGAAAACATAGGACGTAGGTTTTATAATATCTTTCATTCACAATGTAAACCTAAAGTGTGTGTCGCACTAGACGTGGGATTCAATGTATACACGTCTAGTGGATGTTTGTTATTAATATAATGAACATCCCATTTGTTTTAATTCGTGTTCTTTGTGCCTAAACACCTTGTTCATGATCATTGTTCTTTTCCGCTATGTTATCATATGAACGATGATCAACCTAGATATAATGGTTCATAACCATTGAGTCGAACGATTATAGGGATCAACAATTGGTATCAGAGCCTAAGGCTCGTGATATCTAGGTACGAAGAGGTGTTCGTGTATGGTGAAGAAGAAAAATTCGTATTGAATTTTTCTGGACGTTTTTGTGTGCGCAGCAGTATTCAGAAGGTCATAACTTTTGATTGGACCGTTGGATCGTCACGAAATTTTAGATGTGTGTTCTACATACATAGATCTAAACATCCACCGGAGGGATTGTCGAGTTTTATCCCCAAGCAAAAGTTATTAAGCGTCGAAGTTGGCTGATGGAAGATTTTCAGTTTTCTGCTTTCACATGAAATCATGAACTAGGGTTTCTTCAAACCCTAGATCTACATAAAAAGCAGAATTTTGTGAGATTGGTGGCTGTTAATTCAGGATCTATGGTTAATCTACAAACCCTAAGTTAGGGTTTCAATGTTTAAACTTTCAAAACCCTAGATCTGGACGTATTACAGTAGCAGTGACAAGGACGAATGAAGCAGCTTGTGTTCATATGATTGAAAGCTTCTGATTGGTCGATATCCAGTATGTTCACACGGTTTGGCATGGATGGTTATGTTATTACTGTGATCGAGACTTCAATACATGTTCACATGGTGCTCGTTTTATTATTGGAGATGGAAATTGCTATGTTCACACGGCCAAAAGGAAAACCCTAATAGTTGTTATTTAAAGCTTCGATCCTATACGTGCTAGTCTACTGTATCTCCATGAGCCTCTCGTTTCTATTGGTTGAAGATGTTTGTGTTCAGACGGTCAATCAATTCTCATTGGTGGAGATTTGCTTTCACACGGTTCATCAAGTCTTGATTGTGTTCACATGAAGGAAGTATTCTTATTGGTTGAATGGCAAATTAGATTCGTGTGTTCACACGGCAAAGTTTAAGGCAAATCATGTATCTCCGTAAGTCCTCAACTCTCATTGGTGGAGAAAGTATGTGTTCACACGAATGATGTGTGTTCACACGATCAAATACAAATAGACTCCATGATTTGTTTGTTTTGGAATATTACGTGACTACGTCAGCAAGTTGAGACGCTGACAAGATTTAAGTTTGCCGCTGACGTTTAAACCTTAGACGCTGACAAGGTTTAATATAGACGCTGACAGGTTTAAAGATGAACGCTGACAGGATTTGAAGGTTGGCGCTGACGTTTGTTATTTGGGCGCTGACAGGAAGGGTTTCGACGCTGACAAGGAATAAGTCAACGCTGATAGGTTGACAGTGTCGTCCGATATATGAGCTTCAACGCTGATACGTATTGTCAGATATCGGACAATACATCTGACCAAGATATTGGACAGAAGAGATGTTGGACGACACATGGATAGCTGCTGTTTGAGAAAACTGGTACGTTTTAAGCATACAAAAAGGAGGAATATACACACAAAGGTACATGGAATCTCCGTTTTAATATAGAATATCATAATGATATTAATGGCTCGGATATTTTTACAAGGAGTAAATGGTTTTTAAGTAAGTTAGCAATAATTCATGAAGACTTTGTTTAATATTCAAATATGTAATCGGGATAGCCTTGTGAAAGAGTTATTCGACTTCTAACTTTTACATATGAGGATATTGGTTCATTAAGACTTGTCATGAAGAGGTGTTAGCTTAAGGAGAAGAATTCTTATGGTAAGATTGATGATTGAAGAAGATTTTCGCAAGTTTGTGTTCTATCATATCTTAAAGTCATGGACTTCCAGCCACTGACTTTAAAGGTAACTTGTTCGTGCTTTACATGGATGGTGTTGAAGACTTGTCATAAACACTTGAAGGAGTTACATTATCGTGCTCAGTGTCTCACAAAGGATGAGAATATTGACAAGGGATCGAGGTCTACTTATATTTCTCACTCTGGTATAAGTTCTTCATCACATGGATAAACAAGACATGGAACATAGGTTTGTGGTATTCTACTTCTGCATCAAGACTACTTTATTTATTTTTCTTCAGGATCATTACATAGAGCTACTTTTGGAGAATCTTCAAGATTGCATACTTTCACATATTCCCTATTGATGTGTCAAAAAGGGGAAGAATATGTGCTATACTTAAGGGGAAGCTTCTTGGAGATCATGTACTACATACAAAGGATTCATGCTTAAGAGGAGTGTTTTGACATCATCAACTAGGGGAAGATTGTTGGGTCAAATCATTAAGTTGATAAGTCAAAACACAACAAAATAAGAAGACAAGGACTACTTTTGCCAAAGTTACAAACAACAAGCCGTTGGAGTCTTTTTATTACTTTAGCTTTCTTTGTAAGCTATGTTTTCTAGTATATAAAGAAAACATAGGACGTAGGTTTTATAATATCTTTCATTCACAATGTAAACCTAAAGTGTGTGTCGCACTAGACGTGGGATTCAATGTATACACGTCTAGTGGATGTTTGTTATTAATATAATGAACATCCCATTTGTTTTAATTCGTGTTCTTTGTGCCTAAACACCTTGTTCATGATCATTGTTCTTTTCCGCTATGTTATCATATGAACGATGATCAACCTAGATATAATGGTTCATAACCATTGAGTCGAACGATTATAGGGATCAACAATACCCGCATCTAAGAGTTTAATCACTTCCTTCTTAATGACCTGATGGATTTTTGGGTTAAATCTTCTTTGACTTTGAATGGCGGGTTTATAGTCATCCTCCATAAGTATTTTGTGTGTACAAAAGTGTGGATCAATTCCCCTTATGTCGGATATTTTCCATGCTAAAGCTTTCTTGTGTTTCTTAAGGACTTCAATAAGTTGCTCCTTCTCATCCTCTTTCAACTCTTTAGCAATGATCACAGGTAATTGGTCTTTGCCCTCTAAGAAAGCATACTCTAAGTGGGATGGAAGGTCCTTAAGTTCAATTGGAGGTGGACTCTCTATGGAAGGTTTTACTATGGAAGGATCCTCAATGGTAACTTCTTGTGGAATAGAAGAAGGAATAGGGTCCTCATTGAGCAACTTTTGGATAGTAAGAATATCTTCTTCCCAATTAATGGGAGAATCATCATCACCAAGAAAGTTTGACTCAAATTCCTCCAAGAGGAAATCACTCTCTCCAAAAGGTGTTAAAGAGGGAGCAATTGAGGCCACGGTTTCAACATGGGGCATCTTATCACTAGTACTCTTGCAAGCATCATGAAAGTGTTCATCACACACCTCATCTAGCACATCAACAATGTTAATAGTCTTACAAGGTCTAGACTCTTTAGCCTCTTTCCTATCACAAACTTTCCCTGACTTAAACACCACTCTCTCATCTTCTACTATCATAATTAGTTCTCCTTCTGCCACATCTATCAAAGTATGACCCGTTCTCAAGAACGGTCTACCAGCAATCAAAGGAACTCTAGGATCCATGTCATAATCAACCACTACAAAGTCGGCCGGAAATGTAAACTTAACCACACCTACAAACACATCCTCCGCTATACCTACGGGGTAAGCTATGGTTTGGTTGGCTAATTCAAGAGTCATCCTAGTGGGAGTGAGCTCGGGAAGAGAGAGTTTTTTCCAAACCGATAAAGGCATGAGGTTAATGCTTGCCCCTAGATCCGCCAAAGCCATGCAATTTTCAACACCGGGAAAATTACAAGGTATCAAGAAGCGCCCCGGATCTCCAAGTTTTGTTGGTAAGGTTTTAAGTAACACGACGGAACAATTTTCATTAAGGGATGTGTTGGGCAAATCAACCAATTTTTCTTTGTTGGAGAGTAAATCCTTGAACATCTTAGCAAACTTTGGCATATAAGCAAGAGCTTCCGCAAAGGATATATTGATGTTGAGTTGCTTGAACATCCTTAAGAAATTGGAGACTTGGATGTCATCCTTGTTCTTTAACTTGTCCTTTTTCAACCTTGAAGCATATGGAAGAGTAGGTTTTGGTGTAGGTGGAATAGGTGTTGTAGTGGAAGATTTATCTTTGTTAGCTTCTTCATTGGGAGGTGTGGAAGGTAGAGGAGAAGTATGAATGGGTTGAGAAGGTGCGTTTAAGTGAATGGGAGCATTTTAAGGAGGTGAAGTAGAGGTAGAAGGCTTGTCACAAGTAGGAGCACAAGTGGATGGAACAATAGGAGGTTTAGGAGGAGAAGGATCCTTTGTTGTCTTTCCACTTCTTGTTGTAATAGCATTGACATTTGCCCTTGGATTTGTTTGTGTGTTGGAAGGTAAAGCCCCTTGTGGTCTTTGATTATACATAATTTGGTTTTGAAGAAGAGCAAATTTCTTGTTATTTTCCTCTTGATTATCTTTCAATTGTTTCTCAAAAGAAGTAAACTTTTGAAGCATCAAATCTATGGGGTTAGGTTGCACATTTCCTTGATAAAAACCTTGTTGTGGGAAAGATGGAGGTGGTGGATTAAATCCTTGGTTTGGTGGATAGAAGTTATTTCCTTGAGGTTGAAAATGATTGGGTGCCTTGTAGTTATTTCCTTGGTAAGGTGGTCTTTGCCCTTGATTCCTTGGTAAAATTTGAGGAGGATTTTGTTGAATTTGGGTGGGTGGTTGGGGTGGAAATCCCGGTGGAGTAAGGTAATTTTGGGACTTGTAAGAAAGGTTATTTGGATTGATATTTGGCTTGAAGTGTTCACGATGTTCGTCTTGGTAAGCATAGCATTCCCCTTGATAAACTTGCACCTTATCACATTGTTCATAAGAATGGGGACCTCCACAAGTTACACAAGAAAGAGTAATGGCATTCACATCATTTGAAGAATTGTTCAATGAAACGGTCTTAATGGCTTGAACTATCTCTTGAATCATCTCTTGTTGACCTTTATTCATTTGTTGAATGAGCTCTTGGTGATATTTGAGGAATTGGTTATCACAAGGTGTTTGAGAAGTGTTTTGGATAACATGAACCCTTTCTTCAAATTGAGTGTTTGTTTGAACCATTGCTTTAGTCTCAATGATGTCCACGGCCTCTTGCATGGATTTAAGAAGAATATTCCCTCCCGCGGAAGCATTGAGTGAATCTTGGTGGTGAGATTTAAGTCCATTATAGAAAGTATTGATTTGGTGAACGTCATCCAATCCATGGTTAGGGCATCGCCTCAATAACTCTCTATACTCTTCCCAAGCATCACTAAAGGATTGACTAGGTTTTTGTTGAAAGCCTATAATTAAGTTCCTCAAGGCCATGGTCTTAGATGGATGAAAGAACTTGTTCAAAAACTTAGTGGTGAAACCATCCCATGTGGTGATACTATGGGTGGTTGGGTGTCTAACCAATGCTTAGCTTGTCCCTCTAGTGAAAATGGCACTAACATCAACTTAATAGCATCATGTGGAACTCCATTGTGCTTAATGGTATTGCAAAGAGAAAGGAATCTCTTAAGGTGATCATGAGTATCATCATTCTTGTTACCATAGAAAGGTGTTTGTGAAACCATGGTAATCATAGCCGTTTTTAACTCAAATGTATTTGCAGGAATGTTGGGAATCCTAATAACACTAGCATATCCATGAACATTGGTTTGCAAACTTTCCATCAAAGAACGATTATCAACAGCCATGGCTTCTTGTTGTGGATGAATCAAAGCACGATTCTCGTGATCGGCTTGATGGATGGTGGTGGTCTTACTCTTTCTCTTTTTCTTCCTTTTCGGAGGAAGAGGTTGTACACCAATCGGTATGTGTGCACGCCCGCGAGTGAGCATTCAACTCAATACGAGGAATGAGAGAAAAGCTCTCGTGTGACTTTGAAGAGAAAAGGATTATCCTCTTCGAGTTTCAATATGAAATATCCACAAGAAAATAATACATATGTATGTACTACTTAGGTGCAAGACCCCCAGTGAAGCCTTCCTTCTTTAGAATACTCACAAGTGAACGGGGGGTTAGGTGGCGCGAAGCACTTAAGTACCTATTGACCCTTAGATGGCATTTTATAGCACATCGCCTTTCTATTCACTTAAATGTTCGTATTCTTCGAATTGTTGCTTATTGAGAGTATTTATCTATTCTTGCTTTATTTTGTTTGATCGATACACGTGTTAAGGACCGGAACGCCCCTCAACACGATGTATTGCCTTGGCAATACTTATGGAGAATATGTAGATTGGTTGTTCTTATACGTATACGTATTTACTTATAATAATATATGGAAAATATTTTTGTATTTATGAGTTTTTAAGAGAAAATACTATATGTACATAAAAACCGAGAGAATCCAATAATATATATTTTTTGGTGCAATCTCTTAGGAAAAAGATTGCTTTTTGGATTTTTTAATTTGTTTGGTCAATTCTTTAGGAAAAAAATTGTTTTGTTAATTTTTTAGTTTTTATATATTTTTATATTTTTGGTTTTTTATTTGTTTTTGATTTATGATACGTAAAAATAACGTTCACAAGGTGAACGGATCCCAAAAGCCAATGAAAACCGTCAATCGATAGTCTCTCGTAAAGTCAAAGAACCGGCAGCGGCGCCATTTGAAATTGTGTATAATGAAGTTCGTTTTTCTCAGTTCTTGTCTAATTGAAAGTCCTAACAATATCGGGTTTTTAACTGTTTTTGGTTGTTAATATTTTTTGGATATTCTATTTGCTAATTCAAATAATGCCTTGCAAAACTGAAAAATATTGTCTACTTATATGTAAAACATCGTGCAAATACCAAGTATTTATTCGATTAAAATTCAAAATGTAAATTTAACAACTATAAGGACTAAAAATGTAAATTCTATGGAAAGTAAATGCTCAAAATGTAAAACTAACAAGTACAAGGACTGAAAGTGTAAAAATAGTTAACTATGAGGATTAAAAATGAAAACTATGTAAACTACTAACCAATTCTTAACAAATTCAAAACTAACTAACTAAATTTTAACAAACTATGAAAGTTCAAGGACTGTATTTAAGCAAACCCTAAAATCTTGTAAGTTTAGCCAAGTTTAAAACCAGTCCAAAACATAAAGGACTGAAATGCAATTTTTAAAAGTTTTTAATCAAAAACGGGCTTAACTAACAAATAAGCTCGTTTGAGCTTATTTCTCAACCAAAATCAACCAAACCACTTGCAAAATGCTTAAAATCAAAAATCAACTAGACTTGTAAGAGGAAATAAGCTAACAATGGCTAAAACTCTGATAAGCACTTTCTAATAAGCACAAAATAAGCTATAAAAGAATCTAGACATGCACAACTGGATTTTTGTAATGAAACTGATTAATGAGCTCAAATTATGAATGGGAAATCAAGTCTTGTTCAAAATCATCCAGTAATAAGCTCAGAATATGAAATAAGCTAAAAATGGTGCTTATGTTGACCAGCGTTGACCAAGCTTTTTTCAAAAAGCTCAAAATCTCAAAAATCAACCACAAGCACTTACTAAGTAAATTTGTAAAAGAAAATGGACTAGTTTATGAATAGGATTGTGAGATATGAAAAAGCAGTTTGAACTTTACAGAAACATGCATTTGCTTATTGGTTTGGATTTTTGCTTATAACTTGCTAAAAACTGAATACTGTACAAAATCCTTTTAGAATCTAAAACTTCATATTATGACCTAGAATTGAGAGCTGGTTTGATGGAATTTCATTAAGAAACAAGTAAATGCAAGGCAAATCAATATCACAACTTTTCTGAACAAATCTGACTGAAAATGACCCAAACTTTTTAAACTGCCATTTGCCTTTTTGACTTAACAATTGACTTGAAAATGACTCAAAACCTTTTGTAATGACTTTGTAACTGAAAATGAATAAGAACTTGCCAAAATTTAACACTTGAACTTCTAATTCAAGCTAATGCCAAACACTCATTTTGCTGATCTTTTTGAAATTTGTAAAGACTTTTGAGTACAAGTTTAAACTGAGATAAGAGCTATAGCACACTAAATTCAGTGACCAAAATGAAGTATGTGAAAGCTAATTGCAAGTACTTGAAACCACTAAGACTCAATTAGGATAACAAAGCTAAAGTGACTGAATTAAACTGAAAACTAGGACAAGTATCAAATCAATAAGCAGATAAAGCTACACTTAAGCTATAACAAGTCTAGAATCAAATCAAGAACAGTCTAATCAACTTTTATCATGCAATCAACAAAGATCTTAGCTAGGAATGAAGCATGCCATTGACAATTTAGAGGAACCAAAAATAAGAAGCATTTGCACCTTTTGAAGTAACCTTTGAGCAGTAGAGGAGTGCTGAACTCTCTAGTCTAGTGCTAACCACCACCTTAGCACTAGATTCAACTATCAACAATCAATCAATCAGCTACAAATCATCAACAAGGCTACAATGGCTTAAAATCATCATAAACTGCTATGAACTTGGACTGAAATCAACAAACAGCTACAATCTTCACACAAAGTCAGTTATGATCAAGATATGATCATAACAAACTCAAAACAGCAACAAGAGTATCAATGGTGCAAGGTATGAACAGTATAGAAGGAAATGAGAACTGGCGGGAAAGTGAGAATTTGAATTTTATTAATGGAAAAGTTGTTACAAAGCTGTTAAGCGGTTACAAACTAACTAACTAACTCAAGAGTGTGTCAGACTCTTGAGTTGTTAAGCTAAAAACTAGAAATGGTGAAAGAACAAGAAAGTGTGTGTGTTTTCACACTTTTCTACTACAACTGAAAATGCTATTTATAGACTTGAGAAGAAGAGCAGTTGGGGTTGGTGACGTGTTGGAACCAATCCCAGGCTTCCACGCGTCCAATTGAAGTCAATTGATTTTGCAGGTTATGAACTTGAATTGGGGATTTATCATTGAGTTGATTTCAGCTTCATTGGTTATGACCAATGGATTCGTCCTTAAAAAATAAGCAGGTTTGGTGTTTATAACTTTTCTTGAAATCCATTCTAGCTTGAAATTGATCCTGGAAATTTTGTTTGTTTGAAGATGCCACGTGTCAAGTCTTCATTGGTTGAAAAGAGTGCACACGGATTGAACTGTTGTGATTTGCTCATTTATGACTGGCGGCGATAGTGGGTATTTATTGCCATGATGTGGCAATCCAGGTCCACTCTTTCTTGGCTTCTCATTGGCCCAAAGCTTTAAACACGGATTACACTTGTTTAACTTTCCAAAATAGGCAGAATTGATCCCTTGACTTTGGCAGATTATATATTTGAGCTATTCACTTCATTTCTTTGGCATATTTGGTCCTTCAAACTTCATTCTTGAACAAAATTGGTCCTTTGACTGAGTTGACTTGAATGTTGACCTTGTTTGACTATGATCTTGACTTTTCCATATTTGCACTTTGGTCCTTTAACTTTTGCAGATTGTCAAGATAGGTCCTTGCACTTCAAAGTCTTGTCACTTTTGATCCTCTTTTGTCTTTTTCATCAAATTAAGCTTGATTATTCCTTGTTTGCTTGAAAATGCATCCTTTTACCTACACAAGTGTACACAAACACAAACATACCACATAATACTGTTTTTATAAGATAAATTGGTATTTTGCTTCATGTTTTAGGGTTATTTGTTGATAAATTGATATGAGTTTTAGCTCATATCACCGGCATTGTCGACATCAGCCACTGGTAGGTTCCCAAGAACAAAACCAACAAGTTTTGAAGACTGAGGCGTACGAACCATATAAGCCAGGTTAGCGATGATGAACATACCATCATCTACAACGCATCCCCAAAAACCAAGTGCTAATTCTTAATGGGGACTAGTGTAGTGACCGGCCAGAACCATAAAATCACCCAACTCACTAACTGTTAGGGGATTCGGAAGTGCGTTGGCAATGTCTTGAGGTAGGGGATGAACCTGGAAAGTATGGTTTGTAAGTTCAAACGAAATAATAACATGATTCCTCACCATTTCACCATCCCCTGACCACTTTGTATCCGTACCTATCCAGTATATATAATTTCCCAATACCGCTTGACCAAAGCTAGTCTTGATTTTGATCGACTCCTCCGGATATCTTCAAGGTTGTTCCAAGTGTCAGTACTTAAGGTATACACTAAAACATAACGTGTACCGCGTTTGTGGTTGGGATAGATTATTTTAATAATAGTCGGGTCTAAATCAGGTTTTGAAACGCCAAACCCGAAACTCACTCTTTCGGTTTGACGTTCAAAGATGTGATGGGGGACATGAATAGTCAAAGCTTCTTCATGCAAGGGTTTATTAAATAAATACGCGTGTTATTAACATGTGAAAAGGCCAAAATACCTTCACTACATGCAATAGGTTTCATCACAGTATGGTTTAATTAAACGGGTGAAGAGATGTAGTTAAGATCACCATCTAAGACTCCCATTTTACTAAAAAAACCTTGGTCATATGTTAGGTTTAACCTAGGCGTTGGGCTGTCACGGACTCCCAACTTAGTGATAAACTAGGAAGAGTCTATTAACTCTTTCCATTCACGACAAACAGATCTGTATTGGGCTATTTCCTTTATCGGAAGTTTGAGAAATATTTCATAATGTACATCGGTTGGTAAATAGTCTGACATTTTAGAAGACTGGTAGTTAAAAATTAGGGGTTTTGATATTAGAAGAAGGGAACTTTTGAATTTCTAAATATGGAAATAGGGTTAGTGTGGTTGTAACAAGTGTGAAGTACAAAGTTACTTATGTAGACAAGCAAAATGCATGCAACAGTTGCCTTATTTAAGTTACATGCAACTTGTAGTAGTAGTTATTTCTCTATGTTCTAGACTTTGACTTAACCCAAGTAGTTTGGCCATTAACTCGAGTAGTGTTGCAGTCACAACACAAGGCATCATTAGCTGAAGTTTGATTTGATGTATGTTTGATAGAAATACAACTTATGCAGTCAAGACAAACCATTAAATGCTCCCTGACCCAAATCTTAATGGTTCCAAGGTGCTACAATTGGAATACAACAGATTATGCCATAAAAGGGCAGACTATAGTAAAAATATTTTTTATAAACTTTTCATTTATAACTAATAAAAAGGTACAAAACAAGCTTTATTTTTCAACATTGCTTTAGATAAACTGCCTGATCTTTAAAGGATGACATAATTAGTGACTCCTTGGCCGCACCCACCATATACGAACCCCCGTTCCCACGAAGACCTAAATCCAGAAACTCTCCCATCGTTTGGTTATACGCCTGGAGAGAGTGAAAAGGCATATCGATCGTAGCATCGTCGACATCCAGTATTAGCCTAGAATCATGTGAAAATCCAACTAACTTGACAACATGAGGCATTGGTATGTCTAGGAGCATTGTTACGGATGTTACTGAAACACCATTAACACCTAAATCCCAAACTCGAAGATAGTGGGTCTCCTCGACGTTGAAATATGCTGAAATTATCAAACTGTCGCCTAAATGTGATAAATCAAAGTTGAGTGGAAGAACCATATTCAAATCCACAGGGATGTGAAGCACATGAAATTGGTGACTACCCATATTGAATGATAGTATGGAATGATTAGTGACCTTATCACCATCTTCATCTAAATATTCTTCGTAACATACCCAGTATATGAATAAATCTAAAACAACATGTCTCATGTTCTTCATCCTAAGTGTATGACGAGGTGAATTTCTGATCTTGGTCCAACTTTTAGTGCTCAGTGTAAATATAGTCACAAACCACGGTTCTAATCCTGAGTATGGATATGAAATCTTTACAATTGTTGGGTCTAGAGTCACAGGGTGAACTCCGAACCCAAAGTCAATTGTACTTGTCTCTATTTGATCCACATAGTATGGGACCAATATAGAAAAAGATTTCCTGATAGATGGGTTTAGAATAACAACCATCATATCCGCACCATAGGTAAAACACCACAAGCCTTCACAGTTCCTATTATGGCCAAATAAGATTGAATAAGATTTGATTTAAGTTCGGTGTATCTTAGATTAGAATCTAAGTAACCAAGGTGACCTACAAAACCCGTTCGTACCTAACATTCAAATTGTTTCCCGTCCCACGGACGCGGTAACTATTAATGAAGTCTTGTGACTCTATTGTCTCCTTCCAATTATTCGAGACACATCTTAATTGTGCAAGCGACTTAACTGCAAAACTATTCATGATTTTTGTTTGAACATCTATCGGTATGTGATCAGACATGTTTTTTAACAACCAGTACTAAATTATATGGGATGTGTTTTGTGTATAGTTTGGTAGAAGTAGTATATGTGATAAATCATGTATAACTAGGAGGTCCTTTTATAGATGACTCAAGCTTGTACCACCAAGGTTCCAACATTAAATGTGTCCATTACTAAAAGCCTACCCAAATTATACTGTTTCATCCATAATTTTAATAAATGATAGCTAACCACTCATGTATAAATAACTTGGTGGGAATAGTTACCTTTAAGCACCCTCTCAAATTGACGTAGAAATCACGGGTTTTCGGTTCGTAAACGACACCGCTATCATAGAATGTGACGACCCCTGTTCGTACATATAGCATCGCTAAACACCAGTGTTGTTCTTTTTCGTTCATTGGCTTATAAACCTACGTTAATATGAAGTGTTGATGAGTTATAATTTATTGAACAACATACGATGCAACATAATAACTCGTTTTGTTTGCTGGTAATTTTCGATCTAAATATATACCTTTTCCACATCAGACCATGGTACTTTATACGTAGTCCCGTCAACATACCACTGCGGCACCGTGTCTTGGAGTAACAGCTGGACAAAGTAACCACCCACCATGGCCCAATCTCCGTCCTTAGTTCGCATATGCAACATGTAACTAACCCACAACTCTATATGATGTAGTCAAAAAAATATATATACACTTAATAACTATAAAGAACAAATCGTAATTTACAGCAAAAACAACAAAGCAAACATGTTCATAACCTCATCCATAATTCATCCTCTACGTGGTGGGTCTAAGCATACAAGGCTTTCCCAAAATAAACGATCTACGGTCACATCTTTGAACCATGGAAACTTACAACGTAGTGGATCTCGCCGACAAATAAATCTATCGTACTCATCAGTAATGTGGACTCTGTCAGTCACACGACTAGGACGTGAAAGATCCTGACAAATAAAAACGATGCTTTTCTGTTACATATATTACTATGTAATAAAAAACATAACCCTACATTGGAAATAAATTGTTGAACCTTAACCCAAGGTTCAACGTCTTTCAAATATTCTGCCATGTAAACATCATCTTCATCTGTAACTATTCGCTTTGCTTCGACCCTAAAAGAACTATTACTCTAGTAGTTGGGGGAATAATCACTACCGTATTCATTTATGTTACCATTCCTAACCGCTTCAGTAGCCGCTTTCCAATGTTCCGAGTTCATAATTTCGTATCTCCTTTTTTTCTTTACGGCCTCAACTTTTAACATTGCCTCTTTTTCAGCTCGCTTCCTAATCTCCTTATTCAATGCTTTTAAGAATAATTCTTCCTGGGACTTGGTATATGCCAAACGCCACATCTCCTATTCACGTTCTCGATTCATAAATTCCTCTTCCATCATAATATCATATATTCCTTTTAAATGTATGCGTTAAATACACTTTTAAGGTTTCGGTTATGGAGTTTGGTATACAAATATAATCAGATAATTACATTACTAGCTTCCAGTTCTATATAATTATCTGCACGAGCCTCTCCATCATCAAGTGCGCTCAATTCAACCAACGAAATATACTCTTTATTAAGGTCATCGTATACGTCTATATTCAAGTTTCCAGGTAATCCACCAAACTCCAATCTATTCTGAATAATATTACAAAATATAGGTTATAACAAGGACTAGATAATAAGTTACATGTAATAGGCTTACAGAAGTAGACGTACATTTGGTCCTGTAATTCTTTTCCTGGCCAACACCTGCATTTATATAAAATGTACATGATCATCATATACTCATATATGGTAAAATAATTGATAACCATGATATGTTTTGGGTAAGAACAAAGCATACCTTAATAATGACCTCAAGCTTATACACACGAGTGTTTAGCTCCTTAATGACATGATCCTGCAGTTTAATATCTTGCTGACCACTGCCTCCACACCTCCGTAACATTAGAAAATCTCTCTTTATTGTGTTTCCAACCTTGCGTCTGGCTTTAAGCTTTGCGAAATAAAGGTCATACTGATCATGTACCTTTTTGGCAGGCACCCTTGGTATGTACCTCTGGTAGAAATCGCGGAATATCTTAAACCATTCGGCCTGTTGTTCCCCCCTTGTTGGTATAAGATCAATTTTAAGGTTAACGTCCTACATAAAATTTAAATAACATTAATTACATGGTGTAAATTAAAATATAAATCATAGTATAAAAGGGTTTACCTAGGCAAATATCAAATCATAATCTGGTTTGTTTAAAAGCTTCTTTCTTGACCAGGATAACGCTCTTGGAAACACAATCGCGTCCTTACTCCACCAATAAATGTGAACTTCAAAAGTCTCAAGAATCCAGTTCTACATATATAAATCATGAATGTTGTCAATCTAAAACAATATAGAATGTGAGTTTGATCATTGATGTGGTTATATAATAAAAAACAACTAACCATGAAAGCCCAAACAAATCCGGATAACGTATAAGTAGGGACAAACTGTATAGATTTACGAAGCTCCTGTTGGTATTTCCATACTTTTTTCGAAGCTACGTTCACAATCTCCTCTTACAAATGCCTCCAAACGTACTCACCCCATGGGAACTTGTTCCAGGTGTCAATGTCTTCAACCAAACGCAACAGCTTGTCATCGACTGGTTCAGCCAACAAAGTTCCCATAAAACACATTTGCAAAGCAAGAAGTAGGGCTACACGTACATCATCTTCATTACTTAACATATTGAATAACTCTTCATCCTCTATTACACCTAAAAGATCTAGGTTGGTTACAGTTTTGCCAACTTTCTTAGGTAGCACACGCGTCACAAATCTTATTTCACCTTCTCAATTTACACTAAAGTTAACCGTTCTGAAACGTAGACCTGTTACCACGGCAAACTCGGGTCGGCCGAAATGTAAACTCTTTCCGTAATGGTTATAGACAATTGGCAAGTCATAATGGCCATCATTAACAAACCGTTGCTTTTGAAGCATCCCGTGTATCGAAGACTGGTCGTGCTGAACACAGGACAAATCCAACCACCGACCAAAACACAATTCACTGAACATGTTCCTGCATGTTTCATTCAACTTGCCTCTTATTAAACTAAAATAGTGCAACTTACTCGTGAAAATAACTTTAGCTTCGTATCCCTACATAACATAAAAGCAGAAATACTTGTAAATATTTTACCATTCAAATGTGTTGTCATGATTAAAGTTAATTATACACAGTTTTCTAGCAAATGTTTGTTAACTAATTTCAGTTAATTTAGATTCCCTTCACTCACTATGAGTCTTGGAAGTTCAAAGGGGTTCATAACTGCTCACATTAAATGTTTTGTCATGATTAAAGTCAATTATACACAATTTCTAGCAAATGTTAGTTAACTATTTTCAGTTAATTTAGATTCCCTTCACTCAATATGAATCATGGAAGTTCAAAGGGGTTTATAACTACTCACATCATAAAATAAACCACCCACTAACTTCTGAGATCATGTTAAACTATAAGTTAAGAAAAACCACCCCACCATCCATTAACATCTATTTATAACACAGTGCATACATATCAAAATTTCAATATTCATCTAAATTACAAAAAATGGCTCATATTCTAGATTTACCCATAGACATTATGATCATTATTTTACTAAATCTCCCCGTTTCATCCCTGCTGTTATGCACATCCGTTTGCAAAACATGATTGTCGATCATCTCGGATCAAACAATTGTCAGGATGCAAGCGAATGCTTCACAACAGTCACGGTTAGTATTTAGGAGTTTTGAAGGGGTTCGGACTCGGTCACTGACCGATAACTCCATAAATAACCCTGCATCAGTATTCATAGGGCATGGTCATCCTTTTATTAGTGACAACTTCAATAGAGTTGTCGGGTCATGCAACGGATTAATATGCATGGTGAACACAACAGGGTTGTCACTGTAGAACCATGCTACTCGTTATACATATTCCATCGACTCGTGTTTTATTAGGGAGAAGCCAGATCACGTTGGGTATGAATTTGGTAAGATAATAGACGGGGATTACAAGGTGGTGGCCATTTTAAAACGAAACAACCGCGACAAAATGTTCTCGGTTGCGAACAGAAACTGGAAAACCTTAGGCGTTTATCCAGGCGGAGGTTCTATCTTCGGGGATGCTGTGGGTTACGACGGTCGTGTATACTATAACGATTTCACTTGGAGAGCAAACTCTGAAAGGATCGTTTCTGTTTATTTATCACAAGAAACGATTACCACGGTTGCTCTACCGGAAATACGAAGAGCCCAGAAAGCTATTCGCTTAGGGGTGTTGCGACAGGGGCTATGCATGCTGTGTGACTACAGCTACAACAATATTTCTGATGTTTAGGTCATGACAAACAAGCCTGTACACCAAGCTTCGTCAAGGTTGTTTTCCATTCGAAATCCCGATCCTAATCTCCTACAATTACACTAGTACGTCGAGGTTTGGACAAGTTACTATTCTCCAATCTGTATAACAGGAGACGATTGTCTTGTTATACCATTTGGATACCAAGTCATTTTGTTTAACCATAATGACAGGACTTTCAGGATTCTAGACTATATGCGCGGTCCTTGGTGTACCTACGTTGAGACATTGGTGAAACCAGGCGGGACAGGGAGACGTTATAGTCTAAGGAGTGCGGCCAACATTGGATAATCAATCTTTCCGGTTATTCGCGTCACGCATTATTCACCTACGTTGTCTACTTACATTATGTTTCGCAGTTTTTGTGTTTCCTAAAATTATTCCACTAGGATTAGTTTGATAGTATGCTTTCTTTCAGTCTATATGTTAACCTTGGATGTTTTGAATGACTATTATATAACCTATGTTTTTGTACTAAATATGCATCACACTTGCAATGCCAACTAAATCATCATAAACTTTCGTTAGATGGTAGGCATAAAACCAGTGTATATAACTAAATACCAATAATCAAGATTATATTCATCAGTACCACTATCCAAACCAACTGCATTCGTCTATAATAACTTCTAACAACAAAGGCTAGACCGAAAGCAATGTGAACAAAGAAGTTCAATAGAAATTGGTTTTCATCATCTAATTAGTTAATATACCAAGGTAAAAAACCAATTCGAATAATCAAAATACATGTTAATTAAAAAATATCCTCAATTAATCACATCGTTTACCATTTGAGTGGATGAACAGCTTTCAATCCCTCGCCGTAAGTGTGGCTCTCGATGTTATGTGCAATTAAACACTGTTTCTTACACCAGATTCATGATTATTCATATGAACAACGGTTGTCGATTGGAATCAATGTTAATTAGTTTTTTAATTAACTGTAAAATGAAGGTTCTTAACTATGTGTTTGTGTGTGTGTTTTTTGGGTGTGTTTTTGGTGAAAGGTTTTTTCGAATCGAGTTTTATATGGGGATGTGTGATAGCAACGGTTGCCTCGCTTTTATAATTGGTTGCCTTAAGGAAGATGACTTTTTCAAACAGGATGCCTCAAATATTTAAGAGTTGCCGCCTAAATATTTTTTAAGTTGCCTTCGAATTAATACAAAATACATGAGTTGCCTCGAGTTTTTGTACAATATATATATATATATATATATATATATATATATATATATATATATATATATATATATATATATATATATATATATATATATATAAAAATATATATATATATATATAAATATATATATATATATATATATATATATATATATATATATATATATATATATATATATATATATATATATATATATATATATATATATATATATATATATATATATATATATATATATATATATATATATATATATATATATATATATATATATATATATATATATATATATAAATATATATATACATATATATATATATATATATATATATATATATATATATATATATATATATATATATATATATATATATATATATATATATATATATATATATATATATATATATATATATATATATATATATATATATATATATATATATATATATATATATATATATATATATATATTTATATATATATATATATATTTATATATATATATATATATATATATATATATATATATATATATATATATATATATATATATATATATATATATATATATATATATATATATATATATATATATATATATATATATATATATAGTGTGAGGTTATTTTCAGAACCAAAAAAATGTACAGAACTGCAAGAACTAATATGAACCATTAGATTGTTTGATCAATGGCTAGAATTGATTGGGCCATTAATGTAATTAACTGAAAATTCGGTTAACTTTTGTAAAATAAGAAAGGGTATGGATGGTATTTCCTATTTTTATTTTCTTTAAACTCGTCCATTTTGTTTGGAAACTGATTTCAAACCATCAGTTATTTTTTAACTCATCCTCTATCTCTGAAACCCTAGCCTCCACTAATAATCATCTCCACAGTCATCTCATTATTTGTCAGATCTATCATCTTCAACAAGCCACCAACAATAATATAACTAAAGGCTTAATCATTTACGACTTCTTTCATGGTAAGTTTATGATTCGTCGCTGATTTTTTTCAAATTCGTTTTTAAATCCTAACTTTATGATCCAATTTGTTTGCACACAATAACACATGCTTTTAATCCAAATCACATAGTTTATTCTTTGTGGTTTACAACATAAATGTGGTTCGACAATTTGGGTAGCATCAATGTGTGACCTACTTTGTTATTGTTAATTCATGATTAAAAAAAGTACAAACCATCAAAAATTTATTTCAAGATCGCATACACCATAGAGCCAATTTTTAGTGTTATATAGCAAATTGGAAAAAACAAAATTAACGAACCGTATACCAGTTTGTATTTTTTGGTCCATTTTGCTTTTTTTCTATAAACAAATAGTACTACGTATTTATTTATTGTAATTTTTTATTTTTTAAATATTTTATATCTTTTTAAGTTCACATTTCTAAATGTTAAAAATGGATTCATCTAATACTCGTATTAAGACAATGAGGGGTCGTGTTAAAAAAAAGAGAAGTCAGTAACTACTACTCCAGTATGGACGGTCTTGTATAATTTTTTATATTTGTTGCTTTGCTTTAAAACGGTCATGTATAATTTTTTATATTTGTTGCTTTGCTTTAAAAATTGAATGATAGTGACATGCTTATAGATTATGAAAAAATTGAAAATGGATTCTTGCATAAATGTTTTGAATGGTAGGCATATGATAAACTTTGAATAGGGGATAACTTGCTAAAGCTATAAACTGTCATTTTTTTCTTTTTGTATAGATCTGGGTATTTTGAATGCAGTTATTTTGTTAAATTTTCTTCGATCCTATATTCATGTTTAAATTATGCTTTATCCTTAATTGAATTGTGCAAATGGGGCTTTTTTTATTGTTGTTTTGATATAAAACATAACTTTTAAGTTATTTGATATGTTAAAACTATTTATTCTAAAGATTTTATGACTTGTCTAAGCAAATGAAAGGGAAGTGCATATGTGTCTTATGGCTTGTATAAATAAATGAAAGGGGCGTGCATATGTGTTTTACGGCATGTATAAATAGTTGAAAGGGATGTGCATATGTGTTTTAGTTTTACTGTACTTCATAATCTTGTTCTTGTTTTTATCTCACTATTTTTTTTTGTGTTTTTATCTACTTCTTATAGGTGGAGATCCCTAAATTATAGTGTTAATCGTTTGATCTTCGAAGAACCAGTGAAAATGAAGATAATCAATACATTTATAATGTCAAAGACGACCAAGACGATAAAAACACATGCGCACAAGGGTTTAAAATACGTGTGCAAATATCACGGGTTTGTTAACAAGGTGGTGAAGTATTTTTAACATGAGTAAAGACGAGAATGATGAACAATATAAAGAGTGCACATGTATATTTTTTTATATGTTTTTTGTTTGTAAAAATGTTAAAAATCGTATGGTGAGTTATTGAGTTTATGTATTGAGCTTATGCACATGTATTATAAAGTAGAATACATGTAAAATACATGTATTTGTCATTGTATGTAATTGCATCAAATATTTGTGACCAGAAAAGTATTAAGTAATTGTACTCTAAAATTTCATGTAAGTTACTATTCTTTTAAACACAGATGCATTCTACGTTTTCAAACATGCATGTTGACGAAAAAATATCTTAAAAATTAAAATATAAAAAAATAAACTCCAAAAATATAGAGATTACAATAAATCGTTTTTTATTAAAAAATATTCAGAAAGAAAATAAAAATATAATTTTACTATTATACCCTTTTGAATTAACTAACAAAAGAATATATTAGGAAAAATCTGATTGGTCTGTTTTGGTTCTCGCAGTTCTGTATATTTTTTTGGTTTTGAAAATAACCTCACTCTATATATGTATATATATATATATATATATATATATATATATATATATATATATATATATATATATATATATATATATATATATATATATATATTGGTTGCCTCGTGTATAATCATGGGATGCCTCTATTTTTTAATACATCACGTGGGTGTATTATGCTAGTGGAAAAATTCACGTGTCGCGTTTTGATTGGAGATGCCTTGGATGCCTCGGTTGCCTTGAGTCATTTTAGGGACATTGAGATGTACTTATAAAAAAATAGAGACATCATAATGTAAATTAGCTATATATGGAAAATCCCCTTATAAAAAAATACTCAAGTGTAATGTATTGTGGAAAAGTAAAATGTATAACTTTATAGGGATTTTCCTAAAATAGCCTTTTTGTATTATGTTGTCGCTAAAATATTAGTTAAATCTCAATGTCCCTAAAATGGCCCAAGGCAACCGAGACAATCGAGGCATCCGAGGCGACCTAGTGTATTTTTGGAATTCGGAGGCAATCGATGCATCCGAGGCAACCAAGGCACCGAGACACGTGTCACACAGGGAGGATAGGTTATCTCGGTTGCCTCAGTTGCCCCGGTCGCCTTGGCTATATTTAAGAAACTTGGCCATTTTCAGAAAGTAGCATTGTAAAATGGTCAATGGTCATTTATGTAAATAGGTGCCGTTTGGTTGGGGCATATTGGAGGATATTGGGGGATATTCAAATTGACATTTTAATTTCCCCCAAATATTGTGTTTGGTATAACTAACGAAGGAATTTTAAATTCCCCGAATTCCCAAAATGAAGGATATTGAAATTACTCCAAAAAGTGAAGAATTTTAATTTACTTGAAAATTTTATTTTATAAACTTTTTTTCTAATAATTTTTATTCCGGTTTTTATGTTTATATAAAAAACTATTAAATTTAAAAAATTTATATAAAAATTATTTTTTCGGTTTTTACTCTTTTAAATAGCAAAAATAAAATTTATATTAAAAACTTATAGAAATTTTTTTATAAAATTTATAGAAATTTTTAATAAAATTTATAGGATTTTTTTACAAAATTTATATAAATTCTATAAAAAAATTATTGAAATTTTATATAAAATTATAATTTTTTTAAAAAAATTTATATAAGTTTTTATAAAGTTTATTTAATTTTTTTTATAAAATTTATATAAATTTTTTATAAACTTTATATAAACTTTTTATAAATTTTTTATAAACTTTAAATAAATTTTTTAATAAAATTTATAAAAAAAAATTATGAATTTTTTTAAAAAAAACTATATAAATTTTTTTATAAAATATATATAAAAAGTTAAAATTCGATTTTTAATTCATAAGAAATTTTTATAAGATTTATATAAATATTTTATAAAACTTATATAAATTTTTTATAAAAGGTTATATGAACTTTTATAAAATTTAATGAAACTTTTTTTATAAATTTTTTATAAAGTTTAATGATCTTTTTATAAATTTATATAAAAAATTTATAACTCTTTTTATAAAATTTATATAATATTTTTTACAATTTATATAAATTTTATAAAAACATTCTATAAATTTTTTTATAAAATTTATATAAAAAGTGAACATTTTATTTTTACTCTTTTAAATAAAAAAAATTGTCTAAAAAAATTATTCGTTAAAACTATTACAAATTTTTGTCAACCAAACAGGATTAAACATTTTAAATTTTAGAATTTTAAATTCTTGAGAATTCTAATTTACTATTTATTAGAATTACAGAATTTTAAAATCTTGAACCAAACGGCCCCTAACTATATTCATATCAGATTTTTCTTTTTCTTTTTTAGAATTTAAATGAATTAATCTAAAAAAGTTGGTATAGTTAACTTTTGTTACCCCAAACACCCCCTGAATAAACACATCTAATCTAGGGTTGTTCAACATCCAAAAACCCTCCTCTTTCACCATCTTCTTCTCCAACGTCACACCAAAAATGGCACTCTCATCCTACATTTCAAGGCTTAAAAAACTCACAAACCCCACCCATTTCCAAATCCGTACAATCACCCAATCCAAACCCATTCCCAAACCCAAAACCAGAACCAAACCCTCATTTCGTGACCTCAAAACCCAACTCAAATTCGAAAAAGACCCAGCAAAGCTCGCTTCTTTATTCGAATCATCACTCTCACTCCCAAGATTCAGACGCTACAGACCCTTATTCACATTATCTGTTCAAAAGCTAGCTGATTCCAAAAGGGTTGACTTGGTTGACCGCATTTTAACCAAAACTGTTAATGAATCCAAGGACCCTTTATTGGGACATGAAGGAATGTGGGTCAGGATTGCTATGTTGTATTCCCAAGCTGGTATGGTTGATAATGCACTTAAGGTGTTTGATGAAATGCTTGAGCGAAAACCATGGGGTTTTACGGAACAGTCGCTTTGTGGGGTTGTTTCGGTTTTGATAGGGAATGGTGTTTTCGGTGAGAGGTTGGATAGGGTGTTTAAGGAGTATGTGGAGAAGACGGGTGTGAAACCGGGTGTCAAGGCGTATAATTTGTTGGTGAGGGGTTATGTGAAAGGGGGGAGGTTCGGTGATGCGGAGGAGTTGGTAAGGAAGATGGAGAGTGGCGAGATTGATGTGAAGCCGGATATACATTCGTATAATGAATTGTTGGCGGAGTATCTTGGTAGTGGGAAGAAGAGTGAGTTTGATGCGTTGGTGAAACGGATTGATGAGATGGGGGTAAAGGGTGATCGGACAAGTTATAAGTATAGGATTTTGAAGCATTGTAAGAATAAGGAATATATTGTGGCTAGGAAGATGTTGATTGATATGGTAAAGAAAGACGTGACCCCTGATTCGTCTAGCTATCATGCTGTTATATTCGGGTTCTGTAAGGCTGGTGATTTGGTAAATGCACAAGACGTTCTTAAACAAATGATCAGTAATGGTCGTGAAAAGTTTGCGTGTTTTGGTTATTTTACGATATATAAGCATATGGTTGAGGAGGGTGATTTTGATGGTGCATTGAGATTATGCAAAGATATTATTCGGATGAAGTGGGTTCCTCCTTTTGAAGCCACAATGCTTCTTGTAAGTGGATTGGTGGAAAATTCTAAGCCGGATGAGGCTAAGGAAGTGGTTGGAAGTTTCAAAAAGCGGCTCAGGGGGACTGCTATAGAATCATGGGAAAAGATTGAAGCTACTCTTCCTATATAACTGAACTTGATAGTTTTCAGGTAATAGAAAGTAGATTTCATAATGTATGATCGAAAGCAAAAGGTATGCTGAAGACTTGTTTAGTTTTTACTTGTTAAATGCAATGTTTCATACTGGTTATAGTCTGATTTTATAGTCAGTTATTTAATGCCTTTTTTGATCAATTTTGGCTCTGCGTATATGAGCATTATCATAGATTGTAATTTGGTCTCTTATGGTGACAATCTTAAGTTTAGTTTGCCATTGCATGAGCCTGTAATCATAAGCTTTAAGTTCAAGGTTTATAAAGCAAAAATATTGTAAGAAGTGTTGGCAGTGCTTCTGAACTACTGTAATAACTTAACTATATGTGGTGCGATATTACCAGACTATACGCATCAGTTTACTTCTTTGATTATCGATTATTAATTGTTATGATTTCTTGGCTTTTGTTTTTAGCCAGTTTAGTATGTTTATATTGGTAAATTATTGTTGCTTTGATAGTTTGATCAATTTACATTGTTTTATTGCTAAAGTCGTTATCATGTCAACTTTGCAGTATTAGGAGGTCTCTTATCATTTTTTTTGTGTCAGTTACACACATTCTAAGTCTGCTATCATGGTGGATTTAACACTAAATATGTATCAAATAGTGTTTAAAAAATGGAATGTCTAAATGGGGAAATAAGGCTGAAAATATTTGATGTCTTCCTACTTTCCTGTATAAGAGCTATGGGTTATTGCATCAAGATGCACTAAAAGGTGGTGGAGTTAATTTAGATAGAGCATGTCTAGAATCTGCATAAGTGATTGCTCTCAGTAAGCTTGTTAGCGCGTGGGCTAGGGATGCCAAAAAAGATCCTGTTTAGGTAGTTTTAATCAAAATCACATATTCGTGTCAGATCTGTAATATGGCAATCTTAATCCTTCTTAATTTCATCATAAATACCACGGGCAATGAGCCTTTACGAGAATCCACTATGAGACGTCATTCTTTCCATGTTAGTTTAATTATAATCAACTCAACAGGGATTTAATAGGAAAATGTGAGTGATCATAGTGTATGATTCGTGTTTCAGTGAGGAGAGCCGAGAGGGATGGATAACTGAAACGAGTTTGTTGATCTTCACAGTCATCGTTATTTATATAAAAAAGTTTCAAATTAGTAATGCTAATTGAGAGAGTCTGCTGGGCTGATTATTATGCTGCTCCTTGTACTGCATGATTAGGCATGGTCAGTACGGGTAATCTTTTTGTACTTGGTTTATTGAATGTATTAGATTGGAAAACTTGGCAGATCAGAGTAATGGGTTCAGGTCATGGGTGTTTCTTGAATGTATTAGATTGGAAAACTTGGCCAAACATTTATGCCGTCTAATTTTGCTAGTACAAAAAGATATAGAAGATTTTAAAAGAAATTACGAAACTAGACCATATTAGAACTCTCTTTACGAAACTAGACCAAGTTTTATCTTCTTACCAAAATAGACCAAAGTGCATTAGCTTGTGCAACAAGGCGCATATGTTTGTGCATAATGGTGCATTTTGGTGTGCATCTAGCGCACAAGGTGCATCTCACTATTACAAGTAAGAATGCACCATGCGCACCTTTTATTTCTTATTTCTTATGCACCATAGCGCAAGTGGTGCACTAAGTGGTGCACTAAGTGCACAAGATGCATTTAGGCGCGTATGTTTTGTGCATCTAGGCGCATATTTCTTGTGCATCAATATGTTTGTGCATCTAGGCGCATATGTTTGTGCATCACCATCTTATATGCATAAGCTTTGTTTTAGGCGCACCTAGGCGCATGAATTTGTGCATCTAGGCGCATATTTCTTGTGCATCAATATGTTTGTGCATCTAGGCACATAGTGTGTGCACTAGGCGCACAAAACTGAATTTTACTATGTATCAGCGCACAATATTTGGTGCACAATTTTTGATGGTGCAACGTAGTTTTCATTCGTTAGATTCTACAATCCTACGGCTATTATTAAAAGTCTAATTTGGGGTAAACTTTTTTGTGCGCGGACTAGTTTCGTATTTCAGCCTAAAAAGAGGCTATTTAGGAAATTTTCTCAAGATTTTATGTATCAATGATACTTGGCAGTTAGGACTTCATATTTCTAACTTGTTCGACCAATTTGACCTTTTTCCTTTTATAATGAGGTTAAAATTTGATCTCCATCAGGCTATGCACAACGGCAGTCGATTCAAGTCGGTCAATCGAATTCGAACTCAAACAATCGAATTTGAACTCGATCGACCACGATGCAACGATCGAGTTGAGTCGCTCGTCGACTCGAAATTGTTCGTCTAGACGATCTATTTGACAAACATTTAAATTAAGTTGGTCTAGAGGTGCAAGCCCAAACCGGTTTTTAAAAAACGGTCGAAAAAACAAAAATCGGTTTTAAAAAAAAACGGTTTTTTTGTTCGAACAGTTTTTACCGATTTTTGGTAAATCGGTTTTTTACCGGTTTAATAATCGATTTTAACCGGTTTTTCAAAAAAACCGGTTTTAACCGGTTTTTAAACTTTTAAATTAATTAAATTATTTTTTTACTAATATTCGATATAACGACCGGTTAAAACCGGTTATAAAAACCGGTGTCTGTAAATAAGCTGG
This sequence comes from Glebionis coronaria, assembly GCA_025667525.1. Taxonomy (NCBI): domain Eukaryota; kingdom Viridiplantae; phylum Streptophyta; class Magnoliopsida; order Asterales; family Asteraceae; genus Glebionis; species Glebionis coronaria. The sequence continues at coordinate 236,643,751 of CM046881.1, forward strand.
TCTTTTGTGGGCTTTTTATAGAATATATACTAATATTATGTGTATAAATGAGTTAGCTTCCAAGTAAAAACCCTAGATATAATAATCTATAAATTTTAAATAAAAATTATGGTTTGTATGATTTTATTGTTTAAATAAAAGTTATGATTGTATAATTGTATTGTTTAAATAAAAATTATGGTTGTATTTTTTTTAGTATGTTTGTATTATTTATTATTCACAACTTTATTAAATAAATGACAAAATTTTAAATTTTGAAAAAAAAAACCGATAACGTAAAAAAGTGATAACAAAAATTTATAACCGAAAAAACCTGATTCCGAACATTTTTAACCGAAAAAAGCGATAAAAAAACCCTGATAAAATCCGATAAAGAAAATTTATAACTGAAAAAAAAAACGATACGAATATTTTTAACCGAAAAAACCCGCTTTGAAAAAACCGATCCGAACCAAAACCGGTTTTTAGAAAAACCGATTTACTAAAAACCAAAAACCGGTTTTATCCGGTTTATTTGCACCTCTAAGTTGGTCGACAAAATTTGAACTCGGTCAATCGCGATGAGACGACGGAGTTAATCGGTCGTCGACTCGAAATCATTCGTCCACGCGATCTATTTAACAAATGTTTAATAAAAGTTTTGCGCGTTTGATTTTGAATTAAAGAAATTAATTTTTAAATTTAACCACTTTACTCTTATAAAATACCTCATTTATACAATCATTTTCCACTCACATTCAAATTATAATTCTCAAAATTACAATGCTTTACGAATTATTTTTTAGCAACTCTTCCAATGATGAGATGAAGTTACTAGCGAGCTTGCGTTATTTACTGGGGCTTGTCAAGTGGCTTACAAAGAATCAAACTCATGAATCCATCGAAACTACATAGATAGAGGTTTTGCCGGTGCTCATAGTCGTTTAGTAGCGGCTTACTTTTCTTATGACCCAGAGATTTCGTACGCAGATTCGAATGAATCTATCACTATTCACACGAATTGTTAGCGAGGTTACAATTCACTCTCCTTTTGTTCAAAACTCAGTTGGTTGTACCGGAAGAGATTTTCTTTGGCCATTGTTGAAGTGTACTTTGCTATTTGTCAAATGGCGCACATATCCGTTCCTGATGCTCTTGACGAGTATTTGCAAATGGGTGTGACAACAGCCCGTCTCTGTCTTCGAAACTTTTGTAAGGCCATCATGGATTTATATGGTAAAGAGTTTTGCGAAAGCCGACGTACACCGACATAAAAAAACTCTATGCTCTCGCCAGGAAAAGCATGTGTATCCTGGGATGATAAGAACTAGGAATGATTAATTGTACACATTGACCGTGGAAGAAGTGTTCAGTTGCATATAATGCTCGATTTTCTATAGGTGATCATGGGTCAACTCCATTCATTTTATTGGAAGTGCTCGCCTCTTAAGACTTATGGATTTGACATGCGTTTTTTTTGTATTTGCAGAGTGAATAACAAAGTGAATGTTTTACATCAGTCTCCTTTTTTCAATGATTTTAAAACAGGTAAAGCACCAGATGTTGGATTTGTGGCTAACAATGTGTATTATCAGAGGGGATATTATCTTGTCGACATGATATATTCGAAACGGTCGGTTCTTATTAAGCCCATTAAAGATCCGAGGTCGAATTATCACAAACGGATCATGTATAAAACGAAGCATAAAGCAGCAAGAAAAGATGTGGAATGAGATTTCGGTGTATTGAAAAGGAAGTAGAAGTTAATTAAACATCCGACTCGAGGAATGACAAGATATAAACTATCGGACGTAATGTACACATGCATCATATTACACAATATGATAATTCAGGACAACGGAGCGACGATATCTCCCATATTTTTTCGCGAAGGAAAACATCGTAATGAAAATCTCGTAAATACACATGAAGAATGATGGAAATTACTCGAGAGATAATCAGTGAAACAAGCTACCTAAAAGTCAATCTAGTAGAACACATTTGGAATTATCAAAATTAACCATGTTTTAGTATAATGATTATTTTAATGTTTTTATTTTATTTGAATTATTATGTAATGTTCTTTTAATTATTTATGTAATGTTTTTATTTGTTTTAATTAAAATAAATAACTAGATCGTCTTGATGTGAAAACAAATCGCTAAAAGAAAAAGCTGAAGTAACAAAAAAAGTCGAACTAGATCACCATCATGCTTAGCCTCAAAAAGCATCTTTCATATTTCTTGAAGTAGTGGAAAGTTCCAAAGCAAAAAAAAACAAATATTGAAAAAAACAATAGAAGAATGTTAGTTGAAAAAAATCAAAGTTGTAAAAATTATGATTTGTTAGCCGGACAATCGATTACTTTGTAGCTTGCAATCGATCAAAGCAACATTATTCGATGATTAATCAGGTTGAAAATAAAAATATTTAGTTGACAACATCATTTTCTTTTTTGATCCTTCCACAATAAACCATCAAGCTTTGTCATTATTCTAAACTAGTTTTAATGTCCGTGCACGCACGAGACTTGAATATAAGCGACAAATTACCTAATAATTTCGTTATTGCGATATTTTTGTATATTATATATAGTTTAAAAACATCTAATGTTTATTGTTTGATTATTTTATTATATTAATCTGCACCAATAAATTAATATAAACTCACTTTAAATTTTATTTTTTGAATTATATACTCTTTTTACTTTTGATATTCCTATTCTATATAGTTATATCTTAATTATTAATACATAAACCATTTACATCAACTTTACACGTAACGATTTATAAATTCATGATTCTGTAATGTTTAATATTATTCTATAAAACAATATTAAAATTTTAATACTTAAATTAGTTACAATGCTCATGGACCCACGAGTTTTACATGATTTTTTATTATGTGATAATATTAATTGATATTTTGTATAACTATTTGTTGCATAAAGGATTTCACTTTATTTAACTGAAATGTTAACTATCATGTTTTAGATCACTACAAAATAAATAACATTTACTTACTAATAAGATTTACAATTATTTAAGTCATTATAACTTTTCCTTACTAAAGCACAATCAATATAAAATTAAGCAAAAGAAACCCACAACTTTTGCTTACTCTTTTCTTTACTCAAAAAAGAGTTATTAAAAGTTTTACACTTTTGCTTATTCTTTTTTAGTAAAAATAGACTTTTAGTGATCCCCTGTATTATTTTCTTTTTTTCTTAAGAGTATGAGTTGATAAAAATAACATTTGGTGACTATTTTTAGTAGTAATTGATAGAAAAGTACTTTTAGCCCTCCCACCCCCTCCTTATTGTTTACTCTTATCATATTTAATTTAGTAAGCAAATGTCATAAATTTTGTAGTGTATATTGTGCGTTTTTTTGGATAAAGGGGAACCTTGAAGAAATATATATTCTTGTAACATATAGAATCCGTTTATTTATTTTCATCTCACGTTGATGTCTGAAGTCATGTATTCATTTTAATATTTATATTCATGTTAATAATAATTTACGTAAATTGCATTGCTTGACTTTGTTAAGTGACAAAATAAAAATAGATAATAATTTGTGTTTTTATTTGAATATTTATAATCATGTGATTTGATGATTTTTTAAATATAACATATATGTTGTGTAAAGTTTAAGGGGGTATTTTGTTTATTTTTTTTTTAAAGTTATTAAAAAATATGAAAAATTATAAGTTTATATTTAAGGCCATCTAATTTATTTAAATTTCGACCACTACATTTTTTAATCTCCTCCTCCTTTTTTAAGTTTTTATTTTCCCAAATTTGACACATATATTTTATTGTACTTTCATAAAATTCTTCCATCAAAATTTTTAATTTTGATTAAATTAAATTCAATTTTGACTTTTTTAAACTAATCACATCGTTCGATTTTGCTTATGTGTCAAAATCAAGTCATCTGATTGGTTTAATTGTTTTTTATAACAACTTCCACTTTTCACTAAAATTCTCAAATAACATAATTCTTTTATTATATAAAAGATAAGATTTAAGTTCTTTTGGATACCAAAATTTTTTAGGATACAAGGGGACTCATCCCCACCATCCATCTCCATCTCATCCAAGGGATGAGATTAAATCCCCAATTTACACTGCAGGGGTATTTCCGTCAATTCACTCGCCGACTATATAAGCAACTTTCTCCTTTCTTTCTCATATAAACACACACCCCGTTCTTTCACACCTCTCTCTACCCTGATCTACTTTCTCTCTCTAAAATTTGAAGCGAATAATCACAAGATCATCATGAATCCATCCCAATCGAGTAATTAGATCGATTACTTAACACGAATTCATATCAGGTTTGTATTCTCATAATCTATGCTTATTTTTTTTAGCTTATTTGATTTTGAATAAGCTTATTAATTTATTTTCATTAGCTTGTTTGAACGAAATATACCGATTGATAGTTCTTATTTTGATCGAATTATTCTGATTGATTGTTCTTATTTTGATCAATTTATTCTAATTAGCTTTTAATTAGGTGATTTATGTGAATAAGCTTATTTGTTTGAATAAGATTTTGAATTAGATGAAAGTTATAAATAATCTTGGGAATTAGATAGGAGTTATGTGAATAAGCTTACAAATTACACGAGATTTATGAATAAGCTAGCTTATTAGCTTATTTTGACAAATCGTAAGGTATTTTATGTAAGTTGAATTAAGTTTGCTGATGTATGCTGCAATAAGCTTGATATATCATATATGATATATATATATATATATATATATATATATATATATATATATATATATATATATATATATATATATATATATATATATAGATTTTGGTTAAAGTAGTGTATTACCTTATAATTATTAAAATGAAAAGTGTTTTGAGCCTTTGATCTTCTAAATGATTTAAGATGGTATGAATTTCATTAAAAGAAATTAAAAACTAAATTAATGACAAAGATAAACCATTAAAGGCAGATAATACACCAACCCTTATTTATCTCATAAAACCTCAAAAAGCTACATTCCTCTTTAGACCACATCTCTGACTTCCCAAAAAATTCGGCAACCAACCACCATAAAAGCTTAATACGATGGCCCATCACCATTTGAAACAACTACATATGTCTTCTCATGAATCGTACTTAGTAAGCCCTCGATCACGGCTTTCATGTAAACACACTCGATGACCGTTCTCTATTTATCGTATATGGGTTCCACTTGATCGATGGTGACCGCAACCCACCTTGATACAAAGTAAACATGTGTATAATGAAGAGATCGAAACACATGTTACAGGAAGCGAACCGCCGGCTATGATATTGCACTACTTTTTATCGATGGTTCAGAATTTCATATTTTAAAGATGCCAACACCAAAGACCTATTTATGGTTCTATCTTTGTTTATAATTTGATAATACGATACATACGAACTTGTTCATGGATACACAAAATATCAGTATGGATCCAACATCATTCACACAAATAAACAACGTGTACACTAGCTCAAAAACATGAGCAGAATAACCCGTACAAACTATTAAATACAAACAACAAAAAAGTTTCATACATGAGCAAGCGTAATACATGATACACGGGCATTGATTTCGAAAACGGTTACGGTTTCACCTGCAATGGTAACCCACAAAACTAAATCAGTTCGTGTCCATCCGGCAAGTCCATCTAATACACAAGATATGTATGCAACTGATACAAATCGGCCTTAATCTTTTAATGTACCATGTTTTGATACACAAAATGTCCGGTGTACCGGAATATGCTACTATTCCGTTCTCGATATGTTCTTGATACATTCATGTGTTCGTGTACCAGATTTTTTAATGCGGATATTGTGCTAATTGTACGTGTGCATCATTGAAGTTTGCCATTTTTATATTCATGTTAATGAAGAGATGTGGCTTGTGTACTACTACTTGATCAATGGACACGTGATATAGGTGTATCACTTCACCTAATGTTGTATATTTTACTCAAGTTGCAAATCTATTGTTTTTATTTATGTATCAATATAAAATGCTTATATATTGCATTATGTATCAATTGCAAATTTATGGAATAACATAGTTGATACAAATGAACGCTCAATATCCTAAATCTTAATCCATGAACTTTATTAAATAATAAAAATAATTTTGAAAAACAACAAAGTAAAAGACGAAGGTTGCATTTCATAATTTGTTTATAAATTAACTAAATGATGTTATTGGGTACATAATGCCCTTGCACTCGATGTTTATTAGAGTAGGAGGAGTCCAAGTTTTTGGTGAGGCGTCATGGCCACCGCGCCGAAAAAACTCACCACACAAGGCTTTGTAGTGCTGCGCTGTCGGCTTGGCGCCATGGCCACCAGCTCTCGCGGTGGAGTTTTGCTATGTTTTTTTTTAATTATTAAAGTGGGTATATGTGGACCCCTTATACCACTTTTAACTCCTATGACACCACTTTTCCCACGGCTCAGGGTTACCAACGAAAACTGATGCCGTGGAAAAAAACTAGTGCCATAAGAAAAAAAAGCTGACGTTACATCACTTTTTGTGCCATGTCACCAAACAATGGCACCAAAACTCCCTGTGCTCTTACACAAATATCATTTATGTACAAATCGTTTGATGTATCAGTTAAGAACTTTTAAATATTATTGATTCTTTGATAAAAAAAACTTATTAAATATACGTGTACCAGAAACATAGCATGCATATTTAAGAATTATTGAAATCTAAAAGTTGATACTAAAATTAAATAGGTGATATGAAATTACGACAAGGAACCATTAAGATAGAAATTAATTTGATTATTTACGCCCTCATTTGTTTCTATATTTATCAACGTGTCATTCAATTAATCTTCATCTTATGATATGACATGTATTCATCCAACGATTATTATTACTTACTTATTTTAACAATTATAACATACTACACTACATTAACCTAACTCTATATATATATATATATATATATATATATATATATATATATATATATATATATATATATATATATATATATATATATATATATATATATATATATATATCATATATGATATATCATCACTTTTCATATATGATAGATATATCATATATGATAACTGATGATATATCATATATGATATAACTATCATATATGATATATCAAATAAACCATAGGAAAAAACAGATTTTGTATGAGTATTTTTTAGAAAATCAATATAAAGTCTTGAAACTAGTCTTCTACCATATATATGAGTAATTTATTTTGGTGTTAAAATGTTGCATAATATGTTCTTTTTATCTTTTATAAATGCAGTCAGACAGATATGGTGTGATTGGCCGCTTTGGAGCAAAGCAGATAGAGATGTTGATTATAACAAGAGGATGTGCATGGATATGTTTTAAGGATCAAGACGGAGTAGGCGTTGTTCATGAATTCATCATTTGATAATCTGTTTTTTTTCATTTTTTGATTTTGTATAAATTGTTATCATATATGATATCAGATGTATACCATATATGATTTTACATTAGGTTACGTTCTGTTTGAATTATCATATATGATTCTGTTCAAAAGTACATTTTTTATGTTATAAAAGTACATTTTTTATGTTATCATAAAAGTATGTTTGATTATTAATTGTGCATACTCTTTGTTGTAATCATGAATTCATCAGATTCTTTGTTTAATAAATCCAAGTTTTTCTTGAGTGTCATATATGATAGTGCATGATCATATACTCCGTATGACTTAATTTATAAAAACCATCATGACATAATACCAAGAAAGTTAAATCATATTAACAAGATGTTGTACGAGATACCAATTGATTACAAAATCGTCCATATACTTCAAAACTCCATTAGGAGATTACAAGAAAAAACAAACAATAAACGTAAAAGAAAAAATCACGAGCTTCTTCATTAAGCTTCTTGGCCTTTTGGATGCTTGTAATGTTCAACACGCCTTGTAAACAACCTTCTCTACACGAAAAAGAAGATTTAATTCAATTTTCAAGCACATAATGATATATGATATATTTGATCATATATGATATATAGCTTATATAATATATGATATAGCATATCATATATGATACTTCATTAGCAAGTCATACTAAATATGTTCAGCCAGATTAATCCATAAAAAAAAGAGTTAATTGAATTTTCAACCACATTATCATATATGATATATCTCATCATATATGATATTTTAGCTTATATCATATATGATATAGTATATCATATATGATACTTCACAAACAGGTTACACTAAATATGTTCAGCGAGATTAATCCAAAAAACCTTATAATTCATGAAAATAAGCTAATAAGTTAGCTTATAATTCATCATAATAAAGCTGATGATTATCAATAAGCTTATTCACATTAAGCATCAAGTTACCTTATCATTCGACATGTTAAATTCACGTAACTTATCAAATAAGCTATAAAAAATAAGATGAATTATAAGCTTATTCACATCGAATAAGCTAAAAAAAATGAATCAAAACAGATCGAATGAACTTTACCTTATTTATGAAGAGGATGATCGATTTAAGAGGGTGATGATCGATTTACAAAGGTGATGATCGATGGATTTGATGTTTGTGTTGATAAATTAAGATGTAAATATGTGTGTGTGTGTGTGTATGTGTTTATGTGCGTTTAAGAGAGAAGAAGAAGAAATCGATCCCATATCTATGAGAGTAGTAGGTGGTATTAGTATTTGTTATGATATATTATGTATTAGGCTTTAGGCCCAAGCCCATAGGGCATGATTAGTTTCCATGTATTATTTATATCTCATTGTACTCATTGAATTAATCAAGGAAGATATTATACCCTTCAACATGGTATCACAGCCACAAATACTCTCCTAAAAATTCTCCTCATCCCACGTTTCTGTTAAACCTACCTATCACATCAGGTCGTCTGCCATGACAGGCACCACACCACCACCCTCAACCACCGACAAACTCATACCGTTTAGTATCCCTAACAAGGTCCCAATCAAATTGGATCTTGAAAAACACAACTACAATGCTTGGAGTTCTTTATCCCTCATTCACCTTGGTAGTTTAGGTCTTAAAGGTCATGTGGAATCCGACACCTCCAGTACCAACCCAGAATGGGCGCAACTTGACGATCTCATTAAGATGTGGATCCTTAGTTCTCTATGTGATTCACTTCAAGAACAAGTTGTCACCACTCCGGGTAATGCCAAAGCCTTGTGGGATCGTTTGAAAGAATTATTCCACGACAACAAAGACAACCGGGCCACAAACCTTGACAACAAACTTCGCTCGTTCAAGATCGGCTCTATGACCGTCAACGAGTATTGCACGAAAATGAGGTCTATGGCGGATCGGCTCACAAACCTTGGCGGCAAAGTAAGCGACAACAACCTGGTTATATACATGATTAATGGGCTTGATTCTCGCTTTGCAACACTCGTGGAGATTATTCGCCACCGTGAACCGTTACCTTCCTTTGAATCAACACGAAGCATGCTTTTGCTTAAGGAATCCTCGTTCACCGACTCACCCGACGCCTCCACAACATATGATACTACCTCGTCATCACCAACTATTCTCATGGCCGAGTCTCCATCGAACAAGAACGGTAACACATCCGGCTCTTCTAAATCCGTTAATAACCTTCAATTGTGCAATCACTTTTCTAGAGGCTCCTGCAAGTTTGGCGATCGATGTCGCTATGTTCATGATGCTCGCAACCGGGCTGGTTCTACCACTAGGAATACTAATCATAGACAAAGTACCAATAATTCCCATCCCTGGAATGCGTATTTTTCAGCCCAACGTATGCCACATACACGGCCCAATCAACCAACAGCTTTTGTTACACCTTTTTACTACCACCAAAGCCCAGCCCACTCCATGTCAACCCATCACCAACCTGCTGCCCCGCACTAGGCCCAAGCCTACACGGCCCAACATGTGCTTCAACCTGGACAACCCATACCCCAAGCTGCCGGCCCAGGTTTGCTAGGTCATGCTCCTGCTACGTTTTCTTCACAGCCGACCTCGCTCCCTAGCGCTTTCAGCACCATGACACTTCAGGACCCTACTTGGAATATGGATACAGGTGCCACATCTCATTTAAATTCTAGTACTCGTAATTTAAGTTCCATTTTTAATACGTGCTTATACTCATCCATTCACGTTGGTGACGGTAATTCAATTCCCATCACTAACACTGGCCACAACATTATTCACTTACCTTATCGTCCTTTATATCTAAATAATGTCCTTGTTACTCCTAACATAATAAAAAAATCTCATTTCTGTTCGTCAATTCACTAGAGATAACAATTGCACTATTGAATTTGACGCGTTTGGTTTTTTTGTGAAGGATTTCTTGACTCGCCATATCCTCCTTCGATGTGACAACTCGGGGGATCTCTATCGAGTAACCAAGCCATCATCTTCTCCAGCTGCTTTTGTGTCTACTAGTTCCACCACGTGGCACCAACGCCTCGGGCACCCCGGGGATGAAGTGCTTCGTTCCCTTAATTCACGTCATTTAATTTTCTGTAATAAAACAAAGCCTTCACATTGTCATGCATGCCAACTTGGTAAACATGTGAAGCTTCCCTTTCAGAGTTCTTCTTCTTTAGTTCAACATTGTTTTGATATTATTCATTCCGATTTGTGGACTTCTCCTATTGTTAGTTTTGGTGGTTTCAAATATTATGTTATGTTTCTTGATCATTTCTCTCACTATGTTTGGATCTATCCCCTAAAACACAAAAACGATATGTTTAATAAATTCGTTCATTTTCGCAATTACGTAAAAAATCAGTTTCAATGTGATATTAAAAGTTTTCAATGTGATCATGGTGGTGAGTTCGATAATAAACAACTTCACACTTTATTTAACAATGATACAAGGCTTTTTCCCGTATAAAAATTATATGTTCGTTGATGTGTTGGTCTAATCGAATTGATCTAGGTTCTCTATGTGACTCAGTTAATTTTGGTCGAAATAAAAATTCTTGGTTTGTTTTTAAATTTAAATGTGCAAAGACTTAAAAGTAAATGTCGTTAAAGTAAAGTGGCGTTAAAATAAAGTGCGAGAAAATAAATCTAAGTCTAATTAAAAGAAAGTGTGCAATATTTGAAAACGTGACGGAAAGTAAATTAATTAAATGACTAAAACTAAAAGTGTGACGAGAATTAAAAATGGACAAGTATTAAAAACGTAAACTAAAGATTAAACAAGACAAAACAAGAGAAAACACCCCAATCGGAATATATTCCGATCACCCCAATCGGAATGTTGCTGTTTACCTTGATCGGAATATAACCTTACACCCTGATCGGAATATCCAACAAACCTCAGATCGGAATGACGAATACCTTTGATCGGAATGATCGAATGAACTATGGTCGGAATGCTGATCGGAACCTTAGATCGGAAAGTGTCACTCTTACCCTGATCGGAATGTCCAAACACCACCTCAATCGGAATGTGGAAATGAGTACCAATCGGAAAGCTGTCACTCTAACCCAATCGGAATACTCAAACATACACAGATCGGAATACCAAAGTCCTCACGATCGGAAAGTAAAACCCTTTTCCGATTGTCAAGATCGGAATACGGAGACTTGGATGGAAATTAAGCTAAGTAAATAAGCTATTGTTCTAATAAGCACTAGACTAAATCCTTAAGGTAAATCGTGTAAAAATAAGCTATAAAACTGAATGTTAACAACTTTTAAAATATGAAAAAGATAAACTTTAAGAAAAACAACTTTTTATATAAAAATAACTTTTGTAAAAACTATATAAACTTGAAAAATAAATCAAATAAGCTATGAAAATAAATGGTTTAAAACAATCAAAAGCCTAAAAATCAAACCTTTAAATGAATCAACAAGAGAAAAACGCGTGTAAATCAAAGACCAAAGAAAGGTAGAAGAAGATGAACAAGATAAAGTAAAGGTGCAAGTAATTAAAAAGAAACACTTACTTGAAATTAAAAGTAATTAAAGGTGCAAAACATGTATTTAAATGTGCAAGTAATTAAATGTGCATAAATGAAAGTGGAAGAATGGTTTGTCAAGCCACCAACCATGGAAGAACTAATTGTCACTATTAGCCAACAAGAGTAAATGAATGAAAATGAGGGTTTATATAGGTGATTAGGGAGTGGTTAGGGGAAGCTTCCTCTCTCCTTCCTTTCTTGTTAAATTGCACCATCAAGTCCTTCCTTCTTAATCTTTTTGTTAATCTTGGAATGTGATGACTTTTGGCTCGGGATTTCTTTGGACTCGTCTTTTAATTCTTCGATAAATAAGACTTGAGTTCCTCGGCTTTAAGTAAACTTTCGTCTTTTGACTTTTTCTTCGATAAATCTTCAGAATTGGTCTTGGACTTCCGTTCTTTATCCACTTTTGACTTCTTGACTTTGTCTTTCATCCTTTTCTACATATGTTTTGCTAGGTTCAATTTTAGTCTCTCGATATCCTCTCGAATTGATCTAGGTCTTAAGTGGAATGATTGTTCTTGGTTACTAAATAAAGGGGTTGGGTTTTATAGTCTAATAAAAAGTGGAAATGAAAGTTTAAATCAAAGGAAATTACTTTAATTATGATTAACAAAAACTTGGTTTAAAATTTAAAGTTCAAATTAAAATTAAAGTTAAAATGTAAATTGTGAAATATGAGTAAAGAAACAGTAAATCAACAACAGTAAAACAGTAACTTTAAAATACCAAAAAATAACTGATTCAGAACTTTAAACCTTGATTCGGAACTATCTGATTCGGAAGGTACTATACCCTCATCCGGAACTTGCTCATTCGGAACCTTCCGAATGAAGGTTGCTGATTCGGAAGTTTTTGAAACTTCCGAATGAAGGACTGGTTCGGAACTTTATGACTGATGCGGAACTTCTGATTCGGAAATAACTGATGCGGAACTTTCAGCTTGATTCGGAACTCAATGATGCGGAAGTAACTGATCCGGAACTTCTTCTTGATTCGGAAGTTTGAAACTTCCGAATGAAGGTGACTTGATGCGGAACTTTAGGACTGATTCGGAACCTTCCGAATGACTACTTCATTCGGAACTTTTTAGCTGGTTCGGAAGATTTGGAACCCAGATACAGTAGCAGCTTAGCGAAGAACACGGGACAAGGATTTTGATCAAAATCGAACCAAATACTTAAAAAGGATTTACCAAATTAAACACAAATCATTTAGACAATATAAGCAACAAATCCCACTAATAAAAACACAAATTCTAACAACTTTTGAGGATCAAATCAAGAAAAATAAAACTTAAGAACTTGAAGATAAAGATGAAGATGAACAAGATTAAATGGAAAGATTAAACAAAACTTTGAATTGAATGATTAATGTTTTGACAAGATTAAACAAGGATTAAAACAATAAGATTGGAATAACAAAAATTAAAATCAACAATCACCCTAGTGGTGATTGTGATGGAACGAACAAGAAAAGAGAAAAAAGGGGAGGAGAAAAACTCCAGACTAGTCTTCTAAATGTGTGTGGGATGGCCTATTTATAGGTGTTTCCTTTGGTTGGTGAGTGGGCTTTCTCCCGTTCTTCGTGTCTTTTCGTCTTTTCAGAAAAGTTTCCGTTTTCGATTCTGATTCGGGATTTGTTGTCGATTAAATTCAACTCGTCTTTTAATTTCTTCGTTTAATAGACTTGAGTTTCTTCGACTTATATAAATCTTCCATCTTTGGTCCTTTTCTTCGATAAATTTTCGAATAGGCCCAGCGACTTCAAATCTTTTGCATCTCTTGGACAATAGACTTTATCTTGAGTCTTTTTCTTCAGTAAAACCCGTGCAATCCCATGTTTTCTTCAATATTTATCCGGTTGGCTCTGAAAACACAATAAACACAAAAACCACGCATAATTCCAAACAAATGATATTAAATACGTGTTTTGGTCTCGTTTTAGCCCGAATTAAGTGGTAAAAGGATGGGTGTTTACACACCTATCAAATCCCCTACACTTAACCATTGCCATGCCCTCATGCAATGCTTAGTGATAAAGCAAGCTTACACTTTTCTCATAATTAATCAACCTTGGCCTTATTTAAAATTCTACTAAACGAAAATTAAAGAAATAAAACTTCAAAGATAACAAGGGAATAGAAAACCATTTTCACTTAAAAATAGCTACATGGAAATAACTTGCAAAGAAATCGATGACTTACATTAGGGCTTTGGTGCTGCGAAGATTTATCACCCTCAAGTTTCACGTTCCCCAAACTAAGCTTAAAAACGAGATCATTGTTATTATAAGTTAGCAATTCAAACACTTACACACATGGCTTAATTAAATGCTTAAACTCCCTTATTCCTAGGTGTATCTCTTATATTTTATTTTTGTCTTAGAATGATCATGAAGATACATTTTTGGACTTATTTCGATAGTTTATTAGGGCTGAAAGCAAAGTAGGACGATTTGATCAATAGTTAGCTAAAGGACAAAATCTCTTAAAACTGCTTCTCGGGATATCAAAAAGTTCATATCTTGGCATAACTTGGTTCACGATTTGAGACCTTTCTCGGGCCGATATTTGGCATGTACTTCATACTTCATATCTTCATGAGGCGTTCTTGAGATAATGGTCTTCTCATCATAATAGAATTTCTTCACTTGGAGACTTTTGAGGGGTACTCCAACTTTGTTGACCACGACTTCATGATTATTTCTTCAATCTCTAATTGGGATTTTGAGATACAACGATCCGCCTCCTTTTCGGACTTGGATCTATTTATCCTCATACCTTGTTAGGGTCTTTTCGGATAGACTTCTCCATGATCTTTATGGGAGTTGATTGCTTTTCGTCGTGAGTCTTGATCCTTCATATTGACTTTAGGAATAATGCTTTTCACATCACTTTGGATCTTCAGCAATAAAATTGAATCCTCATGCCTTGTTAGGGCCTTTTCGGACTCGCCAATCTTCGCGCCCCGCTTCATAAGTTATGCCTTGGCTATGAACTCTTATCATTACCGAGCAACTTTTAAACGATCTTGGGCTAGAAGCTAAGTAACTTTTCAAATCGTACGACCTTACTTATTGCAGATAAATTATTAGCAAGTGATGGGAGAATAGGCAAATAATTACACCAAGTGAGCTTGCGCAAGAATACAGACTTATAATTGACTCTATCATTTCTCGTCCTCCACAATTTAAAATCTCAAGTAATGAGACTCGTGGACACTTAGCCTAATAAACCAATTAAGGTCTACATGGTTAAGGATACTAGCTAGAATAAACTTGGATAAGTTTATTCGGGTTGAGTCAAAATAAACGCAACGGGCCTAATATGTCAAAGACTTCTACACTAGCTACACCTACTTTATTAATATTTTTGACTTTATTGCGGAATATATACACATTAAAGCAAAGATAAAAATTTTAAAAATTACAACTAAATGGCCAAAGTTAATAAAAAATTTGAAAAATGTTGAAAAATAGGATTTTCTGGTTAATTGAAGGCATTTTCATGGAAAAGTCCACTTAAAACTTCGATAGAAGTCCCCCCTACACTTAAGATAAACATTGTCCTCAATGTTTAAGCATGTGGGAAAAGTTTCCCCTACACTTATGACATTGTGCACGTTGGTTAACTCAAGCTAAGGAAGATACGACTAACGTGATCAATTTCAAATATGAGTATGAAGAAAATTGAATCACGATAGTTGAGAGATAGAACCGGATTTCGGATAAACACGGGAGCACGGTTCTTCAAAGATTTCAAGAGTGCACTTATCCCTGTAATCACATCACCACACAAAGGCAAACACATATAGAAGTCCCCCCTACACTTAGGGGATTAAAACATACAAGGATAGATACTCGGGCTGCCTCCCGAGGAGCGCTTGTTTTTGATAACCGAGTCACGAGCCTGACTCGACCCAAAATTAGTTCATGGGGAACGTGGTGAGGGATGGAATCACCTCCTTAGAGGTGTCCTCACCAAAGTACAACTTCACTCGTTGGCCATTCACCTTAAAATTTGGTCCATTAGGTTGAGCGAGCTCGAGAGTACCATATGGAAAAATTTGGGCAATGGTGAATGGGCCGGACCAACGAGATTTGAGCTTTCCCGAAAAGATTTTCAACCGAGAGTTAAAAAGTAAGACTTTGTCTCCAACATGGAACTCTCGGTTTTTGATCTTAGAGTCGTGAATGAGCTTAGTTCTTTCCTTATAGATCAGAGAATTTTCATAAGCCTCATTACGGAGTTCATTTAGCTCATTGAGTTGGATCTTGCGTAGGTCACCGGCTTTGTTTATATCAAAATTAGCCCACTTCAAGGCCCAATAAGCCTTGTGCTCCAACTCAATAGGGAGGTGGCACGCTTTCCCGTACACAAGACGATAAGGCGTACAGCCGATCGGGGTCTTGTAAGCAGTACGAAAAGCCCACAAAGCATCATCCAATTTATCAGCCCATGCGGCACGATGCTCTCCCACGGTCCTTTCAAGAATTCGCTTCAGCCCTCGGTTTGATATTTCAGCCTGGCCATTAGTTTGTGGGTGGTAGGCTGTGGAAAGACGATGATTTACACCGTACTTAGCCATGACTCTAGCAAATTGGTCATTGCAGAAATGAGTCCCACGATCACTAATAATGGCGCGAGGCACACCGAATCTAGCGAATAGAGCTTTCAAAAAGTTACAAACCACCCTTGCGTCATTAGTAGGCAAAGCTTTGGCTTCAACCCACTTTGAAACGTAGTCAACGGCTACAAGGATGTATTTGTTTCCTTTAGACGAAGGGAATGGCCCCATAAAGTCGATACCCCAAACATCAAAAATTTCACACTCTTGAATGAAATTCTGAGGCATCTCGTCTTTATGTGTGATTTTGCCTTGCTTTTGGCAAACATCACATCGTTTGACCATATCGTGAGCGTCACGGTATATGGAGGGCCAATAAAATCCCGAATCAAACACTTTCTTTGCGGTGTAGTTGGGACCAAAGTGACCACCGGTGGGTCCTTTGTGGCAAGCATCAAGGATGTCCGACGCTGCCGGTCCATCAACACATCGGCGAATTATCAGATCAGCACATTGTTTGAATAGGTAAGGGTCGTCCCAAAAGTAAGTCTTGATGTCGGTAAAGAACTTCTTCTTTTGCTGGGACGTCAACCCTTCCTTGAGAATTCCACCCGCCAAGTAGTTTGCAAAGTCCGCAAACCACGGGGTTTCATTCGGCTTCGAGTTTATAGACATTAAGGTCTCCAAGGGAAAAGAATCATTGATTTCTTTGGTCGGATGATCCCCTTGGTATGGATCCTCAAGTCTATTAAGATGGTCCGCGGCTAAGTTTTCTGCTCCTTTTTTATCGCGGATGTCGATTTTAAATTCCTGGAGCAGTAAAACCCAGCGAAGAAGTCTTGGTTTGGAATCTTGCGAAGAAGTCTTTGTACACAATAGTGGTGGAAAGGACAAGATAGGGGCGGAATTTTTCAAAAGCATAGACAACGGCTAAAAGCTCTTTTTCGGTTGTCGTATAATGCAATTGTGCCCCAGTCATTGTCTTGCTAGCGTAATGGATCGGTTGGAAGTGTTTATTCACTCTTTGTCCAAGAACCGCTCCAATAGCAAAATCACTAGCATCGCACATCAACTCAAAAGGCAGCTCCCAATTAGGGGTAACTAAGACGGGTGCCTTAGTTAGCTTATCCTTAAGCGAGTTGAAGGCTTCAAGGCACTCTTTGGAGAAGATAAAAGGAGTATCTTTTTCCAAGAGGTGGGTCATCGGGCGAGCGATTTGAGAAAAGTCTTTGATAAATCGACGGTAGAAACCCGCATGACCCAAGAAACTTCTCACACCCTTCACAGTGGAAGGTGGAGGCAACTTTGCTATAACATCAACTTTAGCACGGTCTACTTCAAGACCGGCTTTCGAAATCTTATGTCCAAGCACGACGCCTTCTTTTACCATAAAATGGCATTTTTCCCAATTTAGAACAAGGCGAGTGTCTTCGCACCGCTTTAGCATACGTTCTAAATTGGCAAGGCAAGCAGAGAAGGAATCCCCGAAGACCGAGAAATCATCCATGAAGACTTCCATGGTTTGTTCAACCATGTCATGGAAGATAGCTAACATGCACCTTTGGAAAGTCCCGGGCGCATTACATAAGCCAAAAGGCATTCTTTTGTAAGCGAAAGTGCCGTAGGGACAAGTGAATGTAGTCTTCTCTTGATCTTGGGGATCGATGGGTATTTGAAAATAACCCGAGAAACCATCAAGAAAGCAGTAATATTCATTACCGGCTAATCGTTCAAGCATTTGGTCCATGAAAGGTAGAGGGAAATGATCCTTTCTCGTGGCATCATTGAGTTTGCGGTAGTCTATACAAACTCTCCACCCAGTAACGAGACGAGTGGGAATCAACTCGTTGTGTTCATTGGGAACAACGGTTATTCCGCCCTTCTTGGGCACACAATGGATTGGACTAACCCACGGTGAATCCGAAATAGGGTAAATCATACCCGCATCAAGAAGTTTGATAACCTCTGTTTTGATGACTTCATGGATTTTTGGATTCACCCTTCGTTGGCTTTGAATAGTGGGCTTATAGTCGTCCTCCATGAGAATTTTGTGCGTGCAGAAGTGAGGATCAATTCCACGAATATCCGAGATTTTCCACGCAATAGCCTTCTTGTGAGCTTTCAACACAGCAACGAGGCGAGTCTTCTCTTCATCTTTCAAATCCGTTGCAATAATGACGGGTAACTTCTTATTGTCGTCAAGGAACACGTACTCGAGATGTGGCGGCAACTCCTTAAGTTCCAAATCCGGAGGATTTTCGACGGGAGGCGTTTTCAAATTCGGAGTATCGATAGCAATGACCATGGGAGATGGAGGCGAAGGATTGTCTTTGGTGAGAAGATTGTCAAAGAAACTCATATCTTCATCCCCTTCGGTGGGAGAATCATTAGTAGCTAAATTCGCATCTCCCATGGCATCTTCAAGATTGTTCCAGAATAAATCATTATCTCCAAATAGAGACAACGAGGAATCAATGGAGGACACGGTCTCAACAGTGGGAAGAGAGGTAGGAATACTTTTGCAAGCATCATTAAAGTGTTCTTCACAAGCCTCATCAAGAACGTCAATACAATTAACGCTCTCATATGAATAAGGCTGTTTAGACAACTTTCCCATGTTGAAGACTACTTTGTCGTCACCCACTCTCATGATAAGCTCACCGGCTTCAACATCAATGAGAGTGCGACCGGTCCTCAAGAATGGACGACCAACAATAAGTGGCACACGGGGGTCCATTTCGTAGTCGACGACAACAAAATCAGCAGGGAAGGTGAATTTGTCGACTCCTACGATGACATCTTCGGCTATCCCCACTGGATAAGCAACCGTACGGTTGGCCAATTCCAAAGTCATTTTAGTGGGGACTAGCTCTGGGAGGGATAATTGCTTCCAAATACTTAGAGGCATGAGATTTATACTGGCACCTAGATCGGCTAGGGCCATGCAATTCTCTACTCCCGGGAAATTGCAAGGGATAAGAAAACGACCCGGATCACCAAGCTTGATTGGCAATTTCCTTAAGAGCACTGCAGAGCAGTTCTCATTAAGTTGGGTGTTAGCAATGTCGAGGAGTTTTTCCTTGTCGCTCAGAAGGTCTTTAAACATTTTGGCGTATTTGGGCATGTGAGCGAGAGCCTCAGCGAAGGATATATTGAAATTCAGTTGTTTAAACATTTTAAGAAAGTTAGAAACCTGAATATCATCCTTGCTCTTTTGCTTCTCTTTCCTCAACCTAGAAGGATAAGGTATATTGGAAGAAGAGGAAGGCTTTGGGAGTATAGGATCACTCACAACCACGGGTGGAGGAGGGGTAGAATGAAGAGGTGGAGAAAGTGGGGAAGGAGAAGGATGAGGAATAGGAGCAGGCGACTCGTTCTCCCGAGTCACAACCACCGGTGGGGGTATAGGAAGCTCGGGTTCCTTGGTACCTTTACCACTTCGAGTGGTGATTGCTTTCATCTCCCCTCTTGGGTTCGCAACGGTGTTACTCAGAAGAGTACCCGAAGAAGAGGGTTGACTACTTTGGAAAAAACTAGCCATCATGTTCCTCAGATCATTAGTCTGGCTATCCAACGTGTTTCTCATATCAGCTCTCAAATCATTTCCTTGCTTGACCAAATCTGCCTTCAAGTTGCGCACTTCCTCTTGGAGTTTTCCCACTATCACATCATTGGTCCTCATATAGGTGGCGACTTCTTGGTGTAATGCGGTGGTGGCTTGGTTGGGAGGAGCATTGTATGCAGGTGGTTGGTAAGCAGGTTGTTGGTAGATTTGATTGTTACGTTGAGGCGGTTGTTGCTGCTTGTGAGGTGGTATGTATGGTTGTCGAGGTTGTTGTTGTTGAGGAGGGCGGTTAAGGTTTTGTTGTTGGTTTGGGTTGGTAGGAGGAAAGCCAGGTGGGGAAAGATAGTTGTTTGATCGATAGCTAAGCAAGTTACGGTCACCTTGAGGTTTAGCTTGATAAGCAGGTTGTTGGTAGGTGCCATATGCCGCATTCACATTCTCAGCAGGGTAATCTTGGGTGGCAGTACAAGTTGTGTAAGAGCGGGGACCACCGCATATCTCACAAGGTTGGCCGACAGCGTTCACTTGTGCATTTTTGGCGTTGTTGCTGTTGTTGTTGCTGACAGTGTGGGTGACAAGCGATTCAAGAAGCGTAGTGATTTTGTCTAATCGCTTGTCGCTGTCATTAGTGCTAGCACTAGCAACATTGGTCCTAACACTCTTGGTTTGCACACGAGATTTGTTCTCAATGATGTCCCAAGCAGCATTGGAAGTCTTAGCCAATAAATTACCCCCCGAGGCACTATTCAGTGAATCTTGGTCACTCATGCTTAAACCATTGTAAAAAGTATTGATTTGATGTACTTTGGTAAAACCATGTTGTGGGCATTTTCTTAAAAGATCTTTGAAACGATCCCAAGATTCACTGAATGACTCATCGTACTTTTGTTCAAAGTTTATAATCTCATTCCGCAAAGCGGTAGTACGAGAGGGTGGAAAAAAGTAGTTGATAAACTTTGTTTCCAAATCCGTCCACGAGAGAATACTCTGTGGCGGTTCCTTAGCAAGCCAATGCCGGGCTTGTCCCTCTAAAGAAAAGGGAAAAAGTTGTAACCTTATCACTTCTTGTGAAACTCCATTGAACTTGACCGTGTTGGTGAGTTGTAGAAATCTCTTGATATGGTCGTGTGGGTCATCAATGGTGCGTCCCAAGAATGGTTGAGCGGATACCATCTGGATAAAACCTGACTTTAGCTCGAAATTGTTGGCGGCAATTGGTGGTATAACAATTGGATCCGTGTTGCCATCAACATGAGCTTGCAGCAATTCAATCATTGGGCGATTATCCGGAAGGTGCTCATTGTTGTTATTATTCATGTTGTTGAAAGGCGGGTTGTTGTTGTTATTATTGTTGTTCGGAGGTGGTATGTTATTGTTGTTTTGTACACCCGCCATGTCTAAGTTATCGAGAGGCTCGGGCTCTTGATAAGACGTGGATCGAGTGCGCATACACCTGCAAAAGAACGAACAAAGAAAAACAAAGCAAAAATAGTTTTGGTTTTTATTGTTTTTTTTAATTTTTAGGATTTTTGAAAATTATATATATATATATATATATATATATATTTTTTTTTTTTTTTTTTTTTGTTTTTGAAAATTTTTATGAAAAAGAACGTTCACGGGGAACGGATCCCAAAATCCAAGTTCTCACAAAAAAACTTTTGATCTTAACGAGAAGAGCCGGCAGCGGCGCCATTTGATACATATGTTTTGCTAGGTTCAATTTTAGTCTCTCGATATCCTCTCGAATTGATCTAGGTCTTAAGTGGAATGATTGTTCTTGGTTACTAAATAAAGGGGTTGGGTTTTCTAGTCTAATAAAAAGTGGAAATGAAAGTTTAAATCAAAGGAAATTACTTTAATTATGATTAACAAAAACTTGGTTTAAAATTTAAAGTTCAAATTAAAATTAAAGTTAAAATGTAAATTGTGAAATATGAGTAAAGAAACAGTAAATCAACAACAGTAAAACAGTAACTTTAAAATACCAAAAAATAACTGATTCAGAACTTTAAACCTTGATTCGGAACTATCTGATTCGGAAGGTACTATACCCTCATCCGGAACTTGCTCATTCGGAACCTTCCGAATGAAGGTTGCTGATTCGGAAGTTTTTGAAACTTCCGAATGAAGGACTGGTTCGGAACTTTATGACTGATGCGGAACTTCTGATTCGGAAATAACTGATGCGGAACTTTCAGCTTGATTCGGAACTCAATGATGCGGAAGTAACTGATCCGGAACTTCTTCTTGATTCGGAAGTTTGAAACTTCCGAATGAAGGTGACTTGATGCGGAACTTTAGGACTGATTCGGAACCTTCCGAATGACTACTTCATTCGGAACTTTTTAGCTGGTTCGGAAGATTTGGAACCCAGATACAGTAGCAGCTTAGCGAAGAACACGGGACAAGGATTTTGATCAAAATCGAACCAAATACTTAAAAAGGATTTACCAAATTAAACACAAATCATTTAGACAATATAAGCAACAAATCCCACTAATAAAAACACAAATTCTAACAACTTTTGAGGATCAAATCAAGAAAAATAAAACTTAAGAACTTGAAGATAAAGATGAAGATGAACAAGATTAAATGGAAAGATTAAACAAAACTTTGAATTGAATGATTAATGTTTTGACAAGATTAAACAAGGATTAAAACAATAAGATTGGAATAACAAAAATTAAAATCAACAATCACCCTAGTGGTGATTGTGATGGAACGAACAAGAAAAGAGAAAAAAGGGGAGGAGAAAAACTCCAGACTAGTCTTCTAAATGTGTGTGGGATGGCCTATTTATAGGTGTTTCCTTTGGTTGGTGAGTGGGCTTTCTCCCGTTCTTCGTGTCTTTTCGTCTTTTCAGAAAAGTTTCCGTTTTCGATTCTGATTCGGAATTTGTTGTCGATTAAATTCAACTCGTCTTTTAATTTCTTCGTTTAATAGACTTGAGTTTCTTCGACTTATATAAATCTTCCATCTTTGGTCCTTTTCTTCGATAAATTTTCGAATAGGCCCAGCGACTTCAAATCTTTTGCATCTCTTGGACAATAGACTTTATCTTGAGTCTTTTTCTTCAGTAAAACCCGTGCAATCCCATGTTTTCTTCAATATTTATCCGGTTGGCTCTGAAAACACAATAAACACAAAAACCACGCATAATTCCAAACAAATGATATTAAATACGTGTTTTGGTCTCGTTTTAGCCCGAATTAAGTGGTAAAAGGATGGGTGTTTACACACCTATCAGTCATGAATAATCATCATCCTCAACTTTTCACTTTCTCCAAACCAAGCTTAAAAACGAGATCATTGTTATTATAAGTTAGTAAACTAACACGAACTCATGTGGGCCAATTATTTACTTAGACTCCCTTATTCCTATGGGTATCTCTTATATTTTATTATTTGTCTTGAATGATCACGAAGATGCATTGTTTGACTTATTTCGATAGTTATTTAGTCTGAAAATAAAGTGCATGATTTAATCAATAGTTAGCTAAAGGACCAAATCTTTTAAAACTGCTTCTCGGGATATCAAAAAGTTCATATCTTGGCATAACTTGGTTCGCGATTTGAGACCTTTCTCGGGCCGATATTTGGCAGCGACTTCATACTTCAAATCTTGAGAGACGTTCATGAAATAATGGTCTTCTCTTCATAATTGGAATTTCTACTCTTGAAGTTTTGAGAGATTCATACTTGGACCACGACTTCTTCATTTTTCTCCAATCTTTATTTTGGACTTTGATATACAACGATCCGCCTCCTTTTATGACTTGGATCTATTTATCCTCATACCTTGTTAGGGTCTTTTCGGATACACTTCTCCATGACTTTGGGGAGTTTTTGCTTTACGTCGTGTGTCTCGATCCTTCATATTGATTTTCTATAAATGATTCTTCACATCACTTTGGATCTTTAGCAACAAAACATAGCCCTCATGCCTTGTTAGGGCCTTTTCGGACTCGCCAATCTTCGCGCCCCGCTTCATAAGTTATGCCTTGGCTATGAACTCTCGTCATTACCGAGCAACTTTTAAACGATCTGGGGCTAGAAGCTAAGTAACTTTTCAAATCATACAACCTTATTTATTAGCAAATAAATTATTAGCAAGCGATGGGAGAATAGGCTTATAATCAACTCACATAAATTCACGAAAGAATACCGACTTATAATTGGCTCTATCATCTCTCGTTCTCCACAGTTTAAAATCTCAAGTAATGAGACTCGTGGATACTTAGCCTATTAAATCAAAGTTTTGGGTTTTCAAGTCGCCTATAGGATCTTGCAAATTCTTGGACTTTTTCAAGCTTAGAAATCGCATTTTAAAGTTCCCTTGATAAACGACTCTCTAGGATCAATTATAGGAACTTGAGAAAAGTTCTTGTTCTTAACCCGTGAGAGTTAAGACTTTCGCGTTTTATAGCTCCCTATATAAAAGCCTAGCAAAACTTGACTTAAACATGTTAAGGATACTAGCTAGAGTAAACTCGAATTGAGTCAAAAGATTCACAACGTTTGAAAATTAAAACCACTTATTAAACATTTATTCTAGTGAGGAAAGAAAATAACTATACAAAGGGAAAAACTAATAGGCCAAAATAGATCAAAAATTTTGAAAAATGTCGAAAAATTGATTTTCCGGTTAAAATGAGGACAAAAACAAGGAAAAGGCCACTTAACTTCGATAGAAGTCCCCCTACACTTAAGATAAACATTGTCCTCAATGTTTAAGCATGTGGGAGTAAGCTCCCCTACACTTAGGACATTGTGCACGTTGTTTAACTCTTGCTAAGGAAAAGACAACTAAAGGGATTCCTATTTTAATATTGAGATAATATAAAATAGTGAATCGAAAAGAGTGTTGGATAGAACCGGGACGAAGTAGAACACGGAATCACGGGTCGTCAAGAATCATCAAGAGTGGATCATTGAAGCTCGAATCCCTGATTAAGAAGTGAGGAGAGGAAATAGCAATCCAAAGGGTCCCCCCTACACTTATGGGAAAGAAAGCGAAAAGATAGATGCATGGGTTGCCTCCCAAGAAGCGCTTGGTTTTTGTTAACCGAGTCGTGAGCCTGACTCGACCTTGATCATCAACGGAAGTAGCATGAAACAAATCCACCAGGATCAAAGACATAGTTTTCATCCATCAATAAGCACGAGCTTAAGGCGAACAAGGCAAGCCAAAGAAGAAGTGGCAGGGTTCCCTTAAGCAGCGATGGAGCACGGTGGAAGCAAAGATGAAGTGGTGCAAGCATGTCTTCAAGAGGTCCAAAGATTTTTCCTTTTATTTCATCAGGTGGATACTGAGATGGCTTAAAGACTTCAATACCGGGATCGAACACCTTTTCCTTCAGGGGAAAATAGCACTCCGACTCAGCCGAGTGTGAAGAAGATCCGCAAAGAAGTACAACCTCGTCCTCAGAAGTGGGACAAAGAGGTGTCAAATCATATGTGCAACGGATTTCGGTGTCAACCGGTTTCTTCTCCTTTGACAAAATGCTCTTCAAATCCAAAGTAGGATCAAGGCGATAATCTTCAAAGTCAAAAGGAGGAGCATCACTCTCATGAGGGAAGTATGTGTTGAGAAATTCAGAGAAATCTTCCTCAAATGAATAATCGTCCAAAGTAGGATCGAGTGATGGCGGAGGATCTTCATCATGTGAAGAATCGCTCGAAAGAGTATCGGCCTCATCAAAATCATCGAAAGTGGGCAGCTCGGGATACTCAGAAGTACAGTCAAAATCATCCGAGTCTGAGCTAGAATCATCATCATCATAAGCATCGAAGACCGGTGGAGGATCGTAAATGGGAGAAGCTTCAAAAGTAGGGAGAGGATCATCCACATCATCATGAAAAAGTGGATTATCGATGCACGAGTCGAATAGAGGATTGTCGTAGACGGTAAAGTCATCGAGCACATTAATCATATTCACTGATTCGCGGCCTCCAAAAGTTGTACTAGTAAGCTTCCCCATTTTAAAAACCTGTGCATCATCCCCGACTCTTAAGATTAACTCACCTTCGGCAACATCCACTAGAGCACGTCCGGTGCTCAAAAATGGCCGACCAAGTATTAAAGGAATACGAGGGTCCATTTCATAATCAACTACGACAAAATCGACCGGGAAAGTAAATGCGCCAACTTTAATGAACACGTCTTCGGCTATACCAACGGGGTAAGCGAGAGTGCGATTTGCAAGTTCAAGAGTCATCTTTGTTGGAGTGAGGTCGGGTAATGATAGTGTTTTCCAAACACTCAAAGGCATAAGATTAATACTAGCCCCGAGATCAGCAAGGGCAGTAAATTCTTCAGTTTTGTTGAACACGCAAGGCAACACGAAACGACCGAGATCTCCAAGCTTTTCCGGAAGTTCTCTAAGAAGGACTGCAGAGCAGTTTTCATTTAAGCGTGTGTTGGCGAGTTCAATCAGCTTCTCCTTCTTGTTAAGCAATTCCTTAAATGCTTTAACAAATTTGGGCATGTGGACAAGTGCCTCAAGAAAGCTAATGTTGAAGTTCATTTGAGAGATCATCTTGATATAGCTAGTCACTTGAGCGTCCTCCTTGTTTAGCATTTTGTTCTTGCCCAAGCGAGAAGGATAAGGGATATTAGGTTTGGGTGGTGAGGGTACAGGTGTAGTAGGTAAAGGTTGAGATGTTGAAGGATCATTGGTGAGAACTTCATCACGTCGAGGTGGAGACGGTAATGGTGCACTAATACTAGGTGTAGGAGGAGTAGGGATACATGGTGGTGGAGGAGGTGTAGATGATGGTGGTGGGATTGGTGGTCCTACGATGGTGACTCCACTACGAGTAGTAATAGCACTCACATTGGCTCGCGGATTAGTGACGGTGTTTGAAGGTAGAGAACTTGAAGAAGAAGGTTGAGCGGCTGGCAAGAAACTAGCAAGCATATTCTTCAAATCATTGGTTTGATTGCTGAAAGAGGATTGAATATTATCTCGAAGCTCGGATCTTATTTCATTTCCTTGCTTTGTGATATCTCCTTTTAGATTGATAATTTGGCTCTGCAAGTTCTTGATTTGCTCACCTTGGGTTCTCATGATGGCCTCAACATCGGGATTAATGGATGGTGTTTGTTGGGTAGGTGGGTGATAAGGATTAGAAGCTCTTGGTGGGATTTGGTTGCTTCTAGTGTAGTTGTTGGCGGGGTTTTGGTTTTGAGGAGAAAAACCGGGTGAAAGGTAATTGTTGGAACGGTAGCTCAGCAGATTTCTATCCCCTTGTTGTCTAGCTTGGTAATTTTCCGGTGAATAATTACCGTAAGCTGCATACACATTTTCCGGATTTCCTTGTGTTGAAGGACAATCGGTGTATGGGTGAGGACCGCCACATGTTTCACAAGGATTAGCAACCGCTTTAACTTGTTGTAGTTGTTGATTTGAAGCGAGAAGCGTAATACTTTTGCTCATTTCAGTCATCATGCGGGTGAGTTCGGTCATCTCAGGGTTTGCTGAGGTAGAAGAAACATTGACTCTCGGGTTGTTCCTAGAAGAAGCAGAGGAATCCCAGTTTTTGTGGTGAGTAGTCATGTTCTCAATTAACTCTCTACACTCCTCGGATCTCCTTTTCATGAATGTGCCACCGGCGGCTGCATTGATCGTATCACGATCTCGAAAAGTCAATCCGTTGTAGAAAGTATCGATCAAGGTGACCGGAAGCATGTTGTGGTTTGGACATCGATCGATCAAGACATTATATCTCTCCCATGCATCAAAAAGAGATTCATCGGGATCTTGCATGAAACCGCTGATCTGATTGCGAAGGCTTGTGACCATGGATGGTGGAAAGTAGCGCGACAAAAAGCGTTGAGTCATGTCATCCCAAGTGTGAATAGAATTCTTCGGGAGACGATCAAACCATTTCTCGGCATGATGTAATAGAGTGTGTGGAAAGAGTTGTAGGCGAAGTTCATCCATTGTGGCACCAGCCAACTTCATGCTCTGGGTGATAGTAATGAACTTGTCGAGGTGTTTGTTGGCATCATCATCAGGCAATCCTCTAAATGGGTTTGTTTGTACTTGCTGAATCATGTGGTGCTTCAACGAAAACTCAGGAGCGTTGATTTGCATCGGCGCAATCGGTCCTCCTCGTCCAAACATGGTTGGTTGACAAAGTTCCTCCATGGTCCGAAGATCGGGCTGTGGAAGAGCATTGTTGTTATTATTATTATTCAGGTTCGGTGGAATGTTGTTGTTAACACCTGCCATATCTAAATCTTCTTGAGGCTCGGGCTCTTGATAATTAGAAGATCTAGTACGCATACACCTGAAAATGCAAAAGAAAACAAAACCAAAAACAAAGACAATATATATACACAAGAAAGATAAAATCTTTTTGGATTTTTGAAATTTTTAATTAATTAATTTTTTTTATGGTTTTTTGTCAATTTTTAGTTTTTATGATTTTTTGAATTTTTTTATGCAAGAAAAATAACGCTCACAAGTGAACGGATCCCAAAAAGCAACGTGTCTCTCACAAAAAACTGTTGATCTTTACGAAAAGACCCGGCAGCGGCGCCATTTGATACAAGGCTTTTTCCCGTATAAAAATTATATGTTCGTTGATGTGTTGGTCTAATCGAATTGATCTAGGTTCTCTATGTGACTCAGTTAATTTTGGTCGAAATAAAAATTCTTGGTTTGTTTTTAAATTTAAATGTGCAAAGACTTAAAAGTAAATGTCGTTAAAGTAAAGTGGCGTTAAAATAAAGTGCGAGAAAATAAATCTAAGTCTAATTAAAAGAAAGTGTGCAATATTTGAAAACGTGACGGAAAGTAAATTAATTAAATGACTAAAACTAAAAGTGTGACGAGAATTAAAAATGGACAAGTATTAAAAATGTAAACTAAAGATTAAACAAGACAAAACAAGAGAAAACACCCCAATCGGAATATATTCCGATCACCCCAATCGGAATGTTGCTGCTTACCTTGATCGGAATATAACCTTACACCCTGATCGGAATATCCAACAAACCTCAGATCGGAATGACGAATACCTTTGATCGGAATGCTCGAATGAACTATGGTCGGAATGCTGATCGGAACCTTAGATCGGAAAGTGTCACTCTTACCCTGATCGGAATGTCCAAACACCACCTCAATCGGAATGTGGAAATGAGTACCAATCGGAAAGCTGTCACTCTAACCCAATCGGAATACTCAAACATACACAGATCGGAATACCAAAGTCCTCACGATCGGAAAGTAAAACCCTTTTCCGATTGTCAAGATCGGAATACGGAGACTTGGATGGAAATTAAGCTAAGTAAATAAGCTATTGTTCTAATAAGCACTAGACTAAATCCTTAAGGTAAATCGTGTAAAAATAAGCTATAAAACTGAAAGTTAACAACTTTTAAAATATGAAAAAGATAAACTTTAAGAAAAACAACTTTTTATATAAAAATAACTTTTGTAAAAACTATATAAACTTGAAAAATAAATCAAATAAGCTATGAAAATAAATGGTTTAAAACAATCAAAAGCCTAAAAATCAAACCTTTAAACGAATCAACAAGAGAAAAACGCGTGTAAATCAAAGACCAAAGAAAGGTAGAAGAAGATGAACAAGATAAAGTAAAGGTGCAAGTAATTAAAAAGAAACACTTACTTGAAATTAAAAGTAATTAAAGGTGCAAAACATGTATTTAAATGTGCAAGTAATTAAATGTGCATAAATGAAAGTGGAAGAATGGTTTGTCAAGCCACCAACCATGGAAGAACTAATTGTCACTATTAGCCAACAAGAGTAAATGAATGAAAATGAGGGTTTATATAGGTGATTAGGGAGTGGTTAGGGGAAGCTTCCTCTCTCCTTCCTTTCTTGTTAAATTGCACCATCAAGTCCTTCCTTCTTAATCTTTTTGTTAATCTTGGAATGTGATGACTTTTGGCTCGGGATTTCTTTGGACTCGTCTTTTAATTCTTCGATAAATAAGACTTGAGTTCCTCGGCTTTAAGTAAACTTTCGTCTTTTGACTTTTTCTTCGATAAATCTTCAGAATTGGTCTTGGACTTCCGTTCTTTATCCACTTTTGACTTCTTGACTTTGTCTTTCATCCTTTTCTACAATAAAAGTCCGTAAATGCCCGTGAATTTCCGTGTTTTCTCCACTTTTCACCTTTTCGTCCTAAATCACAACAAAAACACAAACCACGCATAATTCCGACATAAAAGACATAAAATACACGTTTTGGTCCGGTTATTATTGTAATTAAGTGGTAGAAAAGATGGGTGTTTACACACCTATCAAACAACAACGGTATCCAACTTCGCTTCTCTTGCCCTAAAACATCCCAACAAAATGGCAAAGCCGAACGAATGATACGCTCCATTAATAATATGATTCGTACACTCCTTTTCCAAGCTCACCTACCCTCGTCATTTTGGGTTGAAGCCCTTCATATGGCCACCTACCTACTTAACCTTCCCCCCTCAAAAGCAATCAACAATGAAATACCTTTTACCAAACTATTCAACACAGAACCTAACTATTCTCGCCTTCGTATTTTTGGGTGTCTTTGCTACCCTCATCTTCACTCACCCCACAAACTCGCACCCCGGGCCACCCCTTGCATCTTTTTGGGGTTTCCCGCATATCACCGTGGCTACCGTTGCATTGATCTTGAGACCAACAAGATTATCCTCTCTCGTCACGTTACATTTGATGAAAATCAATTCCCTTATAAATCTATGACACCGACCACCCCCCTTCATACAACTTCCTTGAACCTACCGAGCCCACTCCCCTTTTTCCTCTCGTTACTTCACACCGCGACACCAGTATTGGCCCAACTCCTACTAGCCCACCTCCTCACAACCCAACCCCAAACAGCCCACCCCCAAACAACCCAACACCAAACAGCCCACCACTAAATAACACAGTCCCAACACCAACACCCACATCCCAACACCCTACTCAAGGCCATGTTGTTAATATCTCACCTCCAGCTCAAAATCCACATCCTTTACCCCCTCATCCCGAACCCACTCGGACTCACACCATGGTCACTCGCTCACAATCGGGTATTGTCAAACCCGTTGAACGTCTTTCTCTTTACACGATGTCTGTGTCTCCTCTTCCTAAGTCTCCTTTGTTGGCCCTCAAAGACACCAATTGGTGCCATGCCATGTATGATGAGTATAATGCGTTAGTTAAAAATGGCACTTGGATTCTTGTACCAAGACCGACTAATGTTAACTTCGTTCGCTGTATGTGGTTGTTTAAACACAAGTTTCATGCTGATGGTTCATTGAGTCGGTATAAGGCTCGCTTAGTAGCAAATGGTAGTACTCAGCAGATCGGTGTTGATTTTGACGAGACTTTTAGTCCGGTGGTTAAGCCTGCTACCATTCGTACGGTTCTAAGCCTTACCGTGTCTCGTCAGTGGCCTATTCACCAACTAGATGTTAAGAATGCATTTCTTAACGGAGATCTATCTGAGATTGTTTATATGCATCAACCTCCAGGTTTTATTGATTCTCGCTATCCTAATCATGTGTGTCTTCTACAACGCTCTTTATATGGTTTGAAACAGGCACCTCGTGCTTGGTTTCAACGATTTGCAGGATATGCCACTCGGGCAGGTTTCACACATAGTCGTTGTGACTCTTCTTTATTTATCTACACACAGGGCTCTCAGGTTGCTTATTTGCTTATATATGTAGATGATATCATTCTCACAGCTTCCTCCATAACACTTCTTTAACATATTATCAGTTCGTTACATACAGAGTTTGACATGACCGATCTTGGGATGCTTAATTATTTTCTTGGTATTTCTGTTGTTCGTCACTCTTCAGGCTTATTTTTATCTCAGAAGAAGTATGCTGAGGAATTGCTTGCCCGTGCTCACATGGTTCGTTGTAACCCGTCCCGAACTCCAGTTGACACTGAGACTAAATTGGGTCCCAACGGTGTTCCAGTTCAGGATCCTACTTTGTATCGCAGTCTTGCAGGAGGGCTTCAGTATCTTACCTTTACTCGCCCTGATCTCTCATATGCAGTTCAGCAGGTTTGTCTCTTTATGCATGATCCGCGGGAGCCTCACTTTGCGGCTCTCAAACACATTTTGCGCTATGTTCAGGGTACCTTGGATCTTGGTTTGCACTTATATGCTTCCTCTACTACCTCACTTGTTGGTTACACTGATGCGGATTGGGCCGGTTGCCCATCCACTCGCAAGTCTACGTCAGGCTACTGTGTCTTTCTTGGTGATAATCTTTTGTCTTGGTCTGCCAAGCGTCAGCACACCATTTCCCGCTCTAGTGCTGAAGCGGAATACAGGGATGTTGCTAACGTTGTTGCAGAGACTGCTTGGGTTCGCAATCTCCTTCGAGAGTTGCACTCTCCTCTTACTACTGCTACTTTGGTTTATTGTGATAATGTTAGTGCTGTCTACATGTCTGCCAATCCAGTTCAACATCAACGAATCAAACACATAGAGATTGATATTCACTTTGTTCGTGACATGGTTAAGGCGGGTACTGTTCGGGTTCTACATGTTCCATCCCGTTTTCAGTATGCAGATATCTTCACGAAAGGTCTTCCGTCAGCTTTGTTTGAAGATTTTCGGTCCAGTTTGAGCGTTCGTCCTCCTCCCGCTCTAACTGCGGGGGCGTATTTGTTATGATATATTATGTATTAGGCTTTAGGCCCAAGCCCATAGGGCATGATTAGTTTCCCTGTATTATTTATATCTTATTGTACTCATTGAATTAATCAAGGAAGATATTATACCCTTCAACAATTAGGTGGGAGGGGTTAAATGACGAAACTACTCCTCCGCTTTTTTTTTGTTTTTAATCAGGGCTGTTGGATGAGATGAGATGGACGGTCCAGATTTGTCCCCTTGTATCCAAAGGATACAAGGTATCTTAAATTACCGGACTCAAAAGATAATTACCTATTTTTACTTTCAAATGAAATAAATAAAGTTTTATTTGCTCACACGTTAGAGTAAAACTATCACTAACACTTAACAATAGTTCTCAAGAGTTGTCTTTTGTTAAAGTATCTCAAATGCAAAAGGTCTTTAAACTTTTTGAATCTAAAGCATGTTATTTTTTCTGTAATTTTATTTAATGCATTTCATGCTTAAGTTAATAATGATTATGATCTACAATATGATTTGTCAATAAAAGTGAAAGGTAATACAATAGAAAGAGAAGTTATGATGCTTTCTGATTGGCTATACCTTATGTCAAGTCATTATTTAGGTTTAATTTTGTAAAGTGTTTGTCAATGTAACATTTCTCATAATACAAAAGTTAAGGCTCTGTTTAGTTGGTGAAAATTTTCCCATTTTCTTAGAAATATTTTCATTTGAAAACTGAAAAATAGAAAAACTGTTTAGTAGCATCATTTTCCGAAAATTTTCTAAAATTCCAAAATTTTCATTTTCCAAATTTATATAGAAAATTGAAAAACCCCATATTATCCTTTTCTAAATTTTCAACTCTTTTCTAGAAAAAGAAAACTCCACTATTTTTTAGAAATTTGGAAAAAAAAAATATGAATTTTTTTTCACAACTAAACACACCCAAAAAGTTTTGTAATATAAAAAAGTTTATGAATGACATTTATAGATTTTTAAGGGAGAATTGCAAAACTAGTTTTTGTGGTTTAATCAAATTGAAGGTTTGGTATGTTAAGTTTTGAAATTATAAAAATTGTTCGTGTGGTTTGATTAAATTGCACATTTAGTTTTTTTACGACTCGAAATAACAAAAATACCATCGTATTTATTCTTTAGTTTTTTTATGAGCAAATGTATTTTAATAATTTTCAGATCGTAAAATAACTAAAAGTGCAATTTGATGGAACCACAGAGACGATTTTTGAAATTCTCTCGATTTTTGTTGTTGAGACAAAATACAATAAAAAGTTTATTGTTTTACTAGGCGAGTCTCCGCGCATAGCGGCGGAATTGCCTGACGACAGATAATTAACGAAACACTACATCGTGGTAAGATTTAAGTATAATTGCAAAATGTTGTAACATGTGACATTTGAGTTCTAAATAAAATAACTAATACCAAACAACATATTAAAATCTGTTATTAAAACTAAACGTCAAACAATAAACGATAAAATGTAACGAACTTTAATCATCGCGCAAAACTTCTTGGTATACAACATTTGAGGTGTACACTCCTTCTTCAACAAATTGCTTGACTGGCTTCACTAAAACCTTGGTTGTTGATCGTGATATTCCTCTAGACAATGCTACATAAAGTCGGCCATGGGAGAAAACAGAGTCAGGCAAATAGACACCCACATTTGGAATTGTTTGCCCTTGAGTATTATTGATGGTCATCGCAAAGGAAAGGCGGACAGGGAATAACGTCCTCTTTATCTTGAAAGGGAACATATCTTCTTCTGATGGAAGCTAGAGGAATTCTTGGCAAGAGCACTTTAACTCCAACATGCTGCCCGACAACAATTTCAGCATGATGACATTAAGATCAAAGCGTTTGCATATCAATAATATTGTGTTTGGTTAATTTTATCTCGGTGTTTGCATATCAATAATATATATAACGATAAACACCTTCCTAGAGACATTATGCTTTCTAGTCGTTGGATTTAATTTTATCTCGGTGTTTGGTTTGTCCCAGTTTCGAGTTGTTGGAAACAATAATATTGTGTGTGGTGGATTTTTTTACAAAAATCATTATCAAGACGATTAGATAGATACCGGATATCGAAAAGTTATGTGCATGTAAAATATGCTTATGTGTGTGATTGAGCAAGTGTTTGAAATGTTATGAAATAAAAAGAATAAATCTTAATTCGTAATATCTTATGTGTGTTACATACTTGTATATCTATTTTGTTCTACATTTAGAAACGCGTTTTGACGTGATTAGTTTTTGAGAGAAAAATGCTCAAATTAAATCATGTTTCATATTTTTGAAATCCGGTTAAACACGTTGAGTTTGAAGGACCCGAGTCAACTCGAATCTTGAGATCTGATCAGGTTTTGGTTTTTTCCGTGTTTTTTTAAAATATGGCTTGTTAGCTGTATATATTTGCGACCTAAGTTTATTTTAACATGTCATATTTGTTAGTAAATAATTTTTAGGTTCGATATACGTAATATTTATCAAAATTTATACATATTTTTTTACGTCTTAATACATTCTTTTTAACTTTTTATAGAGTAAACTGAACTGAGTTGATGATCGAATCAAGCGAGTCGGCTAATTTCTATTGATTTAAACGTTCAAGGCTCTCGATTAATGACTACTGATCCAACCGTTCAAGGCTATTTAAATTTTAAATGTTTAAAGTCTATTCAAATGCGTTATATTTTCTTGTATATTTTTAAGCATTGACTAAATAAAGTTCTTGGAGACCACTTCTTTTTCAATGCTACACATCATTTTTTACAATGAAACGTCCTTGTCTACTTTTACCTAAAGTTGTTTGTTTATTTCAAGATCAGATTTCATTATTTTTTCAAAAACCAAATTCGAACAAATTGGAAGTTCAACTTTAGCCCATATGGTATATGTCATGAGTCATGGTTAAAAACACACTATCATATTATAAAAGCCACACGCTTCTTAACTTGCCAAGTTACAAAAAGTCATTACGAAATCAAAACCAAAAAGTATCGTGTAGAAAATCATAATATCACAAGCTGTACGTCAATATCAAACTTTTAACACATTCAAATTATTTCAGATTTCAAAATTCTAAGATTTTAAATTATTCCCATATTTCGAACTTAAAACATGTTCAAATCATAAATAAATGTACATAAAAATTGCACAAGTAGATCTAAATAAAAACATAGTTTATATAAAAAAATCGCAACAGTATATCAACCTCACAAATAAGCTTATAAACAAATAAATTTAGACCAAAACAAAAAAATAGATCTCAATAAAAAGAAACACGTGTTATGATTACATAAACTTTATAGCCAAACTTACACAAACTGTATTTTTACATGAACTCTTTAAGGATATTTTTCAGCACCAGCATTAGATTAGATGACTGGTTTCCGACGGCAGGTGACGGCATCAACAACTGTTTCCAACAAAATAATTATTTTCGGTAGAAAACAGAAGCGGCGAGTGGCGGCTGTAACAAAAAAATATCAAAACATTAACTTAAACTACATATAATCTAAAGATCTATATTATAAACTTTAAGAACTTTATAAATAGTCAAAGATTTATTAAGACCATAAAGCAGATTAAAACAACACAAAATTAAATAAAAAAGCCTTCAAAACATACCAACTGATATAGATGGACGTTCGGTAGTCGGCTGGTGTGCACCATGATTGTCGGCTACAACAAACTCCACGAACCCAAAAAATTAATATGCCGGGATCAAACTAAAGTCTCGAATAACCAACCACCAGCCATAACTTCTAGATCTGAAATAAATAAAGAAAATCTCAAACCAACATCTTTAAAAACTACCGTAAATTTATTTGGAATGTATAAAGAGTAGATACCTTATGTATTGGTATTCACAACACATATCCAAGGCAAATCTGATGGTTTTGATAGTGAGTAATATTAACAATAAACTTTTATAATAAAATGAAGCATATACTATGACACCTCCGGCTGCTTGTTCCGGCGAGTCAACTGTGGCTCTTTCCGGCGAGAGGGATATGACCATTTCCGGCAAGGTGTCAGCTGACCTATAAAAACGTATAAAAAACTTGTAAAAACTTAAACCTATATATAAAAACTATAGATCTACATTAAAAACCATAGATCTATCAAAATACCATCAAAACTTAATTATTAACTGAGCAATCAAGATCCATAAAATAAGACAAAATATACCTTTATAACCAAGTATTATTTTCTGTGGTCGTGATGTCCGGCGATGGCGACATGTAGTGGTGGCGTCCTGTGGTGTGCTTATTTTTTTTAGGTGAATTTGTATTTTGTATGTGTGTTTTTTTGTGTATGAATGAATGGGAGGATGTATGTTGGGTGGGATATTTGTTTGTAGGTGGTTTTTTGTTTTAAGGTTGATGTTGGTTTGTTATGTGTAATTTTTTTAATATTATTTTAATAAGATTTACATTTTTTCAACCATTCTATTTTTAACATTCAACCATTTTGGTTTTTCCTTTATAAGATAGTATAGATTAAAAACTACAGTATTTGAATAGAAGTTGTGTAATGAGAAAATAAAAACAATGAGAAAATAAAGGGGAACCAGTAATGCTCCAAAACCCCCAAAAACCTCGTCTCTCACACACATTCAAACTGTAACCACCAAAAGTAAAATTAGGGCTCAAACTCAACCCTAATTTCATCAATTGTTCATGTAATCATCAATTCCAAGGTAAGATACCTCAAATTCGTTACCTCAACTGTTAATGTATCTATGCATGGTTGCAAGTCCCAATTGTTTTCATCTTAATCGCTGAAATTAACCTTTTTTAGTACTATTTGACGGTTAAAATTTGTTAAATCAGTTACATTTTATATAAATTTATCTACTGTTTGCTTAATCTTGTACCTGATCAATTTGAATGTTGAAATTAGCTGTTTCTAGTACTAATTGACTGTTAAAGTATGTTTAATTGGTTATATTTATGATTTAAAGCTGAAAACTGGACTTTTCAGCTTTTTTTATAAAACAATTTACGACTAAACGACCGTTTTTAGCGCTAAATGATGGTCACGATGAGTTAATTTGGTTACATTTGCGTTGTGTTTTTTTTTTTTTTTTTGTGAATTTAGGCTGATTAAGAATCTGGGGGCTTGGAAGTGTTGTGACTGAGTTGGAGTTCGATGGATATGGTTAATCTTAGTTCGTCGGATAGTGATGGTAGTGATTGGGATCTGGATTTGATTAAAGCGATGAATGATTCAGTTGTAGAGGATTCTGCTACTTCTGTCCCTTCTGCGCCGCCTAGTACTAGGATTCTTCCTTCTTCATTTGCATCCTCATCCAGGACGACAAGTAATGCAGGTGAACAACTCTTTACTTGGGACAAAAACATTTATTTTTTTCTGTGTTTCACAGACACAATAGTCGGATAGAACGCAGTCCGAACACCCTCTTAGAAAACTATTTTTGTTGTTAGTTATGTTGGTGCGTTTTTGTTTTAATTGTTATAGGTACTAATGGAACAGGTCATCGGGTTAATCCGCCTAAAAGAAAAGCTCCTGTAAATGGACACTCATCACGTTATGATCATGACTCTGATGACCAGCTTCAGATTATTTCCAGTTCTAGTAACAATTTTGGAAGTTCCAACAGTAAGTACATTAAACAAACCTTTTTAGAATGACGGTTCTAGTTGGTACAAAATTTGATGATATCTTATTGTGATCAGATTCCAAAAGAATGCTTCCATCATCAATGCAACCATCTTCGTCTAATTTTAGGCCAAGTTTTCCTGGAAGAGATACAGGAGGCATTCAAATTCGTGAAAAGCTTAAAGCTGATGAATGGAGAAATAGTTTTAAGGCACGATTGGAGGATACTTCTAAAATGCGTGAAAAGCCTCACTCACATGCATGGCAAACTAATTTAAAGGCTGATTTGGAAAATACCTACAAGAAGGTCACTATTGATTTAACGAAAGAAAAAAGCCATGCAAGTAGGATGTTACCTCCATCATTGAGGCCCCCTATGTCGGTTCCATCTACACAACATGGTGGTCCGGCTGATATTTACCGCCCTGGGCCAGTTGTTGATAACCAATCTATTGGTGATGAGAGGCTTATTCTTCAAACAGCATTACAGGTATTAATCGTGAATTTTTGTTCATTATCTTTTGACATATGGTCAACATTAAAAAAGTATGGTTGTTTACTTCAGGATCTTCATGCAAACAACGTAACTGAAGCAGATTTACCTGAAGGTCTTTTATCGGTCTCTCTACTAAGGCACCAGGTTTCCTACCATTTAAGTACATAGTTTTTCTTTTGTCTTATTAGGATGTGTTTATTCAAGGCTCCGTGCTGTTTGGTTTTGTGTCAGAAAATTGCGTTGGGATGGATGGTCAACAAGGAAAAGAGTAGTGTGGCTTGTTCTGGTGGAATTTTAGCGGATGACCAGGTTTACTAACTTGTGAACTTTATTAGTGGGAAACATATATCGTCATTGATTTATAATATTAAATTTATATTGCTAGTGGCAAAATGGTTGGGTTGGTTAATGTGGCAAACGGGTTATATAGTATTAGAGTTTGAAACTGTTCCTATTGGCTTGGGTTGGCCTAAAACAGTTATTTTCTTCAAATTCTATGCTAATTTATTAAACAACAGTGTGTTAAATATAATTTTACAAAAAATATGATATGTCAATAATAGTCTAATTTCCCAAATCAAATGATTTTGGAGGTCTTATACTCTTATGCATTAATAATATGTTTGTGCAGATTACTTGACCGGTTTGACTTATTTTCTTATAAGCCCTTTTGTTTACCAATTTTACCCGCTATAGATAAAACATTACCAAAATTAACCCATTCATAAGTAAACTAGTGGGAAAAATGCCCACATATTGTATGTATCTCTATTAAAATTTCGATTATTGGTGTATTTCCTTCCACAGGGTCTCGGTAAGACCATTTCAACACTTGCACTGATTATGTATCAGAAACATTTTTCGAAACCAAATTCAGATGATGCACAAGATTCAAAAGCTGAAGCTTTGGATTTAGATGATGATGATGATGATGATAATGATGGCAAAGCCACAGTAAATGTAGATGAAGACAAAGAGGATGGAGATGATGATGACGTGAAGTTAGTAACTAAGGCCAGTAGCTCATCAAAACAGATTAGTAACCGTAAACCTGCTGCAGGATCCCTGGTTGTGTGCCCCGCAAGTGTATTAAGACAATGGGCACGCGAG
The DNA here is from genome assembly GCA_025667525.1 of Glebionis coronaria. Taxonomy (NCBI): domain Eukaryota; kingdom Viridiplantae; phylum Streptophyta; class Magnoliopsida; order Asterales; family Asteraceae; genus Glebionis; species Glebionis coronaria. The sequence continues at coordinate 236,683,756 of CM046881.1, forward strand.
CTTGATGAGAAAGTTACCGAAGATGCTAAGCTTGATGTTCTAGTCTATCATGGCGGGAATAGGACCAAAGATCCTGCTGAGCTGGCATGTTATGATGTCGTTCTTACAACATATTCCATTGTGGGAAAAGAAGTCCCAACTAAAGTTTTTAGTGAGGAAGATGAAGGCGATCCAAGAATTGGTGACAGATATGGGTTGAGTTCTGCATTTGCTAATAAGAAAAAGAAGGGTGGAAAGAAAAAGAAGGGAAAAAAAGGTATTGACGGTTCCATTGATTATAGTGGTACTCTTGCAAAGGTGAGTTGGTCGAGGGTGATCTTAGATGAAGCTCAAACGATAAAAAATAGCAGAACGCAAGTGTCCAAATCGTGTTGTGGTCTTAGAGCCAAAAAGAGATGGTGTTTATCAGGAACACCTATACAGAACTCGATTGATGAACTGTATAGCTATTTTAGATTTTTAAAATGTGATCCGTACGCCGATTATAAATCTTTTTGTAGTCAATTAAAGTTTCCCATTGCAAGAAACTCGGAAGAGGGTTACAGGAAACTTCAAGTTGTGCTCAAGGCAATAATGCTTCGTCGAACAAAAGGTACAAATATGCGCTTATAACAGTAAATCTTTATGTTTTTACATGTACACACACATGCCCACATATAAAGGTACGAATATTGTACATAGATGTTTATATACGTACACATACACACACATATACACAGACGAATGTGTATCAAACATAGACACATGTTTGTTTAGCCTTTAGAATTTTTTGTTCCTTTGAACTAGCCTTTAGTTGGAGTGAAACATAAATAAGGTTCTTTGTAATTAATCGTGTACTTTTAGTGTCGTAAGGGAGCAATGATCATGAATCCCATGAATAAATTATAATTATCTATTTTGCTTATACTAAAAGGGATAAGTTGTGCCTTATGCAGTTTTATATTAAAACAACTTAATTAAACATTTATAAAAGTAGTTTTGTTGTATTTCTTATGGTAAGTAATTCACTGTAATCTTTTATAGCTCTGCCAATCAAGTTCAAGCTGTTCAGGGGACTATTCTTTAGTTAAGAAAGTGTCTTTAAAACTGCATCATATAAAATAGTCTTAAAGTTAAATTCCTTCCTCTATTTTCCTTGAGTTATTAATTGGAGGCGTAAACAAGTAAAATGCTTAAAGCACAACCCTTCCTTGATTAAATGGGGTATCCGATAACTGAAAGTAGTTCATTAGGAACAATTAGATGGTCCTGTAAGTGTCTCTCATGCTACCTCATATCGTGCATGTAGGCAAAAACATCTGCATCATTTAACACCATTAAATATTAGCTTTTCTTTTTGTGGACAGGCACCCTCATTGATGGCAAACCTATTATTATCTTACCCCCTAAAACAATAAATTTGACATCCGTTGACTTTTCAACTGAAGAACGCGCTTTCTATGTCAAGCTTGAAGCTGAATCACGTTCACGGTTCAAGGTAACAAAGTCCCACATTGTATTCCAACTGTAATCCAACTAACTTAATACAAGTGCTAATAACAAAATTATAAAAATTCATATTTGATCAATGCTTAATTAACAAGGCATTAGATGTAATTATATGGCATTTTAATTATGAAAGTCCTGAAGTTTGATTTTTTTAAAGCAATTTGAATCGTAAATACTCTTTTGTAGGCATATGCTGCTGCAGGTACTGTAAGTCAAAATTACGCAAATATCCTTTTGATGCTTTTGCGTCTTCGCCAAGCTTGCGACCACCCGTTGCTTGTTAAGGGATTTAGCTCAGAATCTGTCAGTAAAGTTTCTACAAGAATGGCAAAGAATCTTCCAAAAGATATGCAAGAAAACTTGTTGGATCTTTTGGAAAGTCTCAACATATGTTGCTTGTGTAGCGTGAGTTTCCTGAGTCTACAACATTATCATTTTTCTTATAAGTGAGAACATTTAGGCTGCGTTTAGGTGGATGGAAAACACCTTGTTTTCTACAAAATGTTTTCTAGAAAACAAGGAAAACAAAAAACGCGTTCAAATCATTGTTTTCTAGAAATATTTTCTAGAAAATGCAAAACCTCTATTTTATCCTTTTGCACACAAAACAAGAAAACTCTTTTTTTTTGTTTTCTAAGATTTCCTTTATACATAGAAAATTCATTTCCCCCTTTGTTTCCTTTATAGTTTTGGAAAATGGAAAACACAAATTTCTCCAACTAAACGCGTTTTCTAAATTTTTAAGTGTTTTGTGGAAAAAGAAATCCCTTTTCTTTTTCTACAAAATAAAAAATAGAAAATGATGGAAAATGTTTTCCAACTAAACGCACCCTTAATTTTTCTTAATGGCCCCATAAGAGCTACCCTTCCCCACCCCTAAGTCGGCCTAAAATTGAATGGTGTTATACGAGTCTTTGGCTGTATGTCTTGAAACTGATTATGTGATCATGAATAATCAAAATCAGATAACCAGCTGTACAAACTTGCTGCAAAAGTTAGTGTTTGGATCTGCTTATATGGTTTACAGTTAGGATAATCAGATAAACTTTTAAGTGTCTGTTAAACACATTTTGTTTTACTAATGATATAATGACTAAAGCTGGCATGCTAGCCTACTGTTACTGGATGTAAGTCTATAGTATATCAGCCTACTTTTTTTTTTATCTACTAGTACATTATATCTTAAACATTTCTATTAATACTTTTCATACCTAAATCAAATAGTTTCTTTTTAGTTATAGCATTATTGATAAGAAAGGGAGATAAAAAGTAGTTAAAAGAATGTTAAAAAAAAAATCAAAAAGTAATCCTAGTTTTCTCTTTATTTTGTCGCTGTTATTTGTTGGTCGTGGTATGAAGTTCTGACTATATAAAAAGCTATAAATAATCAGAAATTCAGAATCACGAAGTCACAATAAGTAGATTATCAGTCGCGTGTCACACATCCAAACACCTCTATGTTTCTTATAGACTCTTAGGTCTAAAATTAATAAGTGGATGCCTTTACAGGATCCCCCAGAAGATGCCGTTGTGACCCTTTGTGGACATGTATTCTGCTATCAGTGTGTATCTGAATACTTAACAGGGGATGACAATACATGTCCATCACCAAAATGCAAAAGCTTAATTGGTCCTGATGTTGTATTTAACAAAGCCACCTTACAAAGTTCTCTATCTGATGATGGTAGCTCTAGCTCATCCAGAATTGACGAGAAATCAATAGTTCTTCAGCAAGATTATAGTTCTGCTAAAATCAAAGCTGTCATTGAGATTATCCGGAAACATTGCAGACCAGGAAGATCGTACAATGGTGGTTTAGAAAATGCTTCTTCTAGTTCCGGTCATGCTGAAGGACCAATAAAAGCAATTGTATTCTCTCAGTGGACAAGAATGTTGGACCTTGTTGAAATGTCACTCGGTCAGTATTGTTTAGAATATAGAAGGCTTGATGGTTCGATGTCTCTGGCTTCTAGGGATCGGGCTGTCAAAGAATTTAACAATGATCCTGAGGTTGACTTTCTACGTTAATTTTTCCAAATATAAAAGTTATTATCTTGATGCTAGAGTACAGCAAAATGGTTGTGTTGGGGCGAAATAATTGATGGTACTTTTTTGGCATGGCCCAAAATACGGCCGGGTTGGGTCGATGCTAAAACGTCTTTTGTCCATTTTTGAGGTTTTATTCTGAATAAAGTGATTTTGGAGGTTTTATGTATCAAAAATACACTTGGGGAAAATTTCAAGCAGTTTCCTTTCAAGTTTTTTTTTTTTTTTTTTTTATATTAAATCTGACCCATTAAAGATAAAACATATCATGACTTGATCCATTCAAATGGTGGTCGGTAACAGGTAAAAATGGTATTTATTTTCTCGAATGGGTTGAATGAAGTCGGTCAAGTCTACCAAGAAGCTATTGTATTAAATATGCTAAACAAAATGTTTCTTTCATGCATTAAAGATGCAGTTAGGCAACTTTCTACTCATTTGAACAGTTTTCTTGTAAGTTAGTATTGTTTCTAAATGATCAGTTAGGCATAGTACATATCCTGAATCGACCTACTGAAAATTGCCACCTCTATTTGATATATTGCCTTTTTTTCTAAGTAGTTGATTTGCAAAGTCATTAAAAGACAAAACTTAAGTGTTCCTTATTTTGATCAAGTAATGATATATGTTGCAGGTGATTGTTATGCTAATGTCGCTGAAAGCTGGCAACCTTGGTCTGAACATGGTTGCAGCATCTCATGTTATTCTTTTAGATCTTTGGTGGAATCCAGCTACTGAGGATCAAGCTATTGACCGAGCCCATCGAATAGGGCAGACTCGGCCTGTTACAGTGTCGAGACTCACTATTAAGGACACAGTCGAGGACAGAATTCTTGCTCTCCAGGTTTCACCTCTATGTCCTCTTCTTCACGGGTTAAACTGTAATTCTGGTATTTTGCCACGTCAACAGCTTAAAACTTGGGAGATTTGTCGAGATAACCATTTTTTAGCTTGTGTTTTTTTTCTTCATTAAAAAGGTCACAAAATTTGGTGTTTTTTAACCAACAATACGCAATCCCGCCGAAGCAGGGTAATAAAATGGTCCTGCAAACACAGAAACGTGTAACATATGAGCATACAAACGTATAAATATCATGAGTCTACAACTACAAGCATACAAATTATGATAGAAAAAATAGTGATCAAGGCATATAAGGCTAAACATATAATAGCATGTACAAAACATACATATAAGCACATACTATCATGCAAGCATACAAGCATATAGGGTCTGTAAGGACATGGCAATACAAAAGCATGAGCCTACTAGCATAGCCATAAATATCGCAAATAAATAAAAGTATCCATGATTTTTGTGTGTGGGTGTTAAAAGCTTTTTGTGAATTTCAAGAACTACGCAGAGTTAACTTTCTTTGTGGAATTATTTTTCTGAATTTTATCCTTTTGTTATGGTGGAGGGGGTTTAGTTTCGTAAGAAAAGAGTAGTTGCAAAAAATATCTTGTAGAACGATGTCTTTCTGACATTGTTATAATAATTCTAAGATGTCTCTTTATGAAATTGCCTTATAATTTGACACCTTTCCCCTTTATATTGATAAATTTTGGTAAATACAGGAAGAGAAGAGGAAAATGGTAGCTTCAGCTTTCGGTGAAAGTGGAACTCCAGCCGCTGGTCTAAATGCAGAAGATCTCAGATATTTGTTCATGGGGGGACGTTAAGAATTTTACATTCTAGGTGTTGGCATTGGGCATTTTTGTTTAGATTAAGTGCAAAGCCATGTAAATAGTGTTAAAATTTGTATTGGCCGAGTAAGTAGGATGCTTTGGAGACATCTTAAACTCTTACGTTTTGGGTTTGTTCGTTTTTTAACCATTTTGTGGTAGTAGTGTATTAGACTAATTAGGAACCCAACACAGACTCACAGAGGACCTCTTGGTTCTTTTGAACTTATGTCTAATTATGTTTTATATGCAAGCTGTTATGTGGATTAGGATAAGCTTTTGATTATTTCAAGTAGTCGGACTACAACTTACCTGCCAGTGTATGCTTGCTGGAACATCGATATCCAAATAACTATAATCTGAGGCAACCATCATTGAACGCAATAAGGGATCCGTAACATGAAGAAGTTGGTTATCTGTCATAGATCAATCTTTACCTGCATGTTTTTAGGTACAGTATTCTATATGAATAACTCTGATCTATCATTAAAAACGTAATTTGTTTCCTTCCAATACAAAATAGTCCGCTGCTATATTTTGTCTGAACTTTCGTTTTTAAATCTATTTTGAATTTCCGAAAGATGCATGCCTTAAAATCACGGTTTGTGATTCGAGAATGGTCTGAAAACAAGTGTTGTAAAGGTCGGATAAGGTGCCCCATTAATCGGCGCTTAGGTGTTACACAAGGATTAGCCACTCAATTTATTTTAGCCTAGTCGGCTTTATTAATCGGATTGGTTAACAAAGCTATTAATCGGCTAAAAGCCGGTCAAATAAAACAAAAGCTAAATCGACCAAATCAGTCAACGCAAATAAACATTTTCCAAAACATTGAAATTGAGTTTTTTTGGCGATGCACCTAGCATTTTTCACAAAAGCATTCGTCATAACCATTCTGATTGTATAAATTTGTGGGTTTCTTTTGATTTTTTATAATTATATTGTTTTTGTTTTTATCTCAAATGAATTTTTAAGACACTAATGGAATTTGGAAATTAGTTTTTGAAAGTTAATTGAACCACTAAAGCTATTAACCTTAAGGTGCCGTTTGGTTTAAAATTTAAAACTTATAGAATTCTATATTCTACTAAATTAAAATTTCTAGAATTCCAGAATTTAAAATGCTTACGCGTGTTTGGTTGTCAAAAATTTATAATATTTTGAAATTTTAATTTTGGGTTCAATTAATTAACGAATAAATATTTTTTATATAAGTTTTTAATTTAAAAGATTAAAAATCGAATTTTCACTTCTATAAAAATTTTATACAAGTTTTATAAAAAATTATCTAAATTTTATAAAAAAGTTATATAAATTATATAAAAAAATTATATAAATTATATAAATAATTATATAAATTTTATTAAAGTTTATAAAAATATCAATTTTAAAAAAGTTATATAATAACTTTTATAAAAATTTAAAAAATATTTATATAAAATATCAACTTTATAAAAAATTTATAAAAAATTGATATAAATTTTTTATAAAAAGTTTAAAAAAAAATATCAAGTTTGTAAAAAAACATCACTTTTATAAAAAGTTTTTATAAAGTTTATAAAAAATTCAATAAATTATATAAAAGTTCTTTTTTTTATAAATTTTTTTTTGCTAGTTAAAAGAGTAAAAAACCAAAAAATAAATTTTTATCTAAATTTTTTAAATTTTATAACTTTTTATGTAAACATAAAAACCGGAATAAAAACGACTAAAAAGGTTTATAAAAAACAATTCTCAAGTAATTTGAAATTCTTCACTTTTTGGAGGTATTCTAATATTCATTTTGAGAATTCGAAGAATTTTAAATTGCTTCATTGGTTAATATCTAGAGGAATTTAAAATCTAAATATTTTAAATATCCTCCGACCAAACAGCACCTAAAGTATTTTGAACGATTTCATTTACGTTATAAGTTATATACAAAGTTTCAATATAATCAACCCCGACTAAACCCCGCTTAGCTAATTAATCACTAGGTGGTGGTACTTAGCTGCTCGACTAGTGGCTATCGGTTTTTACAACCTTGAAAACACTTGCATAATTAATCATTGGGCGGGCTCATTAGGTGTTATCCAGCCGCCCGACTAACTGCAATCGATTTTTTTTTTATTTTTTATTTTTTAAGTCTATTACGAGGAGTTTCCATTGCCCTTAGGACGAGTGGACTAATCTCCCGCGGCAGTTTGCTTGGTACCTCGATGAGTAGTATCCCTCCCAAATAAGATTTTTTCCATTCCCAAGGCTTGAACCCAAGACTTTTGGTTAAGGAGCCCAATGCCTTAACCAACTGTGTCAACCTCTTTCAAGACTTTTGGTTAAGGAGCCCAATGCCTTAACCAACTGTGTCAACCTCAATTGGTACTGCAATCGATTTGACAACCTAAAAAACACTTGCATAAGTATTAGTCTGAAGATATATCCTACTGATTTGCCCATTTTATTTGTCATTTTACTTTTTAAATCGTGATTAATCAAATCTGGAATTGTTTTCAACAAAGAAGAAAACAGACAAATAAAAGCAAAAACACAATTTCGTCACGTATACATATATTTTTTATTAATCATGTATTACTTTCTCTACGCCTTTCGTTACACCAAGACGTTAAAAACAAACAATATATAAACAACCCAACCCCACACGTCACACCTACCTACCACGAACCCCCCTTTCTAACGCCGTCTAATACTCCGTTACGCGTCTTCATCACTCCGTTAAACAACCCGTTAACCCCGTTAGTCAACTCATCTACTCCCTCACAATACATAACCACCGCTTCTTCAAATTCTCTCACCACCCTCACGCGCTCCTCTTCATTACCGTTAATGATGACGTCACACACGTTAGCTCCTAATCTATCCGTATCTTCAATTTCTGGTAACAAACATTTCGCGTTGACCTGGTCAACTATTTGTTTCTGGACTGAGTTGACTGAGTCAGCCCAACTAAACTCGCTCGTAACTCGGTGTTCCTTCATTTCCGATTGACCGTACAGTACGGTCACCAAAACGTTGCTTATCATAACAGTCAACGCACCAAGCGCGTGTGACTTACACCACGCGCCAGAATTCATCTCTCCGATCAAAACCTTGGCGCGTGAACACTTCTCGTCTTCAATACCCACGCGTTTCACGCACCTACCCAAAACCTCTTTCGCCTTCTCCTTCTTCTCAGGTGCCACGTCACCGGATTTCACCAACCGTAAAGCTAGTTTCATCAGCATCTTCCTCTCAGTCAAGTCCTTAACGGCTGACGTCATCAAGTTACAAAGCTCAAGCACTTTGAGACTATAATCCATGTATGACGTCATCAAGTCAGGTATCGTTTTCTCAGATCTGAAAGTGTCTATTTGGTTACTATAGGCTGCTGTGTGTATGGAAGTTAAGAAGGTGAGGGCTTTTGACATCCATGATAAGGTGATTGGTGATGATGAGTTAGGTAAGGTTAGGGTTTTGAGATTTGAGATGATGACGTCATCGAGGGATTGTAGTTTAGGAGGGGTTAGGATGATTTGTGGTGGTTTTTTGGTGAGTGATTTGAAGTGATGGTTTGTTTTTTCAACCAGAAACATGATGCCGGAAAAGATAGAGGTTAAACTGGCCGGTTTATTTATTTTGTTTATTTGTTTTCAAGTTTTTGAAAGATAACTGAACCGGACTTTATAAGTATAAAAAGACGTGTGGTTTAATAAAATGTGATACGGAAAGTGGGGGAGCTGGTGGAATCCCTGATTTGCCCTTTGTTCATTGTTTTGGTATCGTTGTTGCATTTCTTGGCCGGTTCTTTCACTCTTTGCATAAAGAACAATATCTATATGAGTCCGGTTCCGCAACATCCCTTTATTTAGCAAAGTTCTAATGGATCAATCTCAACCATCCATCTTCTTTTTATTTAAGGGTCCAGATTAAACCCTCCTTCTACATAAATATTAAAATTTTACACACACTAACCATTTTATCAAAAAAAAAAAAAAGTCGGGTCTCTCCCACCCACCTAACCTCCCGCCGCCAACCACCCTAACAACTTATTCCGGCGACCTCCTCCGACAACCAACCTTCCACCGCGAACCACCCCTACCACACACCTTCTTCCGGCGTCATCACCTACTACCCATCCACCGCGAACCACCCCTAGAGCAAACAACCTCCAACAACCACCCTAACAACTTATTCCGGCGACCTCCTCCGACAACCAACCTTCCACCGCGAAACACCCCTACCACACACCTTCTTCCGGCGTCATCACCTACAACCCATCCACCGCGAACCACCCCTACCACAAACAACCTCCAACAACCACCCTAACAACTTATTCCGGTCATCTTCTCCGGCGAATACAAACACAAGATGGAAACACAAAAAGAAACAGGAATTGAAGCACAAATTGAAAAAGATGTTGTTGTGGATCCAGTTACGGAAACTGATAATGTAGATCTAGATCCAGAACGTCACGTTCTTAATGAAGATGCAGATCCAGAAGCTAATCTTGTCGAAAATATAGGTAAATGGTTACTTTCAGTTCTTTGAAAACAGAATCATGCATGATTTGTATAAAAAACAGTAATGAGATCTTTCTTGTCGAAATCGTATATGTTATGCATGATTCTACATGAATCATGCATGATTCCACATGAATCATGCTGATTCTGCATGAATCATGATGAATCATGCGTGATTCATGTGGGATCAAGCATGATTCATGTTGAAGCATGTGTGGATCATGCATGATTCAATATGATTCATGTGGAATCAAGCATGATTCATGTGGGATCAAGCATGATTCATGTGGAAACATGCATGATTCAAGTTGAATCATGCATGATTCATGGATGAGTTATAAATGAAGCATGATTCAGTATGAATCATGCATGATTCATGTAAAATCAAGCATGATTCAACATGAATCATGCATGATTCAACATGAATCATGCATGATTCATACTGAATACTTTTTAGTATTATTAAAATTCTTGACCATGTTCTCTAACAATTGTTATTCTCTAACAGGTTCTACCAGCACTCCAAGACCAAGTTTATACATTCATAGTGAGACACCCGGAGGATCTGTATATTGGGAACCAATTGTTCCGGACGAGTTGTTACCTAAGCAGGGAAAAAGATTTGATACAATGGAGGAATGTATTGAGTTTTATTCTGCGTATGCTGAAAAATCAGGATTTGAAGTTAAAAAGTCAACGCAAAAAAGAAATAGGAGTGGTGACGTTAAATCAAAGTACATCATGTGTAACCGGCAAGGGGTTCCAAAAGACATAAATGTTAACACCTTGGATCCTGCAAACAGTGGAAAGCAAACAAGGAATACAAGATATCGTGTAACAGGTTGTGAGGCACAAATAAAGGTTGATTTGGATTATGTTAAGAGAAAGTATGAAATAACCAAATTTATTGCTAAGCACAACCATCAAATGCTTCCGACAGAGTATAAGCATCTAACAAAGAAACAAAGAAAAATGACTCATGCAGAAAGAGTGTTTGTTGTGAGAGCTTCAACACAACTGAGACTTGGGGGAACCAAGGCACATACTGTGTATTCTAGTATCAAAGGGGGTGCTGAGTATGTGCATGGAACTAGTGATGATTTTAAGAATCAGATAAGGGATGTTAATGAATATATAGGAGAAAGTGATGCACAGATGCTTATAAATAAGATGGAAAACAGGAAGAAGTTTGTTCCAGGCTTTACGTTTCAGTATAAGGTTGAAAACAGCGAACTGGTTGCAATGTTTTGGGCGGACGAAGTAGATAAACGCAACTATGAAGAGTTTGGAGATATTATATCTTTTGATGCTACCTTCAAAACAAACAAGTAAGTTATTTTAGGATTCATTATAAATCATGCATGATTCATGTTGAATCATGCATGATTCATGTTGAATCATGCATGATTCATTGTGAATCATGCATGATTCATCTGATGAATCATGCATGATTCATCTGATGAATCATGCATGATTCTTCTGATGAATCATGCATGATTCATTATAAATGATGCATGATTCATGTTGATTCTGTCTTTTTTGCATAATCTGTTTTTTTTAATGAATCATATGCATGATTCAGTTGAATCATGCATGATTCAGTTGAATCATGCATGATTCATTATAAATCATGCATGATTCATGTTGAATCATGCATGATTCATGTTGAATCATGCATGATTCATTGTGAATCATGCATGATTCATCTGATGAATCATGCATGATTCATCTGATGAATCATGCATGATTCTTCTGATGAATCATGCATGATTCATTATAAATAATGCATGATTCATGTTGATTCTGTCTTTTTTGCATAATCTGTTTTTTTTAATGAATCATATGCATGATTCAGTTGAATCATGCATGATTCAGTTGAATCATGCATGATTCAACATGAATCATGCATGATTTATAATGAATCATGCATGATTCATCAAATATATCATGCATGTTTCAGAATGAAACATGCATGATTCATTATAAATCATGCATAATCTGTTTTTTATTTTCTAATTGTACATTATTTTCAGGTACGATATGGTCTTTGTTCCATTCACTGGCATAGATAATCACAGAAAGTGCGTGAATGTTGGATCAGGATTGCTACTAAACGAGGACACAGAAGCTTATACGTGGCTTCTAACATCGTTCATGACTGCTCACGAAAAACAACCGACAATGATTGTAACGGATCAAGATGGGGCAATGAAAAAGGCAATTGAAGCAGTTCTGAAAGAATCAAAACACAGATTATGCATGTGGCATATCATGCAAAAAATCCCATCAAAGGTATTGCATTTTCATAACCTTTTTTGAATCATTCATGATTCTTATAAATAATCTGTTATGATTTAATTACAGATATGTGAAGAAATTTATGATAAAACTAATTTCAAAGAACGTTTCAACAAATTGGTGTGGAATATGTTTATAGAGCCACAAGAATTTGAAGCAAGATGGTCAATACTTATTAAAGACTTTAAGTTGGAAAAACACAAGTGGATGACAAAGATGTATGAGCTTCGAAAAATGTGGTTACCAGCTTATTTTATTACGTCACCTCTGTTTGGCTTAATGAGAACTACTTCAAGATCAGAGAGTGAAAACGCGTTTTTTAAAGGTTTCACAAATCATGGGTCAACATTGGTCAACTTCATGATGTGCTATGAATCAGCAATGGAAAGGCAAAGGAGTAAACAAGAACATCTAGATTTCAGAACTTTTGATGCTGCCCCAAGATATAAAACAATGTTAGAAATGGAAAAACACGCGGCTAAAGTTTATACAAGGACAATATTTCTGCTTGTTCAAACAGAAATGTATGAATCTATTTGGTCTTGTCAAATAGAAGAGTTTAAAAAGGACGAGGGAGTTGAGATGGTTGTAGTTAGAGACACAAAGGCGGGTGCTTATAGGACACTATTCACAGAAGAAGGAAAAGAGATGGTTGTGCAGGAAGAAGACAAAGTAATAGACTACAAGGTTAGTGGATTTTTGTTAACAATCATGCATGTTTCATATATAATCAACAATGAATCATGCATGATTCATCTGATGAATCATGCATGATTCATGGAAGAATCATGCATGATTCTTGGGTGAATCATGCATGATTCATAAATAATCATGCATGATTCTTCCATGAATCATGCTTGATTTTACATGAATCATGCATGATTTAGTAAGAATCATGCATGATTCATGGGTGAATCATGCATGATTCATTGAAGAATCATGCATGATTCATTGAAGAATCATGCATGATTTAGTAAGAATCATGTATTAATACGTTTTTTTTTGCATCAAAACAAGGTTTTGCGTTCTCTTGAAGATGGATCTGTTGAGTGTACCTGTAGACATTTCATGCGTTACGGATTTTTATGTAGACATGTATTTTGTGTTTTGAAGAACCGTAATGTTCAAATGATTCCGGAGAAGTACGTTTTAAGGCGTTGGAGGAGGGATTTGATACCACTTTCATTAAGAAGAAGCACGAACAGATATGGAGAGAAAAACAAAGAAATGGAAATATTAACAAATGAGGCTAACTATGTAGTAGATGAGTGTTTGTTTTTGTTGAGTAAAGATAAAGAAAAGTTGTCGCAATTTGTGGAAAAGCTCAAAACTATAAAGAAGGAATTTGAGGTTCTAGTGCCAAGGCCTCCTTCACAGAAAACGGCAGACATGATTGAAGATATTTATGCTATTCAAAAGCCGAATAAGAATATTGTAAACAATCCTCATGTTGCTGCAATAAGAGGTGCTAAGAAAGGACAACGTAGAAAAAGTGCAAGAGAAGTAGCTATCAATGCTAAAAAAAAGCAAGAGCGGAAGTGTGGACAATGTGGACTGAAGACTAACAAACATACAAAAACAACATGTCCGGAAAATCCAAAATACATTGCTAAAGTCAAAAAGATTGCTGCTGCGGCTGCTGCTGCAAAGGAAGCAAGGAATGCAACTATTGCGGCTGCTGCTGAAAAGGAAACAAGGAATACAACTATTGCTGATGCACTACAAACAGGAACAACTGGTGCGGGTGCTGTGGCTGCTGCTGCAAATGCAGCAAAGAATGCAACTATTGCGGCTGCTGCTGAAAAGGAAGCAAGGAATACAACAATTGGTGCGGGTGCTCCTTCAATTGTTTTGTAGTACACTTATAATATTCGTTAGATTTGTTTTTTAATTTGATTTAACTGTATTAAAACTCTGAGATTGGAGTACTTAGTTTAATGTTTTGTAGTACACTTATAATATTTGTTAGATTTCTTTATTAATTTGATTTAACTGTATTAAAACTCTGAGATTGGAGTACTTTGTTTAATGTTCATATAATATTCGTAATGAATCATGCATGATTCGTAATGAAACATCATATGCCATCCAAAAATCATGCATATGAGTCAGCAAGGTAACTACTGCTGATGCACTACAAACAGACTTATAATGTTCATATAATGTTCTATGAATCATGCATGATTCATAGTGAATCATGCATGATTCATAGTGAATCATGCATGATTCATAGTGAATCATGCATGATTCATAGTGAATCATGCATGATTCATAGTGAATCATGCATGATTCATAGTGAATCATGCATGATTCATAGTGAATCATGCATGATTCACTATGAATCATGCATGATTCCTAGTGAATCATGCATGATTCATAGATGAACCATGCATGATTCATAGATGAACCATGCATGATTCATAGATGAACCATGCAAACAGTTACATAACAGTAAACAACTGAAATAGATGAACCATGCAAACAGTTACATAACAGTAAAAAAGATAACATAAAGTACCATCAGTTTTACGAACAAAAGATTACCAACATATAAGATCAGAATATAACATAAAAATACCCTCCCATTTAACTACCATCCATTTTACGAACAAAAGTTTAACAAACTACAAATCAAACATCACTTTCTTTTTTTACCACCAGCATATGTCATATGAAAATCTTTCGATTTTGCAGCTTTAACATCCTTCCCAATCTCCTTCCTTTCTGCAGCTTTAACATCCTTACCAACCTCCTTTACTTCTGCATCTTTAACATCGTTCCCTTCTGTCTGATCTTCTTGGCCAGGCATAGTCTTTGGTGGATCACGCTCATTCCTGTTTTTGATTGCCTCTTGAATAATATCAACCCTTTTCTGGTGTTCATTCTCCGTCTCAAACTTGAAGGCCAACTCAAACATCTTCTGTTTATGAATGTTAAAATCATGCAACAAAAGCTTGGTAGCAATCCTATACCTCATACATAACAACTGTGAGCGCTGTTCCTTTGATTCTACATCAAACCCAACATCCCAATCTCCAACAGGTGTGCCAGTGTAAGATTCCATATGGATCATAGCAAATATTCCGCAATCTTCATAGTTACTCTCTGTACTCCAATTCAAACGTAGAATGCGTGGTTTGACTTTCATCATGGCCGATAGTTTGTCATGCCCATGCTCTTTTAGATGCCTGATAAAAAACTTTTTCTACAAAAAAAGATACAAGGATCACAAAACTCAAATACATTAATAAAACTCGATACATTAATAAAACTCAATACATTAATAAACAAAAATGATTTTAAACTTACCAAAGGATCACAAGCTGCTTTGTATCTTGAACTATAGGAATATGGTCCAGCATAAATGTTATCAATGATAAACATTGATGGATTCTCCAAGTTGAAAACAACAACATAAAAGTGTCCAGAAGCACAAATAGGAAAAAACACCAAATCAACATCCGAGAGGCGAAGTGCATCCTCATCATGCTGCAATTGAGTTGAAATGGCATCTGAAAAGACTTTCCACTGTCCATCTGGATCAAGAGTACTTTTAATAGTTCCTTCTGGCTGTTTACAGACAAGCGAAACAAAATTAGAGGGGATTCAAGATGAATCATGCATGATTCAAGATGAATCATGCATGATTCAAGATGAATCATGCATGATTCAAGATGAATCATGCATGATTCAAGATGAATCATGCATGATTCAAGATGAATCATGCATGATTTACAGAATGAAAAAAAACATCGCTACATGTGAATAGAAACTTACAATACAGCCAGTTGTAAAAAAAAGCCTTCTTAACCGCTCATTAACTTTACCAGCTTCCACCAGCTTCAACAATGTAGCCCGCTCCTCCAGGTTCAACAATGCACTCCAACTATCAATAACATTGTGGTCTAACCATAATCCAGGTGTCAATGTCTCCATGCTCACTCGTACAGATTTTTGCTCATAACCCAAATTAGTTTGGAAAACAGTTTCACTACAATTAGAAATAACAAACAAATTATGATACGTCATTCTTTAACTACAAAATCGAAAGCAAAAACTGAAATAAAGAACTTACTATCTATCGCCTTGCATAGCGAACAAACTATTCCCCAGTATAAACTCAAGCCTCTTTAGATCAGGACCAACTTCAGTTCTCTTATTCATAAAAGGAGATGACAACACAGAAGATGGCTTCCTAACTTTTTTCTTGGGAGATGAACGAGTAGAAACTCGTGGAGGCGTCTTGGGAGGCGAAACGTTGGTAGGTTCATTCATAATCATGTTAAACAAATTTTCCTGCAAAAAGTTCAAAAAATTTAATTATAAACATACATATGACCATATCATTATACAACTCATGAGGAAAAGTTAAAAATATACGTCATAAAAGGCATCTGAAAGCAGATCAATCACCTCTCCAACCCAATGAATGTTTCTTTCAAGCCACTGCGTGTAAGTTTCTTCAACATCATCGACTGCTGCTTCGTCTGCTCCTTCGTCTGCTGCTGCTTCGTTCCCGGGCTCAATGTCCTTTGTAGGTAACTCCTTTGCATCCGACTCTTTTGGCTTGTTTAAATCAACATTCTCGTCAGGCGAAGCATTGAAATCGTCAATATGAGTAGGTTCACCTTGAAACGAAATAGTATCCTTAAAAAGTCCATCATATTTCTCAAACAATTGATGAATGTTCTCATCATTTGGAAATTCATTGTTCGCATCTCTTAAAAAGCATTCAAGTTCGGCCTTGTCTTTGGCAATGCTTGAAAGCTTTTCATTGATCTTTGTGCAAAAGGCCTACAAAAATGAAATATATAAATCATGCTTGATACATGTAGAAAAATTCATGATTCAGTTGAATCATGCATGATTCAGTTGAATCATGCATGATTCAGTTGAATCATGCATGATTCAGTTGAATCATGCATGATTCAGTTGAATCATGCATGATTCAGTTGAATCATGCAAACTCAAATTAATATAACACTTGACAAAAATAATTGAAAAAACAATAAAAACCGTAAAAAGATACGACAACACACCTGTTTACTGGAAAAACCACTTTGTTTTTCTTCACTTTGTTTACCCACATCAAAAAAACCTTCACTTTGTTTCTCTTCGGACGCAGTCCATTCTGGCTGCAACTCCAACATCCCAATAATATTATCTTGCACCTCTAAATCCTGCCTGCGATGCATGTTTGTTGTATTCCAATTCAGAATAGCAGGTCTGGACCGAAGAACAGGATAACGATCAAATTTTGTTGAATCCAAATACAGCAGCTGTTAGGAAAATAAAAATTATTTCTTGTTAAAAGTTATAAACAATATAAACATTAAATAAAAAAACACAAAAAAAAACGTAAAAATGTATATATGCACACACTTACAATTAAAAAACACAATGGCCCAATGTAAAAACCAGCCAAAGTATTCGGTTCCGTGCTATTTCCAAGACACTTGTATAAGAACTCACACCAATCTATTCCAGCAATATCCGTATCCTCACGAATACGCCGAACAATAGTTAGATCAGGTATTGCTTTCATTGTGTAAGCTGTACACAACCCAACAGAAAATAGAGTAAGAAAATTGACTTTATACATAAAGTCAACTTCTGTTGCTTCATTAAGTTTCTCTTGAATATCAGAAGCACGAAGTAGTTTCCATGGTTTATCAAACTGTTTTAACCACAACAACACAAACGGGTCATCCAAAGCTCTCTCATGTAGATCATATAAAGAAGTTCCACCAATGGGAAGTCCTAAAATATCCTTAATCTTTTGAGGAGTTACAAGAATCGAAGACCCGTTTAAAAGCTTAAACTGATAGCTCTCCTTATCAAATGCTCTAACAGCAAACCTCCCTAAACGCCCAGGTAAGGTATCTATTTTAATGGAACGAAATGAAGAAAACCCAATACTTCCCAAAAACTTATCAATGTCCAACCTGCTATCTCGAATTGCTGCGAAGAAAGAAGTAGGCACTGTCCTAGATTTTATAATTGGAAACTTGAGTAGATACTTATCTCTTTCACTCAAGACAACCTCTCCACCTTCAGAAGTCTTCTTATGCTTCTTCCCAGGTTTCTTAACACCCTCTTCATCTTCTTCTTCATCTTTGACATTGTCCTCATCAGATTCCTGCTTTTCAACCTTCACTTTTCGGGGACCTTTTTTTTACCCCAGGCTCTTTCTTAACTGCATCGTCATTTTGATCATCGTCATCTGACTCCTCTTTATAGTCACTCACAACATCCGACACTATTCTATCTACAAAATCAGTAGATCTCTTCCTCTTCCCAACTGGTTCCTTCTTAACAGTAGCTTCTTTCTTAATATCAGATGGTTCTTTTTTAATAGCAGCACTAGACTTTTGTGAAGGAGCTTTTGCCTTTGGCATTGCACTAGTTCTTGGTTTTTTTTCAGCGACAGGAGGTGACGTAGATCCTTTATGACCTATAGATTTCTGACGCTTGCTTGTATCACGTTGAACTGCAAAAAGTAAGAAACACAAATCAGTTAAGTGCTAAGAAGTTACAAATACAAAAAAACATATGCATGATTTAACAAACATGATTCATGAAGAATCATGCATGATTCATGAAGAATCATGCATGATTCTTCATGAATCATGCATGATTCTTCATGAATCATGCATGATTCTTCATGAATCATGCATGATTCTTCATGAATCATGCATGATTCTTCATGAATCATGCATGATTCTTCATGAATCATGCATGATTCTTCATGAAAACAAATACACAGCTATCTAAAAAAATTTCTATCTTCGTGATTAATTTCTTCAAAAACTGAACATAATAAACGTCGATCAACTTTACGTCGATCAACTGAACATAATAAAAAAATTTCTAGTTGCCCAGATTTACACCACTAGTTTTAGTTTAAACACGGGACCGGAAAACAACTGTTAAGTATAACAAGCTGATACAGAGCAGCACGAGCACGAACAAAGACCTTTGGTGTACTGATTTAAAACGAATAATATGTCAGCTTTAACTTTATTTAACAGAGGAAGGCAACTTTCTAAGAATAATAGCATCCAAGCGTACTGATTTGCACGCATTACAAGTACATAAACTCGACTTCTACTGCAGATGGTGAAACCGTTCACTTCAATTATAAATCAATAGAACACAGGACGTCCATATTAATGCTAAAAGCCGTAAATGCACCCTTCTATATCTAATCAAGCCCAATGTTTGTTATAGGAGATGTATAGTTCCCAATATATTGGATGCATATATAAACGTTGCATCGAACGCATTCCTAGAAAATAGAAATACACATCTTATAAGGTAAAGGTCGCACATTACAAAACTCATTCCTTTAATTTACTAGTGGCGGAGTACGACTGTTAATTTTTTACAGCGACAGTATGATGCCATAATATGAGAAAAAGAACCTGCTATTTCTTGCCACGTTAAGCTAGTAGAAGCAACATTTGGATCAGAATATAATACATAGTGTTTGTTTTATAAGAAACAAGAGTGTCGTTCTCTAAAACACAACTATAGCCTTTGGTGTTCTACAAATTCAGTAGATGAGAATCAACGCGATATGTAAAATTTGGATCAGAATATAATACATAGTGTTTGTTTTATAAGAAACAAGAGTGTCGTTCTCTAAAACACAACTATAGCCTTTGGTGTATTTAGGATCGCTTATTTTAACCAGTCATCAGGTTTGAAAATAAGCAAGTACCAATGTGTTTATACTAGTTGCTTATTTATTCAATAATAAACTAATAAACAGTCTTCAATAGTGTGTTTGGGATTGCTTATCTTCTTTAAAACAGTATAATAACCAGATAAGCACTTACATAAACAACCCCAAAACCCCCTAATCACTTAAACATAAGCAGTAATGTGACAGTTACTCATAAACCACTAATCAAGTTAGCATAGTTGTCAGCTCACAGCTGTTTTATATACACGTTTCGTTATGTAGATGTTTAAAACACTTCTTCAACTAGCCTTTAAAAAAACGCTAAACACTTCTTGCCGAACAAGTATTCCTAAGAGCAATCGGTACCGAACGTCATAGGGCGCGTTATTCCCCTATGCCACCCGCCCATACCTGACTTTGTTTTATAGGGCATGGCTTATCTCAGGTGGACACTGGTTGGTGCCAAAAGGCACCCGGTTCAAGGTGCTCCCGCCAATTCACACCCTTTTTTGGATAGGGCGTGGCGCCAAAATCACTAGCAAAGCCGTGTACCAATGATTTTCTGAATGTTCTTGCACTACGTGTCGACCATACCCACGTTGTTGACATTATGCACAAGGACATGACATTTATTTTGTTTATTTGGTTTTGGGCTTATGTTTCAGAAACTCACTTTTTGGGGCTTGTTTTTAAACTTTTCGGCTTATATAAGTTTACTGTGTCATAATCAACTTATATAAGCCTGAAAGTTTCAAACTAAGCCGCAAAAACCAATCTTATGAAACATAAGCTCAAAACCAAATAAGGCATATGCCAAAACAAACACGGGGTGTTTGGGTTACCATATTTTCCGGGCTTTTGAGCTACTTTAAAATCGGAAAACCTCAGGAGCACACTTTTTCTGTTTTGTGAGCTTCATTTACTTTGGGTTTATAGCTTATTTCATAATCTATAAGCTCAATTTGAGAAGCTCGTAAGCCAAAAAAAGTGGGCTTATGAGCTTTTCCGATTCCAAAATTGCCCATAAGCCCGGAAAATCAGCTAATCCAAACACCAGAAAATCAGCTAATCAATAAAGCTAAAAAACAACCAGTAAATTAAGCTATTAATAACAAACATAAGCCTAAAAATCTTTAAAAAAATACATCAACAAAAATAAGCAAATATAAACTCAAAAATAAGCATAAAAAAAGCATAAAAACAATTAAAAATGTAAATGAAAAAGATTACCAGTATTCAAGCCAACTTTAGGATTGGAAGCCATCTCTGATCGATTATTAGGGTTTCAATCGGAAATGGAGATCGATTAATAGGGTTAGATCTGTAAGATCGATTATTAGGGTTTCAATCACTAATCATCAGGGTTTCAATCGCCATACGAGGAATCATCGGAGAGTGATTGGGGGTGGCGGAGATGATTGGGGGTGGGGGTGGGGGTGGTGGTGGTGGTGGTGGTGGCGGAGATGAATGGCGGTTAGGGTTTCAGATGAATGGCGGAGATGAATGGCGGTGTGTGAGTTGCGAGTGTGTGCTAGGTGTGGAGTGTGTTGCGAGTGTGTGTAGTGTGAGTTTCAGATAAACGTTTTTTTTTTTTTTTTTAAATTAATCTGGACCGTTAGATGTAAATAAAATGGATGGCTAAGATGAGTCTATTGGGACTTTGCTAAAAAGAGGGACTATGTTGAACTTTTTGCATATCTATATAACCCGCGTTTCGTGACAAAGCACGTAGGACTAATTTTGAAGTGGATTGATAATGCGAAAGAATATTCGTATCAATGATTAAGGAACAAATAATTTAAACGAACAATTTTTAAAAATATTTATTAACTTTTTATTTTTTATAAAATTATACGTATATCATAATTATTGTAATATTGGACTTGTTTGATTTGTAATTCGACGATATAATCGATAGTATTTTTTTTTCCGAATTAATTGATAGATCTATGTTATATATTTGATAAAATTTGTTACTAAAAAGTCATAAATAATAAAAGGTTTTTTTTTTTTTGGAATAAGTTAGCATAGCAGAAGCTGATGTATAAAAATTTGTTTAATATATTTGCTCAAAAAAAAATAAAATTGGTTTAATATATAATTTCTTTTGTTACTATGTTATGCGTGTATGTTAACTATTCAATTATACTTGTATTATTTCTAACGTTTAATATATACAGTAGATATTATAACGTTATAATAAAAAATACATACTTGAGTCATTTACGCTTAAAGAGTCGAGAGTTGTTGGCACGAGAAGTTGGTGTCAAAACCGCCACGTAAATTTTGGGGCTTTGGCATCAGAAACCCGTTGGCACCACATTTACGGCGAGTGATTGGCACGAGAAAAAGTGGTGTCAAAGGGGTATACTGGGCCCACAAATACTCCCCTTTATTACTAAAAATCTAAAAAAAAAAGTGAAAAACCTTTGGCGTTGGCTGGTGAGGTTGGCGCGATCCGTTGGCGCCAGAGCCGGTACGATGCGCCAATGAAAGCTTGGTGCCAAGAGCTTAACAGCCAAGGTTGACGCCCTTGTTCCCCTTGCTCTTATAGTTTATTACTTCATTCGTCTCAATATAATTATCTTCTTGTAGTTTTTTAAAGTATTTTAAAATAATATTTTATTTTAAATATTCTTGTCTATGTTATAAACTACTTCCTCCGTTCTATAATAATAATCCAACTACTATTTTGAATATTTAAAATAAATAGTCTATTTTAAAAAATAGTTAAGAACTATAGATTAAGTTTATTATATCATCGTTATTTGAAAGTATTATTATAAATAATAAAGAAGTTATAAATTAATTGGTTAAAGTGTAAAATTGTTATTGTGTCAAAAGTATAAAAAAATGATATTTTATTAAAATATGTGATTTTTGTCAGTGGACTATAATTATAAGATGTAACGAGTAATATGTAATATCAACTATATGAATTGATTGTTTTTTAAATATGTTTTTGTGACATATTTTTTATAAACATTATATAATACATATAAAAATACTAAAGATTAAAATTAACGAATAATTATAGGGGTATTTCTTAAAATGGCCAATTTTCAAAGCTAAATTCTCATTTTAGCTAACAATTTTCAGGTTTTTAAAAAATGGCCTAAGGTGGCCCGAAGTAACCTATCCTCCCTGCATGACACATGTTTCGGGTGCATCGGTTGCCTCCGCATTCCAAAATGTACTAGGTTGTTTCGGTCGCCTCGATTGCTTCGAGCTATTTTGAGAATTTTTTAAATTTACTGACAAAAATAAAATATCCAAATAAAAATAGGCCATTTTAAGAAATTTAACCCGTTTTGGACACTTTAAACCTTTTTGTTTTGACGAGGCTTCCTTTTATTAAGTTTGTTTTTTGTCGATTCATAATCAAACCAAACGCCAATTGAATATTTCGATTTACGTTCAAACCAGACTATATACCAATTGAAAGTTTCGATTTAGTTCTATTCGATTTCAAACTGTTTTATTTTTTGGTTTTGTTCGGCATCAAAACCAAAATGCTGAACACCCCTACTTTAATTGATTATATAAGTGAAAAGCAATTATTTTTTTGCCGTTGTATCTTGTGAGATGACTTGTGAAAGCACATAAAAAGTCCTCTTTTCAGTAAGTTTTTTGTTATTTTTTTTTTTTCTTTTTTTTTTTTGGTAATCGTGATTTTCGACTCATTGACCGACTAATCTACGGGGTTTGAGTCCACCGTCACACAGACTCAAACCAGGTAAAGTCCTCCCTTTTCAGGAGGTTGGCGTGGCCACTTCAAGGTTGTTTGCACCTAGTGGGAATTGAACTTGAGACCTCACACACTTTAGAGTGATGGTCACAAATCTTTTTGCCACTAAACCACCCTTGAGTGGTTAACACACAATACATTGTAACAATACCAGCTCTTTTCAATAAGTTATCATGTTGTACTGAACTACTGATACGTTGATAACCGAAAGTTTGGATTTCTAATGCCTTAATGCTTGCAGATTGTTAACCTTTTATCAAGATAGAAAGTAGTATGGAAATACTTCTTGATATATCATACAGTATATGTTTGGGTATGCTTTGATGGAGTACGAATCTTTTGAAGCTAATAAAACACAAATGATTACAAGCATTACTTGAAAAAGTAATTGTGTGTCAAAACAATGAACCAAAGGGGTGGTTATTAATAACCCTTTAGATTTATTCCAATACCCCTTAATTTTTTGTTTTTTTTTTAATTTTTATTAATTTTTTTTTTAATTTTTATAATTTTGTTTTTGTTATAAAACTGTGAAACGGAAAGTGCAGAATAAAAAATATAAAGTTTAATATGTCAAAATCAGTAAACTGTCAAAAAATACGGAACAGAAACTGCCAAAAAACTGTGTTGTACAGTAATTGAAGGACAAAAAGGGGGGTATCTTTATCTTTATCTTATTGTTGGATTTCTCCCAATTGTAAGTTTAGATGAGATAGTTGGCTTCGTGATCCCCTAAACTCTTTCAATCTAATGTAATGTTTTTTTCCTTTTTAGCCTTTGGCTAATTAATAAAAATGCCGTTCAGAAAAAAAAAAAAAAAGGGTATTGCAAGTGTTTTTGTACTTTTTTGTCCTAAAGGGGTATTAATAACATAACCCGAACCAAAATATGTCACGCGCATAGATATTTTTGTTGTACGAACAACTTGTATACGGGTCCGTATCGTTTGTTGGATTCGATACGCTATTCTTTTTTTCAGTTTTGTTTATACGTCATAGTCAAACATGATGGATGATGCTTCACGCTGCCTTCATTCTCCTTTTTGATGATGTTTCTATTCATCTACAAAAGAAATCATTGTAAATTGGTTTTGCTTTTTAAACACATTTTCTAATTTCTAACATATTCACAACGCATGAAATCCTCAATGATTTAATGTATTTATAATATTTAATGCAAAATTCATTTTTATTAAAAACTTCAAGTTTAGAAAGCTTTTGTAAAAAGGATTTTAAAAAATTCATCATGCAATGCAAGAAACTCTACTCAAAAGCTTTTTAAAATTGTAAAAAGTCTTTTTATTTTGCCCATTATAAATGCTCTAAGAGCATGAGCAATGCTACAAACTACACAAAGGCTTGATGCATTAATAATCATAACTATTTGGGGTGTTATGGTTTCATGCATTTATGATAATAGCTCAAGTAACAAGTCATTCTTTCAAACCACTTGGAACCTACCAAGTCTTTGTTTCAAATGGTTTAAAAAGTCATTGTTTTTAATGGTAAAAAGCTTATGAATGACTTTGTTAAAAAGTGAAAAGCTTTTCAAAAAAGCTCTCATTGTGGATGCTCTAAGGCTAGTAGAAGCGGTACAAGAATTTATCATCGTTACGTCAGCGCCATCTCAGTTTTTTTTCTCCCCACTCACCTAACCTACATTTCAATCTTACAGATGGTGAGAGACTCACCGTCACGTCATACCATAGTATTTTTTTCTTTATAATTACTTTAATTCATAAACTAAAAACTTAAACGTAAATACTTTTTATTCGAAAATTATAACATTTATTCAATACGTAAAATATTAAAATACTGAAATTCAAATATAATACGAAAGGAAATACACTACTAGATTGATAAAAAAAATAAATACGTAATACGATTAGTCCGTTCTCGGATCCGAATCCGATAACTCCCGATAATAAAATTTCGACTGGGATAGCTCTTGTTTAGCTTCTTCGGTCCTAACTTTCTCCTCTCACTCTTTTTGTGCCCTATCTTCTTCTTCCCAATGTTTCTCTCAGTACCTACTCATCTAGGTATAGTCGATGTAACTCTATGTGAGTAAGATAACCATTTGAGTCGTTTACCATTGGATATAGCGAATCGAGAAAACCATATTGACGTGTATGTTACTGTGATGCCGAACATATATGAGTTTGTAACATAATTTATATTATTCATCCAAGTCAATTTTACGTTGAATTTAACTTTCATTTTTGACGTTTTTTTAAACAAGGCCTTCTGTATGTCGAAATCATTGTTAGACTCTTCTTTTAAAAAAGTATCAATCAAAACACGTTTTTTTGGCAAAATATCACGGCAATTCTCTGCGCAGTTTCATTTTAGTATCACTTGCATTATCGAAATCAAAGGCTAACGTCGCCAGCTTAAGCTAGCGACGTTTTTCTTCATTGATCTGTTTCTGAACCACAACTTTGATCTCATCAACGGTGTGTGAAATGAAGCACGCCTTTAATTTGAAGTTGTTTAAAAAAAATAGATAGACTTTTGAAGCTGCGTATGAAAATATTAAAAGTTATAAGAAGTATTTATAAAAAAAAGGGGAAATCTTTTGCTTTTCTATTAAACGTTTGAATGTAACGACTAAATAGATAGTGGGTATATAAGTTTGTAACTCAAACACACCCTTTGGGCAACGATTCACGCGCGAGTAGAGGCACATCCAAACCGGTTAGTAACCAGTTAACTGATTCATAACCGAAAACTGAAACCGGTTCTAATCGGTTATTAAAAAAACCGGTTAGGGTTTTTTACTAACCGCCGGTTAGTAACCGGTTTGGGTTTTGAGGGTATTGGACCGGTTTGTAACCGGGTTTTTTTCCAACCGGTTTTTCGGTTAACCGGTTAAAGAGGGGTTTTTTTAGATTTTAAATTTTTTAATTGTATAAACGTATGGTAGAAGGGGTTAACCGTCGGTTAGTAACGGTTAGGCCGGTTATATAATTTTTACCCTTAGACCGGTTAGTAACCGAACCGGTTAACCGGTCCAACTGATTTTTTTGGTCTTTGACTAAAAACCGGTTTTTTTAATCCAAACCGAACCGGTTCGATTAACCGGGTATGTTATAACAATAGTTCAGTACTAAGAATAGTAGTAGATTATTTAAGTTTATCGTATTACCAGTAATTAAAATTACAATTTATGAAACAGAAGTGAAAGAAACCTGTCTTTTTGTGTCATTTGCAAAATCAAAGTAATGTATTTGATACATAAAAGCTACAAGTGTAATATCAACTTATAAGAGATCATGTATGTTAACTAGAAACTCTAGAATTTGATAATGAATGTGAAAGGGGATGATGACGTATAGTTTCCAGCTGGGTTATAAACTCGGCCCACGGGTATTACCCGCATCCGGCCCATTACTGATGGGTGGGATTAATGTCATTTAAGCTTATGGGCTTAGATGAACAGTAACCGCACACAGGTGTGCGGCCCACGGCCCGACATGGCCGGTACAGGGTTAGACAGAAGAATACTCTTACTATGATTAGGATTTACCCCAAAGAAGAGGATATTCACTCACCATAATTAGAAGATAACAATCAAACTAATTCTGGTACTTATCCTTTCCTTGGGGCCAAAGCATCAGTGACAGCCCATTAGGGTTTCACTGCCTATATAAGGAACCCCTAAGGGTTCCACAAAGGTATTACATTCTACACACTCACAACTCATCCGATTCTCAAACCCTAACCGATTACTTACTCTCACGCCGGAGTCTAATCGTGGGATACATTCCCACGGTAAGCCTAACGCGTGTTGTTTTAGTGTGCAGGATCCCAACCAGATATTTCACTTGGTGCAGGAGCCGGAGTCCAGCCAACCCGAATTAAGCCTAATTCGGGTCTAGCAAGGATCACACAACTTTTGTATCAACAAGTTGGCGCCATCCATGGGACCAATACACTAAGCTAGAGCAAACCTCATCTCAATTTCTCTCAATGACGAAAGGACATCCGCAAGGAAACCCTAGGAACACAAATCCTGCGAATCGGAAGTCCACATGGGACAGGATACTCATTCCCACTCAGTCCCCCGGCAATCAAACAGGTGGACCGAATAACCGTAGCGTTTTCAGTCCATGGGTGGAGCAGGCACGTCCGCTATCACCCCACCACCAACCTCGACCTTGGACAACCCTGATCCAGGGAGCGCGCCTAAGCCTCCTAATAAGGAGCCGCGCAGGCCATCAACCGAGGAAGAAGTGGAGGTCGAACTACTTAGTGAGAAAGATCTCACTCGAGTTCTCACGCAGAACTTCGAGAGGATCGTCCAAGGAATCGCATCCAGGTTGAACCTAGGGAGGAACCTCCAATCCAGGCTCAACTTTGGCAGTGCCGGACCGGGCACCTCTCCTCAGACTCAAAGGAAGCGAAGGACACGACCCCATGAACGAAACCTCTTTGAGGAAACTCCCCAACCTAGTGTTCGAACGCATAGGGGATCTTATTATGCAGGAACTACTACAATCCTGTGAGGAGGGAGAGAGGTCCGACGATTCAGCCGAACGACCAGATCTGGAGCTAACTAGAACTAATCGCCGCACAAGCGTGTGGGACAGGATGAATACCGGGAAGAAGGCTCCTAGCTCTTCTCACAAGAGCGATCCTCAGCCAAAGAATGGGGCACCGCCCCCTTCTCCCGGTCCATCAGGAGAGGATTCGGATGACCATCCACCCAAGCGTCGCCGACCCAGGCGTACTCCTCCACCACCACCAGACAATGAAGAGTACTACGGCGACCCCTATTATCGCGGGGCGGAAGCAGAAGATCTCTCCCGCCCATGGTGTGATCCTAATCTCACCCGTCCATGGGCTGATCCCAGGGAAGATCCTTTTACCCTCCGTATACGGAATTACTCCGAGGATATAAAGCGTCGCATGCCGGCGTGTGTTAAGACTTATGATGGGTCTGGTGATCCGGATGATCACCTAAAAATATTTGACACGCAGGCGAAAATTGAACGATGGCCCATGCCCATATGGTGCCAGATGTTCAATTCAACCTTGATCGACAATGCTCGCGATTGGTTTGAAGGACTTCCTCCCCGAAGCATTGATAGCTTCACTGAACTGCGTACTGCATTCAAGAACAATTATACTCAGCGAAAGAAGTATAACAGGTACCCGGTCTCATTGGCAACCGTCAAGCAACGGCATGGGGAATCTACGGAGGCCTTCACCGAACGCTTCAATGACAAGTGCACACACACAAAGACAATGCCGGAACTTCTAAAAATTTCCGATTATATGCACGCCATAACAGACAGGAAATTAATCAGACGTCTTAATGACAAGCGACCGGAGAAGTATGACGACCTTATGGAAAGGGTCAGGAACTTCATAGAGGGAGAAACCGCGGTAGCCGCGGCCTACCCTTCAAAAGGAAACAACTATCGATCGAACGACCAGTCCAGGAGACAGTCGGGTGGTCAAAGCAACCAGGGCAGTGGGAGGAGCTCGGACTACAAGAGCCAAAACAAAGGAGGGCGGTCGGAGGACAAATTTACCCCTCTAAAGATGTCCTACTGGGAGATCTTTCTGACAGAAGGGGCCAACTTCCCGAGACCTCCCCCAATGACGACTCCGGTGGACCGTCGTCAAGGAAATCACTTTTGCGAATTCTACAACGACAAGGGCCA
Organism: Glebionis coronaria; assembly: GCA_025667525.1. Taxonomy (NCBI): domain Eukaryota; kingdom Viridiplantae; phylum Streptophyta; class Magnoliopsida; order Asterales; family Asteraceae; genus Glebionis; species Glebionis coronaria. Next base: position 236,712,873 of record CM046881.1, read on the forward strand.
CGACACGGAGGAATGTATCCAGCTCAAGAAGCACATTGAGTCACTGATCAAGTAAGGCAAACTCAAACATTTGGTCAAGGATTGGAAGGACGGAAAGGACAACAAGAAGTATGACAAGAATGATCCCCAAAAGGACAAACCTTCGACTATATACATGATCCAATCCAAGCAGCGCCGCACAAGGCAAAAAATTAGACAAAAATTTTCACGCGGCAGAGAAATCTCATTCCCTTCCATCACGGCAAGTGATGTAGCCGATGCACCTCTCACGATTGAGATAAGCATTGGAACACACAATGTCCGCCGTATGTATGTGGATGAAGGGTCATCAGCAGAAGTACTATACGAACACTGTTTCGTACAGTTACGACCAGAAATAAGAAGCCAATTAATACCGGCCACGTCGCCGCTCATCGGATTTAGTGAAATACCAATAGCAAGTTTTCTATCAAGCAGGTACCAAGAGGTGAAAACAAGAAGGCAAACGCTCTTAGCAAGATCGCGTCTATAAGTTTCGCCCACTTATCCAAGCAAGTCTTGGTAGAAATACTAAAGGAAAAGTCTATAACGGAAGGGGAAGTCGCAGCTATAGTTGAGGAAGATGGATCTACATGGATGACCCCGATCATCAACTATTTGACTAATAAAACCCTTCCGGACGAGGAAAAGGCGGCACGGCGTATCAGAAGGAAGTCGCAGCACTTCGAGCTTCGAGAAGGTATTCTTTACAAGCGCTCTTTCTTACAGCCGTGGTTGCGGTGTGTTGGGCCACGCCAGACTACTTATGTGATCAGTGAGATACATGAAGGGTTATGCGGCATGCACGCGGGCCCCCGATCTATAGTAGCTCGAGCTCTACGCACAGGATATTATTGGCCTACTATGCATAGGGATGCACGCGACATGATTCGCAAATGCAGTGATTGCCAAGTGCACAGACCAGTACCACGACATCCGCAGCAGGAACTGACACCCATTACATCCCCATGGCCATTCTATAAGTGGGAGATTGACATTGCAGGACCTTTCCCCGTAGCTGCAGTGGGAGTTAAGTTCTTGACTGTCGCAATGGACTACTTTACACGCTGGATAGAGGCTAAGTCAGTTAAATCCATCACAGGCAAACAAGTTAAAAAGTTTGTTTGGGAGAACATCGTGTGCCATTTTGGCTTACTAGGAGAAATCATCTCGGACAACGGGAAGCAGTTCGCGGATAATCCATTCAAGGAATGGTGCGCAACATTGAATTTCACGCGGCGCTTCGCATCTGTTAAACATCCGCAGACAAATGGTCTTGTGGAACGAGCAAATAGAAGCTTGGGTGAAGGCATCAAGGCACGCTTGGATGAACGAAGTGCCAAATAGGTAGATGAACTGCCACATGTTCTATGGGCACATAAGACTATGATTAAAACAGCTAATGGGGACACTCCATTTGCACTGGCCTACGACACTGAAGATGTTATACCAGCAGAAATCGGAATGCCAACCATCCGTACATCAGAGGTTAATGTCGTTACAAACGACGAGCAACTCCGAATTAATCTAGACTTGTTGGAGGAAAAAAGAGAAATAGCGGCTATCAATGAGGCCAAGTCCAAGGCACGGATGAAGGCTTATTATGACGCCAAGGTTAAAGGTGTTTCTTTTCGACCGGGAGATTTTGTTTATCGTGCCAACGAGGCAAGTCGAGCGGAGAATAAAGGAAAGCTGGGCCCTAAGTGGGAAGGACCGTATGAGGTTACGGAAGCCTTAGGACGGGGCGCGTACAAGTTGCGTGATATGGATGGCCGCGACCTGGAACGCACATGGAATATCTGCAATCTTAAAAGGTGCTATCTTTGAGAAGCTACGGCTTCCGCATGGACACTTCGCTATATCTGGCTTCAATGAAGATCCATGTGTTCTCTTTGTTTTGCTTTTTATGCTTTCTAGGTTCCCTTTGTTTTTAGGATTTCCCATTCTTGTCAAAACAAAAAACGTAAACGTTCTAATAAAATGTCGTGGTGCCTAGCTAGCTCCACGGCTCGTTCTTGTACAAATTATTGCCTTATTTTTTAGATTCTATGAACAAATTATTGTCGTATAGATTTAGTTGTTATTACTATAATGTGCCATCTCTTATTCATATGCATTCATTCAGTACCGTACATGTACTATGCGCCTCCAGGCGGGGTAAGAGGATTAAGTGAACCTAATAATTCAACTTGTCGCATAAGAGGGATGCAACCCCAGTGACGCGGATCATGTATCCTTACTAGACACCTTACTCACAAGACGTTGTGATAAGCTTCCATATGCTGCGCTCACGTAGTGCTTTGCATGGTAAAGACGCACGCCGCACGTCTAGTAAAATATAGACTTGGTTTTATTCTAGGTAAGACGTGACACGTCATGCGACACAGATATATGATATCTAAAAAGAATATAAGCAAGTTTCCAACTATCAAAATTGCCATGACCACCACGGACTTATATATATTATTCTAAATGTTTACACTAATGTTACAAAAGGATAAAATGCCGTGGACATCCACGGACGAATATTTAGGTTACAGACCAAATTATCCAGGAGTTATAACAAATTTGGGAGCACCCTACATGGGGGGGGGGGAGAAACCTACCTATCTCCCATTGCTCCTCAGTTAGGCGGGGCAATACCTCACCACGTTCCTTCCGTTCCAGAGCTTGAGCCGCATTCACCTCCAACACCTCGCTTAATGGCTGTTCACCAACTACGATCCTGGTAACGTCTTCATAAATAGGAATAGTGAGTTGGCTGGGGGAGGGAGTGAAGGGAGTCCGGGAGTGTCCCTCGTCCTGAGAAAAGGCACCAAGACTTAGTTTCTCCATAATCTCCTTATTGGATGCATATTTTGTGGCTTCCAGCTCGGCCAAGAAGGGGTAGTTGAGATCTCGCATAGCGGCCATAGAGGCAGTCATCTTCTCAGCGGATCCAGTGTTGAAGAAGGCATGCTTTGTGAAGTTTTGTTTCTTTCTTATTAGCTCTGCGGCCATGACCATCCCCTCATGACGGCCGTGATCGATGCCATCCGACACGAGGTCTGCAAACTGTTGAACGAATTGTGGGGCCTCCAACACCTTCGTGACGGCCAAGCGCGTCCCATGACCCACCATCCACCTGCGGCCGGTAATGGCTGCTAGTAGTTGGGGATACAACACATCATCACACTCGGAGGTAAGGGCATTCACTAGTGTGTCTTTTTGGGTGGAAGCCTCCTTCAATTGTTCCGCCACGACCCTCTCATGAGCAAGCTCCTCTTTCAGTTTCTCCTCACCCTGGATCAATGCATGTGCGTCTTCAAGCTTTTTTGTGAGAATGGACACTTGGTCAGAGGAGGACTTGGCCGAAGTTTCTGCCGCGGTCACCTGTATGTGATACATCAAGTATTAGAATGCAGGATAGTGTGACGTAGGCATGATGCGGGGCGGATACATACCTTAGTTGTTGCAGCCTCAAGTTCAGTCTCCAGCTCGGCTACACGTTGGTCATGAGCATTGGCATGTGCTGTTTGTTCTTTAATAGTAGCCTCGGCAGTAGCAAGCTGGGACTGGAGGGCGGCAATCTGGGCCTCATTGTCTTCAATCATCTTCTCTCTTCGACCAACTTTTCTCTTCAGGGAATCAACATGCTCTAAGGCGGCCTCAAATCTTATCCGCATGGAAGTACCCATGGCGATCTGATGTACCAAGGCACCATTGTACTCATCCACCAGGTCCACATGATTTAGTGCATTTACATCCTTTACCAGACCGGGAGGGATGCAGTTATTCAGATAATCACGACATTCTTCGGCCTGTCTCATCCGTGAGGCGGTGGTGATCTTCCAGTCAGGGTTGAACTGTGTATGAGGGCCGGACGCCGGTACCTCTTGTGAAGCTGTGGGGGGTACCTTCCTCAAAGGCGGGGCCAGATCTGGTCGCGGCCGTATGCGGGGCAGGTTCCTTCTCTTTCTCCTTCTCTTTCTCCTTCTCCTTCCGGGCCTCCTGGGTAGGTGCGGCACCAGCTTGTTCATCCCCTGCAACAATTGGAATAGATATTAAATATTGTCTGTAGAAATCCGTACCTTTTACTTGGATAATGGATATTTTGACCAAACGAGTGCGGCCGACTTACATGTTGGTTCTTCCTAGTTCTGATGAAGTGGGGGGAATTTGAGTGACTGGCTCGACATTTGTTAACGACACGTCCGGATCCACGCGTGCAGCCCGTGCCGTTTTCGGAGGCTTGGGTGGTGCTCTCAACAGATTGATAGCGGGGGTGATCCTCGCACAACCTTTTCACAGGGGCATTGTGTTCCCCGACTCAGCCTGAGCAACTCTTCTTACCCGCTTGTTTTTCCTGCGGGTACGCTTGGGGCCGGGATGGGCTTCTTCTTCTTCCTCCTCCTCTACTTGTTGCACTTCCTCCTCGTCATCGCCCAACATTTGGCGAAGGCTGGAGGTGTCCCTCTCGATGTTATCACCCTGCTCTTCCCCATGTGCGAGGGTGGCAGTCTTAGGCGGAGAGGAGGGCCCGGCTTCGTCCTCCAGCATCAAGTTGTCACCATCTTCATTGTCAAAATCCACGGGGGTCTTCAAGCGTGTTGTGTCTTCTTCGTCAGATTGGGGGTCTGGTACGGCTGCTAAGGCGATTGTCACGTTTCGGGTATGCTCGAGGATGGGTACCTCATTCTCACGTCTAGGACGGGCTCCCTCTGGTATAAGTTTTGGATCACCCTGACGAAGGATTCCAAAGAAGTTCATTTCTGTCAAAACAAACAAAGTATGTTAGTTATAGCCAATAGGTGTATGCGTGTCTTTCATGTGCGGATGCTATACCTACCTTCACCACGCCTCCTCCAAAACACAGGATATCTGTTGGACGAGCCGAAGTAATTGCGGCTAATCCCTAGCAAACAAAGGAATGATTCGGGTAGATTCCTATGGAACCCTGTCCTATTCCTATCTATTTCTTGGGAATGTTGGGGATTATATGTACCGGCGCGCGGATGAGGGTCAGGGGATAATCTATGTTTAAAAACGAAATCGGTCGGCCACACTATTGAGTCAATGAAAAATTAATGGTCGTACCAATTTTTCACCGAATCCATGTGTGAGAATCCGTACTTTTCCCAGCATTATTTTATTCTTTTTATTCGTGCTTTTGAATTTTTCAACGTATTACGTTTCCTTGAATACTTTATATGTAAATCCTGAGATTTTTAAAATATACTTTTAAGTATTATTTTGTTCATTGACAATGCTTCATATGGAATTATAAAATTTTTATTTTATTTTTCCATATTTAATTTAAATCAAAGTTTTTGATTTAAAATCACCCGCGTACGTTTTACAACGAGTTTATTCAAATCAATGTACAACGAGAATTCCTAGTTATCGCGATACCGACGGATGCCCAAAAATTTACGTTTATTTATCGATTGTTTCGATAATTAATATTTTCGATGATGTCGTTTTAATTACGTATTAAGTTGTGTCGAAAAATCGTATAATCATTTTTTTGATGCATTGTAACTTTTAAAAAGTATTTTTACGAAACCCGAGCCCCGTAAATATTTTCAATATTTACCAATAACCATTTTCTACCCTTTAAAACTATTAATTGTTTTTAAGTCCACAACTTTCAAAGTTGGCAATATTGGTCCCTCCACTTAAACCACCATATAAATACACTTTTTTCTTCCACTTTATCACACACACATCACACTTTAATAAACAAAAACCACCATCTCCTCCCACTCCTCCATTTTTGCCGCCTCTTACCACCATCAACGACCACCATCCATCATGATTCATTCAAACAAAAACAAGACCCATTCTTAGAATTTTCTTGTGATTCTAATGATATCAAATTCAATAACATGCATCAAAATTTGAAGACTTTATAATTCCATGGTGGATTTGTGTTATGATCATCTTGCATGTGAGGTATAAGCAATGATCTTCATGATTTCATGTTAAAAAGTCTTGTTTTTAAACTTTGATTTTGTTAGATTTTACATGAAAGTGTTTTTAGGAGTGTTTGGATGATGGGTATGATAGTATGATGATTCTATAGGTATAGGAATGAGTGGTGTTGCTTGGAAAATTGATTTGACTTGTTTTCTAAAAAGGTATTTTGGGACAGCAGCTTTAAACAGATTGTTTCGTGGGTTTAAGGTCTGTGAAAGACTGAGATTAATTGAAATTGTTGTAGAGTTTTCCGAGACGGTCGTTTTGGTGTAAGATAGAGCTTCTAAGTCATTACGAGTCAAAAGTTATGCTAGTTTTAGTTTTCGTGTACCGGGAGACGCAAGTCGGCACAATCCGAAATTGTGGCTGATTTTGGGTCGACTCTCGGGGACATTAGGCTTGGTTAGATAGTTGATACTACTGGGTTTCAAAGTTTACAAACTGATTTTGATGAGTCTAGTAGTGATTTCAAAGGACGGATTGTCGAGTTAGTACTTTTAAAGTGGTCCAAACGGTTTTAAAAAACAAGTGCACAAATCTGTCCCAAATTTGGAGTCGAGTAAAGTGGTCGAGCTGATGTATTTTAAAGTATGAACATTGGCTCAAATTTTGGTGAGGTCTTATACAGGTTATAAGTGACATTGACACCAATTTTCATGTAAAACGGACAAGTCTAGATAGGGTAGATCGGTGTGTACATTCGGGGTGTACTTGCTGATTTTAATTTTGGACACGTAGTTCAATGCTTGTGTTGCGTGAGTTTGAGTGTTCACCATCGGACATGGTGACTTACTCAAGTGCTTAGTCATTATATAAATGACTTAGCTACTGGTCCAAGTAAGGGTAAAGGGTAGTTTGACTTGCGTTGACTTGGCGTCGTATGACGAGTCATTTTCAAGTGTTCAAGTGTTTTAACGTGTAACGTTGGATAAATGTATTCATTTGATTTGTGTCAATGGTTTTGAAACGTGTATACTGTGAAAACATTTGAGTCATATTATATTTGGTACATATCGATATTCGAGTTCGGGTCTTAACGCGCGCCTTATTTTGATAGGTTGCGGTTTTCGTGTTTCTCCGGGCATCCATATCGTCGATGATCGTCTACCACTACCGTTTCTACTCAGTTGCTGAGTATCGTGATTGACTTACCTCATGGCTAAGGTAAGTTCATAGCCCCTTTTTACTTGTACATGATTTCTAAACACGGGGTGAGATTTTACATGGTGGAACACAACCATTAAAAATTGTATGCTATCTAGAACTTGTATGTTATCCAGAACATGTATGATTTCAGGTTTTCAATATTATTATTGCTTTTTAGTCTAGCCTTGAGTTTCCTCTTCCAATCATGAACCGTTAATTTCGAGTACTAATCGTGAATGTTGTGGATGGATCCATCGGGATTGACAGTCCCCGTCTCAAGTACCTTGATGCACTGATATTCGTTTATTTACTTGAGTATTTAGGCTGAATACTCCCTAGAGGAACTTACATTGAGTTAAGCTTCGGTTCATGAACTGAACAACAATAATAATGGTTTCGGACTATGGTTGACGTATATAACCATACTCCACACTACTTGTTTTATAACTGAATGCTTGTGTTCCACACCTTCACTTCTAAACCTATGAATATCACTCAACTTTATGTTGACGATTTTACATGTTTAATCTCAGGTATTATTACTTAGCTTTGCTTGGATGGGAGCCCGCAGGATATTATCGCAGCTTGGAGATTTCTGTGGTGTTTGTGAAAGATTTGTTTTATATAAACTATCAGAAGTTTATTCAATCTTTTGGGCAACTTATTGTTATAAATCGAGACGAAATAATATAATTTTCCGCTTTTAAAACTCTGGGACCTATGTTTAAAAACTCTGACCTTTTATGATGTAATGTACATGTTTTTATTTTGTCAGCTTTGTATGAACTGTAATTCATTGTTTCTTGTACTATGACGTGTTACCCCCTCGTTGCCTAGTTGTTCCATGTCAGATTTTGGGGGTCTCACAGAGTAGTATCAGAGCGATGGTTATAGGGAACAGAGTCATTTTCAAAAACTTAGTCTATAACCGAAAGTTCAAATATTTTGTTGTTTCTAAGCGTCAAACACAGAATCTGCCATTGCTGTTCTATATCTTTGCGGGTAATTCTCTAATCCTTATTATTTACTTTTAATTATCGTTTTAATATTTCATCTTGATTTCATTTTGAAATATTACTTCACTTTAATGACGATAATTACCATGTCTTTTAAAAGCCTTGGTGCTTCATGAACTATCATTGGTTATTACTTGATTACATATGCTCTTACTGCATATCTTGAATTCTTGTTCTTGTGAACTGATATTGTTACGATGATTTCACATTGTTATGACGTTACATACTTGTATTCAGAGCGCGTATGCTGCCGACTTTTCATACTCATTCTTCTGAGTACTATTGCTATTTCATTTTGTGCGTGATACGACTGACTTCATATACTCGTTCGTTTTGAACCGTCTGTTTTTCTCAGCTCACTGTTACATGCCGTGTATACTCTCGAGATACCATTGTTCGGGATTAAGAAGTGTTGTTTTCGATGAACTTCTGATTTTCATTCTACTACCGTACGTGTTGCTCTCATTGTTTAATTTCTTTAAAATATCTATTTAGATATCCAATTTTCTTGTCGACCATTTGTGATTGAATGTCTTGGAAAATAGTCTATAGACCATTGTGTAGCTCAATGTGTCTCCCAAAAAGACTAAAAGACATCGTGTGAGTCACACATCTCGAAGAATTCGTTGAATCAGTGCTGAATAATATCGTGGGTTTCATAATCTTGATTTACCTTTACACTACCGTTTTACACGACAATTGTACATGGATTACATCTTATTTCATTGACCATTCTACGTTTCGATTTCGAATTACAACATCCGTTGTACCTTGAACACATGATCGTCATTTATTATGTGACGATTGTTTGGAATACGATCCTACTTGTACCCTCCCTTTCATTAAACCTCCTCGCCCAGGAGTGCGACTTGTTAATGTTCTATTTCTTTCTCGATATGTCTTGTGCCAGGAGACCTTCCTGCATTGCATCTTGCAGCCGAAGACACGAACGATATGCGTCGTTTTTGATCTCTCAGATTATCATTGGCATTCTTGAACCATTTTCATACTGTGTTTTCTTTACATGATTAATTTTACAGTTTATTCTCTTTCGTCTTTATGAATCCACAAGTCTTGTGTGTACATTAATTATGAGTTATTCTGAAATTTGGATTTAATTTCCAACTGTGTCGAAAAATATACTTTGTACAGGAAATTTAACAGTGTCGAGAAAATATTTTTATAACTTTAGACATAAAATATATATTTCTATTTGTTGAGACGTCCGTTTAGGACATAAAATTTGACCAGTAACATTAAAATAGAGCAAGTTACGCTCATTTTGAGATTGTAAAATCTAAGAAGTTATTTTCTGAATAATGCTAAAATATCATTTTGTTGACAGATTTAACGCAAGGGCATTTTCTTCCATTTTTATTCCGTTTCAAGTCTCGGGTAAAATTAGAAAGTTGTTCAAAACATTGTTTTACATCGAAATGCATTAGACTTTGAGTCTTAGAATATCGTTTAGCGAGTTAAATGGTCTAGTCAAACCCAAAAGACAAAACTGATAGAATTTAAAAATATGGATTGAAGCGTTTTTGAGTTCGTTTGAGCTCGTAAAACTTTAACTAATGATATTTTGCAAACTAAAAACAATGATTGCGTTTGAACAAGTATAAAATAGTAACTTTGAGTTCGGTCATACATGTACATAGATCTTGAACTTTTGAAATTCGGTAACTTCCTAATATATAAACTTTTCAGAGTGATTGTACTATTTGTTAACTGATACCCTACTTTCTTAAAAGTATATTATTGTCAAATTAATCACGATGTGCACACCTACGGATTCCTTTATCCTTACTTTTATATATGACTTATTTGTCATTCTACATTGTCTTTCTTTGCTTCTATCGTACCACTGATTTGGACCAAGGTTGAAGTTCCTATCTTCATCGTTTGTTATTATCTTGACAAGCGTCTCATGACGATTCCTGCTAAACCTCTTGAAACCTAATCACCTTGTAACCATTTCGTTGACTGTATTGAACTACTCCTTATTTACCTCTTGTAACCCACTCGCTACTTTATAAACTATTGTTAAGTTACCATATAAATTCAAACAGATATTGTTTGCAAATCATTTTACAAAAGGTTTCATTTGAGCTTTCTTAAATAATTGAATGCTATCTTATAAAATGAATTTATATTAATTTTACAATGTATTTTCACAAATTGTTCTCATACGGTATTATAAAGAACCCTCGTAAATATACAATTGTTGATTTAAACAGTTAGCCAGTAACTTATAGGCGAAAAGTTTCATAAATTATTTTGATTCCTGTTTTTACAAATGCTATTATATACATATTTTAAATCATATGATATGTAATACTGGTTTGACGAAGCTGAGCATCGCATTGCTAGTCCTAAATTATGCATGGCCTGATCACCTATGTTTAATTTAGAAGGAGCCATGCAGGCCGAATAGTAGTCGCCTTAAATATTTGACCCACAATCAAATTTTTAGTTATGTTTCTTAAAAAGTTAGATAAATAAAGTTTAGAAAACTTTTACTTCTTATGCGAGTATCAACAGTTCGCGACTTACACATATGAACCCTTATCTTTTCTTGAACGAAGTACATGCCTCAAGCACAGATTTCACTACTCAACAATATCTGCTTTACTTGTTACCTCATCATCCTCATGATACAATTTTCGTAACCATTTGCCTAAATTCTTACTATGGATACCCGACTTGAAAGTTTCAACGTTGTTATGCTCCTTCATCGATCGACCATCTCTATTTATTTAGGTAGAACTACAAAACGTCTTTGGACGCGATTAATGATTTATGACTGTACATGAACGATGATTTCGTGTAATGGTCATGATATGTGTTAAGACACTATCGCCTTGGAAATTCATTCGTGTGAACCATGTATTGATTTTGCCTTTCATTGTTAATGTTGTTCATCTTACTGGAACTTCTCTCAATTGACTTCTTAAGAATTTTCTTTGATTCGAAGATTTGTTGTGTGGCTTTTCTCTTTCGATCGTATGTTGACCACCGAGAACTTAATAAGCCGTTATTGGTGTCACCAACTGCACTCAAGAAGTGATGACTTGCTATAATCCTTTGTTTCTCGTTATTTTATTTTTCAAAGCGTCTATTCTATCATGTTTGTTATGAATTGATACGATTTTTGGTTTTATTCCCTTGTGTTATCGCTCGCATACAAATTGGTGATCGTTATTCGTTTCATAATCGTTTGCTAGTTTGTCACTTTCTGAAAACCAGAAACTGTTACGTGTTTATCGTTTGATATCTTAAACACTTTCTTGAATTTCAAAAAAAAATTATTATTAATTTTTAAGAACGTTTTATACATTTTACCAAATATTTAAATTGTAAAAATACCCATTTCAAGTTTAATATCAAATCTGTACATCCTCTTGGGTAAATTTATCACTTAAATTTAAACAGTGTCAAGTTGTATCTTTTAAAGTAATTGATTTTATCATAGTTTACTGTCAACCTAATGAAATTATTAAACTAGATTATAATTTCTAAACAATGATTTTAAATAACTTGGAGAATCTGATTTTCTCTAATGATAACGATAAACCTGAGCTTCTAACAGAAATTTCATGTAGTCATCCAAAAGTTCTTAAGCTGATCAGGATAACTATTTTGAACTGAGTTACTTTTACTTTGAAGTCCTGATCAAGAAAATGATTTGACAACTGATTGTGACAGCTTGTATTTTAAATGATCATATGTAATTCATTTTTCCCTTATGTTTCTCTTGTATCCAGATTGTTATGTTTTTGTCATGTTTTACAGTTGCACGATTTGCGACTCCTTGTTGATTAACAATCTTGATTCATTTTATCGCGCTTTGTCCGTTTAAGCGATTCTTGTGTTCATTCTTGTTAGTTTATCGCACGTATTTCCAACAACTCTATCTCTTGATGTATCTCCGTATTGAAAGATCGATATTCTAATCCGAGACTAAAAAGTTATACGAAAAGGAGTTAAGAAAGTGAAGCATAGCGAATTCTAACCGTTAAGATTCGTCGTGATGCAGAAATTACCTGGGAAGCAATGAATTTTGTTCTACACATTGTACCTCCTCTTGTTTGCAGCTTCTACTGTTTTCAGGAGAACTCTGGGACCAGAGTTCCTTTAGGGGGGAAGACTGTGAGAATCCGTACTTTTCCAAGCATTATTTTATTCTTTTTATTCGTGCTTTTGAATTTTTCAACGTATTACGTTTCCTTGAATACTTTATATGTAAATCCTGAGATTTTTAAATTATACTTTTAAGTATTATTTTGTTCATTGACAATGCTTCCTATGGAATTATAAAATTTTTATTTTATTTTTCCATATTTAATTTAAATCAAAGTTTTTGATTTAAAATCACCCGCGTGCGTTTTACAACGAGTTTATTCAAATCAATGTACAACGAGAATTCCTAGTGATCGCGCTACCGACGGATGCCCAAAAATTTACGTTTATTTATCGATTGTTTCGATAATTAATATTTTCGATGATGTCGTTTTAATTACGTATTAAGTTGTGTCGAAAAATCGTATAATCATTTTTATGATGCATTGTAACTTTTGAAAAGTATTTTTACGAAACCCGAGCCCCGTAAATATTTTCAATATTTACCAATAACCATTTTCTACCCTTTAAAACTATTAATTGTTTTTAAGTCCACAACTTTCAAAGTTTGTAATATTGGTCCCTCCACTTAAACCACCATATAAATACACTTTTTTCTTCCACTTTCTCACACACACATCACACTTTAATAAATAAAAACCACCATCTCCTCCCACTCCTCCATTTTTGCCGCCACTTACCACCATCCATCATGATTCATTCAAAACAAAAACAAGACCAATTCTTAGAATTTTCTTGTGATTCTAATGATATCAAATTCAATAACATGCATCAAAATTTGAAGACTTTATAATTCCATGGTAGATTTGTGTTATGATCATCTTGCATGTGAGGTATAAGCAATGATCTTCATGATTTCATGTTAAAAAGTCTTGTTTTTAATATTTGATTTTGTTAGATTTTACATGCAAGTGTTTTTAGGAGTGTTTGGATGATGGGTATGATAGTATGATGATTCTATAGGTATAGGAATGAGTGGTGTTGCTTGGAAAATTGATTTGACTTGTTTTCTAAAAAGGTATTTTGGGACAGCAGCTTTAAACAGATTGTTTTGTGGGTTTAAGGTCTTTGAAAGACTGAGATTATTTGAAATTGTTGTAGAGTTTTCCAAGACGGTCGTTTTGGTATAAGATAGAGCTTCTTAGTCATTACGATTCGAAAGTTATGCTAGTTTTAGTTTTCGTGTACCGGGAGACGCAAGTCGGCACAATCCGAAATTGTGGCTGATTTTGGGTCGACTCTCGGGGACTTTAGGCTTGGTTAGATAGTTGATACTACTGGTTTTCAAAGTTTACAAACTGATTTTGATGAGTCTAGTAGTGATTTCAAAGGACGGATTGTCGAGTTAGTACTTTTAAAGTGGTCCAAACGGTTTTACAAAACAAGTGCACAAATCTGTCCCAAATTTGGAGTCGAGTAAAGTGTCGAGCTGATGGATTTTAAAGTGTGAACATTGGCTCAAATTTTGGTGAGGTCTTATACAGGTTATAAGTGACATTGACACCAATTTTCATGTAAAACGGACAAGTCTAGATAGGGTAGATCGGTGTGTACATTCGGGGTGTACTTGCTGATTCTTATTTTGGACACGTAGTTCAATGCTTGTGTTGCGTGAGTTTGAGTGTTCACCATCAGACATGGTGACTTACTCAAGTGCTTAGTCATTATATAAATTACTTAGATACTGGTCCAAGTAAGGGTAAAGGATAGTTTGACTTGCGTTGACTTGGCGTCGTATGACGAGTCATTTTCAAGTGTTCAAGTGTTTTAACGTGTAACGTTGGATAAATGTATTCATTTGATTTGTGTCAATGGTTTTGAAACGTGTATACTTTGAAAACATTTGAGTCATATTATATTTGGTACATAACGATATTCGAGTTCGAGTATTAACGCGCGCCTTATTTTGATAGGTTGCGGTTCGTGTTTCCCCGGGCATCCATATCGTTGGTGATCGTCTACCACTACCGTTTCTAAACACGGGGTGAGATTTTACATGGTGGAACACAACCATTAAAGACTGTATGCTATCCAGAACTTGTATGCTATCCAGAACATGTATGATTTCAGGTTTTCAATATTATTATTGCTTTTTAGTCTAGCCTTGAGTTTCCTCTCCCGATCATGAACCGTTAATTTCGAGTACTAAGCGCGAATGTTGTGGGTGGATCCATCGGGATTGACAGTCCCCGTCTCAAGTACCTTGATGCACTGATATTCGTTTATTTACTTGAGTATTTAGGCTGAATACTCCCTAGAGGAACTTACATTGAGTTAAGCTTCGGTTCATGAACTGAACAACAATAATAATGGTTTCGGACTATGGTTGACGTATATAACCATACTCCACACTACTTATTTAACTGAATGCTTGTGTTCCACACCTTTACTTCTAAACCTATGAATATCACTCAACTTTATGTTGACGATTTTACATGTTTAATCTCAGGTATTATTACTTAGCTTTGCTTGGATGGGAGCCCGCAGGATATTATCGCAGCTTGGAGATTTCTGTGGTGTTTGTGAAAGATTTGTTTTATATAAACTATCAGAAGTTTATTTAATCTTTTGGGCAACTTATTGTTATAAATCGAGACGAAATAATATAATTTTCCTCTTTTAAAACTCTGGGACCTATGTTTAAAAACTCTGACCTTTTATGATGTAATGTACATGTTTTTATTTCGTCAGCTTTGTATGAACTGTAATTCATTGTTTCTTGTACTATGACGTGTTACCCCCTCGTTGCCTAGTTGTTCCATGTCAGATTTTGGAGGTCTCACACCATGGCCTTATTATGGGCTGAGGGGCTGTTTGGGGATCATTTCTTAAAGGAAAGCCATCCATTTACTAAATTGGGGGTATAAAATAGCCTGAATAACTCTACGGTATGAGGGATTCTTCTTGCGCGACAAAGGATTTCAAACTGGCCAATCTTACATGCGCCTATACAGTGTAGTTGGGTGATATGTACGTCATAATAACCTAAGAGATCTACGAGAAAACGAGTGAAAGGAATGAGGTAGTTGGCCGCATCGAATAGACGGGTGTATAGACCAATCTTTCCCTGGGGTGCCTCAGTTATGAGGTCCCCTGCACCAGGGAGAGAAGGGTGTAGGTTGCTAGGAATGAAGAAATCAGTGCAGAAGTGCTCCAGTTTCTCCTGAGTCATTACGTTGAGCACGTATCCAATAGAGGGGTTGTTTCTTTGAGCCATTACTAAATAAAAAAGATAAGGGCGTGGTATTCTAACCCGCGTAGGAAGGGATCCGTGCATAAGAAAGTGGTGATAAGAAGGAAAGCTTTAATGTCAGAAATGAAGGAAAAGACCGTGTGTCACACACAGCCGTGGGGGTGACTTATTTATAGGGTTGCCTTGGAAGTCATGGTTTGTTGGATGCATGACACGTGTTTTCCACTATCCTAAATTGTGTGGTTGGGATGTAAGTGGCAAGTGAACAGTCAGGTGGGACCCACGGGTCACTTCTGACTCAGAAGTTTACGCCGCTCGAGGTTCTGATTGTTTGCACTTTGCCAGTCAATTGGCAGGTAAACAGTCAATTGTGTCGGGATATGCGGTCTTACGTAAGACCATATTCAATGCTGCATTTAATTTGTCTCGGTCGTCACGTGTGGCTGAGGTATCATTGGAATAAAATCCTAAAAAGGTTGCCACGTGCGGCCGAAACAAAATTTTGAAAATTTATCATTCCCTAAAAGATCTTTCTTGGTACGTCTGGGGAGCATCTTGTTAGTCTAGATATTCCGCCTACGGCTGTAACAAATAGACTGGGGGGACATGATGACGTATAGTCCCCAGCCGGGTCATAAACTCGGCCCACGGGTACTACCCGCATCCGGCCCATTACTGATGGGTGAGATTAATGTCATTTAAGCTTATGGGCTTAGATGAACAGTAACCGCACACACGTGTGCGGCCCACGGCCCGGCATGGCCGGTTCAGGGTTAGATAGAATCATACTCTTACTATGATTAGGATTTACCCCAAAGAAGAGGATATTCACTCACCATAATTAGAAGATAACAATCAAACTAATTCTGGTACTTATCCTTTCCTTGGGGCCGAAGCATCAATGACAACCCATTAGGGTTTCACTGCCTATAAGGAACCCCTAAGGGTTCCACAAAGGTATTACATTCTACACACTCACAACTCATCCGATTCTCAAACCCTAACCGATTACTTACTCTCAAGCCGGAGTCCAATCGTGGGATACATTCCCACGGTAAGTGTTGTTTTAGTGTGCAGGATCCCAACCAGATATTTCACTTGGTGTAGGAGCCGGAGTCCAGCCAACCCGAATTAAGCCTAATTCGGGTCTAGCAAGGATCACCCAACTTTTGTATCAACAGGGGAACTTAGCAGAAAGAATTTTGCGAGTAATGGGTGACAATGAGTCGAAGGTTGCAGCTAGGATTTTGTTCATAATCGTACACCACCAAAATTATGTTAGACATCACCAAAACTTACATCATATCGTCATGGCTGAAGCTACGGCTCGCAGCCTTGCAAAATTTAACTTTTGATCATGGATTCTACATAGATAGGGTTCAACTGGAGGTGATTATTGCTACTGTAAGTAATAAACAGGTTTGCTACTACCAGTGATGGCTGTTTTTGACATCAAATATCAACTAATTAATAAGCGTAACCTTATTATACACCTGCAAAGCAAAAAATACCACACAGATCGGCTACTTGTCAAGCACTTATGGACTACTATTGAACCTACACAATTCTAGAAGTGATTGTAAATCTAGAAGTCTATCAAGGACCAAATATTGCTTTTCTAACAGCTAAATGGGCTTTTATTAGATTCTTGAAATATACACAGTTACATAATATCCAGGGAATTTAAAAAAAATAAAAATGATTGGGATGCCTAGGAAATGTGACATGCTAACACATGTGGTTGGACATATAATTAGGCACACTCATTAGGCACCCCAATCAATGCTCTTAAAACAATATCAAGCTATGCCTACTCTACCAGTCATGACACGAGAGTCATAAAACACATTGCATACCTGAATACAGGAAGCAGGGATAGGGCCAAACACAAGTTAGTAACTAGAATTAGGATGCAGGTGATGCCAAATCAAGACATGCAGTGTCAAAGAGCGGCATAATAATCAGCACAACAGACACTCTCAATTAGCATAATAATTTTAACATTATTTACATAAAAAATGATACTATGAAGATCAACAAACCCATTTTTATAACTAGAGAATTAGGATGCAGGTTATGACCTGTTTTGACCAATTACTCACCCTGCCCATTTTCGGATATGTAATTTCTAAAAATGGAAACGAAACAAGTCATGAAAGTATAGGATAAGTTGATAGTAGGCAGTCTACTATTTAGTCATGACAAAGTTCATATCACGCTACACAAAACATGGTTTGACTAGTAAACCATGATTTATTACATACATAATGCTAAACTAATAGCAATATCATGAGAACGACTTTTGTAGTTTATCAACTAGTTTATTTTTCATATCAATCGATCTCAAAAGTTCGTCAACTTGTGCTTGAAAGGCTTTTGCGATTGCATAATCTTGGTTGATATCTTCAAGTAGCGATTGAATCAACTCTCCTTGAAAATTATTATAATGAGGCGATTTTGTGAAATGTTGTGGTGATGACGGTGGGGACTTCCTGGATGACCCTGTTGATGTTGACGATCGTGGTGAATGTTTTGGTGTTTGTGGTGATTCTGAGCATCTTTGACGTTTTCTGGAACTTTGATCTGCACAGTATATAAATCCTATGATATAAGTTTATATCATTATTCAATAGCCATATACGTTTAACCCTATGGATTAGCCGGCCAATGTGTTGGAACCCATGTTCACCCAAAACCAATAGCATATACATTTTGATATAAGTTTATATTCGTTAGTATATTTGTAAAAAGAAGAACCAAGAATGTTACCAATTTCCTTGTGATAAATAAACCTCTCATCACCAACCAGTTCATCAACAACTGATGCGGGTCGGTAATGATCAGACGGCCCACCGTATGATGTAGTTAGAACTGACATAGGAGGTAGCACCGTACTTCTATGGTTTCTTTCCTTCTTCCAATCGATACCAGCCTTGCTTATAGTATCTTCCATCTCAGCCGGTAAGTGATTTTTGGAGGTAAGACAGAAAGCTCGTTCTTCAGTTGAAAAGTCAACAGATGTCAACTTTGTCGTTTTTGGAGGTAAAATAATGATAGGTTCGCTATCAATTAGAGTGCATGTCCAGAAAAAAACATAAGCTGATATTAAATGAGGTAAAAAGATACAGATGTTAGGTTTGCCTACATTATAGGCAGATCCACTTATTGTTAGCATAGACTACTTTATAGTTGCCGGTAACCGATTAAGAAATAAAAAGGTGTGCTTTAAGCATTTTACTTCGACACAAATCTAATTAATAACTTTAAGGAAAACAAAGGGATAAATTTAACTTCAAGCTGATTGTATAATATGCAGTATTATACAAACTTATCTAGCTTCCACTTAAACTCATTTAAAGGCTTATTTAATGAACAAAAAATAAGAATAAAAGGCTATACAAACAACTACATATGTTTGATATAAATGTGTCCGCGTTTGCGGATGCGTATGTGTAGATGTATGTGTCTGCTTGTGCGTATATTAACATATACAATATATGTGTTTTTACATATACAATATCACATATATAAACATACATGTAATATTTGTACCTTCTGTTCGCCGAAGCATTATTGCCTTGAGCACAACTCGAAGTTTCCTATAACCCTCTTCCGAGTTTCTTGTAATGGGGTTTTTAATTTGATTGCAAAAACTTTTATACTTGAAGTACGGATTACATTTCAGAAATCTGAAATAGCTATACAGTTCATCAATCGAGTTTTGCATAAGCTGTCCAGATAAACACCATCTGTTTTTCGCTCTAAGACGACAACACGATTTAAACACCTGTGTTCTCATATTTTTTATTGTTTCAGCTTCATCTAATATCACCCTCAACCAAATTACCTTTGAAAGAGTACCACTATAATTAATGCTACTATCAATACCCGTTTTGCCCTTCTTCTTCTTATTAGCAAACACAGAACTCAACCCATCTTTGTCCCTATTTTTATGATCATCTTCATCTTCCTCATCAAAAACTGTAGTCGGGACTTCTTTTGCCACAATGGCGTATGTTGTAAGGACAACATCATAAGATGCCAGCTCAGCAGGATCTTTGGTTCTATTTCCACCATGATAGACCAGAATATCAAGCTTAGCATCTTCCAAAACCTTGTCATCAAGCTCGCGGGCCCAATGTCTTAATACACTTGCAGGGCACACAACCAGTGATCCTGTTGTGGGTTTACGGCTACTAAATTGTTTTGATGAGCTACATGCCTTACTTACTAATTTCACATCATCATCATCATCATCTCCAGCCTCTTTATCTTCATCTACATTTACTGCGGCTTTGCCACCATCATCTAAATTCAAAGCTTCAGCTTCTGAATTTTGTGGATCATCTGAATTTCGTTTTGAAAAATGTTTCTGATACATTATTAGTGCAAGTGCTGAAATGGTCTTACCGAGACCCTATTGAAGGAAATACAGCAACAATCGAAATTTTAATAGAGATACATTTAATATGTGGGTTGTGGGCATGTGGCAACTTCAAGCTAGTTTACTGCTGAATGAGTTAATTCTGGTAATGTTTTTATAGACAGCGGGTAAAATGGGAAAAACAAAAAAGGCTTATAAGAAAATAAGTCAAAGGGTAAGTCATCTGCACAAACATATTTTTAATGCATACGACCTCCAAAATTATTTGATTTGGAAAATTAGACTATTATTAACATATTAATTTTTTTGTAAACTTATATTGACACGCTGGTGTTTGACAAATAAGCATAGAATGTAAAGAAAAAACTGTTTAGGCAACCCGAGCCAATAGGAACAGTTTCAAACTCCAACCTTATATAACCCTTTTTACCGCATTAACCACCCAGCCATTTTGCCACTAGATACATAAATTTAATATTGTAAATGGATGATGATAATGTATATGTTGCCCACTAATAAAGTTCACAAGCTATTAACCTGGTCATCCGCTAAAATTCCGCCAGAACAAGGTACACTACTCTTTTCCTTGTTAACCATCCATTCCAACGCAATTTTCTGACACAAAACCAAACAGCATGGAGCCTTGAATAAACACACACCCTAATAAGAGAAAAATAAAAACTTTGTAATTAAAAGCGTAGGAAACCTGGTGCCTTAGTAGAGAGACCGATAAAAGACCTTCAGGTAAATCTAATTCAGCCAGGTGTTTTGGATTAAGGTCCTGAAATAAAACAGCCATACTTTTTTAATGTTGACCATATGTCAAAAGATAATGAGCAAAAATTCACAATTAATACCTGTAATGCTGTTTGAAGAATAAGCCTCTCAGCACCAATAGACTGGTTATCAACAACTGGCCCAGGGCGGTAAATATCAACAGGACCACCATGTTGTGTAGATGGAACCGACATAGGGGGCCTCAATGATGGAGGTAACATCCTACTTGCATGGCTTTTTTCTTTTGTTAAATCAATAGTGACCTTCTTGTAGGTATTTTCCAAATCAGCCTTTAAATTAGTTTGCCATGCATGTGAGTGAGGCTTTTCACGCATTTTAGAAGTATCCTCCAATCGTGCCTTAAAATTATTTATCCATTCATCAGCTTTAAGCTTTTCACGAATTTGAATGCCTCATATATCTCTTCCAGGAAAACTTGGCCTAAAATTAGACGAAGATGGTTGCATTGATGATGGAAGCATTCTTTTGGAATCTGATCACAATAAGATATCATCAAATTTTGTACCAACTAGAACCGTAATCCTAAAAAGGTTTGTTTAATGTACTTACTGTTGGAACTTCCAAAATTGTTACTAGAACTGAAAATAATCTGAAGCTGGTCATCAGAGTCATGATCATAACGTGACGAGTGTCCATTTACAGGAGCTTTTCTTTTAGGCGGATTAACCCGATGACCTGTTCCATTAGAACCTATAACAATTAAAACAAAAACGCACCAACATAACTAACAGCAAAAATAGTTTTCTAAGAGGGTGTTCGGACTGCGATCTATCCGACTATTGTGTCTGTGAAACACAGAAAAAAAAATTAGTGTTTGTCCCAAGTAAGCAGTTGTTCACCTGCATTACTCGTCGTCCTGGATGAGGATGCAAATGAAGAAGGAAAAATCCTAGTAGTAGGCGGGGCAGAAGGGACAGAAGTAGCAGAATCCTCTACAACTGAATCATTCATGGCTTTAATCAAATCCAGATCCCAATCATTATCCGACGAACTAGTAGCAGAATCCTCTACAACTGAATCTTTCATCGCTTTGATAATATCCCAATCACTATCCATCGAACTCCAACAACTAATTCTCCTCAGTCACAACACTTCCAAGCCCCCAAATTCTTAATCAACCTAAATTCAAAAAAAAACACTAACTTTATCGCAAACGTAACAAAATTAACTCATCGTAACCATCATTTAGTCACAAATTGTTTTATAAAAAGGTGAAAAGTACAAACTATTTACACTTTTTACTTTTTCTGATTATTTTTTAATCATAAATATAACCAATTAAACAAACTTTAACAGTCAATTAGTACTAAAAACCAGCTAATTTCAACATTCAAATTGATCAGGCACACGCGTAAGTAAAAAGAAGATAAATTTATATAAAATGTAACTGATTTAACAATTTTAACCGTTAAATACTAAAAGCTTTTTGAATGAGTTTTTTGCATTGTATTGAAGGCTTTTCAAAAGCTTTTAACAAAGCTTTGCACAAAGACTTTTGAAATTACAAGTCATTCTTCAAAGCTATAGTTCTTGAAGATGATATGCATTTAATGCCATAAATGCTCCAAGTCATTGAAGACTTGGAGCATTGTGATGCTCTAAAAAAAGATTAATTTCAGCAATTAAGATGAAAAATATCGGGACTTGTAACCATGCATAGATACATTAACAGTTGAGGTAACAAATTTGAAGTTCTGTACCTTGGAATTGATGATTACAGTTTGAATGTGGTGTGAGAGACGAGGTTTTTTAGGGGTTTTGGAAAACTGGTTACTTCCCCTTTTATTTTCTCATTATGTGTGCCAAGTGTAAATGCAAAAATGTTTTCTTTTTTCGAATATGTCTTTTTTAATGTTAAAAATTTAAGAATAAACAATTTTTAATACTCAAATGTCATTTTAAATATTAAATCTCAAAGTTTAAGAATTACCTATATGACCTTTTTTTCTTTAAAATTACATATATATATATATATATATATATATATATATATATATATATATATATATATATATATATATATATATATATACTTAGTTGCAAAACCCGTCCGATGGACGGGTATAACTTTTGATTGTCGTTTAATTTTTTTATGTAAACTTTTGTTTCATATTTATCTTTTAGTATAGTTTCATTTTAATACATCATGTCTTGTATTTGTTGTTTAAGTTTTTCATTAACTAAAACAATTTTTTGTATGTTTTTAATTCTTGGTATGTTTTTTATGTATAGTGTTAGTTATTAAATGTTATCTATAATAAAGTTTTTTTAGTGCATTATTAGTTGACATGAATTGATTAGATTATTTTTGTTTGAACTAATTGAAGGATTTTTTAAAAAAAATTTAAAAATTTATTTTATTATATCTACGGGTTACGGTTAAACTTATTAGCTCTTAAGTGGATATATGATCAATTTTTGGTATGTTTAAACATATTATCAATTTAATGGTGTATATGATTAAAAGATGTATTTATTATTAATATTTTGCAAGACTTTGTTTCCAAAAAGTTTATTTATTTTTTATTGTTAATACAAATATTTTAGGCTAAATGCGAGGGTGAACCGAGCCGGACTGTTCAATCCGAAACAGAAAAAATCCAAACCGATGAAACGAAATACGAAAAAAACCGAAACCAAAAAATCCGTTTATCACGATTTGGTTTCGTTTTTTATTTTTAGATGTCTACGGTTAACAGAACCAAACCGAACCGCGTATATTATACAATTTTTTTTTACTAATATTCAAATAATAGTACATGTATTAATTATATTAGTACACTACTTTTATTGTAAAACGACTTTTTTACTCTTAATGTCAATATTTTTAAATATATATGCGTAAAATTTAGTTGATGTAATTTAATTAATAAATATCTACAAAAAGAGGTGTGCTTGTGAAAATTTTTGTCTCCCTTTGCACATTCCATTGTTGAAACTTGAAACTAAAAGTTGTAAGAACATATTTATCATCTACACCCTTTATTCAGTTTTATTTTTTTATGACATGTATCCGCTTTTAATGTGGCAATATGAATGTTTTAGGTTGGTTGAGTAGGTCAAAACGGGTTCACATAAAGATACTTTATTTCTTAAATCCCTATTGTCATCACTCATCATTAGAATCCTTGATAATTTAACTATTCTTTACTATGTTATTGTGTAGCTATAGAAACTAGACGAGTACCCGCGCATAGCGGCGGAATTGTCTTGCGGCGGATATTTAACGAAACGTTACATCGTGGTAAGATCCAAGTATAATTGCAAAATGTTGTACCATGTGATAATTTAATTATATAGTATAATTGTGTGTCCGTTGTTTTAAGTAATAATTTATGTGTGTTGCATTCTTGTCTATTCAATGTTTTAGGCTGGGTGCAACGGTACTGATCGCCGACTCGGTCGATCAAAGTCATACTCGATCGGTGACCGAGTCCTTTTAATCGAATGTTCAAAATCGATTCGCCACAGAATTATTTGAGAATTATAAAAATAAAAAAGAAATTAAAAAATTGAAACCTAGCTATGTGTTGTTATGTATTTTTTTTGAAGAAGAAAAGGAAATATGGTTATGGTAAAACATTGTGTTTTTTCATTTCTTCTTATTTTTATTTTTTGAATTAAATTAGAAAACTTTTAATTATTTTTAATTAGGCAAAATCTGTAATAAATTTTTAAATTTCGATATATCGAGCTTTATTTAATTTCTCGCAACATATATTAATTGATTAATTTTAGTTAATACATTTTATCGTGTTTATTTTTAAATAAGTTTTTATAATAATATTTAAATATAAATTATTATAATGTTGTTTATTTTATTTAAATAAAAAAAATAATGAAATTGAAACTTGATCGCCATAAGACCTGATCACACGTATTATACTTCTTTTTCCTTTTTTTTTCTCGTTCTGATTTCCACTTCCCAAGTCAAAGTTTGAATTCATTTCCTTTAATCAAGGAATTCCTAAAACATTCTAAAAGCTTCTACCTTGAGCCCATCAAATATTTACAAGTCTATCTTTATTGATTTTCTCATTTCCAAGTTGATTTTGAAATTTAAACTTGTATTTCGAGCTGAACACTTTCAAAAAATTTCAAAGTTTGAAAGTAGTTTGAAAGTTTTCGAACATTTATCTTTATTTACACCATACTTTACATGACTTTTGGGTAAAATATGAATTTGTAGTGTTTTATAAGATAAAAAACTACAAAAATCTTATTCTTTTTTTAACATAATGCACCAACAAAATTGTCATACAATAACCCATAAAATTTCCTAGTCACCAGAATACACGAATAGATGTACATACAAGAGTACACCAACTTTCGGTGAGTTCTACACAAAGATTTGGACAATCTATTTTAACTTATCAGGTAACAGAGACTTAAAAAAAGCTTTGACAATAAGCTTTACAATAACTTGAAATAAAAAATAATTAAAAACATTGAGAAATAACATAGCATATTCCGGCGGCGGCTAAACAGCTTTAAGCGAGGTTGATAAATATTCCGTCGTTAGCTGAAAGTTTTCCACAAAACTTTTTAAATAAAGTTCATGTAACAAACTTAATAAAGGGTGAAGAATATGTTATATGTTTATTTAATAAAACTATACACAAAAAGGTAAAAAATAAACTTAATACAGTAGTAAATTTGCAAAACAAAAATTTAAAAGTACCAATTTTTAGCGACAGCTATGATTTCCAGCAAAGATACAAAACAGCGGCTCTCATCTACAAAACAAAATCAAAGATCCACACATATTTAAAAATAATTACGAAACATGATGTATCATTTTATTAAACATCTAATCATGGACGATTGTATGGCTTCAACATATTACATGAAAATATAAAAATAATAAATATAAAAATAAAGTAATAAACAATAACAAAAATAAATCTTGTAATTTATCATCACATTTAGTTTTCCATGGTGATTATTATATTAGTTTTTCAAAGGACATATGAAATTTTTAAAAACCGAATATAATGTTGTATGCGAGTTTGACGTCATGGATGGATGACATGCATTAATATGCAGTCTAGAAAATACCAAAATGTTTGAGTTATTTACAAAACCGCCATTGATAGTTGATATTTAATAAAAATTTGATCTAATCAATAATAATTGATCCAATGATGCAGATATGTGCCTATTATAAACTATTTTAAAGTTGTATACCACAATAACACTCCCCTATATATATATATATATATATATATATATATCTAACTTAACTTAAAAATTAAGTAAGAGCTCTTTTGAAACTTTTTTAAAGCTGTTAGTTATTAGTTTTAAAAATAATATCTTTTAAAATTAGTAGCTTTGTTAAGACACAACAAATTTTTAAAATTATTACGTTTTTTATTTTAAAAAAGTAGCTTTTAAATTAAAAGCTGATTGGTAATTTTTTTTTAAAATTATTAAGAGTTGTTAAATTTGTAAATTACTGATACATCATTCATTTATATTATAATTTATCTAAATATGTCTTTTTAAATCATTTTACATTTTAATTTAATAGTCGATAATAATTTATCAAACATTTTTATTAAAAAAAATAGTACAACCAATAACACATATTAATATCCTTATAATTAACATGTTACAGCTTAGAACTCATAACTACTTTTATCAAACATGGCCTACATATATATCTAACATATAAATATTTGATTATGTAAAATCTTAAAATACATATAAAATATCAATTGATTTTAAAATATACATTATATTTTTTCTTTTTATATTATTTTACCCTTATTAATTACGAGTTATAATTACAAAAAAAATTTCTTGTACAATATGCTTTTAATTTTAATTTTTTTACAATCAGTTTGAAAACATTTGGAATTTCATGTTCGAAAAATAGAATTTCGCAGATTTAAATCAATGAAAACACGAACTACCTATTTTTTAGGTTAATTACACTAGATAGCTTGTTCATATTTTCAGTAATTTAAATTAAGAAAATTGGATTTTTTGAAAATGAAATGGTAAAATATTTTCAAATTAAGTAAGGGTTAAGTTTATAAAATAGAAACGAACTTTTTAAAATTTACAATTCTAGTAAAGCAACTTATTTTATTGCCAATCTAGTAATTGTACTTTTAAATTTATAACATTTTAGTAAACATAGCAGTGTTCTACCGGCTGACAAGTTAAAATGACTAACACGTCATCCTTATGTGTTTTACTTTGGTTGACTAGGATTTGCTGACTAGTTTTATGTTTGTCTTTTTGTTTTATAATGCATTTATCTTATTCCTTAAATGAATAAATTACCATGTTCCATTTTGAATACAATATAATATTGTACATCATTACCAAACAATCACAGATCTCAACATAAATAAAGTTTCTTTATTTAACTCATAATCAACATTGATTGTCTTAAACAAAAAATGTACATCCACACTTCCGTTCATCTAGATCCTATCGATCCCAATTCTGCCATTGATGCCACCATCGCCGGACAACGCCGTCGTTAACACCATCAAAGTGAATCACGTCACTCGCATATGAACCTGAGATAAAAGACTTGCGGGATGTTGTTCTTGAGAAATGAAATCAAAGATGTTCTATTCTTTCTTTTGTTATAAATTTGTGGGAATGATAAAAAAAATGATTATTGAATTTGTTATATGACAAGATTGATGATATCGATTTGAACAATAATTAAATTTATATTTGTGATAATTTGTTGTTGGGATATGAGGATTAAGATTGCTTGATTTATTAATTATTCTTTTATTTGTTAATTTGTTTTGGACGATATGATAACATCAAAGTGACAGAATCAAAGTTTTGATTTGAAAGAAATTTGTTTGTGATAATTTGTTGTTGGGATATGAGGATTAAGGATTAAGATTGTTGAACTGAGGAAAAGAGATAGAGTTGGCCATTTTTTAGAAAAAGATGAAGGATATATATGATGGGTCGAATAAGTAGACCAATTCAAAGAGTCGGATAATTAAAAGGTTATCTTTAAATACTCACGTGGATAAAACATGTGGGTAAAAAATAATGACGTGTAAATTTATTTGATGACATGGAATTTAAACCGGTCATATTTACTAAATTTATAAATATCAACAAGTTGCGATTACTAGATTGATAATAAAATAAATTGGTTTACTAGAATTGTAAATTTTGGAAAGTACGTTTCTATTTTATAGACTTAACCCATTAATTAAACAAGGATATAATAGTTATTATTGTACATGCATTTTGATGCATTTTAAGGTTTTACTTATATATAAACTAGTTATAATACCCGTGTATGTATTAAAAAAACTTTAAAAAGAAAACAATCACAGTAATACTTATGATAAGTCGTCGCTTTATATCAAATTCTAAATAGCAAGTTACCAAGTAGTTTTTTTTTTCACGAGACATTGTTGTATGCATATTGCACTATTACTTTTTTTTTGAGTTAATTGCAGAAATCGTCCCTGTGGTTTACTTGTTATAACGGAATTCGTCCCTCCAAACAAAATCAAACGGATCTTGTCCTTGTGGTTTCTTTCCAAACCATTACTTTTTTTTTAGTTAAGTTAAGTTATAACAAGTAAACCACAGGGACGATTTCTCCATTAAGGCAAGTGGCTAGGATGGAGAAAGCAAAAATTGCTAATGGCGAAACAATTTGGAAAGAAAATTTCTTTGTTGGTGAACAATTTGCAAATAGCAAACTTGTAAAGGAGAAAGTAACCAGAATATCAGTGGAACAAAGAAGACAACTATGGTTAAAAAAAAATGACAAGGTCAGGGTCAGAGTTGTTTGTAAAGGTAATGTTCCAAATTTTTCAAACACAAATATGGGACCTACTAAGCCTATGTCATGTGAGCCAAGTGGTCCTAAAGGTAAAGTTAAGCCCAAAATAAATACTAGTGCAAGTCTTTTTCAAAGAAAACTACAAACTCAGTGGAATCACATAGTTGTCCTTGGGCTTTACAAGTATCCAAATTGCCAAATGAGGATACTTGGGAAGTCAAAACCTTTATGGATACCCACATATGCTTACAATCTAGAATAGTGAAAAAATGCACAGCAACTTTTCTTTCTATGGAGGTAGAGGAAACCATAAAACCAAATCCTAAAATCCTTTATCTGCTCTTAAAGATCAATTGCAAAAAAAATTTGAAGTTGGAGTTTCAAAACAAAAGGTGTTTAGAGCTAAAAAGATGGCTTATGAAAGAGTTGTTGGTAACAATAGAGACCAGTATGCACATTTAAGAGATTATTGTTTGGAATTAAAGGAAAAAAAATCCAAATACTACTATTAAGATTGATGTTTAAATGCCAGAAGACATAAACAGTAGTGAAAGGAAGTTCAAGAGGATATATGTTTGTTTAGGTCCTTTGAAAGAAGGATTTAAGGCAGGGAAGATAAACTTTTTGGGTTTGGATGGTTGTTTCTTATCTGGTGACTTTCCTGGTCAAATTTTGACTGCGGTTGGGGTAGATCCAAACAATGGAATCTACCCACTAGCTTATGCTATAGTTGAGTCCGAGAATAAGGATTCGTGGAAGTGGTTTCTTGATTGCCTTGGTGACGATATAGAACTATTCAGAAACTCAAACTTTACCTTCATATCTGATAGGCAAAAGGTATGATATCATTTAATTGAGGTTGCAAGACTAAGAAAAGTGGTCCAGTTGGTGGTGGTTCACAAGGGCAGAGTGGTGTTTCAGAACAAGCTGATTGAAGTTCTTTAAGTTATTTTCCATTTGGGTCAGACTTTGTTCAAGTTATTTTGGTTGTTTCAGTTATTTTGGATGGATCACACTATGTTTAAGTTAGTTTCCATTTGGGGTCAGACTTTGTTTATGTTATTTTGGATGGGTCACACTTTGTTTTGACTTATTTTGGATGGATCAGACTATTACAGTTTTTGTTGGTTGAAAATGGAAGCAACTCTTCAATGTATTGTTATTTTATTGGTTGAGCTGCATTTCTATAAACTGTAAAGCAAAATAGTAGAAAGATAAAAGAGTAATTAAATCATTCAACATGATATTTGTATTACTGTACTTTCATTACTAAAGGAGTACAAACAAACAACTTCGAGCCATATCTTTTGTTGCCCAAAAGCATCTCATTACATACTTTTTGAGAAATCCAACACATGTAAAATCATCCATTTTGCATTCTTTTGGCTTCCATTTCAGCCTTTCATAATCAAAATCTGTACGTTGTGTCAAACGGCAAGCCCACATCCCCAACAACCATTGTTTACAACCAAATCCAGAATAAAGAGGCCGGTTATCAGCCGGAACCCACTTGCCTGTACCAAAGTTGCAAGCTGGAAAGATGTGTGTTAAACAAACCATCCCGAGGGTCGAAAATTAGTATTAAACATATGACACTGATAATGAGCCACCAAATAGCAAAATTACCAGCATCAAGGCCGGTCAAATAGCATACTTCAGTACACAAAATCCTAGAGTGATCTGTTTGCCTAAATATCTATGTTAGCAGGGCCGTCTCATGAATTTCGGAGGCCCCGTGCCGTACCCGATTAAAGACCCTTCAAAAATATCTGCTATAAAATTATTAAACGTGACAATCACCAAGAGAGAATTGTTCTTTTTTCTTGATACATCATTTTTCTATTGAATTTTTTAGAACTTTAAAAATTATCTTTAATTATGTAATAAAAATCAAGTCTTATACAGCATATGCGAATTATGTACTACTATTTTCCCAAACGACTATGTATTATTTTCTCAAACAATTGTTGTTGTACACTAAATAATGATAAGTAATCAACATAACTTTTGTCTAGATATGATACCATAATTAACTAATATTACTAACTTCTAACATTATCAAATGTGTACATTCGATCACAAAACACCACAGGACACTCATTCAAAAGCCTTTCATCAGTTGTGAAAAGAGCTTTAGTTCAAAAAAAAGTTGTGAAAAGAGCTAGTTATGTGTTACTTATAGTGTGTTTTCCTTAAATGGCAGCAAATCACGAATAGCATTTAAAACACATACGACATGAAGTATCAAAGAAGAAGTTGCAAACCTAGCAAGAGCTGCAATGGTGGATCTTGAGGTGGGAGAAAAGTAGTGAGATGAGGGGTCTTCTCCCAATTCCAAACAACAATAGACATACAAACAAAAACGATAAAGAAGAGAGACATCTCACCATTGTTACTGTGTAACTTTGAAAATGGGGGTGTTGTAAAGTGAAGTACAGTATGTTGATAAAAAAATGGGGGTCGATAACTTTTATAGAAACTAGGGGTGTTGTTATTTCTTGTTGAGATGTAAAAGAAAAGAAAAATACAATAATACCCCTCCAATACTTGCCACGTCATAAAACTTAACTACGAAAATAAACATTTGTTGGATGGAGGGACCAAAATTGTTACGAAACAAAACCACAGGGAGAATATTCATTAGATTTTCTTTGTAGGGACGAATTCCGTTATAACAAGTAAACCACAGGGACGATTTCTGCAATTAACTCTTTTTTTTTAACAGCATTTTACACTATTACAGTAACCAATGCATGCATATTACAACCAATGCTTGCATTTTGCTATTTATAATGTCATTTCACCTAAAATGTTCCATCATACTTGTTGGAATAAAATTAAAAAATTATATAGATATCTCGCCAAGTGATTAAGACTAAGGGGCCTTCAAGATTTTAAAATTTTGGAATTCTAATATCTAATAAATTAAAATTCTCAAGAATCTAAAATTCTAGATTTTAAAATGCCTAATCCTGTTTGGTTGACAGAATTTTATAATATTTTGAACTCTTGAATTTGTATTAAACCAATAAACGAATAAATATTTTTTTATAAAAATTTATTCAAAAATTAAAAATCGAATTTTAACTTTTTATATATATTTTATAAAAAAAATTATATAGTTTTTTTATAAATTTTTTAAAAAAAATTTATATAAATTTTATAAAAAATTTATATAAAGTTTATAAAAAATTTATAAAAAGTTTATAAAAAGTTTATAAAAAATTTATATAAAGTTTATAAAAAATTTAAAAAATTCAATAAACTTTATAAAAACTTATATAAATTTTTTCAAAATTTTTTTATAAATTTTATAAAAAAAATCAATAATTTTTTTATAGAATTTATATAAATTTTGTAAAAAATCCTATAAACTTTATTAAAAATTTCTATAAATTTTATAAAAAAATCTATAAATTATATAAAAAATTTCTATAAATTTTTAATATAAATTTTATTTTTGCTATTTAAAAGAGTAAAAATCAAAAAAATAATTTTTATATAAATTTTTTAAATTTTATAATTTTTTATATAAACATAAAAACCCGAATAAAAATGATTAAAAAAAAGTTTATAAAATAAAATTTTCAAGTAATTTAAATTCCTCACTTTTTGGAGTAATTTAAATATCCTCCATTTTGGGAATTCGGGGATTTTTAAATTCCTTCGTTAGTCATACCAAACACAATATTTAAGGGAAATTAAAATGTCAAAATTTTAAATATCCCCCAATATCCTCCAATATGCCCCAACCAAACGGCACCTAAGAACAATTTTTATCAGATATTCTTAAATAACAACAATTAGTATATCTTCCAAGAACAAATTAATCATCGAACTTACACTATCTAAATAGTTTTGCTTATCATTTACCACATCTAAAAAAGAAATACGTAGTAATTTTTTTCATAAAGTATTATCAATTGTAAAATTCTAAGAGCAGGGGAGTCCATGTCTATGGCTTAGCGCCATGGCCACCACGCAGCAAAAGTCGACTGCGCAGGGCTTTCTCCCTCTGCGTTGTCGATTTGGCGTCATGACCACCAGCCCTCGCAATGAGGTTTTGTAACTTTTTTAATATAACGGTATTATTACCGTTAGGTGAGCAGATTTTAAAAAAGACCCCCTAAAATTCCATTTTTACCCTTTTAAAAAACCTATTTTAAAAAACGTATAAAACCCCCTTTTATTACCAAACTTCACACACACTTTTATATATATTTCTATCTCCCACTTCTTCAAAAAATAAAAAATAAAAAAAAAACGAATCCTAACCCCAACCCTAACCCCAACCCTAACCCCAACCCCAACCCCAACCAAAGACGGTTGATCCAAGCTCAAAAGATTGTGGAGGACTTAAAGGTGCTGCAAATTGACACAAGTGGGATGCATCCGGTCGACGCCGCAATCGTCGAGTCCCAAAAGGCACGAATCCGAGCAATGTATCAACCACGTGACTAGTCGGCTTTCATGTTTTTTTAAATTTTATGTTTTTTATGCTTTTTTTTATGTAACGTTTTTTAATTTGAATAAATTTTATTTTAATTTTAAAATGTTTATTATTATTTACTTAAAAAAAAATTCCCACGACACCAGTTTTCCCATAGCTCAAGGTTATCAGTAAAAACTGGTATCGTGAGAAAAACTAACGTCGTAGAAAAAAAAACTAACGTGACAGCACTTTTTGTGACATAACACCGACACTCTCTATGCTCTAAACAGATCAATGACGTGGATCACGCGGTATACAATCACGGTACCATTCTAGTCCTTATTGAGTGCCAAATAATATTTATAATTTTGTTGTTTGTGTTTTTAAATAAATAGTCAGTTATTCGTGCAATGCGGCGGTGAGTAGTCGATGATTAATTTTGTGGATTTGGCTAAACCAGGAAACCACCATTACAAAAAATGAGCATCTTTTACAGAGACAACGACCATTTTTTTGGCACCTCAAAGTTGGCAACAACAGGTGGTGATTGAGAGAGAGCGAGAGTTTTGTTTCTACATATTTTACATCCGTGTTTTAAGATTTTTTAAGACTTTATATACTAAAAAATATCAATTTGTTAGACAATGGGTTTTAAAAATGATTTTATGAATTAAGTTACAGCATTATTGAGACATTTAGTTTTTTTTTTGTAACTTCGAATAGTACTTATTAACACTTAAAGTTTCCGTTACAAAACTGTGTTTAATTACAATTATTTCTAGACTTTTAATATGTATTAATTTCTTAGAAAAAATAAATCTTTCTATTATAAGAAATGTTTGAGTCTTAATTTTTAAAACTTCTAATTTTAGAAAAGTGTTAAATGTTTTATATAGTAATAGCTGGTTACCCGCGTAATCCGGCGGCGGGTAGCCGGTGACTAATTTCGTAGATTTGGCTAAACCACGAAACTACTATTACAAAAACAAACGACCACATTTTTTTCCGGCACCTCAAAGTTGGCGATAAGTGGTGGTTGTTGAGAGAGAGCGGTGGTTTTGTTTTGTATATTTTACATCTATGTTTTAGATTTTTTGACTTTATATACTCAAAATTTAACTGTTTTCATAAAGTTGTTAGAAAATGAGTTTTAAAAATGTTTTTATAGATTAAGTTACAACATTATTAGGATATTTAATTTTTTTTTGTAACTTCTAATTGTATTTAAACACTTAAATTTTCTGTTACAAAATTGTATTGAGTTACAATTATTTTTAGATTTTTAATATGCATTAATTTCTTAAGAAAAAATAATTCTTTCTATTATAAAAAATATTTGAGGTTTAATTTTCAAGACTTCTAATTTTGGAAAAAAGGTTAAATGTTTTATATATTAGTATAGATTATAGAATAGATACGCATGACTTTTTATATGTTATTTATTTTTATCAAAATAATATAATTAGTGATATTTAAATTTATACATATTGTTTAATCTCCTTTCTTAAACTTTTATGAAAAAGATAATTGATATTGAGCATGACGTTGGATTATAAAGTAAAAGATGTTATTATAACTTTTTATAAAATGTTATAGCATACGTGAAAATGAATAATTAAACTAATTAATAATTTAAGATTTAATACTAAACTTTATTTGCATATTAAGGGACTAATCTTTACTTTCCATATCTATTTTAATCTAATGTATAAGATTAAAAAAAAAATACATTTTCAACATCTTTTTCCAAACATTAATATCTATTAAACCATTAATTGTTATGCGAAAAAACATACGAAGAAAATTTAATTATTTTTCTATAGATATTAATATATTTTCAACATATTTTTCCAAACATTAATATCTATTAAACCATTAATGCGAAAAAACATACCGTTACGAAGAAAATTTAATTATTTTTCTATAGATATGCTATATGATATACTTTCTACAAATTTGTTTTTTCATTTTTTCACGTTTTCGAAAATTATCACATATGATACTAATATCATATATATATAACTTATTATATATTTGATAGAAAGTTAGAAACCAATATCATATATTATTAACACTGTTATCATATATGATAAAATAATATTATCATATATGATAATTCACGTAAATTTTACCAAGAAGAAAAAACGAAATTATTTTTCTCCGAAAATATATCATAGTGCATATTGGCAGAAAGATAATTAAACGTTCGTCGCGATGGTATAATTATTTTCGTTCAACACTTAACGGTTTAAAAAATATTTAAATTATAAAAATAGATAAAAAATAAAATATATTTAATTTCATCTATTAAATAGAAATGAGATAAATGATGGGGGAATAAGTCCCATCACATATATAAAAAAATATAATATTCAAAATAACTCTTCAACAGACCTCCAACTTCATTGTGATCAACATAAAAATCAGGCATGCAAAACCAACCACTCTTAGGGTGTGTTTGTTTTTGCCAAAAAATCTGAACCAAGTCTGAATCTCATCAGTCAGACACGGTCAAATGTTTTGGTTGTTTGTTTTTTTTCCAAGATTCAGACATGCGCACACATATTTGGTCTGACTCTGTCAGAGGTGGTGAACACATCTGATTCATCCTTTACTCTTGCTATCCTCTTCAGCACTTTAACTTTGCTAGTATTTGTAGGGTTTTTTGAATTGTTTCTAGGCGTGGATTTTGTTTGGATAAAGTTGCAGGTATTTTAGGAAGAAGGAGATGTAAAAGGTGAGAATAAAGGTGAACGTGTCATAACACGAGGAAGAAATAAATGGGGTTTGGACTTTTGGTGGTTGAAAAAAGATGATGTACCAATTTGTTGTACGAGAAAAGATCCGTATAGAATGTGTTCCCAAAAAATATAAAAAGACTCGATCTCAGCCTTTGATTTGAAAATATACTCAACGTATGAGATTCAATAAAGAGAGTATTTACGTAATTAACATTGCTCACTGTCCACATCTTACAGGGTCCAAATTATTCATTTCAACTTTCACACACACAAACTCACATCACACACACTACCCACTTTATCCCCAAATCATTCTATCCAGATCCTAACACAGTCTTATAAAATTGATCTAAATTGATCTTATACAATGGATTTAGGAGATCAAAAAATAGCATCTATTGTTGATCCTTTGCGGCATATGGTATGTATTTGTCTTTTTATTGATTGATTTGTTTATATAATTCGTTTTTGTTGATTACGAATATAGTATATTTTTAGGGTTTGTTTCATATCTTTGTCTTTTAATAGTTTTATGTTTTTTTGCTTCTTGTTTGATTTTTTTGCTTAGTTTTGTTATTAATCCAACTGTTGTTAGATTCTTTATTATTTTTGTGAATTGTTGAATTACATGTGATTCTTTGTCGGATCCTCTGTGATATGCTTCTAGTTATGATTTGCAATTTTCATTTTCTACTAGTTTCTCTAGTTTTCATAAATATTATATGTGCTACTAATGATGTGTATAATCCTTTTTTCAAGGCTGCTACAACTAAGATTTTACAGCTTGATTTTCTTTAAAACGACTTCAAGGTGTTTCAGGAAGAGTCTGATGTGTATTAGTTTGTGCATTATATAAGTGAAAGACCATCATAAGATGATGACACATAAAGGTAAATTTCAGAACTCGATATTATAAGTAAAATTATGCTACTCGAACATAAGAAATTAGTTATTACGACTTGAGTTTTCAATAATCAGATACTTCCTTGATGTGGCAATATTTGTGGTATCTAAAGAATTAGGATGTTGAAAAGAAATTCCCGATCCTATGGTTGAAGATGTTTGTAAAAAGTTAGTTTTTTATTTATTTATTTCTCTTTTGCTTTTCATGGTATCTGACTTCATAATAAAACTATTAGAAATTTGCATATGCATTTTGTATGCACAGTTAAAACTTTATGATATTTGAATGGGCTATAGCCATACACGTAATACCATATAGTTTTTGTTAATGACATTCTTATACAGTTTTTACAAAATGAATGTTAATAATTACAAACATATGTTTCAATAAACAATTTAGTTTCAATGGTCTGATATGATTTACAAGGTTTTTTTGTGATAGACTTATTTGTACTTTATCCATATCAGTTAAGTACTTATGCTTTGGGAGTTTTGATCTCGATTTGAGTTTTAATGCAGGCTCGTCAAATGGTCCCGTGAGTTATGAGGATTTGAGATGGTTGGTGAAAGTATAGAGGAGCAACGTGAGGCTTGTGATATGGTTGGTGAAAGTATAGATGTTAATATTCATATTTTTGTTGTAAAACAACACAAGTAGTAGTTGCTACTGGTAATACTCGAGCAAATGTATCAGGACATGTTGTAATGTTATTTATTACTACGTGTTATTTATCAAATTGTACCAAGAAATGTGTTCTTTTGAATAACTTTTATGGCTTCATCTAGAATTGCTAATGATGACGAAATTGACTATTGATTCAAGAAGGATCACATGTAAATCTGCTTGCATTACATGTGATTCAAGCTGATGTAGCGTGAACACGGATAGATAAATTGAATCTGTTGATTCCCAGGGAATACCAGAAACAACTCTTCCAACTATCGTTGATTCAAAAAGAATACCGATAATCAGGTAACTCCAACAATCGTTGATTCAACGAATACCCGATTATTTGGATGAAATCAAACAATAAACCCTAACCTGGATTTAAGTTGATTAACAGAAGACTAAAAAGTCATATTTTTTATTCATATCTCAATAATAATTCTTACAATAAAACCAAAGTCCTAATTTTATAAGAAAACTAAACTTAGAGAAAAAGAAAACAATATTTTCCTAGAAAACACAAAATAAAAACATTAAATAAAAGATATCACAAAATAAGAAAACTAAATAAAAGATGTCACAAAATAAAACTAAATAAGAAGTTTATTCTTATGCTCCTCCATCAATTTAAGAACCTTAACTTCTTCTAACAAACCCACTTTAAATGAATCACATGTGATTTTGTTTGAATCACATGTAATTTTGCTTGAATTACATGTGATTCACTAATAATTATATGTGATTTTGCTTGCATTGCATGTGATTGAAGCATTCTAGAACCTTAACTTCTTCTAACAAACACACTTAAGATGACTCACATGCGATTTTTTATGAATCACATGTAATTTTGTCAGTATGTTTAAAGTTCTTTTTTCATTCATGTAAAATATATAAACCAAAATAACTTTTGAATTACATATGATTTTGTTTGAATCACATGTAATTTTGATTGAACTATATGCGGTTTTGCTTCCATTACATTGAATCACATGCAATTCTTTTAATATATTAAATTGCCTGTTTTCAATATATATACGAATTGGCTTCTGAATTACATGTGATTTTGTTTGAATCACACGTAATTTTTCTTGAATTACATGTGATTCGGTTATAATTACATGTGATTTTGCTTGCATTACATGTGATTTAAGCATTTCGCAACCTTAACTTTTTTAACAAACACACTTTAGATGAATCATATGTGCTTTTGTTTAAATCACATGTGATTTTGTTTGAATCATATGTAATTATGTTAATATATTAAAATCTTTGTTGTCATTCATGTAAAATATCTAAAACAAATGACTTCTAAATTACATGTGGTTTTGGTTGAATCACATGTAATTTTGCTTGAATTACATGTAATTAGGCGATAATTACATGTGATTTTGCTTGCATTACATGTGATCTAAGCATTTCGAAACTTTAAATTCTTCAAACCCAATTTAGATTATCACATGTGATTTTGTTTGAATTACATGTAATTCTATGAATATTTTAAAATGTCTGTTGTATGTCTTGTAAAATATATAAAATAAATTGGCTTCTAAATTACATGTGATTTTGTTTGAATCACATGTAATTCTGCTTGAATTACATGTAATTAGGCGATAATTACATGTGATTTTGCTTGCATTACATGTGATCTAAGCATTTCGAAACTTTAAATTCTTCAAACAAACCCAATTTAGATTAATCACATGTGATTTTGTTTGAATTACATGTAATTCTATGAATATTTTAAAATGTCTGTTGTTAGTCTTGTAAAATATATAAAACAAATTGCTTCTAAATTACATGTGATTTTGTTTGAATCACATGTAATTCTGCTTGAATTACATGTAATTAGGCGATAATTACATGTGATTTTGCTTGCATTACATGTGATCTAAGCATTTCGAAACTTTAAATTCTTCAAACAAACCCAATTTAGATTAATCACATGTAATTTTGTTTGAATTACATGTAATTCTGTTAATATATTAAAATGTTTATTATCATTCATGTAAATTATATAAAACAAATTCCACTTATGAATTATATGTAATTTTGTTTGAATTACATGTAATTCTGTTTGAATTACACGTGATTCGATAATAATTACATGTGATTTTGTTTGAATCACATGTATTCTGCTTGAATTACATGTAATCCGGTGATACTTACATGTGATTTTGCTTGCATTACATGTGATCTAAGCATTTCGAAACCTTAAATTCTTCAAACAAACCCAATTTAGATGAATCACATGTGATTTTTTTTAAATCATGTGTAATTCCGTTAATATATTAAATTGTCTGTTTTCATTTATGTAAAATATATAAAATAAATTGGCTTCTAAATTACATGTGATTTTGTTTGAATCACATGTAATTCTGCTTGAATAACGTGTAATTAGGCGTTAATTACATGTGATTTTGCTTGCATTACATGTGATCTAAGCATTTCGAAATATTAAATTCTTCAAACAAACCCAATTTAGATTAATCACATTTGATTTTGTTTGAATTACATGTATTTCTGTTAATATATTAAAATGTTTATTATCATTCATGTAAAATATATAAAACAAATTCGGCTTATTAATTATATGTAATTTTGTTTGAATTACATGTAATTCTGCTTGAATTACACGTGATTCGATAATAATTACATATGATTTTTTTTAATTTCATGTGATTCATGTAATTATGTTTGAATTTCATGCAATCTTTATTACTTAACATCTGACCAATTAATCTAAAAATATGTTACTTTTATTCAAGTAACAAACAAATGTATTTTATATAGTAAAATTAGATCTGTTCAAGTAACTATTCAATAAAACAAAGAATTCAAAAACTTATCAAGTAACAATTTGATTTAACATAGAATTCAAAGACAAAATACTTTTTAAAACATCAATAACTAGTGTCGCGTTCTTCTTTCTCCTTACTTTTAGATTATTTGGACAAGTTGTCTTGGTATACTGGTTCCTCTTCACTTTGTAGTGTCCGCAAACCTTCATCTTATCTTAACTTTCACTTCGTCCAATATATTAATCACTCATATGCAATTGGTATTTTCACACATGTACATCAAGAAATAGAATCGCATGAAACTTATCACAAAATAGAAATCACATGTGATTATGTCGAATCACATGTGATTTGACAGAATCACATGTGGTTTCTGTTTAATAATAACAAGGTAATTTTGGACCAAAATCACAACTAATTCATATAAACCATATGTGATTTACATTTGTTTATAATAATACAACTTTATATCAAAATCACTAACCGACTCACAAATCCGTATGCTCTTTATCGATCCATAAATAATGTAAACGCACTCTATTTTGTTTTAGCTATAGAAAGTCACACTTGATAAAAAAATACCAACCAACATTATAATAATTCACTATTGTATAAAAGAAATGACATAACCAACTTATTTATTAATGTATTTTGTTTCATTGACATTTACACAAAATCATAGTCATTGCTCATTCTTTTTTTTTGAACATATTACTCATTCACTTGCTCGTGCATAATTGTTATTCAACCTAAAGTTACATGGTCAACATAATAAAAGAGATATTTAATAACCCCTGCAACATAAAAGATCTATAAATCAAAAAAATAAAACTCCCTTTTCATACCTTATATAGAAATAGAATTGAAAGGTATTTATTGTTGATAAGTAGTTCGTTGATAGTGGCTGGTAAAAATTTATTCGCTGATGAGCAATGATTTACGTTGACTTTCTAGTGCTTTTGAAATAAATCGACAGTGAATAAATCGAATGCGGCAATTTTATGATGATGTATAGTGGTAATATGAAGTCCGACGAATAATAAGGTGAATTCACGACGGTTTTTAGTGGTGGATCGAGGAAGATGGTGGATCCACGATGAATTTGCAGCGGATCGACGAAGACGACAGTTGTTATGTTTTCCGGCAACGGTTGTTTGTTTTCCGGCAATGGAGATAACCAGTTAAGTGTGTTTTTTAAGGGAGAGAAAATAAGATAAAAAATGAGAGGTAAAGAGTGACTTTTAGAGTTTAAATATAATTAAAACTTTTGATAATAGCCGTTGGATGAATATGAAATAAATGGATCAGATCTCTTCTTTTGTTCTTTAAATAATTAGTGTTCTACAATGATCTCATCTCTTTGTTGTACTTCTAGGTTAACTAATGGGCCTTTATATTGTTTTGTTTGGGCTGAAATATCATTTCATTGTTAAAATGTTGGATTCACATTATTGAACGGAGTTTTTTATTACTCCGTATAATTTTAGTCATAGTAGTTAGTACTCTGTAAACAAATAAGAAAGAAAACGTTTGTTTTGTGTTAAAGATAAAAAAGAAGCGATTCTATCGACTGAATAGTTTGGCTATAAGGTTAAACAATCCCATAAATTAATACTCCGTAGTTTGGTTTGGTTAATAAATATTTAAAAATCGAATATTAAAACCATTAAGAGAATTATGAAAAAACAAACAACATTTTTTCTCTCAGACATTATGACCACCTCTTATCAGTAAAAAGCGGTAGTCAGATTCAGAAGTAAAACATCTTAATGAAACAAACACCACCTTATAGTCCGTAGTTGTCTATAGATTTAAGAATGTGGCTCTTGACGCCCTTGTTTTTCCTTAACGTTTTCTTTACACGTTCACAAAAACTGGCTTCTTAGCAAGTTCACTCACTCGATTATATAGTCAGCTAAGGCTGTAATCAAGCGAAAATTTTATCAAGCAACTTGAGCTCGAGTTTGGCTCGATCAAGTTAATCTTTTATCAAGCTCAAGTCTAAAAAATAGCTCGAAACTATATCAAGCTCAAGCTTAAGCTTTTGATAGCTCGGCTCAAATTTTTTTCAAGCTTTTTTTGAAGCTCTATCAAAAATATATTTTTATGATGAATTTATATAAGCAACTAATTATAAATTTAAATATTAACCTAATTTTAAGGGCTAATTTCATAAATAAATAACATATTAAAAAAAGAACATTTAACTCTGACTACATTTATATTTTAGTTTTTTTTTATATATTTTATTTCTTTGTATTTTAAATGATTATTTATTTTTGTAAATTTAGTTATTGCATTTACTCGGTACTTGGTGGAATACAATATGTGTATAAATATTTTTGTACTCTTCTTAATACTAAACGCAACATGCTAAATTGCGCTCGCATACACATTATGTAATGGCCTTTGGGATCTTAATCATTTTGGAGCGCAAAACACATTTTGAAACCAAGATTGTACGGTAATTTTATTATTGGTTTCATTAATGTTAAATAAATCAAATTTGTTTTAAGTAATGATTTTTATTTTTTTTTATTTTATACATATGTTTATTGATGAGTTTTATTATAAATTTTTTTAAATATATACACATTCAAGCTTTTCAAGTCAAGTTCAAGTTTTTATCAAACTTTATCAAGTCAAACTCAAGCTTAGATTGATAAAACTTGACAAGCTATTAAGATAAGCTCAAACTTACAATTTTAATATCAAACTATGCTCAAGCCTTATTAAACATAAACTCAGCTCGATTCAATTACACCCTAGTCAGCCTTAAGGGCACCAATATCCAAACTACTCTCTATTGTATTTCTGTTAATGTTAAAAAAAAAAACACAAAAAGCTATTTTGCAAATGAATGCCCCACTTCAAATATATCGATCGTGTCTATGTGGTCACTTAAACGATATGCCCCCTTGAATATCCTTTTATTAGCTCTGTTTTTCTAAAGTTTGTTTTCTTATTTATTTGCCACATATGGTTTTGTACACAAATTTTTAGAAAAACGGATTTTATACCACTTTTGACAAATTAAGAAATAATTAAATTTTTTTAATTAAGTATTTTTTTTAACGGCGAGTTAGTAGTTAGTAATTCGAGTTTATAGTGACATTCAATTGCCCAGTATGCAAGCATCGAACATTCTCCTAAGGGGATAAGCTCCACTCCTGCTTCTTTTTAATTCGCGCTCTTGAAGATTCTTGGTAAGACTCAAACTCAAGACCTCTCTAAGAATACCTCCCAATGTTACCTTTGGTGAGATTTTTTAATTAAATATACATAAATAAATAACAATCAAATAAACATTATTAAAAAAGAAAAATTTGAAATACAAATATCCTACTTGAGATTTTGCTATATTAAGGTAGTGTTTGATAACAAATTAATTGGTCTTAATTGAAAAATAGACTAGTTAATTAAGTCACTTTAAGCATGTTTATTTTGGGTTGAAATTTAATACATGACTTTCTAGAAAAAGTCACACATGAGAGGGTCTCTATATTAAGTCATGACTTATTTTCATAAGTTTACATTATTACCCTCCAACTCTTTAATATTATCTTATATAAAAGGGTATAAGTATTTTTATTTAGCTCAGACACTTTATTCAACACACAAAACAAACAACTATATATCCTTCTACAAACAGA
Organism: Glebionis coronaria; assembly: GCA_025667525.1. Lineage (NCBI taxonomy): Eukaryota > Viridiplantae > Streptophyta > Magnoliopsida > Asterales > Asteraceae > Glebionis > Glebionis coronaria. The sequence continues at coordinate 236,756,503 of CM046881.1, forward strand.
CAACATATATCTAGAAAGATACTTTAATTTTACCAGACTTAATGAAAAAAATCAAACAAACATGCCCTAAGTAAAAGATTGGGTATTTGAGCATATATGATAATTTTAAGTTCTATATTAATTATATGATTTAATTCTATTTGAATATCAAAGTTATCTAAAATATGGGGGGACTCATCCGCGCATTCCATCTCACTAGCATCCAATGGGTGAGACTAAATCACCATTTTACACTGCAGGGGTATTTTCGTCATTTTGCCCGACCACTATATAAGCTTTCTTTTACTTCTTTCTCATAAAACACACACACACGTTTCTTTTTTTCTCTCTCTACCTTCGATCTACTTTCTCTCTCAATAACTAATCCATCAGAGATTCATGATCAATAATCACTATTCGATCCATCATCAGCTTTCTTTGATTAAGATCTATAATAACGAATCGATCCATCATCAGGTTTGATTACGAACTATTCTTATTTTTAGCTTATTTGGTTGAAATAAACTTATTAATTTATCATCATTCTAGTTATAAGCTTTTAATCAGCTTATTTTGAATTAAATATATTGACGATTTGTTCTTAATTATTATCTACCTTATTAGGTGATTTATGTGAATAGGCTGATTTGTTTAAATAACCTTATGAATAAGCTCATCTGTTTGAATGAGCTTATGAATAAGATTTTGAATTAGATGAGAGTTATGAATAATCTTGTGAATTAGATGATTTGAATTTATTATGTTTGTAGAAACTGGAAGGAGGGGGGGGGGGGGGGGGGGGGGGGGGGGTTGAATAGTTTTTTATATTTACTTGTTTAAAAATCGGTTTTCAAAAATCCTTTTTTCAAAAACTTAGACTTAAGTGATTATGTGAAATCTTCTTATGCACAATATGAATAATAGATAGTGGATATAAAATAATAATCACAAGTATATGCAAGGAAAAAATAATGAATGTAAAGAGATAAGGAAAAGAAAGATCAAACCAAACACCAAAGATTTATAGTGGTTCGGCAACGAAGCTCACTCCTCATTCCTACTCCACCCCTCGAGTACTCCTTATTCGAGAGTTCACTAATCAACAAGCTCTTTAAGGTGGAGAAACCGTATACGTCGCTTAACCAATTTCTGGCTCTAAGCTAATAGTCGAGCCCTAATCTTAGCTAGGACCAATCTACACCAATATACTTTAAGGCCTAAGTATTAACCACAGTACATACACAACTTCCAAATTTACACAATAATTTGGATCTTCACAACTACACCAGAATGAAAATAAAGTTTGATCTTCAATGGATCTTTTGGTAGACACAACACTTCAAGGATGAAAGTGTTCTTCTTTTTGCATTTGAGAGAATGAGAGGGGAGGAGAAAGATTCACTTATAAATAAGTAGTAATCAACCAAATAACCAAGGATTTGAGTGATTTTTAAGAAGGTGGATTAAATATAGAAATTTGTGTGCAAAAGAGGTGAAAAGAAGATCTGGAAATGGTCCACTATTTATAAGACAAGGCTCCAACGGATCTTTCTGGCCACGGTTCAATAAATGACCTACGGTTCAATATTGATAACTTAACCGCATAGGCATTTAAGGAACCGCCCATACTAGACTCCACTCCTTTTTGTCTTTTAGTGGGTTAGTCACATCTGGTGAAGTTTTTATCCTCAAAGGATATTCCTAAACCATATGGAATATGCCATTTTCAAACTTCTAATTTAGTGATTTTTAAGAAGGTGGATTGAATCAAGAAATTTGTGTGTAAAAGAGGTGAAAAGAAGATCTGGAAATGGTCCACTATTTATAAGACAAGGCTCCAACGGATCTTTCTGGCCACGATTCAATAAATGACCTACGGTTCAATATCGATAACTTAACCGCATAGGCATTTAAGGAACCGCCCATACTAGACTCCGCTCCTTTTTGTCTTTTAGTTGGTTAGTCACATCTGGTGAAGTTTTTATCCTCAAAGGATATTCCTAAACCATATGGAATATGCCATTTTCAAACTTCTAATTTAATAAAACATTTTCTTAAAAATAATGTTTATTAAAATCTTTTGTCACTTAAAAATAAAAGTGAGTATTAAGAAAAACTAAATCCTTGATCACTTAGTTAGGTTGAGAACTTGTTTATTCATACCTTTAGAGATAATGGATGAAATGAAAAATACTTGAACTCAAGAATTCGATTTTTGTTATTTTGTAAATGCTTGTTTTATATATTGTCGTAATCAAAACCAAGTGAGACCGAAAAATGCAAGTAACATTTTTAGACATCATTGCATTAACAATCTCCTCCTTTTTGATTCAAACAATACATAAACTCAATTAAGTATGAAAACAAGATTTTCGAATACGAGTTTATTTCATTTCTCCCCCTTTGTCGAAGCAAAAAAGGTAGCAAAAGTCTTGGAGGTAGAGAAGAAACAAACTTTGCTAATGCTCCTCCTTGGTGCTTACTCCCCTTGCTTGGGAGACCAAGGAATCAAGCTATGGTGAAAAGCTTATAGAAGGGTTAGAAGAAGAAAAAGAAACACCCAACATAATATAGCAAAGGTCACATAATAAAAGAAATAAGAAGAGAACAAAGATCCATAAGAAATCATGTTAATCCAAAAATATGAAAAGATACAAGGAAAAAATTAGTCATTCAAAGATGTATGAAACACAAGCCTAAAACTTAAGCGTGAATCTAATTCTAGTTACACTAGAATTCTAAGATTTGCTTAAATTAGATGTCTTATTAATAAGCAACCCACATGCTTAATTAGAAGACGAAGTAGTAGCGAAATATGGTGGTGGAGGCTTTGCAATGGTCTCATAGTCATAATAGAGAGGAGACTTGACTAAGAGACTCTTGATGTAAATCAACTCCTCATAGATATGAGCCATATCAAGATGTTAATACTAACAACAATGACTGTTGGAAATACGTTTTACATATTAAGAAGGATCGGTCACTCCAATGATAGTCCATGTAATAGCTCGTAGTTTAGTTATTTATCTTTATTAAACAAACAAACCAAAGCCTAGCCTACAACATGTGTAGGCCGGCCCATGTATTAGCCCAAGCCCATGTAGAAGCCCAAGCCATGATAAGGTCTTGGGTATATAAACCCTCTCCTTAGATGGAGAGGGTAGTGTGGTTCTTCATTTTACACATAGTAGAAAAGTGTTTTTCTTTCACTTTCTCTCTCTAAGTGTGTGTGTTCTCACCATCTCTCTATCTCTTTCTCTTTCTAAAACATAAGCAAGATTTACATATCCTACAAATGGTATCAAGAGCCATGGGATGATTGTATTGTTCATGTGTTTGTGTTCTTGATTCATACGCCTATTTGATCCATTTTTACACACGTCCAAAATTTTTTTTTTGTGTTCTTTATGGTTTTTTCTTGATACAAATATTCTACATAGTTGTGGTAGGGATTTGGTATAGTTACTTTGGCTAAAAACACAAAATTTTTGGGTGTTTTGATCATTTTTTGGCTTAAAATCACGAATTGGTTGAGTTTTGTCCGAGAAAAGTGGGATTTATTCCGATCAGGTCATCGAAAAAGGGTTTATAGGACATTCCGATCAGTGTAATCGAAATAGGGTTTAGGGAATCCGATTTTGGTACATTCCGATTTGGTATTCCGATCTGGTATTCCGATTTGGCACATTCCGAAAAGGGACATTCCGATTTGGCACATTCCGAAAAGGGACATTCCGATTTGGTACATTCCGATTTAGGACTTTCCGATCTTTGACATTCCGATTATGGTTTATTCCGATTAGGGACATTCCGATCAAGGTTATTCCGATAGGGCTTATTCCGACGACTTTCTTTCCAACTGATATTCCGATCACTATTCCGATCAACATTCCGATGACCATAATTTATTCCTTGTGTGTAATCTTGACTTGGAATTTTTGGTTTATCGAGGACATATTTTAGGGGATTTTAACATTGTTTCTCGACTTCAACTCACAACAACAAACACATTTACTTTCTTTCATTGATCAATCAACGTTTGTAAATCTTAACTTATTGAAACGGAGTACACATCTCTTACGGATAAGTCCATCCTCTCGGGTACGGATAATCGTCCACCAATGTTGGTGAAGACTATGTATGAGGAATGGGCTTCCCGAATGGAACTTTATATGTTGAACAAGGAGAATGGACATCTCATTTGGGCATCGGTGCTCAATGGACCATTAGATTATGGTACAGTGACGGAAGGTACAACTACTCGTCCTCGCACAACGGGTGAATTTACTGGAGATATGAAGATTCAAGACAAATGTGATAAGTATGCTACAAACATCATTCTCCAAGCCCTTCCTCCAGATGTCTACAAACTCGTCAGCAAACATAAAGTTGCCAAAGAGTTATGGGATAGAATTCGTGTTCTCATGCAAGGCACCTCGTTAACTAAACAAGAACGAGAGTGTAAGCTTTATGATACTTTTGATAAGTTTGCCTATGTGCCAGGGGAGACTCTCAATGATTACTATCTGAGATTTACCCTATTGTTGAATGAGCTCAATATCTATGGCATGACAATTCCTACCTTTCAATTGAACACCAAGTATTTGAACACTCTTCCTTCAGAATGGAAAAAATACGTGACGGATGTTTAATTGGCTAAACTTGCATAACACCAATGTGGATCAACTTCAAGCTTTTCTTCAACAACACGAATGCCATGTGATCGAGGCTCGGTTGTCTACACCTCAAGTTCATGATCCACTTGCAATGTATGCTTCTCAACAAAACATGGCTTATACTTATCAACAACCATCATACTTGCAGCAACCACCACCACACACCTATCAGCAACCATCTTATCAACCACCAATGATGCCACAGCAAGCATTTCAACAAGGTGTTCATCAACAATCTTTTCCACAGCAACCACCATATCAGACATCACCATCACAAGCCAACACCTCTCCAATGGGCTATACTCCTCAGCAAGGATATTTTCCAATAGAAGCACAACCAACACAAGCTTTCTACTCTAATGAACTTCCACCAATCCAAGCACCGGTCTTTACTCCAAATGATACGCCAGCTGATGTTCTAAACCATCTCACAGCCTACTTGTCAAAACTTGTTGCAACTAGAGGATTTCCACCAACAAACAATCAGCTCCGCACCTCATCAAATCCTCGACAACAAGCCACTGTTCAAGATGGTCAAGTGACTGTGCAACCAATTCAGGGAAGGCAAAATTCATATGGACCTCCTACAAGGACTGGGAACAATCAAGCTGTGAATTCTCAAGATAGTGGAAATGGGAGTCCTATTGGTCCTAAGAAGGTTGTGACTTGCTACAATTGCCGAGGACAAGGTCATATGGCTAGGGAATGCACTCAGCCGAAAAGGAGGAGAGATGATGCATGGTTTCGTGAGAAGATGTATTTGGTTGATGCTCAGTCTAAGGGGAATATTTTGGATTCAGAGGAGTTAGCATTTCTTGCAGACCCAGGGGCAGCAGATACTGAAGGCATTGCACTCGTTTCTACTTCTAATGCAACTTATCAAGCAGATGATCTTGACGCATATGATTCGGATTGTGATGACATTCACTCTGCCCAAGCTGCTCTCGTTGCTAATCTCTCTCACTACGGTTCTGATGTCGTCAGTGAGGTACCAACCACATCTAATAATATTGATGATAACCAACATCAAGTTGGGCATGAAAATGACAACCTCGAACAACATTCGGGAACTAGTAACTCAAATGACGTGGTACCCAATCCTACACATTTGAGTGAACCTCAACCAAATGCTACGACGGGTATGGCATCTTATGCTCAACATGATTTGGTCATGGTGCCTAAACATATTATTGATCAAATGCATATGGATCTCAGACAATCCGTAGATACGAATTCCACCCTAACAGCTGAGCTTGCGTTGCATAAAGAAAAGGTCAAAGCTTTTGAAATGGTCCCTCAAGCAGAGAAAATAACATGTTCTGAATTTGACCAATTTCGTTTTAAAAAGATTGAACACTTGAAAGAAATAGAATCATTAAAAGCTAATCTTTCCAATGAATTAAAAGAAAAAGAGTCGGTTGTCAATGATTTTCAGAAACTTAAAATGGATTTCGAAACTCTCAAGTCTAAAAAGTTTGAAACGGAAATTAATGCCACCAAACTTCTTAAATTCAAAGAACAACAGCTTTTAAAACAATACGCTTCCACAGAAAAGGTTCATCTTTTAACTAAATCATTTAAAGAACGCGAACTTAAGCGTCTTCAAGATTTACCCCCTAATCCCGGTTATGCAAAACAAGCTCAGGAACATATTCCCGGTCTTTATGATATGACCATAATTAGCAAATCAAAAGAAGCACCTTTTGTTCGTAGTACTGAGGAGACACAGTCACTTGCGGATGAAACTCATTCTAAAATGCTTTCAAAATTCCATACAATTGATTATGATCACCATAACAAAGATCAATTTTCTAAAAAGACCCGCATTCGCTTACAAAAGGAATTAGCTGAATTGACAGTTCTTGTGCCCCAAAGTTTGTCAAATGAAAACCCTCCTAGTACGTCTCCTACACTTGTCAAAACGGATTTAACGAAGTTAATTCCACCGGTGAGTAACGCGTCCATTAACTTAAATGCGATACACCAACACTTAGCCGATTTTGACAAGGTCATTTTGGAACGTACGACGGCTTCGGCCATAACGGAAGGTGAATGGAACTTTGAGCACACTAGAGCTGCGTTTCGAGACAAAATTGTTCCGTTTGTAAAGAATGTTAAGGCTTGTCTTAGTAATCTTGATCAAGATTTGCTTTTGGAAATAGAAGAAGTTAGACGTGTTTTCAATGAAATGGATGATGCTTATGAAAACATTTTACTTGAAATAGAACGGGTTTCACGCCAAAATGATCAGCTTCTGAAGCAAGTGATGTCTCATGATATAGTCTCCGTCTGTGTGAATAACAGTGTTGATAATGATTCTATTGTGCATAATTGAATCTGTGGATAATGTGGTAGATAGTACTTGTCACGAATCTGACGCTGAATTTTTAAAGCTTCAAGACTCATATTCTTCACTTTCAAAACGTTTTGATGAGATTCAAACACATTGTATTTCGCTTGAATGCAAGCAACAATTTATTCAAGAAATCTTTAAAACGTCATTCGAAGGTGTTAATATCGATGATGCAAACTTTGAAAAGAATTTTCGATTGAACTTGCAATCAAAACAGCGTCAGCCAAGTGACAACGTTGCTAAATCTTTGCCGATTGAAATAGAGAAATCTAAGGAGCTTAACTGTGTGAACGTACTTGAGGCCGCTGAGAATTTTAAACTTGATCTAGATAATCGAGTTTCCAAGATTTTGTCCAAAGTTGATAATTTAAAACAGAAAGATACACGACTCTTTGATTCAGTAAAGCCCGCATGTGCTAATACCACTGCACAGAATCAATCCTTGATTGAACAATTGAATCGAAAGTCGGTGGAAATATCTGATTTGAGGGAACAAATTTGTGATAAAAATCTGGTCTTGGCTGAGTTAAAGGAAACACTTCGTACTCTAAAAGGTAAGAATGTTGTGGATAACACAGCCACTGTCTCAGCATCGTCCTCTAGGGCAATCAAAAGGATCCTTATAGCCGTCACACCATTTAATAAGGGCCCTAGGACTAAACCATCTCAAACTTTGGTCACTAAAGATAAGGCGGAATCAAAACCAGCTTCTAATATTCCCGTGTTGCCTTCTACAGGAGTAAGCACCACTACTAAGACTCAAAGATCTAAGCTTAAAAGAACCAAGAAGAAAGATAGGATCTTGCCCCCATCTAGTAGTCAGGTGAAGAAGAAAGTAGGAGCCCATCCTAGGAATGTTATTTCTGTTTTGAATAAAAAGAATCATGTAGCTAAACCTAAAGGCTCTGCGGTTGTGCAGCGTTCTAAGCCTAGTGTGAATTCTAATTTGAAATGTTTGAATTGCAATGAATGTATGTTTTCTAGTCGTCATGATTCTTGCCTTATTGACCATGTGAATGAGATGTATGCCCGGAAAAATAGATTAGAATGGAAACCGACTGGGAAAGTGTTAACCCAAGTTGGTTGGATGTGGCGCCCCTCTGGTAGAACTTTCACTATAGTAGGAAATACGTGCCCTTTAACTAGGATCACTCCCACTACAGCGAAGAAAGCGTGCCCTTTAACTAGGAGTACCAAGGCTACCAAAACACAAGCGTGTCCTTTAACTAGGAACACTGTCACTACTGTAGGAAACAAGTGCCCTTTAAATAGGTCTACTCCCACTGTAGTGCCCGCGAATAATCCAAAACCTAAGAAAGTTGGAACAGTAAAACCTGTTAGTGCTAAGACTCACATTAGAAAACGCAGGAAATCTAAGGGTCACAAAAATGTTAGCAATTCGGATAATATTCTGTCTGTATCTGCTAACACTCCGGAACCAATAGTTTCCAATGCATTGTCTACTGTTGTTGTTGAAAACAGGTGGTCCAAATTGTTCTCTGGTATTTGGACTCTGGTTGCTCCAAGCATATGACTGGAGATCGCTCTCAGCTTAGAAATTTCGTCAGCAAGTTTCTTGGTACGGTTAGATTTGGAAATTATCATATTGTAAAGATAATGGGTTATGGTGAATATCATATTGGGAATGTTATCATTTCAAGAGTGTATTATGTGGAAGGTCTCGATCACAACTTATTTTCTGTGGGACAATTTTGTGATGCAAACCTAGAAGTTGCTTTTCGAGAGCATACCTGCTTCATTCGTAATTTGGAAGGGGTTGATTTATTGAAAGGTACTCTAGGGAATAATTTGTATACTTTGTCTCTACAAGACATGATAGCCGCTTCTCCCGTATGTCTTCTCTCCAAAGCATCGAAGACTTAATCATGGTTATGGCATCGACGGTTATCTCATCTTAACTTTGACGCTATTAATCATTTGGCGAAAACCGAACTTGTTCGTGGTCTTCCTAAACTTTCATTTCACAAGGATCATTTGTGTTCCGCGTGTACAATGGGGAAAAGCACTAAGAAATCTTATAAACCCAAGACGGAAGACACCAACCAAGATAAACTTTATCTGTTGCATATGGATCTTTGTGGGCCAATGCGTGTTGAAGGTCTTAGTGGTAAAAAGTACATCCTCGTCATTGTCGATGATTACTCTCGGTTTACATGGGTGAAATTTCTTAAAACAAAAAATGAGGCACCTAAATTCATCATCGGATTTCTCAAGATGATTCAAGTGCGTCTCAACACTACCGTCCGACGCATTCGTACAGATAATGGAACCGAATTTATGAATCAAATCTTGCGTGATTATTTTGAAGAAGTTGGCATATCTCATGAAACATCCGTTGCACGCACTCCACAACAAAACGGTGTCGTTGAAAGGCGAAATCGCACACTTATGGAAGCTGCTCGAACGATGTTAATTTACGCAAAGGCTCCATTGTTTTTATGGGCAGAAGCAGTATCTACAGCAGTGTACACCCAAAACCGGTCACTAATTCGTAAATGCCATTGTAAAACAACTTATGAGCTTCTCCATGGAAAAGTACCAGATTTATCATATCTTCATGTATTTGGTTCTCTATGCTATCCAAATAATGATGGTGACAATTTGGGAAAACTTCAACCAAAGGCTGATATTGGTATTTTCATTGGTTACGCACCCGCAAAGAAGGCATACCGAATCTACAACCCTAACTCTCGCAAGATCCTCGAAACTATGAATGTTGATTTTGATGAGCTGACAACAATGGCTTCTGAGCAAAGCAGCTCTGAACCCGCACTTCATGAAATGGGACCCAGTAATATTAGTTATGGTCTTGTCCCAAACAACCCTACTTCATCATCATTTACACCACCTACTAGGAAGGAATGGGATACGTTGTTTCAACCGTTCTTTGATGAATTCTTTACTCCTCCAAGTATTGTTGCTCCAGAACCTGAGGTAATAGCTCCGGTAACCGAAGTTGTCGCTCCAGCAACCGTTGCACAATCAGATACATCTGCACCTACAATTGGTCAAGATATACCATCAACAAGTAATTCTCAACCAACACCTGTTTCAACTACCCATGTCATGCCTATTGATGATGAAGAGGATGATGATGATCACAATTTGGAATTCGCTCAAATGCGTGAATTTCCATTGTTTGGTGTACCTATTCCCGACCCTAATCAAGCCGGGTCGTCCACCTCAGAGGAAGCTCCTAGTACGGTTTACTCCAATCCACGAATTCGTGAACATGACAGCAAGTGGACAAAGGATCATCCTATAGATTCTATTATTGGTGACCCTAATCGTCCGGTATCCACAGGAAGTCAGTTACAAGAAAGTGCAATGTTTTGTCACTTTGATGCTTTTCTCACTGAAGTTAAACCTAAGACATGGCAACAAGCTTTTACTCAATCATGTTGGATAGAAGCTATGCAAGAAGAACTTAAGGAATTTATACGTCTTGAAGTATGGGAACTTGTCCCATGCCCGGATCAAGTGCAGTTACTCACTTTGAAATGGGTTTACAAGGTGAAACTCGATGAGTTAGGCGGAATATTGAAGAACAAAGCTCGACTAGTAGCTCGTGGATACAAGCAATTATTGGGCATCGACTTTATGGAATCCTTTGCACCTGTTGCCCGTTTGGAAGCTATTCGACTATTCCTCGCTTATACAGCCCATATGAATATGATCGTCTATCAGATGGATGTAAAGACGGCATTTCTTAATGGTGAACTCAAGGAAGAGGTCTATGTTCAACAACCGGATGGTTTTGTGAATCCTAATTATCCTAATCATGTGTACAAGCTTAAGAAGGCTCTCTATGGGTTGAAGCAAGCTCCTCGCGCATGGTATGATCTTTTGTCACAATTCCTCATTACGCAAGGCTTCGCTAAAGGCAAGGTGGATCCCACGCTGTTGATAAGTGTGAAAACACTCATCAATAATGATCCAATTACCACTCAAAACACAGTCAAATACATAATATTTAGCTTTAAAATGTCAGAATTACGTGTGTATTTTGTGTTTGTGTATTTGCAGGTAATATAGGTACATTTGAGACAAACATGAGTTTTCAAGGGATTTTCATGATAAAAGACGAAGAAAAGGACGAAAGATGCTCTAAGGACCTTATTTGCTAAATTTCCAAAGATGGAGGGCTTAAGTTGAAACTTCTACATACATAAAGGATGAAAAGATAGATTTGCTAAAAGTTTTTAAATACATTTGGAAAGAAGTGAAAGACAAAGGACTAAATAGCAAAATAAAAGAAGCAAGTAATATTTACTTGGTCAAATTTGACCAAACCGGTCAAACTCTCACAAACACATCAAACGTCTTCTTCTCCATTCAAGAGAGAGAGACGGTTATATCTTTTCACCTCCCAAACCTGCAAACCCTTATTTAGAACGATCCATGAATATTCAATCGAAGCTTTCAACAGCAAAAATACTCCTCTCCATCTCCTCTAAATGATGGTGTTACTTAATTAGAGTAAAAGTTAAAGACGAAGAAACCCCCAAATATCTGATTGAAGATGATGAAGGACGAGTTCTATTTATCCTCGTATTTTCCACGTGTCGATTGCTTATTGGATCAACCACGTCACTCCAACACCACTAGACGCCTATATAAAGAAGACGAGAGCCTCATTTGCAAGCGGTTAGCTAGGAGTAGATTAGCACATAGTTAGTTAGATAGGACTAGTTAGTTAAAGCTTTTGTAACGAATTCAGTTTCTTTTCAGTTTAAACTTTTGTAACCGTTTCTAGTTTTCTTCCATTAATGAATCTTTAAAAGCTTCTTATATTTTCTTCTTTCTCATCTTTTCCTGTTTATTCCTCTTCTAAGTTTCTGTTTTTCTTTACTGATACTGTTCACGAAATTAGATAAATTGGAGATTCATAGCTTTTTGATAAACTGACACGTTATATCTACTATTCATTTTACTTGGTTTGTTTGATAGTACTGTTACGGAAGGTTTATGATTTGTTTGATAAACTGGCACGTTATCTTCTAGGGTGATTGGTGTTGAGTTTTTTAAGAGAACTGATTGTGTAGATTTTCAGTAGGATTTAAGAAGTAAAAACCTTATCAGCTTTTTGAGCAATATAAGAAGTCTAATAAGTTTTTCTTCTAAGATTTCTTATTCAGTTTTCTAACTGTTTTGAGTAGAGATAACCGTTTGATGTTGTGAAAGTAATATGACGTTTCAGCTTATGATTCTGATAAAAGACTAGTTTTGATTTCTTGTTTTTGAAAGTTTTTCTTATAAAATTGATTCTCAGACTTATTAGTAATAAGCTCATAAGCTCCAAAAGCTTATGAGAAGTTTTTAGTAAATCAAGTTTTTTTTAGTCAGATAGTGAAAAGTTTTCAATTGATGTGATATAGATAAGTGTTTGAAGCATCAGATTCAGAGGTCCTGTTCTTGTTCTTCTTCGTTCGTTTTGGTTTGATGTTGCAGGATTATCAGGTTAAGCAGATTAGTTTGAGTTTACGCAGGTTTCAGTATCGAGAAGTTTTGTTTTGTTTTTGTTTGCTCGTTTAGTTTGATTTTGCAGGTTTAGAGAAGTGTTGATATCAGTTCAAGTACAGTGCATAGCTTCGCATTCAGTGGTCTGTCCTGGAAGTGAGAGAAGGATTTGTAGATTAGATTAGGGGTAGCTTGATCTTTTAGTTCGATTCAGTCAGTTCAGCAGTAGCAGATAGAAAGGGCAGCTCAGCGCTGAACCCTCGCCATCAGCGGACTAGACGACGGATGTGTCGGTTAAGCACTTGTTATATTTTCTGCATTTTAGTGTAAAGATGCTAATGGTAGCGTAATCTGTGCTTGTTTCATGTTTAAATGCCCTTGTTACATGCTTTTCGATATTTGTTAAATTCAGTTCTTCAATTCTAGACCTTTAGCTTAATAAATTTGTGCCCTGTTTGTAGTAGTAGTATTTGGCACAAAAAGATTTTGACTGAATGTGGTTATATCAGTAGAAGAATTTAGGCAGTTTAGCTTGTTAAAAATCTCACATTGATTACTTTAGATCAACTGAGATAGATAGATAAGTTTTTCAAAGGATTAAAAAGAGATAGTGAAATAGTAGCTAGGCAAGAATCGAACCAGAGACCTCTACTTCACACTTGAATGTACTTACCACTGTGCCTTGCTATCTTTTACTCATTAGCATTCTAAGTGAATTCCTTTTAGATGTTAGTTACTTTAGAACAGTGTTGCTTACTAGTTGATAACTAGTTTTATATAGAAATTTATTAAGAATTCATTTTTCTTCTATCTTAGAAACGTAAAATGAGAATTTCGTATATTAGTTACTTTTATAAAAAGTTTGTTACATTTTATTAGTTTGTTATTTTCTTTTAAAAAAAGAAGTGTTAGATTGTTAAATTTTTTAATTGTTAGTAAATTTGGAATTTTGTGAAATAATTGTTGTATTTGCAAACGTGTTTTGTAGAATAGTACGTATACGTAGTATATAGCTATTTTTACATTTTTATATGCTTTGTGCAAAGTAGACATAGAATACCATTCAACTTTATCACCAAAAACAATTAAGTCAAACTTGGAAAGTTATATCAATTCGAATCGAGCTGAGAAAAACGAACTAAAAATACAAATATTAAATGGCGCCGCTGCCGGTTCTTTTCGTGAAGATTAACGGTTTCGAGTGAGACGATTGGATTTTGGGATCCGTTCACTTTGTGAACGTTATTTTTTACGTATTATAAATCAAAAAGATAAAAAAAAAAATCAAAAAGATAAAAATACAAAAAAATAAAAAAATCACAAAATCAATTCTTTTCCTAAAGAATTGAACCAAAAAAAAATAAAAAATCCAAAAAGTAATCTTTTTCCTAAAAGATTACAACAAAAAAATATATATTATATCGATTTCATCGCTTTTTACGTAGATATAGTATTTTTCTTAAAAAAAAACAAATAAATACAAAAATATTTTTTATATATTATTATATGTAAATACGTATACATATACGAACAACCAATAAACATATCTTCCATAAGTATTGCCGAGGCATTACACCGTGTTGAGGGGCGTTCCGGTCCTTGACACGCGTATCGATCCAATTTAATTAAGCAAGAATAGATAAATACTTCCAATTGGCAATAATTCGAAGAATACAAACTACAAAGTGAATAGTTAGGCGACGTGCTATAAAATGCCGTCTAAGGGTCAATAGGTACTTAAGTGCTTCGCGCCACCTAACCCCCCGTTCACTAGTGCGTATTCTAAGAAGGAAGGCTTGATTGGGGGTCTTGCACCCAAGTAGTAATTATATATATATATATACTTTCTTGTGGATATTTCATATCGAACCTCGAGGGAGATAATCTCTTCTCCTTCAAAAGTCGACCGAGGGCTACTCCCTCATTCCTCGTGTTTACTTACACGTGTACTCGCACACGTGTAAACATACCACCTTTGGTGTATTACTTCCTTCCCCGAGGAAGCTTTTAAACGTCATTTTACTTGTATATACATTCGGCCACCTTGTTACACATGGATACTCATTCCATGTTGGAGATCTTGCAACAACGATCCGCCAACGCTATTTATTCGCCTTGTTCGACTTGTGGTGGTCCACACGATACTTATTTATGTGATCAAAATAATGGTTATTATGGGGAGGGATATGCTTACAATGGAACCGAGAACCCTAATTTTCAACCTAACACTCGAATGGACTACACTTGTAATGACTATATGGGATATTCCGGTTTTTCATCACAACCTCCACCATCATTTCATGATCAAACTTTTAATGTGCCATACCAAAACCAAGGATTTTCCAATTATGAAGGTTTTCAAAACAATGAAAATTTTCAAGGCTATAATCAAGAAACCTTTCATAATCAAGGATTTTCAAACAATGTAGGCTTTCAAAATGATGAGAATTTTCCATGCAATAATCAAGACACCTTTCAAGATCAAGGGTTTTCACATTCGACCATTTTGCCACACATGGATACTCGTCCTATTTTGGAGATATTACACGACGAGAAATATCGAGCTATGTATGGGCCTTGTTTGACTTGTGGAGGATCGTATAAGGAAAATAATTGTCAACGATATGCGGTTAATTATAATCAAGGGTTTAATAAGGATTTTCAAAATCAAGAATTTTTAAATCAAGACGATTTTCAAAATGAAGAAAATTTTCAGAGTCCTAATAAAAAAACCGTTAACAATCAAGGCATTTATCATTTCTTGAGTAAAGACGCTTTTAATATGGTAATGCAAGCACTTGAGACAATGCATGAGTCAACTGATCCGAAAATCTTAGGCTTGAGCACATACATCTTGCAACACATGAGACCGAACGATGCTTTACCTGATGATGAGCCTTCTTTGAGAGTAGATGTTGAGGATGATACACTTAGTGATGTTCCTATTATAGACCCTTCCATCTCTCCACCGACTATACTTGAGCCATACACACCTTCATCACCTTTACCTCACATGGGACCCACCGACTCTTTAACCATGGGGGACGAGCCTCTTAGCACTAATACAAACACCGATTTGGATGAATTAACCTTTTCTAGTGTTGAGAACCTTATCCTAATCCAAAGAGAGCTTGAGAGGGTTTCCAATGAACCATGTGATGAGCTTTGTGTTGATACCTCTTCTCCTCATGATCACATTGAGATTTTATCACATATTGACCTTCATGCTACTACTAGTGATTTTGGTGACTTTGATCTTGATGAATTGTTCAAAGAAAAGGATAATGAGATTGAGGAAGAGTTTGTGAAAGACTTGACACAAATAGAGGATGAAAATTGTGATTCTAGTGACGCGTCTTATGCTATATCATCCGATGATTTGTCTTGTCAAGATAACATTCCTAATTTGGATGAAGAGTTTGCTCCTATAGGAAAAGTGGATCCTTCTCCTCTACCACCTTATGATTCTTGTGATGAAACCTTTGATGATCCTTATGATAGTGATGAGTCTTTTACTTCTGATGATGATGACTCCATTTCTTCTATGACTCCTTCACCTATTCCTCTAAGTAATTTTGTGATACATTCAAATCCTCTTTTTGAGACATGTTTTGATAACCCACTTTTTGAGGAGTGTGAAGAACCTAATAATGAGTCTATAGAAGAAGAACCCTTGATTGATATTCCTTCACTGGTTTTTGAGGATTCACCTATTGATTTTCATGATCATATCATCCCTTTGAGTGATTCTCTCATTAATACACCTCCTTTTGAGCCTTATGTTCCCACCCTCCCACCCTTGAAGTTGGTTATTGATGAAGATCCTTTCCTCTTAGAGATTGATACTTTTTCACCTAAGGCACCTTTAGAACTCAAAACCTTTGATATGGACTCTTTTATGGAGATTGATGCCACCATAGAGGATACTCTTACACAATTTGATATAGGGGTCTACGATAGTGTTTCTAATTTGGAAGAGGAGGTTCGTCTTATTACTACATTGCTTTTTGGGAACATAGAGACTACACCTTCTTCACAAGCTACTATTACTATTGATCCTCCTTTCACTATGCCTTCTATGGAAGATTACCCACCTTTTGATGATGATGATGAGCCTAATATGGATATACTTGTTATGAATGTTTTGATACCTACACCTTCATATTCTCATGATGCTTTGATCACTAAGGGGGAATCTTATATGGTTGATATGAGCTCATCTTCTTATTTTCCCATGAAGGGAAAGGTTTTTGATCCTGGGATACGTATCTTTGGGAAAAATTGGTTTTCATCTACTCCACTTAAGAGTGTGCCTTCGATTGATATGCGCTTCTTGTATGAGCTTACTTTGGTGATGCTACCTATTTTGGAGTTGTTCATATGTAGAGATGGAAACTATGTATTTGATCCTGGGGTACTTCATATTTGAGAGATTTTATATGTTGGACAAACTTGAGACACGTTGGACCGTTCCATTTATCAAGGCAGATTTGGTAAATCTTATAGTAAATGGCAACGTGCTAAGTTTGAGTGTATCATGTGAGACGTGCTTCAAAGTGATATCCTTTATTCTCCATGATGGTTTCCCCAAGGACAACTTAATTCGGGGCCGAGTCGAGCTAGCGACTTAGGGTTAAAAAAACTCAAGCATTGAATAACTAGGTTAGAAAACGTAGAGTAGATTTTCAATAAGTTAGGTTTAATTAAAAGGATGTTATAGTAGAGTTGAAGTGGAGGGGTGCCTTTCTTCGTCTTTTTGGTGTTTGTTTCAAGGGTTGCTCTCTCTCATTTCATGCTTGGAGCTTATGGAGGAGGCCCGTGTATCTGGTTCACTTCGATTAGTTTTTGCTATCGTGATATTAAACAATTGTGCTTAAAATGGATACCCTTTAGTTGTCTCTTCCTTAATTTGGGTTAAGCAAAGTAATCAATGTAATAAGTGTAGGGGAGTTCACTCCAATACTCTTAAACATTGAGGACAATGTTTATCTTAAGTGTAGGGGAGACTTCTATCGAAGTGACCTTACCTAGACCATTGCCTTAACTTCATGATAATTGAGAAAATTAATTTTTCAAACATTTTTCAAATTTTTGATCTACTTTGGCCAACAAAAATATGCATTCATAATTTTTGCATCAATCATTTTTCATTTTGCATATCACATTTGCATTGTATATATTCTTTTATTTTTCATCAAAATAAATAAAAAGGAAAAATATAATAAAACATGGTTTTAACAAGTTTAGATTTCTTTGACATATTAGGCCCGCCATGGATATTTTGACTCAACCCGAGTTTGCTTATCTTAGCATTCTATAGCTAGTATCCTTAACCATGTAGTCCTTCATTGGTCTATTAGGCTAAGCATCCACCAATTTCATTATTTGAGATTTTAAATTTGTGGAGAATGGGAAATGATAGAGTTGAAGCAAGTATAAAAGGGCTAGATAAACTTCATGGCAATTACTTGTGGCTAAACCCTTCTCTTCTTTACCTCCAATTTCTTCGCATGTATATAATTGTTAATAAATAATCAAGTACGGTTTTAATCGGTTTGTAATCTCTTATGCATTTTTGGCTAATCATTCATGGTTGGTATGAGTACGTCTTAAGATTCTAAGTTAGCACGTTTTATGTGTACTAGATTTATGTCATGCTCCATACTTAGCGGGTGTTTTTCCTTTTCTTCTTTTCAAATTTCTTTGTGAGGAATAAAGAAAAATAAGAGCGGCTTATGAAAAAAAAATGAGTGGCTAGAAAAAGAAAAAAAAAAAAGAAAAAGAAAGAAAAAGAAAAAAAAATAATGCAAGACTCCCAAGAGGGGCAGTGTGGTGTTAATTATAGTGACTATTGAGTTCCAATATTACCTTGACGTGTTGCGGGGATTCAATAGATTGCTCCAATCCAATATTACCTTGACGGGTTGCGGGGTTGAAGATCCAAAGTCTCAAAAAGATGGCGGATGTAAATTATTGCGTGAGTTTTATTTTTCTTTCCTTAGCGAGTGTGTAGCTACTTATGAAAGCATGACATGAGGATTTTACACATAAGGCGAATGACTTATTACTCTTAATACGGACTTGTATTAATTGTGAGCGGTTTTTCAAGTAATGGATGAGAGGATTACTTAGGATTAAAACCGTGCTTCCTTATTTTTGGATTTTACACTTCTTATACTTCACACTTGAATAAATGACAAATTTGCTCACAAGCAATTTGCTCAATTAATAACCGGTTCCACATTTAATTGTCATGAATAAGTTGATGCACTTTTTACTTGTGAATGCAATGATCCCATTTTTAAGCTTGGTATGGGGAAAGTGAAACTTGAGGGTGATAAATGTCCATGGTACCAAAGCCCTAATTTAAGTCATTGATTTCTTTATGAGTTATTTCCATCAAAACCATTTATGAAAAATCAAAAAATATAAAAATAGAATTGTTTTCTTTGCATTGCATTGTAAATATTCAAAATCATTCATCATATAGCATAGTATAGTTATTAAATCATAAAATGGCCAAGGTTGGTTAATTATGAGAAAAGTGTAACTTTGTGCTTTAAAATGCTGCATTGCATGAGGACATGGCAATGGTCAAGTGGAGGGGAGTTAATAAGTGTGAAAACACTCATCAATAATGATCCAATTACCACTCAAAACACAGTCAAATACATAATATTTAGCTTTAAAATGTCAGAATTACGTGTGTATTTTGTGTTTGTGTATTTGCAGGTAATATAGGTACATTTGAGACAAACATGAGTTTTCAAGGGATTTTCATGATAAAAGACGAAGAAAAGGACGAAAGATGCTCTAAGGACCTTATTTGCCAAATTTCCAAAGATGGAGGGCTTAAGTTGAAACTTCTACATACATAAAGGATGAAAAGATAGATTTGCTAAAAGTTTTTAAATACATTTGGAAAGAAGTAAAAGACAAAGGACTAAATAGCAAAATAAAAGAAGCAAGTAATATTTACTTGGTCAAATTTGACCAAACCGGTCAAACTCTCACAAACACATCAAACGTCTTCTTCTCCATTCAAGAGAGAGAGACGGTTATATCTTTTCACCTCCCAAACCTGCAAACCCTTATTTAGAACGATCCATGAATATTCAATCGAAGCTTTCAACAGCAAAAATACTCCTCTCCATCTCCTCTAAATGATGGTGTTACTTAATTAGAGTAAAAGTTAAAGACGAAGAAACCCCCAAATATCTGATTGAAGATGATGAAGGACGAGTTCTATTTATCCTCGTATTTTCCACGTGTCGATTACTTATTGGATCAACCACGTCACTCCAACACCACTAGACGCCTATATAAAGAAGACGAGAGCCTCATTTGCAAGCGGTTAGCTAGGAGTAGATTAGCACATAGTTAGTTAGATAAGACTAGTTAGTTAAAGCTTTTGTAACGAATTCAGTTTCTTTTCAGTTTAAACTTTTGTAACCGTTTCTAGTTTTCTTCCATTAATGAATCTTTAAAAGCTTCTTATATTTTCTTCTTTCTCATCTTTTCCTGTTTATTCCTCTTCTAAGTTTCTGTTTTTCTTTACTGATACTGTTCACGAAATTAGATAAATTAGAGATTCATAGCTTTTTGATAAACTGACACGTTATATCTACTATTCATTTTACTTGGTTTGTTTGATAGTACTGTTACGGAAGGTTTATGATTTGTTTGATAAACTGGCACGTTATCTTCTAGGGTGATTGGTGTTGAGTTTTTTAAGAGAACTGATTGTGTAGATTTTCAGTAGGATTTAAGAAGTAAAAACCTTATCAGCTTTTTGAGCAATATAAGAAGTCTAATAAGTTTTTCTTCTAAGATTTCTTATTCAGTTTTCTAACTGTTTTGAGTAGAGATAACCGTTTGATGTTGTGAAAGTAATATGACGTTTCAGCTTATGATTCTGATAAAAGACTAGTTTTGATTTCTTGTTTTTGAAAGTTTTTCTTATAAAATTGATTCTCAGACTTATTAGTAATAAGCTCATAAGCTCCAAAAGCTTATGAGAAGTTTTTAGTAAATCAAGTTTTTTTTAGTCAGATAGTGAAAAGTTTTCAATTGATGTGATATAGATAAGTGTTTGAAGCATCAGATTCAGAGGTCCTGTTCTTGTTCTTCTTCGTTCGTTTTGGTTTGATGTTGCAGGATTATCAGGTTAAGCAGATTAGTTTGAGTTTACGCAGGTTTCAGTATCGAGAAGTTTTGTTTTGTTTTTGTTTGCTCGTTTAGTTTGATTTTGCAGGTTTAGAGAAGTGTTGATATCAGTTCAAGTACAGTAGCATAGCTTCGCATTCAGTGGTCTGTCCTGGAAGTGAGAGAAGGATTTGTAGATTAGATTGGGGGTAGCTTGATCTTTTAGTTCGATTCAGTCAGTTCAGCAATAGCAGATAGAAAGGGCAGCTCAGCGCTGAACCCTCGCCATCAGCGGACTAGACGACGGATGTGTCGGTTAAGCACTTGTTATATTTTCTGCATTTTAGTGTAAAGATGCTAATGGTAGCGTAATCTGTGCTTGTTTCATGTTTAAATGCCCTTGTTACATGCTTTTCGATATTTGTTAAATTCAGTTCTTCAATTCTAGACCTTTAGCTTAATAAATTTGTGCCCTGTTTGTAGTAGTAGTATTTGGCACAAAAAGATTTTGACTGAATGTGGTTATATCAGTAGAAGAATTTAGGCAGTTTAGCTTGTTAAAAATCTCACATTGATTACTTTAGATCAACTGAGATAGATAGATAAGTTTTTCAAAGGATTAAAAAGAGATAGTGAAATAGTAGCTAGGCAAGAATCGAACCAGAGACCTCTACTTCACACTTGAATGTACTTACCACTGTGCCTTGCTATCTTTTACTCATTAGCATTCTAAGTGAATTCCTTTTAGATGTTAGTTACTTTAGAACAGTGTTGCTTACTAGTTGATAACTAGTTTTATATAGAAATTTATTAAGAATTCATTTTTCTTCTATCTTAGAA
This sequence comes from Glebionis coronaria, assembly GCA_025667525.1. Classification (NCBI taxonomy): domain Eukaryota; kingdom Viridiplantae; phylum Streptophyta; class Magnoliopsida; order Asterales; family Asteraceae; genus Glebionis; species Glebionis coronaria. Next base: position 236,777,977 of record CM046881.1, read on the forward strand.
ACGTAAAATGAGAATTTCGTATATTAGTTACTTTTATAAAAAGTTTGTTACATTTTATTAGTTTGTTATTTTCTTTTAAAAAAAGAAGTGTTAGATTGTTAAATTTTTTAATTGTTAGTAAATTTGGAATTTTGTGAAATAATTGTTGTATTTGCAAACGTGTTTTGTAGAATAGTACGTATACGTAGTATATAGCTATTTTTACATTTTTATATGCTTTGTGCAAAGTAGACATAGAATACCATTCAACTTTATCACCAAAAACAATTAAGTCAAACTTGGAAAGTTATATCAATTCGAATCGAGCTGAGAAAAACGAACTAAAAATACAAATATTAGCTGTTCATTCAGAAACGAGGTAAAGATATGATTATGGTACAAATATATGTTGATGATATTATATTTGCAGCTTCGACCCAAACCTTATCCGACGAGTTTGGGACACTCATGTCTTCCAAGTTTAAGATGTCAATGATGGGCAAGGTATCATTCTTCTTAGGTCTTCAGATATCTCAGAGTCCCAGAGGCATCTTTATCAATCAATCCAAGTATGCCTTTGAATCACTAAAGAAATATAAGATGGAATCTTGCGACCCTGTGGATACTCCAATGGTGGAAAAAACTAAGCTTGATGCAGATCCACATGGAGTTGCCGTTGATCCGACATTGTATCGTGGAATGATCGGTACTCTTCTGTATATCACAGCTAGTCGACCTGATCTTCAGTTTGCTATATGTATGTGTGCTCGGTATCAAACTCGACCTACTGAGTTACACTTGGCTACTATGAAACGGATCTTTCGATATCTTAAAGGAACCATTAATCGGGGACTTTGGTATTCGAAGGACTCTTCGATTACACTCATGGCATATGCAGATGCGGATCACGCGGGTTGTCAAGACACAAGGCGTAGCACGAGTGGAACTTTGCAACTACTAGGAGATCGTCTAATCAGTTGGGCATCGAAAAGGCAGAAAGCGCTGCAATTTCAAGTACGGAAGCAGAATACATAGCTATGTCCGGTTGCTGTGCTCAAATTCTTTGGATGAGATCGCAATTAACCGACTATGGTCTAGGTTTCAACAAGATTCTGATGTACTGCGACAACAAAAGTGCAATTGCCTTATGCTGCAACAATGTTCAATTCTCCCGGTCGAAGCATATTGACATTCGCTACCACTTCATCAAGGAGCAAGTGGAAAATGGAGTGACCGAGCTTTACTTTGTCCGATCTGAGTATCAATTGGCGGATATTTTCACGAAGGCTTTAGATCGCGCTCGCATTGAATTTTTGGCCGACAAGCTAGGAATGAGAACCTTCTCGCCTGAGACTCAAAAGGAACTGGCAGATGAAGCGAAAGAATAGTGATGGTAAACTATTCTCTGTATCCTTGGTGATCATCTGTATATATTGTTTATATTTTTATCCACAAAAGCAAAATACAAAAATATAAAACCATATAAAAATCATAAAAACTGAAAAAATCTAGAAAAATCCAAAAATATTTTTACTTTATTTTTCAAAGCCATGTCTTTTGGTACGATAATATTTACGGCCTTAGAAATGTTGATTAATATCGACACGGCGCCATAAATAGAGTTCGTACAAATGTGATAAATATTTCATAAAACATGCCTAAATGGCTTGTAGTTATTTCAGACTGCAACCCGGTTTTCATATTAAAGTCAAGTATTTCTTATGAAAGCTTTTGCTCACAACGGGAATTAATTTTATCGGGCAAGGTTTACTTTAAAACCTTATAAGGGATCAAGTTTACTTTATAACTTGGTCTAACACAAATATATGTACACCTCAGTGCATTTATTTATTACAACAAGAGAAATCTTGTTTTTATGAAGTTATCATCTCTACAACCATAGCAATCTACAATTGGTATCTACATACTCGACGATGCGACTACTCAACCGACGACTACAGCTCTTTCAATAGAACAAGGGTCAACATTTGAGGGGGAGCAATTGTCAAGCATTCAGAATCTTCGATGCCGAAAGTGCCAAGCTCACTAATTGGTGTCAAGACAACAATGCCAATCGTACACGTGGTGTCAAGAGATGACTTCAGACGTGACGAGGCGACCAACATATGCTGACAAGAACCATTTGATCTTATCATATGATGTTCTCATCTATCAGGTCCAACCTTGTCAATTCTTTTCTAATATGGTGAATATGTGATCATGTTACAAGTCGGTATCATATCTCATACATTTGATATCCTGAAGATTAAACGGACATGCATTTTTCTTCCCAAAACCTTTGTTAAAACTTCATTAAATCAATTGATATTAAAAACATCGATTGGGTTAATATTTTTAATATGGGGGAGAAAATGTGATTTAATATGGGATATTATCACAAATGGTTTGACTTAAAGTGCTGGCTGATCCCGACATATGCGAAATGTTTTCGAATATCGTGGCATATGTTAAGGGGGAGCAAAACGGATTTGCATATCAAAATGGATTTTCATAGTGACATATACTTACCCAAAACCCATTTATTTCACGACGATGAAGATTGTGGTGACATAAGGATGATAGGATAGGTTAAGTCCTATGATTCTTCCAAAACCGGAGGAATCTTCCCAAGGACATTCCATAGCTAGAAATAGTAGTCCTTAGGAAAGATGGAGAAAGATTATGAACGTAGCTGAATGCCGACCAAGTACTTAAGTTAGCACTGGAACAATCACAACAAGGTGCTATTTATGACGTATTGGTAAGCATTGAAGGGGTTGAAGAATGAAAAAGAATTGTAAAGATAAAGGGTGTAAAGAAAGAAGCCCTCCTTACAACTTTAGGCAGAAACCGGGTCAACACATATGCTATTGAGATCATTTTAATGATGCTCGATATTGAAGATAGACATCATGGACCCAGTGATGCAATGCACAACCCATCCCAGCTAACTCAGATATCTCTTAAAAGATATTTGTTTTAATCACACGGAGACTACGCATTATCTATTGATTTATTCACTCTGAATAAATTGGTATTGAAAAGGTGGCACTCCTCTCCAGCCTCCGATTACTAAAATCCAAAGTGCACGATCGAGTCTAGAGCCATTTGAGATCATCAAAATCTCATTAGGACACACTTTCATAATTCCTTGCTTCTTCATACACTGTGAAAAGCAAGAAAGATCTTAAGAGTCCTACGCAAAATCTTCATGATCTTGCCTGAACATCCGAGTAATACAAAAGTATTTACAATGAAGATGGAAATCCTTCTTGATCGAATATCAAAAAGCTCATGGTAGGTGACTTGTGCGATTCTTTATGAATAAAACTTGTGATAACTGGAAAGCAACAGTGGTTTAATTCTTAACTGAATTTAAACACGTTCCAGGCCTCTACGCAATATCTTAGTGATCTTTCTAGAACACTCAGAGTGATACCTTAGTGTTCACAGTGATGAGTGGAAATCCTTCTAGTGTTAACCTCAAACAGCACTTGGTAGGTAACTTGCAAGATTCAATATGAATCAAGCTCGTGACAACTGGAAAGCAACGATGGTGCGATTCTTTAATGAATCAAACTTGTTCCAGGAATCAGAATTGACGGCTTTAATCATGCGGATAATTTTATCCAAATGATTCACTCTTTACGTTCGCAGTCAGCTTTGGACGGTCGAGTAAAGAGAACGGGTTTACCCGCGAAATATTGTCAAGGAGATTTTTAATTAAATCTACCTGCCACAAGTACGATATTTTATATCGTCCAACGGTCTTCACCGACCGGAGGTAAAATGCTACCGAATTAGAATGAAATGTTCAAAGCCATTTCGTTCGTGTCTACTTATGTTGCGGCATTTGAAGACGGTGGCGTTGCGGGATCCAAGAAGAAGTCGTCCCCGCATGCTTATACTTTATGCACTTAATACGTCATCTAATTCAAGAAAGCCTAAAAGTTAAGTCTTCCGCTGTATCGAACTCTGAAGTTTTCAAGAATTTCGAAGGTATAAGTATGTGGGACGTGAGGTCACGAAGAGGCGAAGATCACAAGTGATGGATGCACGAGATCAAGGCAAGAGATTAATTCTCAAGATTGATATCAAAGATCACATCAACATGTTCACCAGAAAAGAAAAAGAAAAGAAAGACGAAGACTACGAGCTCAAGACAAGTATAGTATGCTAGGTTTATTTTATTATTGTAACTTGGGTAACACCCTTGTTTGGAGTGACCTCCCTTAGGGGGAGATTGTTGGAAATATGTTTTACGTATTAAGAAGGATCGGTCACTCCAACGATAGTCCATGTAATAGCTCGTAGTTTAGTTATTTATCTTTATTAAACAAACAAACCAAAGCCTAGCCTACAACATGTGTAGGCCGGCCCATGTAGAAGCCCAAGCCCATGACAAGGGCTTGGGTATATAAACCCTCTTCTTAGATGGAGAGGGTAGTGTGGTTCTTCATTTTACACATAGTAGAAAAGTGTTTTTCTTTCACTTTCTCTCTCTAAGTGTGTGTGTTCTCACCATCTCTCTATCTCTTTCTCTCTCTAAAACATAAGCAAGATTTACATATCCTACAATGACAATATGTGTTGGGTCAAAAAGTTGATGTGGTAGAACTCAAAAACGAAGAAAATATAAAGGCATTTGTCTAAGCGTTGACAAGTGTAATCCAAGCGTTGTCAAGAGTAAATTAGGCGTTGACAGAAGTCAATAAAAGTCAAACGCTGTTGGAAGCTTCTATTTACGATAAGTATGTAGAATATATTCTGTATTAGTTATTTAAATAGAAGATATTCATGTTTATTCATAATTATCTTTTGTAAAACCCTAATCCTTACACTATAAAAGGAACCAAGGGTTATTAGGTTTTTCATATCATTCATTCACAATGTAAACCTAAAGCGTGTGTTGCACTAGACGTGAGATTAATGTATACACGTCTAGTGGTTGTTGATTATTAATATAATTAGCAACCCTTTGATTATTCTATGTGTTCTTTGTGCCAGTGTTACATAGTTATTGTTCTTTTCCGCTTTGATTGTTAATCATATGAACAATGGCTATGCCTACTAGCTAAAAGATTCGAGGAAACCAGGGTTTCCACAGTTGGTATCAGAGCCTCGTGGCTCGTGATGCTAGGACCAACAAGGTGTTCGTGTTTTGAGAAGAAAAGAAAAATCCGTATAGGTTTTTCTGGGCGTTTTTGTGTGCGCAGCAGTATTCAGAAGGCCATAAATTTTTATTGAACCGTTGGATTGCCACTATGTACGTGTTCTACACATATATATCTAGATATCCACCGGAGGGATTGTCGAGATCTATCCCCAAGAAAAATTTATTAAGCGTCAAAGTCAGCAATCGAGATCTATCCCCAAGAAAAATTTATTAAGCGTCAAAGTCAGCAATGGTCATATGCTGTTTTCTGTGAACAATAATAGTAAAAACATGATTTCTCTTCGTTAACCGTTGGATCGTCGTGAAATTCGCATTGTAGGTTCTTGACACTTGTGCCTAGGATCTCACCGAAGGGATCATCGATCTGAGCTCTCATGAAGAAGTTATTCGATGTCGAAGTTCACTGCAGTTTATGGTTTTCACATAAAATCATGATTTAGGGTTTATAAAACCCTAGATCAATTAGCCGCTGATGTATGTTATTTAGACACTGATAGATGTTGGTGTGACGCTGATAGATATTGGTGTAATGCTGAAAAGGCATGGATGAGACGCTGATGGCCAGGCGCTGACAGGTTTAAAGTTGGCGCTGACAGGAATAAAGTTGATGCTGATAGGAAGCGTTGACACTTGTTGTCCGATATATACATTTTCAAACGCTGACAAGTGTTGTCCGATATTGGACAACATACAGTGTTGATATCTTGGACAAAGGAAGATATTGGACAACAAAAGGAATAGCTGCTGTTTAAAAAATTGATACGATTTTGGCACACAAAAAGAGGTATTTACACACGAAGGTACATGGGATCTCCGTTTTTATACAGAATATCATGTTGATATTTATGGCTCGGATATTTTTAAAAGGAATTAATGATTTTTACATGAGTTAGCAACAATTCATGAAGTAGTTTATTGGAGTGATATTTCTTATGTAATCGGGTTAGCCTTGTGAAAGAGCTATCCATAAAGACTTTTACATACGAAGATATTGGTTCATTAAGACTCGTCATGAAGAGGTGTTGGCTTAGGGGGAAGAATTCTTATGGTAAGTTTGATGTTTGAAGAAGATTTTCGTGAGTTTGTGTTCTATCATATCTTAAAGTCGTGCACTTCCAGTCATGGACTTTTAAGGTAACTTGTTTGTGCTTTTAATGGTTGGTGACGAGGACTTGTCAAAATCTAGCAGTAGAAGATGCTATCACTTGAAGGAGTTACATTATCGTGCTCAGTGTCTCACAAAGGATGAGGATTTTTAACAAAAGGATTGAGGTCTACTTATACTTTGTGCCATGAGTATAAGTTCTTTATCACATGGATAGTACAAGACATGGAACACAAGGTTGAGTTATTCTACTTTTACACCAATAACATTATATTTATTTTTCTTTAAAATCATTACATAGAGTCTACATTTGGAGAATCTTCAAGATTGCATACATTGTTTACTTCCCTGTTGATGTGACAAAAAGGGGAAGACATACATGCTACAATTGAGGGGGAGCAATTTGAAGATGATGTAAAACTTACAAGAGATACACAGAGAGTTTTGCCGACATCAACTAGGGGAAGATTGTTGGGTCACAAAGTTGATGTGGCAGAAACTCAAAAATGAAAAAAATATGAAGGCATTTGTCTAAGCGTTGACAAGTGTAATCCAAGCGTTGTCAAGAGTAAATTAGGCGTTGACAGAAGTCAACAAAAGTCAAACGCTGTTGGAAGCTTTTATTTACGATAAGTTTGCAGAATATATTATGTATTAGTTATTTAAATAGAAGATATTCATGTTTATTCATAGTTATCTTTTGTAAAACCCTAATCCTTACGCTATAAAAGGAACCAAGAGTTATTAGGTTTTTCATATCATTCATTCACAATGTAAACCTAAAGCATGTGTTGCACTAGACGTGGGATTAATGTATGCACGTCTAGTGGTTGTTGATTATTAATATAATTAGCAACCCTTTGATTATTCTATGTGTTCTTTGTGCCCAAACACCTTGTTACATAGTTATTGTTCTTTTTCGCTTTGATTGTTAATCATATGAACAATGGCTATGCCTAGTAGCTAAAAGATTCGAGGAAACCAAGGTTTCCACAATATGTCCCATGATGCATGACATTATCATGTGAGGGAGGAAGAACACAAAAGGGAAGTGGTGGAAAAGAAGAGTTTACAAAATCATTTTTCTTAGAAGGAGAAGAAATTTGATTGAATGTGTTCTTGGGTGAATTTGAATTGAAAGAAATTGAGGAAAATGGAGGAGAATCAAGCCTTTCATTTGGTGAATAAGACATTTTGATTCGATAATGGATGCAAAATGCTTAGGGTTAAGTAGATAAAGCACAAGATATTTTGTGAGTGGTCAAAGGCTTGAAACAAAGATTCTAAAAAGTGTTGGAGCAATTTTTGAGTTTCAGAAAACCCGAACTGGGAGGCATCTACCCGCGGTTCAATAAGTATATTGAGTTATGGGACAATTAAAGAACCGCCCACAGAAGGTGTGTTTTGGTAGACAAGGAGAATTTTCCAATTCAGCAAATCCTAATTTTCTAGTCTAACTTATAATAGGACATGTTTAGGAGAAATAAAAGACAAAGAAACACACAAGAACTTAATAAATACGACTTGACCAAAATACATAGATTTTAAAGTAAAATCGATGTTGGAGGTGTGATTATCTAGACATATAGTCATGACATAGATCCTCCATAGTTCAGTGTTGTTCTCGCTATATTTGAGTGACTCATACATATGAATTATGTATGCTCGATATCAATAGTAAGAAATCATGAAAAACGTTTTTAGATTTAATTAACAATGCAAAAACATTTCTCGACCATTTTCGAAAGAACTTTGAGACATTTGAAAAAGAGAAGAGAAGTTTTCAAAAAGAGTTTAAGAGACACAATAACTCAAAGATAGAAAAGACTCAAAAGAGAAAAGACTCGATTAAACAAAATGTGAAATTAAGGTATATGTTCCATTAAACCTAGACCTAGACGCAAGTAATTAAAAGGCTCCATCTTAAGTGGCTTAATGAAGATGTCGGCTAAGTTTTCCACCGTGGGTACCTTCTCAATCGAAATGTTCCCCTTTTGAACACTATCCCTAAGGAAATGGTGGCGAATCTCTATGTGCTTAGTTCACGAATGTTGCACGGCATACTTACTAAGGTCTATTGCACCCTTATTATCACACATGATGGGAACATCATTGAGTGTAATCCCATAATCAACAAGCGCGTGGTTCATCCATAGAGATTGTTGACAAGCTTTACCGGCACTTACATACTCGGCTTCCATGGTGGATATAGCAAGAGCGGTTTGTTTCTTAGAGAACCAAGAAGTTAAACAACAACCCATGAAGGTACAAACTCCGCTAGTGCTTTTCCGGTCCACATAGTCTCCCACATGATCCGAGTCTGCGTATACTATGGTTTCTACGTCGGTCCCTTTAGGATACCATAATCCTAAATGTATATTGCCTTTAATGTATCGGAAGATACACTTAACCGCTTCAAGATGAGAGGTTTTGGTAGCCTTTTGGAAACATGCACAAAGGCAAACACTAAACATGATATCCGGTCGACTTGCCGTTAGGTACAACAAACTACCAATCATACCTCTATACTTGGTGTTGTCTACCGACTCACTATCATCATCTACGGTGAGTTTAGTATCCGAGGCCATAGGGGTCTTCATAGGTTTTGAGTCTTCTAATCCAAATTTCTTTAGCATTTCTTTAACATACTTAGATAGAATAAAGAAAATACCATCGTCCATTTGTTTAATTTGGATTCCTAAAAAGAAGTTAAGTTCTCCCATCATGCTCATTTCAAACTCATCATGCATGATTTTGGCAAAGTCACCACACATAGTTTGACAATTTGAACCAAATATAATGTCATCAACATATATTTGTACGATTATGAGGTGAGAACCTTTCTTCTTTGTAAAGAGTGTATTGTCTACCATTCCTGTGGTATACTCATGCTCTACAAGAAACACTTTAAGTCTATCATACCAAGCTTTGGGTGCTTGTTTAAGACTGTAAAGAGCTTTCTTAAGCTTGTAAACATGATCCGATCTCTCAAAATCAATGAAGCCGGGAGGTTGAGCCACATATACCTCCTCATTGATCAAACCGTTAAGAAATGCACTCTTTACATCCATTTGTTGAAGCTTACAGTCTAATGCACAAGCATAAGCTAAAAGGATTCTAATGGACTCTAACCTTGCTACCGGTGCATATGTCTCATCATAATCAATCCCTTTTTGTTGATTATATTCTTGAGCTATAAGTCTAGCCTTGTTACGATACACAACACCGTTCTCATCTAACTTATTCCTATATACCCATTTGGTTCCTATTATGGTAGTACTTCTAGGTGGAGGAACAAGTTCCCAAACGTCATTAGCAATGAATTGATTCAATTCTTCTTGCATGGCGATGACCTAACTCTCATCCATCAAAGCTTCTTTAACATTCTTAGGTTCAATCAAGGAGACAAAACAAAAGAAGTTACTTTGATCTTGGACTTGAGATCTAAGGGTACTTTGATTAAGGTCGCCTATGACATTTTCGAGAGCATGATCCTTAGACTCCTTAATGTTTACTCCCTTTTCAACACTAAGGTCTTCAACTGCTAGTTTTTTAACCTCTTAGGCTTTAACTATGTCTATTTCATCTAAGTCATCATCTACCAAGGTGATGTCTTAGATAAAGGTGGTGTTTCATCGAATGTCACGGGTTGAGTGATTCTTTAATTACACCCGAGGTTCTATTAAGGACTATGTAGGCTTTACTAGTTTGGGAATAACCTAAAAAGACACCTTCTTACGAATTTGGGTCGAACTTAGTAAGGTAATCTTTGGTGTTGAGAATGAAGCACTTGCTTCCAAACACCTTAAAGTATTCCAATGAGGGTTTCTTACCTTTTAGAATCTCATAGGGGGTCTTACCTAGGAAAGGTCGAATAATAATTCGGTTGAGAATATAGGTCGATGTGTCAACGACATTGAACCAAAAAAATTTAGGCAATGATTGTTTGTTTAGCATGGTCCTACTCAGCTCTTGGATAGTCCTATTCTTCCTTTCAACTACCCCATTTGATTGTGGAGTGCGAGGAGCCGAGAAGTTATGGGTAATACCATGAGCTTCATAAAAGGAACCAAATTGCACTTCATTATCAAATTACATACCATGATCCGTCCTAATAGAGACAATTGGACATCCTAATTGATTTTGGATCTTCCGACTAAAGATTTCGAAATGATCGAAAGCTTCATTCTTATTAGCCAAAAATTTAGTCCAAGTGAATCTAGAATAGTCATCAACTATAACTACGGTATAAAGGTTACCTCTATAACTCTATATAGAGGAAGGTCCAAAGAGATCCATATGTAGGAGCTCTAGGGACCGAGAGGTCGATACCAAATTCTTGACCTTGTAACTTGAGTGGAATTGCTTCCCAACTTTGCAAGCATCACAAAAGTGACTATCAAACTTAATCTTGGGGAGATGTCTTACCAACTCCTTAGAGACTAAAGATTGAATTAAACGCATATTAGCGTGACTCCTATGCCAAAGAGTAGAACTATCATCTAAAGTCGCTAGACATAAGTTGTCTTTAGACTTCCTATTGACCTTCATGACATAAAGCCCATGCTTTCTAACACCTTTTCCAATGATCTTTCCATCTTTTACGATTTCGCTATCATGTTCGGAAAAGATGACCTTACATTTATTGTTACAAATTTGACCCATGCTTAATAAATTAAAACTTAAGTTATCTACGTGGTCAACATTTTCAATGGTCATGGGTTCAAGAGAAACCGTACCTTTGCCAATGATGTTACCACGTAGTTACTAGCGAAGTGACGTTACCTCTATTATATGCTTTGTAAGTCAAACTTCGATTACCCGTCATGTGTTTAGAACAACCACTATCCTTAATCTACTCATCGGGCTCCAAATCAATTCCCAATCATACCTAGGTAACAACATACAAAATCAAACATTTGGTCCCCAATATCTCATGGGTCCAAAGTTTTTAGTTCCAAACATCCCTTGAATTTGGTTAGGATGCATGAATGGAGGACACATACCCCACGGAGAAAAACATAGTTGAAAATTATTCCAATCCATATGAGCATTTTGATGTCCATTGTTTTTCTTAGGAGTCTGTAATCTTGACCTATTGTTTCTAGGTGTTGGTGTTTTACTTCTAGGTCGTAACTTAGAATGATCATTCCTTTTAGGCGTTGGTGTTCTACTTCTAGGCCTTGAATCATTTCTCACTCTTGGAGGAATAGATGATTGTCTTGATAAACTTTTCATACCTATTAAAGGTTTACTTAAAGGCTTGTAGAATTTATCAAGTTCCTTTTTATCAAGTACAGGTAATTTAACATTGTTAACCATAAAGATATTTTGGCCCTTTACCTAAAATAGACTTTTCAGAAAGTTGAGAATTTTCATTTACAGATGTCTCTGTCCGCGGTTTAATCACACCCTGCGGTTTCATAATTATATGGAACCGCCCCATACTTTGGCGAACCACGGGCAGCAGGCAATTTTTTTAAAAATATGACTTGTTTTGGTTCACTAGTAGATGCTTCATTAGTGTTAAAATCCAACCCAAGTCTTTCCCTAGAATGAATTTGTCTATTTAACATATCATCAAGAGCACTAGTAACTTTCATGAACTTTTCCAATTTGTTGGAGGTGCTCTTGAGATCCTCATTCTATTGTCTAAGACTTTCATAACTTAGACAACCTAAATCAACTTATTTATTTTTCTCAAGCTTAGCAAATTTATCTTTTAGCTCACTAATCTCATTTTCAAGCTTGGTCCTTGTTGATTTTAGCAATTTGTTCTTTTCAATGAAATTTAGGCTTAGTTTGTATAGGGTATTATATTGACCTTCTAATTCTAAATCATATAGAGAGGAACTATCATTGCTATAGTATTCGGTTTCTGAATGTACCTCTTTAGAATAATGAGCCATGGGACACTTTTCATCTTTAGCATTGTCCTCACATTCTTCACCACTATCGCTCCATGAATCTCCAACAAACACCGTGTGATTCTTGTCGCGAGATGACTTAGGGCATTCACCAATGAAATGGTTTGGATTACCACATCTAAAGCATTTCCTATCACCTTTTTCATTCTTGACAAATCGGTTCGTGGAAAAAGCTTTCTTGCCGTTGCTTGGTTGTCTCATGTATTGACCTCGTCTTTTGAAGAACTTCTTGAAGTCTCTAACCACCATAGCATATTCCTCATCATCACTTTCTAACGAGTAGCTTTCGTGGTCACTTTGCACTTTCTTGGCCTTTAGTGCTAGAGACTTTCTTTCACTCTTACTTTTCACTATTTCCGAGTCCTTCAAGGTTATCATTTCATGAAATTTTAAGTTACCAATAAGTTCATCAAGTGATAGAGTGGTGAGATCCTTTGATTCTTCAATCGGCGTGAGTTTAATTTTTCATTTTGGATGCAATGCCCGAAGAAGCTTCCTAACATTGTTCTTGCTAGAAAAACCTTCATAAAGTTCTTTTAGACTAGTAATAATAGTATTAAGCCTAGCAAATGCACTATCAATAGTTTCATATTCTAAGATGACAAATTGTTCCTATTGTTGAACAAGAAGATCGATTTTTCTTTCTCTGACTTGGAAATTACCTTGGTGGGTTACTAAAAGAGTGTTCCAAATATCTTTAGCGGTTTTAAACATAAAAATCCTTTCATACTCTTTCTTAGGTAAAGCATTATAAATAACCATTTTAGCCTCATTATTTTTAGCAAGTTTCTTCTAAGTGTCATCATTAGAATTTTCAAAAGTAACTAGTTCTTTCTTTTTAGAAACTTCATTATATTAATAGGGCAAAAAGTGACTACGGTAATAACATGCCAAATATCTAAATCTTTTGATTTCACATAAGTATCAAATCTATTTTTACAATAAATAAAACTATCGGTTTCAAAAAGAGGTCGTCTTTGCATGGATTGCCCGTCAGGTACTTGTTGGAATCCATAGATCGATTCAAGTTTTAAAATATAATATATTTAAAAAGTGCTTGAGCAACCTGGCTCTGATACTAATTGTAGGAACTAGAGGGGGGAGGGGGAGGGTTGAATCGTTTCTTAAATTACTTGTTTAAAGATCGGTTTTCAAAAATACTTTTTCAAAAACATAGACTTGAGTGATTATGTGAAATCTTCTTATGTACAATATGAACAATAGATAGTGGATCTAAACTAATAATCATAAGTATACGCAAGAAAAGAATAATGAATGTAATGAGATAAGGAAAAGAAAGATCAAACCAAGAACCAAGGATTTCTAGTGGTTCGGCAACGAAGCTCACTCCTCATTACTACTCCACTCCTCGAGTACTCCTTACTCGAGAGTTCACTAATCAAAAAGCTCCTTAAGGTGGAGAAACCGTACACGTCGCTTAACCGATTTACGACTCCAAGCTAAAAGTTGAGCCCTAATCTTATCTAGGACCAATCTACACCAATATACTTTAAGGCCTAAGTATTAACCAGGATACATACACAACTTCCAAATTTACACAACAATTTGGATCTTCACAACTACACAAGAATGAAAATAAAGTTTGATTTTCAATGGATCTTGAGATAGACACAACACTTCAAGGTTGAAAGTGTTCTTCTCTTTGCACTTGAGAGGATGAGAGGGGAGGAGAAAGATTCAATTATAAATAAGTAGTAATCATCAAATAACCAAGGATTTGAGTGATTTAAGAAGGTGGATTGAATCTGGATATTCTGTGCAAAAGAGGTGAAAAGAAAATCTGGAAATGGTCCACTACTTATAAGACAAGGCTCCAACAGATCTTTCTGGACGCGGTTCAATAAATGACATGCGGTTCGATATTGATAACGAACAACATAGGCATTTAAGGAACTGCCCATACTAGAGTCCACTCATTTTTGTCTTGGGTTAGTCACATATGGTGAAGTTTTTATCCTCAAAGGATATTCCTAAACTATATGGAATATGTCATTTCAAATTTTTAAATTTCTAATTTAATAAAATATTTTCTTAAAAATAAAGTTTATTAAAAACTTTTGTCACTTAAAATTAAAAGTGAGTTTTAAGAAAAACTAAATCCTTGATCACTTATTTAGGTTGAGAACTTGTTTATTCATACCTTAAGTGATAATGGATGAAATTGGAAATACTTTAACTCAAGAATTTGATTTTTGTTATTTTTGTAAATGCTTGTTTTTATATATTGTCGTAATGAAAACCAAGTGAGACCGAAAAATGCAAGTAACGTTTTTAGACATAATTGCATTAACACTGTTGAATTATAAGCTAGTTTATTAACTTTTTTTTAACGAATTATCATATTTTTTTAATAATAGAGTTATGAATAAGCTTATGTTCATGTGAATAAGTGATAGGTGTGAAAACACCCATCCTTTTACCACTTATTTCTGGCTAAAACAAGACCAAAACACGTATTTAATATCATTTGTTTGGAATTATGCGTGGTTTTTGTGTTTATTGTGTTTTCAGAGTCAACCGGATGAATACTGAAGAAAACATAGGATTGCACGGGTTTTATCGAAGAAAAAGACTCAAGACGAAGTCTATTGTCCAAGAGATGCAAAAGATTTGAAGTCATTGTGCCTATTTAAAGATTTATCAAAGAATAGAGCCAAAGATGGAAGATTCATATATGTCGAAGAACTCGAGTCTATTAAACAAAAGATTATAAGACGAGTTGGAATTATTCACCGGCACTTCTCAAAATCCAAAGTCGGAAACGTTAATTTGAAAGGAACGTAAAGACTAAAGAAGGAAGAAGAAAAGAAGCCCAAACAAAAGCCCATTCACAAAGCCCACAAGACATGCCTATAAATAGGACTTTACTTCACAAATTTGGAGCACTTAGTTAGTCTTAGTTAGTTTTTAGTTTTTCATTCTCTCTAGTTTTAGAGAGAGAAAGTTCTAAACTTTCTCTCACTAGTTTTCATCTTTTTCTCTTTCAAGATCAAACCTTTGTATTGTTTTTCATTAATCAAGTTTAGTTTCAAGCTTTTAATCTTTAATCTCATTCTTCCTTTCTTTGATTTTGATTGATTTTGGTATAAATCTCGTATGATCCGTGTTGTTCATCAAGGATTTTGTGCTTAAAAAGTTAATCTTCTTATGTTTCCTTAAGTTTCTACACGAATAAGCTTTAAGATCTTTGTGCTTATTGGCTTATTTGTTGGTTTTGCTTATTTACTTTTTAAAGTTTTTATAAAAAGTTCATCTTTTTATTATTTATTTGATTTATAAGATTGATTATTTGAAGTTAGAAAAGTTGTTATTTGAGCTTATTTAATCCGGTTCACTATAGATTCGAGCTAGTTTGGGGAATAGCTTATTGAAATAGCTTATTCCCTTGCTTATATTTCGGATCAAAAGGGTAGATCGGAAAAGGTAAACCCTTTTCCGATTTGTTTATTCCGAGCAGACACCTCCCTTTATTCCGATCGTATGATTGGAAAAGGGTTTTAGAGATTCCGATTGTAGCTTAATTTTGGGCATTCCGATTTGAGCCTTTATGATTATTCCGATTGCACTATTTTTCCCATATTCCGATTAGACTAAGTTTTTGAGTATTCCTATTTGCCCTTTTATGATTATTCCGATTGCCCCTTTTGTTAACATTCCGATCAGCAGGCTCCTCAGCATTCCGATCATCAGATCGGAATATATTCCGATTGCACCTTTTTAGATTATTCCGATTTGAGTTATTTTGCTATATTCCGTTCTTACTTTCTTTTAGTATTTTCCGACTAAGTTCATATTTTTACAAAGTTTTCCAAGTGTTAGTTTTTATTGAGTGTCCATTTATTTTTCTAATATAATCTTTAAGTTTTCAAACATTTATCTTTAAACTCATCTTTTTAGTTTAATCTTTTAAAGCTTTAATTCCACTCTTCGAAACTTACTTATTTGTCATTAGTTTAAAATAGATAAACAAACCAACAACTTTTTATTAACCAAGAACAAATCATTCCACTTAGAGCCGAGATCAATTCGAGGAGATACCGAGACAAATCTAGAACCCAATGCAAACAAGTGTATCAAATAGCGCCGCTGCCGGCTCTTCTCGTTAAGATCAACAGTTTTTTGTGAGAACTTGGATTTTGGGATCCTTTCCCCGTGAACGTTACTTTTTCATAAAAATTTTCAAACACACAAAAAAAAAATATAAAATTTTCAAAAATCCTAAAAATTTAAAAACATAAAAACCAAAAATATTTCTGCTTTGTTTTTGCCTTGTTAGTTCTTTTGCAGGTGCATGCGTACACGATCAACGTCTTATCAAGAGCCCGAGCCTCTCGAAGACTTAGACATGGCCGGTGTACAAAACAACAACAATAACCCACCTCAAAACAATAATAACAATAACAACCCACCTTTCAACAATAATAATAACAACAACAATGAGCCTCTACCGGATAATCGCCCGATGATTGAACTTCTGCAAGCACATGTAGATGGCAAAAACGATCCAATTGTCATACCCGCGTTTGCAGCCAACAACTTTGAGCTCAAATCCAGTTTTATCCAGATGGTCTCTGCTCAACCATTCTTGGGGCGTACCATTGATGATCCACATGACCACATCAAGAGATTCTTGCAACTCACTAATACGGTCAAATTCAATGGTGTTCCACAAGAGGTAATCCGCTTACAACTTTTTCCCTTTTCTTTAGAGGGACAAGCCCGACATTGGCTTGCTAAGGAACCGCCACAGAGTATTCTTACGTGGACGGATTTGGAGACCAAATTTATCAACTACTTTTTCCCACCCTCTCGTACTACCGCTTTGCGGAATGAAATCATTAATTTTGAACAAAAGTACGATGAGTCTTTTAGTGAATCTTGGGACCGTTTCAAAGATCTTTTAAGAAAATGCCCACAACATGGTTTTACCAAAGTTCACCAAATTAACACTTTTTATAATGGTTTAAGCATGAATGACCAAGATTCACTAAACAGTGCCTCGGGGGGTAATCTTTTGGCTATGACTTCCAATGCTGCTTGGGATGTCATTGAGAATAAGTCTCGTGTGCAAACCAAGAGTGTTCGGACCAATGTCGCTAGTGCTAGTACTAGTGACAGCGATAAGCGACTTGACAAAATCACTGCGCTTCTTGAATCGCTTGCTACCCAAACCGCCAGCAACACCGACAACATCAATGCTAAAAACACTCAAGTCAATGCTGTTAGCTAA
The DNA here is from genome assembly GCA_025667525.1 of Glebionis coronaria. Lineage (NCBI taxonomy): Eukaryota > Viridiplantae > Streptophyta > Magnoliopsida > Asterales > Asteraceae > Glebionis > Glebionis coronaria. Next base: position 236,795,415 of record CM046881.1, read on the forward strand.
CCATGTGAAATATGCGGGGGTCCTCACTCTTACACCACTTGTACCGCCACCCAAGACTACCCTTCTGAGAATGTGAATGCAGCATACGGTACCTATCCTCAACCCGCTTATCAAGCTCGTCCTCAAGGTGACCGCAACCTGCTTAGCTACCGCTCCAAAAACTATCTCTCACCACCCGGTTTTACTCCTAACAACCCAAACCAACAACAAAACCTCAACCGCCCTCCTCAACAACAACAACAATCTCGTGGACCATACATACCACCTCACAAACAACAAAATCCACCTCAAAGAAACAACCAAGTTTACCAGCAACCTGCTTATCAACCACCCGCATACAATGCTCCTTCCAACCAACCCACCGCATTACACCAAGACATTGGAACCTACATGAGGACTAATGATGTGATCATGGACAATCTCCAACAGGAAGTGCGCAACTTGAAAGCAGACCTGGTAAAACAAGGGAACGATCTGAGAGCTGACATGAGAAACACTTTGGATAGTCAAACGAATGACTTAAAAAACATGATGGCTAGTTTCTTCCAAGGTAATCAACCCTCTTCTTCGGGTACTCTTCCGAGTAACACCATTGCGAATCCAAGAGGGGAGATGAAAGCAATCACCACTCGCAGTGGCAAAGGTACCAAGGAACCCGAGTTTCCTCTACCTCCACCGGTGCTTGTGACTAAGGAGAACGAGTCCCCTGCTCCTATTCCCCAACCTTCTACTTCCCCAATTTCTCCACCTCTTACTTCTACCCCTCCTCCACCCAAGGATGTGAGTGATCCTTCGATCCCAAAGACTTCCTCTTCTTCCGATATACCTTATCCATCTAGGTTGAGGAAAGAGAAGCTCAAAAGCAAGGATGATATTCAGGTTTCGAACTTTCTCAAAATGTTTAAACAATTGAATTTTAACATCTCCTTCGCTGAGGCTCTCGCTCACATGCCCAAGTATACGAAAATGTTCAAAGATCTTCTTAGCGACAAGGAGAAGCTTCTTGATATTGCTAACACCCAACTTAATGAGAATTGCTCTGCAGTGCTCTTAAGGAAATTGCCAACCAAGCTTGGTGATCCGGGTCGTTTCTTAATCCTTTGTAACTTCCCGGGAGTAGAGAATTGCATGGCCCTAGCCGATCTAGGTGCCAGTATTAATTTAATGCCTCTAAGCGTTTGGAAGCAATTATCTCTCCCTGAGCTAGTCCCCACCAAAATGACTTTGGAATTAGCCAACCGTAAGGTTGCTTATCCAGTGGGGATAGCCGAAGACGTCTTTGTAGGAGTCGACAAATTCACTTTTCCTGCCGATTTCATTGTCGTTGACTACGACATGGACCCTCGTGTGCCATTGATCGTTGGTCTTCCATTCTTGAGGACCGGTCGCACTCTCATCGATGTTGAAGCCGGTGAGCTTATCATGAGAGTGGGCGACGATAAAATCGTCTTCAACATGGGAAAGTTGTCTAAACAACCTTATTCATACGAGAGTGTTAATTGTATTGACGTTCTGGATGAGGCTTGTGAAGAACACTTTATTGATGCTTGTAAAAATATTCCTACCTCTCTTCACAATGTTGAGACCGTTTCCTCTATTGATTCATCACTGTCTCTATTTGGAGAAAGTGATTTCTTTTGGAAAGATCTTGAGGCCACCATGGGAGATGTGGACTTAGCAAATGACGATTCTCCCACCAATTGGGATGAAGACATGCGTTTCTTTGAAAACCTTCTCAAAGAAGACAATCTTTCTCCACCATCTCCCACGGTTATTGCTATCGATGCTCCGACTTTGAAAACGCCTCCCATCGAAAATCCTCCGGATTTAGAACTTAAGGAGTTGCCGCCCCATCTCGAGTACGTGTTCCTTGAAGAAAACAAGAAGTCGCCTGTCATCATCGCGAAGGACTTGAAAGAAGAAGAAAAATCTCGCCTCATCGCCGTGCTTAAAGATCATAAGAAAGCAATTGCTTGGAAAATTTCCGATATCCGCGGAATTGATCCGAACTTTTGTACTCACAAGATTCTCATGGAAGATGACTTTAAACCCGCAATCCAGAGCCAAAGAAGAGTTAATCCTAAAATTCATGACGTCATCAAACAAGAGGTTATCAAACTTCTTGATGCCAGCGTGATTTACCCTATTTCGGATTCGCCGTGGGTAAGTCCCGTCCATTGTGTGCCCAAGAAGGGCGGAATAACCGTTGTTCCCAATGCACACAACGAGTTAATTCCCACTCGTCTCGTTACTGGGTGGAGAGTTTGTATTGATTATCGCAAGCTCAATGATGCCACGAGAAAAGACCACTTTCCTCTTCCCTTCATGGATCAAATGCTCGAGCGTCTAGCTGGTAATGACTATTAATGTTTCTTAGACGATTTCTCCGGGTATTTTCAAATTCCCATCGATCCCAAGGACCAAGAAAAAACCACATTCACTTGTCCCTACGGAACATTTGCTTACAAACGCATGCCTTTTGGTTTATGCAATGCCCCTGGGACGTTCCAAAGGTGTATGATGGCTATCTTCCATGACATGGTGGAAGACACTATGGAAGTATTCATGGATGACTTCTCGGTTTATGGCGATTCTTTCTCTGCTTGCCTTGCCAATTTAGAACGTATGCTTCAGCGGTGTGAAGACACTCGCCTTGTTCTTAATTGGGAAAAATGCCATTTCATGGTAAAAGAGGGCATCGTGCTAGGACAAAAAATCTCCAAAGCCGGTCTCGAAGTAGACCGTGCTAAAGTCGATGTTATCGCTAAGTTGCCTCCACCTTCAACAGTGAAGGGTGTGAGAAGGTTCCTTGGTCATGCGGGAAACTACCGTCGATTCATCAAAGATTTTTCTCAAATCGCTCGCCCGATGACCCACCTCTTGGAAAAAGATACTCCTTTTATCTTTTCCAAAGAGTGTATTGAAGCCTTCAACTTGCTTAAGGATAAGCTAACTAAGGCACCTGTCTTGGTTACCCCTAATTGGGAGCTGCCTTTCGAGTTGATGTGCGATGCTAGTGACTTTGCTATTGGAGCGGTTTTGGGCCAAAGAGTAAACAAACACTTCCAACCAATCCATTACGCTAGCAAGAAAATGACGGGGGCTCAATTGCATTATACGACAACCGAAAAAGAGCTTTTAGATGTTGTCTATGCCTTTGAGAAATTCCGCCCCTATCTTGTCCTTTCCACCACAATCGTTTACACCGATCATTCCGCGCTGAAGTACTTGTTGACTAAGCAAGATTCCAAACCAAGACTTCTTCGCTGGGTTTTGCTACTCCAAGAATTTAAAATCGAAATTCGCGATAAAAAAGGAGCTGAAAACCTAGCCGCGGATCATCTCAGTAGACTTGAGGATCCTTACCAAGGGGATCATCCGAACAAAGAAATCAATGATTCTTTTCCCTTGGAGACCTTAATGTCTATCAACTCGACTGCTGATGAAACCCCGTGGTTTGCGGACATTGCAAACTACTTGGCGGGTGGAATTCTCGTTGGCGGGTTAACATCCCAGAAAAAGAAGAAGTTCTTTAACAACATCAAGACTTACTTTTGGGATGACCCGTATCTATTCAAACAATGTGCTGACTTGATTATTCGCCGATGTGTTGATGGACAGGCAGCTTTGGAAATCCTTGACGCTTGCCACAAAGGACCCACCGATGGTCACTTTGGTCCCAACTACACCGCAAAAAAAGTGTTTGAATCGGGATTTTATTGGCCCACCATTTACCGTGATGCTCACGAGATGGTTAAACATTGTGATGCTTGCCAAAAACAAGGCACGATCACACATAAAGACGAGATGCCTCATAATTTTATACAAGAATGTGAAATCTTTGATGTTTGGGGTATCGACTTTATGGGGCCATTCCCTTCATCTAAAGGAAACAAATACATCCTTGTAGCCGTTGACTACGTCTCCAAATGGGTTAAAGCCAAAGCTTTACCCACTAATGACGCAAGGTTTGTAACTTTTTGAAATCGCTATTCGCTAGATTCGGTGTGCCTCGTGCCATTATTAGTGATCGCGGGACTCATTTTTGCAACGACCAATTTGCTAGAGTCATGGCTAAGTATGGTGTAAATCATCGTCTTTCCACCGCTTACCACCCACAAACTAATGGCCAGGCTGAAATATCCAACCGAGGATTAAAGCGAATTCTCGAAAGAACCGTGGGAGAGCATCGTGCCTCATCGGCTGATAAACTTGATGATGCTTTGTGGGCTTTTCGTACCGCATACAAGACTCCGATTGGTTGTACACCATATCGTCTCGTGTACGGGAAAGCATGCCACCTCCCCATTGAGTTGGAGCACAAGGCTTACTGGGCCTTGAAGTGGGCTAATTTTGATATCAACAAAGCCGGTGACCTACGCAAGATCCAACTCAATGAGCTGAATGAACTCCGTAATGAGGCTTATGAAAATTCTTTGATCTATAAGGAGAAGACTAAGCTCATTCACGACTCTAAGATTAAGAACCGAGAGTTCCAAGTTGGAGACAAAGTTTTACTCTTTAACTCTCGGTTAAAAATCTTTTCGGGCAAGCTAAAATCTCGTTGGTCCGGCCCATTCACCATTGCCCAAATTTTTCCATATGGTACTCTCGAGCTCGCTCAACCTAATGGACCGAATTTTAAAGTGAATGGCCAACGAGTGAAGTTGTACTTTGGTGAGGACATCTCTCAGGAGATGATTCCATCCCTCACCACGTTCCCCATGAACTAATTTTGGGTCGAGTCAGGCTCGTGACTCGGTTATCAAAAACAATCGCTCCTCGGGAGGAAACCCGAGTATCTATCCTTTTATGTTTTAACCTCCTAAGTGTAGGGGGACCTATATAGGTGTTTGTATTTGTGTGGTGATGTGATTACAGGGATGAATGCACTCTTGGAACCTTTGAAGAACCGTGCTCCCGTGTTATCCGAAATCCGGTTCTATCTCTCAACTATCGTGATTCAATTTTCTTCATACTCACATTTGAAATTGATCACTTTAGTCGTCTCTTCCTTAACTTGAGTTAACCAACGTGTACAATGTCATAAGTGTAGGGGAGACTTTTCCCACATGCTTAAACATTGAGGACAATGTTTATCTTAAGTGTAGGGGGGACTTCTATCGAAGTTTTAAGTGGACTTTTCCATGAAAATGCCTTCATTTAACCGGAAAATCATCTTTTTCAACATTTTTCAAATTTTTTATTAACTTTGGCCATTTAGTCGTAATTTTAAAGTTTTTATCGTTGCTTTCATATGTATATATCCCGCAATAAAGTCAAAAATATTAATAAAGTGGTGTAGCTACTTTAGAAGTCTTTGACATATTAGGCCCGTTGCGATTATTTTGACTCAACCCGAATAGACTTATTCAAGTTTATTCTAGCTAGTATCCTTAACCATGTAGACCTTAATTGGTTTATTAGGCTAAGCATCCACGAGTCTCATTACTTGAGATTTTAAATTGTGGAGAACGAGAAATGATAGAGTCAATTATAAGTCGGTATTCTTGCACAAGCTCACTTGGTGTAATTATTTGCCTATTCTCCCATCACTTGCTAATAAATTATCTGCAATAAGTAAGGTCGTACGATTTGAAAAGTTACTTAGCTTCTAGCCCAAGATCGTTTAAAAGTTGCTCGGTAATGATAAGAGTTCATAGCCAAGGCCTAACTTATGAAGCGGGGCGCGAAGATTGGCGAGTCCGAAAAGGCCCTAACAAGGCATGAGGATTCAATTTTATTACTGAAGATCCAAAGTGATGTGAAAAGCATTATTCCCAAAATCAATATGAAGGATCAAGACTCACGATGAAAAGCAATCAACTCCCATAAAGATCATGGAGAAGTCTATCCGAAAAGACCCTAACAAGGTATGAGGATAAATAGATCCAAGTCCGAAAAGAAGGCGGATCGTTGTATCTCAAAATCCCAATTAGAGATTGAAGAATAATCATGAAGTCGTGGTCAACAAAGTTGGAGTACCCCTCAAAAGTCTCCAAGTGAAGAAACTCTATTAACGATGAGAAGACCATTATCTCAAGAACGTCTCTCAAGATATGAAGTATGAAGTACATGCCAAACATCGGCCCGAGAAAGGTCTCAAATCGTGAACCGAGTTATGCCAAGATATGAAATTTTTGATATCCCGAGAAGCAGTTTTAAGAGATTTTTTCCTTTAGCTAACTATTGATCAAATCGTCCTACTTTGCTTTCAGCCTAAATAACTATCAAAATAAGTCCAAAAATGCATCTTCATGATCATTCTAAGACAAAAATAAAATATAAGAGATACACCTAGGAATAAGGGAGTTTAAGCATATAATTAAGCCATGTGTGTGAGTGTTTGATTTGCTAACTTATAATAACAATGATCTCGTTTTTAAGCTTAGTTTGGGGAACGTGAAACTTGAGGGTGATGAATCGTCGTAGCACCGAAGCCCTAATGTAAGTCTTAGATCTCTTTGCAAGTTATATCCGCGTAGTTATTTTCTATCCTTTGGTTTACTTTAAAGTTTTAATTTCTCTTACTACTTTAATTTTTGTTTAGTTGTATTTTAATAAGGCCAAGGTTGATTGATTATGAGAAAAGTGTAAACTTGCTTTATCGCTAAGCATTGCATGAGGGCATGGCAATGGTTAAGTGTAGGGGATTTGATAGGTGTGAAAACACCCATCCTTTTACCACTTATTTCTGGCTAAAACAAGACCAAAACACGTATTTAATATCATTTGTTTGGAATTATGCGTGGTTTTTGTGTTTATTATGTTTTCAGAGTCAACCGGATGAATATTGAAGAAAACATGGGATTGCACGGGTTTTATCGAAGAAAAAGACTCAAGACGAAGTCTATTGTCCAAGAGATGCAAAATATTTCAAATCATTGTGCCTATTTAAAGATTTACCGAAGAATAGAGCCAAAGATGGAAGATTCATATATGTCGAAGAACTCGAGTCTATTAAACAAAAGATTATAAGACGAGTTGGAATTATTCACCGGCACTTCTCAAAATCCAAAGTTGGAAACGTTAATTTGAAAGAAACGTAAAGACTAAAGAAGGAAGAAGAAAAGAAGCCCAAACAAAAGCCCATTCACAAAGCCCACAAGACATGCCTATAAATAGGACTTTACTTCATAAATTTGGAGCACTTAGTTAGTCTTAGTTATTTTTTAGTTTTTAATTCTCTCTAGTTTTAGAGAGAGAAAGTTCTAAACTTCCTCTCACCAGTTTTCATCTTTTTCTCTTTCAAGATCAAACCTTTGTATTATTTTTCATTAATCAAGTTTAGTTTCAAGCTTTTAATCTTTAATCTCATTCTTCCTTTCTTTGATTTTGATTGATTTTGGTACAAATCTCGTATGATCCGTGTTGTTCATCAAGGATTTTGTGCTTAAAAAGTTAATCTTCTTATGTTTCCTTAAGTTTCTACACGAATAAGTTTTAAGATCTTTGTGCTTATTGGCTTATTTGTTGGTTTTGCTTATTTACTTTTTAAAGTTTTTATAAAAAGTTCATCTTTTTATTATTTATTTGATTTATAAGATTGATTATTTGAAGTTAGAAAAGTTGTTATTTGAGCTTATTTAATCCGGTTCACTATAGATTCGAGCTAGTTTGGGGAATAGCTTATTGAAATAGCTTATTCCCTTGCTTATATTTCGGATCAAAAGGGTAGATCGGAAAAGGTAAACCCTTTTCCGATTTGTGTATTCCGAGCAGACACCCCCCTTTATTCCGATCGTATGATTGGAAAAGGGTTTTAGAGATTCCGATTGTAGCTTAATTTTGGGCATTCCGATTTGAACCTTTATGATTATTCCGATTGCACTATTTTTCCCATATTCCGATTAGACTAAGTTTTTGAGTATTCCGATTTGCCCTTTTATGATTATTCCGATTGCCCCTTTTGTTAACATTCCGATCAGCAGGCTCCTCAGCATTCCGATCATCAGATCGGAATATATTCCGATTGCACCTTTTTAGATTATTCCGATTTGAGTTGTTTTGCTATATTTCGTTCTTACTTTCTTTTAGTATTTTCTGACTAAGTTCATATTTTTACAAAGTTTTCCATGTGTTAGTTTTTATTGAGTGTCCATTTATTTTTCTAATATAATCTTTAAGTTTTCAAACATTTATCTTTAAACTCGTCTTTTTAGTTTAATCTTTTAAAGATTTAATTCCATTATTCGAAACTTACTTATTTGTCATTAGTTTAAAATAGATAAACAAACCAACAACTTTTTATTAACCAAGAACAAATCATTCCACTTAGAGTCGAGATCAATTCGAGGAGATACCGAGACAAATCTAGAACCCAATGCAAACAAGTGTATCAATAAGCTGTATTATTAGGACTTTTTATGTTGCTGATGTAGACTAAATTAAGTTTGATGTATCACATATGATACTTCATTTATCATATATGATAGATATTCGATATATTATATATGATAGTTGTATCATATATGATACATGAGCTATCATATATGATGTTTCTAACAAATCATAAGAAACCATACTTCATGACTAATTTACACGAAATTAAGCTTTTTAAACATGTATTATATCATATATAATACTATATTTAGATTGACCATAAAACTTAAAAGTGAATATGAATGGCTTTGATAAGTAGCTTGGAGTTGAGAATTAAATATGCTTGTGACTTAGTTTACCAGTTTTTGTATACGTGAGTTATGAATAAGCTTTTATGTTTGTGTGAATAAGGTGTATTAGTAGGCATTTTAATTAAGTTGCTGATGTAAGTTGTAAGTTTGATTAAGTCCTCATGTTCCTTGTGTGAGCTTGTTCAAGACTCGCATACTCACCTATTTTTCGAGTGTCCTTTCTCTGCTCAGGTCTGGGACAAGGTTAAAAATATGGCGGGATTGGTTAATGCGGGGCCTGGGTTTCATACTATTATCCAATCTCTCTTACCGTTTGCCAATAGAAGAACGTCGAGGGCAGTTATTGCTAAACTTGTTTTGGCTGCGAGTACATATTATGTTTGGCATGAACGTAATGGTCGTCTATTTAACGGAATCAAGCGTTCTGTTGACCAGATTGTCAATTGCATTATAGTGACTGTTCGGGGTAAGCTCCTTTCATGCAGATTTAGGGAGTCAGTTGCGGCTAAACAGTTTGTGGAGATATGGAAGCTGCCGTAGTCTATCCTTATTTAGTTCCATGCCTTCAGTTTCAATTTATGTACTTGTAGGTGGTATTTTCCAATAGGTGTTATTGGTTATGTATGCTTTAGGTTATAGTCATATGGCATGTCATATGGCTTAGTGTGTTCAAGCGTTGCTTGAGGTTAATGTGGTATAATAACTGACTTTTTGGTTGGTTAATAAAAAGGTTTTTGCTTGCAAGATCTCTCTTTGCGTTGCTCGTACCCAATTGATATATATCGTTGTTTCGTTCTCGGTATCTTCTCGAATCGATCACGGTCAAAAGTGGAATCGTTGTTATTGGTGACTAAAAAGGGGGAGCTTTGGTCTAAATCTACTAAACTGATAAAGACAAGTAATAAAATAACACTAGAGACTAGAATTGAAAATAAATTCAGACTTTAAATGAAACAGTAGAAAATACCTTATGAAAGATAAAACTGGAACTCTCCTATTCGGAATGTTTAGGGCTATGCGGAATGTACTGCTCCATTCGGAATGTTTCCCTTACTCGGAATAATTAATGCCATGCGGAACAAAAGTCTTATGCGGAAAGTGTCTCTTATGCGGAAAAGGAACTCTATTCGGAATACGAGGGCCTATGCGGAAAGAATGTCTTACTCGGAATAATCTTCCTTATGCGGAAAAATGCCCTGTTCGGAATCTAAGATTCTATGCGGAATAATGGGGCTATTCGGAATATGGAAAATATTCCGAATAGAGGAAATGAAATCAGACTATGCGGAAAAAAATTGAAACGCCTATTCGGAATAATTGAGATATTCCGAATAAGCAAAACGAGAGACCCCTACTCGGAATAAATGAGATATTCCGAATAATCAAAGAAAATCTACAACTACTCGGAATAATTGAAATATTCCGAATAGCCACAAAAAATTACCTCTATTCTGAATAAATGAAATATTCCGAATAGACAAAACCCCAGATTCCTTATTCGGAATCTGGGCGAGATCAGGTACTGTAGCGAAGAACAGGGGAATTAAAAGAACACGAAATCAAAACCAAAAATCACCAAGTTTTTGATCAAAACTTAAACCAATTTTACCACTAATCCTTTACTCAAAGAAAGCTTGAATCCAAAACAACAAAATCACAAAACCCACTTACTTTTAACAATCAAACCAAACGAATGAAATTTAAGCAAAAAGATATGAAGAACAAGATGATGGGAAGATTAAAAGATGATTTGTATTAATGAATTAAGATTCAACAAACAACAAAGATTAACTTACAAGATTGGAAGATAAATCAAACAAAGATTAAAACCACTCCTTAAGGGAGATGGTTCCTAAAAACTAGGAAGAAGAATAACTGAAAAAAGATATCCTGGAGTCTTGAATGGGAGGAGTATTTATAGGCTTCTCCCTTTGTTGGTGAGTGGGCTTTCTTCCCTTCTTTTTGTCTTCTCGTCTTTTCAGAAAAGTTGACGTTTTCGAATCTGATTCGGGATTTGTCGTCGATTAAATTCAACTCGTCTTTTAATTTCTTCGTTAAATAGACTTGAGTTTCTTCGACATGTGTGAATCTTCCGTCTTTGGTCCTTTTCTTCGATAAATCTTCAAATAGGCCCATTGACTTTAAATCTTTTGCATCTCTTGGACAATAGACTTCGTCTTCAGTCTTTTTCCTTGATAAAACCCGTGCAATCCCATGTTTTCTCCAATATTTATCCGGTTGGCTCTGAAAACATAACAAACACACAAACCACGCATAATTCCAAACAAGTGACATTAAATACGCGTTTTGGTCTTGTTTTAGCAAGAAATAAGTGGTGGAAAAGATGGGTGTTTACACACCTATCAAATCCCCTACACTTAACCATTGCCATGCCCTCATGCAATGCTTAGTGATAAAGCAACATTACACTTTTCTCATAATTAATTAACCTTGGCCTTATTCAAATACTACTAAACAAAAATTAAAACACTAAGAGAAATTTAAAGTAAACAAAAGGATAGAACATAGCTATGTGGGAATAACTTGTAAAGAGATCGAGGACTTACATTAGGGCTTTGGTGCTGCGAAGATTTATCACCCTCAAGTTTCACGTTCCCCAAACTAAGCTTAAAAACGAGATCATTGTTATTATAAGTTAGCAATTCAAACACTTACACACATGGCTTAATTAAATGCTTAAACTCCCTTATTCCTAGGTGTATCTCTTATATTTTATTTTTGTCTTAGAATGATCATGAAGATGCATTTTTGGACTTATTTCGATAGTTTATTTAGGCTGAAAGCAAAGTAGGACGATTTGATCAATAGTTAGCTAAAGGACAAAATCTCTTAAAACTGCTTCTCGGGATATCAAAAAGTTCATATCTTGGCATAACTCGGTTCACGATTTGAGACCTTTCTCGGGCCGATATTTGGCATGTACTTCATACTTCATATCTTCGAGAGACGTTCTTGAGATAATGGTCTTCTCATCATAATAGAGTTTCTTCACTTTGGAGACTTTTGAGGGGTACTCCAACTTTGTTGACCACGACTTCATGATTATTTCTTCAATCTCTAATTGGGATTTTGAGATACAACGATCCGCCTCCTTTTCGGACTTGGATCTATTTATCCTCATACCTTGTTAGGGTCTTTTTGGATAGACTTCTCCATCATCTTTGTGGGAGTTGATTGCTTTTCGTCGTGAGTCTTGATCCTTCATATTGATTTTGGGAATAATGCTTTTCACATCACTTTTGGATCTTCAGCAATAAAATTGAATCCTCATGCCTTGTTAGGGCCTTTTCGGACTCGCCAATCTTCGCGCCCCGCTTCATAAGTTATGCCTTGGCTATGAACTCTCGTCATTACCGAGCAACTTTTAAACGATCTTGGGCTAGAAGCTAAGTAACCTTTCAAATCGTACGACCTTACTTATTGCAGATAAATTATTAGCAAGTGATGGGAGAATAGGCAAATAATTACACCAAGTGAGCTTGTGCAAGAATACCGACTTATAATTGACTCTATCATTTCTCGTCCTCCACAATTTAAAATCTCAAGTAATGAGACTCGTGGACACTTAGCCTAATAAACCAATTGAGGTCTACATGGTTAAGGATACTAGCTAGAATAAACTTGGATAAGTCTATTCGGGTTGAGTCAAAATAAACGCAACGGGCCTAATAGATCAAAGACTTCTAAACTAGCTACAACACTTTATTTATATTTTTGACTTTATTGCGGAATATATACATATGAAAGCAACGATAAAAATTTAAAAATTACAACTAAATGGCCAAAGTTGATTAAAAATTTGAAAAATGTTGAAAAGTATGATTTTCCGGTTAAATGAAGGCATTTTCATGGAAAAGTCCACTTAAAACTTCGATAGAAGTCCCCCCTACACTTTAGATAAACATTGTCCTCAATGTTTAAGCATGTGGGAAGAGTCTCCCCTACACTTATGACATTGTGCACGTTGGTTAAATCAAGCTAAGGAGGGGACGACTAAAGTGATCAATTTCAAATGTGAGTATGAAGAAAATTGAATCACGATAGTTGAGAGATAGAACCGGATTTCGGATAACATGGGATCACGGTTCTTCAAAGATTCCAAGAGTGCAATAATCCCTGTAATCACATCACCATCCAAAAACAAACAACCTATATAGCTCCCCCTACACTTATGATGAAAAACGGGAAAAAAAGGGGATAGATACTCGGGTTGCCTCCCGAGGAGCGCTTGTTTTTGTTTACCGAGTCGCGAGCCTGACTCGGTCCCGAACTAATTTAAGGGAAACGTAGTGAGGGATGGAATCATCTCCTTAGAGATGTCCTCACCAACGTACAACTTCAAACGCTGGCCATTCACCTTGAAGTTAGGCCCATTTGGCTGAGAAAGCTCAATTGTACCATAGGGAAAGACATTGGCGATGGTGAAAGGACCAGACCAGCGGCTCTTCAACTTGCCGGAGAAGATCTTCAACCGAGAGTTAAAGAGTAAGACTTGATCACCAACGTTGAACTCTCGGTTCTTGATTTTAGCATCGTGGATAATCTTGGTCTTCTCCTTGTAAATCAATGAGTTCTCGTAAGCTTGATTCCTCAATTCTTGAAGCTCGTTGAGTTGAATCTTCCGAAAATCACCGGCTTTGTTGATGTCGAAGTTAGCCCACTTCAAGGCCCAGTATGCCTTATGTTCCAGCTCGATGGGGAGGTGGCAGGCTTTCCCGTACACAAGACGATAAGGTGTACAGCCAATCGGCGTCTTATAGGCGGTACGGAAAGCCCACAGAGCATCATCAAGTTTATCGGCCCACGCGGCGCGATGCTCTCCCACAGTACGCTCCAAAATTCTCTTCAAGCCACGATTGGAAATTTCGGCTTGCCCATTGGTTTGGGGATGATAGGCGGTGGAAAGACGGTGATTGACACCATACTTTGCCATGACTCTTGCAAATTGATCGTTGCAAAAATGAGTCCCGCGGTCACTGATAATAGCACGAGGAACACCGAAACGAGCAAACAGTTGTTTCAAGAAATTACAAACCACCCTCGCGTCGTTAGTGGGTAAAGCTTTTGCTTCAACCCATTTAGAAACGTAGTCGACAGCGACAAGGATGTATTTGTTGCCTTTAGAAGACGGGAATGGCCCCATAAAGTCGATGCCCCATACATCAAAGATTTCACATTCTTGTATGAAATTTTGAGGCATCTCATCTTTATGTGTGATCTTGCCTTGTTTTTGGCAAGCATCACAATGTTTAACCATCTCGTGAGCATCACGATAAATGGTGGGCCAATAGAATCCCGAGTCAAACACTTTTTTGGCGGTGTAGTTGGGACCAAAGTGACCACCGGTGGGTCCTTTGTGGCACGCTTGGAGAATATCAAAAGCTGCCGGTCCGTCAACACACCGACGAATAATCAGGTCAGCGCATTGTTTGAATAGAAAAGGGTCCTCCCAAAAGTAAGTCTTAATATCGTTCAAGAACTTCTTCTTTTGTTGGGATGTTAACCCTTGGATGAGAACACCACCCGCTAAGTAGTTTGCAATATCGGCAAACCACGGGGTGCCATCAAGATTGGGATTTATAGACATTAAGGTCTCAAGGGGAAAAGAGTAATTGATCTCTTTGTTCGGATGGTCCCCTTGATATGGAGCCTCAAGTCTGCTCAGATGATCTGCGGCCAGGTTTTCAGCACCCTTCTTGTCACGAATTTCAATGTTGAATTCTTGAAGGAGTAAAACCCAGCGGAGAAGTCTTGGCTTAGAATCATTCTTAGTCATCAAGTACTTCAACGCGGAATGGTCCGTGTATACGATGGTGGTGGATAAAACAAGATAGGGGCGAAATTTCTCAAAAGCATAGACAACAGCTAAAAGCTCTTTTTCGGTTGTCGTATAATGCAATTGAGCCCCCGTCATTGTTTTGCTAGCGTAGTGGATTGGTTGGAAGTGTTTATTCACTCTTTGGCCCAGAACCGCACCAATAGCAAAGTCGCTAGCATCGCACATCAATTCAAAAGGCAGCTCCCAATTAGGGATAACCAAGACCGGTGCCTTAGTTAGCTTATCCTTAAGAAGATTGAAGGCTTCGAGACACTCTTTAGAAAAGATAAAAGGAGTATCTTTTTCCAAGAGGTGGGTCATCGGGCGAGCGATTTTAGAGAAATCCTGAATGAATCGTCGATAGAAGCCCGCATGACCCAGAAAACTTCTCACACCCTTCACGGTTGAAGGTGGAGGTAATTTGGCTATGACATCAACTTTAGCACGGTCGACTTCAAGACCGGCTTTAGAGATTTTGTGTCCTAGCACAATGCCTTCTTTTACCATAAAATGGCATTTTTCCCAATTCAGAACAAGGCGAGTGTCTTCGCACCGCTTAAGCATGCGTTCCAAATTGGCAAGGCAAGCAGAGAAGGAATCCCCGAAGACCGAGAAATCATCCATGAAGACTTCCATGGTTTGCTCAACCATGTCATGGAAGATAGCCAACATGCACCTTTGGAAAGTCCCGGGAGCATTGCATAAGCCAAAAGGCATTCTTTTATAAGCAAATGTGCCGTAGGGACAAGTGAATGTTGTCTTCTCTTGATCTTGGGGATCGATGGGTATTTGAAAATAACCCGAGAAACCATCCAGAAAGCAGTAATATTCATTCCCCGCTAGACGTTCAAGCATTTGGTCCATAAAAGGTAGAGGGAAATGATCCTTTCTCGTGGCATCATTGAGTTTGCGGTAGTCTATACAAACTCTCCACCCAGTAACGAGACGGGTAGGAATTAACTCGTTGTTTGCATTGGGCACAACGGTGATTCCGCCTTTCTTAGGCACACAATGGACTGGACTAACCCATGGGGAATCGGAAATAGGGTAAATCATACCCGCATCAAGAAGTTTGATAACCTCTTTTTTGATGACATCATGTATTTTAGGATTCACCCTTCTTTGGCTTTGAATAGTGGGCTTAAAGTCGTCCTCCATGAGAATTTTATGTGTGCAGAAATGAGGATCGATTCCACGGATGTCGGAGATTTTCCAAGCGATAGCTCTTTTATGCTTCTTCAACACAGCGACAAGTCGGGCTTTTTCGTCTTCTTTCAGGTCCTTTGCGATGATAACCGGCAACTTCTCGTCGTCTTCTAGGAAAACGTACTCAAGATGAGGCGGTAGGTCCTTAAGCTCGAGAGTAGGAGGATCCTCAGTAGATGGTGAAACTAACGATGGATCATCATTAGTCACCTCTTTAGGAGTAAGAGGAGACACTGGGTCCTCATTGAGAAGTCTCTCAATAGTACGAATATCTTCATCCCAATTGGTGGACGAATTATCATACTTAATGTCGAGAGGACCCAAGCTAGCTTCGAACTCATCCAAGTCACTTTCTCCAAAAGGAGTAAATGCCGGAGCAATTGAGGCAACGGTCTCAACAGTGGGTAGAGAAGAGAGAGTACTTTTGCAAGCATCATGAAAATGTTCTTCACAAGCCTCATCGAGAACATCAATAGCATTAACACTCTCATATGAATAAGGTTGCTGAGAAATCTTACCCATGTTGAAGACAATTTGATCGTCACCAACTCTCATGATTAATTCGCCTGCGACTACATCAATGAGAGTGCGACCGGTCCTCAGGAATGGACGTCCAACGATTAATGGAACACGAGGGTCCATCTCGTAGTCAACGACGACAAAATCTGCCGGGAAGGTGAATTTGTCAACGCCAACGAAGACATCTTCGGCTATCCCCACTGGATAAGCAACCGTACGGTTGGCTAATTCCAAAGTCATTCGTGTGGGGACTAGCTCGGGGAGAGATAATTGCTTCCAAACACTTAAAGGCATTAAGTTTATACTGGCACCTAGATCGGCTAGGGCCATGCAATTCTCTACTCCCGGGAAATTGCAAGGAATTAAGAAGCGACCCGGATCACCAAGTTTGGTGGGCAATTTCCTTAAGAGCACTGCGGAGTAGTTCTCATTAAGTTGGGTCTGAGCAATGTCAAGAAGCTTTTCTTTATCACTTAGAAGATCTTTAAACATCTTAGCATATTTGGGCATGTGAGCGAGAGCCTCGGCAAAGGAGATGTTAAAATTCAATTGTTTAAACATTTTTAGGAAGTTTGAAACCTGAATATCATCCTTGCTCTTTTGATTCTCTTTCCTCAACCTTGAAGGATAAGGTATATTGGATGAAGAAGAAGGCTTTAAGGGAATAGGATCACTCACAACCACGGGTGGTGGGGAAATGGGGATAGAAGGTGAAGGAGGTGAGGAAAGTTGCTCGGTTTCCTTGTTCACAATCACGGGTGGAGGTGTAGGAAGCTCGGGTTCCATATAACCTTTTCCACTACGAGTGGTGATTGCTTTCATCTCCCCTCTTGGATTCGCAACGGTATTACTCGGAAGAGTACCCGAAGAAGAGGGTTGATTACTTTGGATGAGCGAACTAATCATATCACGAAGGTGAAGAGCTTGATTGTTAAAAGAGTTTTGCATGTTTGCATTCATTGCATCATTGTGTTTGGCCATATCATTCCTTAGCTCGGCTCGAATATCGTTCCCTTGCTTTGCCATTTCTCCCTTCAAGTTGCGGACTTGACTCTGAAGATTCGTCACCAACTCCCGATTAGTCTTCATGAATGTCTCGACTTCTGGATTCACTGCCATCGGTTGATTGAGAGGTGGAGCCTGGTAGGCTTGAGAATTTCCTTGAGTTGGGTATGGGTTTCTTTGGGATTGATACTGATTGTTTGCACGAGGTTGGGATTGATTGTAGCTTTGTTGTTGGTTTTGGTTTGCAGGAGGAAAACCGGGGGGAGCAAGATAATTGTTGGATCGATAACTTAGCAAGTTACGGTCTCCTTGAGGGCGAGCTTGATAGCCTCCCGTGGGATAAGTACCGTATGCTGCGTTAACGTCTTCAGAATAATTTCCGTGAGTAGAAGGACAATCATTATAAGAGTGAGGGCCACCACATGTGTCACAAGAAATAGCAACGGCTTTAGCTTGTTGAAAGTGGTTTGTGGCCATGGCCATGAAATTCTTGTTCATTTCAGCAAGTTGTCGAGAAATATCAGACATTTCAGGATTGGAGGTAGTAGAAGAAACATGGACTCTCGAGTTAGATCTTGAGGATGCGGATGAATCCCAATTCTTGTGGTGAGTAGTCATGTTTTCAATCAACTCTCGACACTCCTCCGGTCTCCTTTTCATAAAAGTACCACCGGCGGCGGCATTGATCGTGTCACGATCACGAAAGGTGAGACCATTGTAGAAGGTGTCAATGAGAGTGACGGGGAGCATATTGTGATTAGGACAGCGGTCGATCAAATCATTGTAACGTTCCCAAGCATCGAAAAGCGATTCATCATTCTCTTGCATAAATCCACTGATTTGGTTACGAAGGCTAGTGACCATGGATGGGGGAAAGTAGCGCGATAAAAAGCGTTGAGTCATGTCGTTCCACGTATGAATAGAATTCTTTGGAAGACGGTCAAACCATTTTTCGGCATGGTGAGAAAGCGAGTGAGGAAAGAGTTGGAGGCGAAGGTCATCCATAGAAACACCGGGAGATTTCATGCTTTGGGTAATGGTTATGAATTTGTCGAGGTGTTTGTTGGCATCATCATCCGGAATTCCGCGAAATGGATTCGTTTGTACTTGCTGGATCATGTGATGCTTCAATGAAAACTCTTGAGCCGTGACATGCATCGGTGCAATCGGGCCTCCACGTCCGTTCATTGTGGGTTGACATAGCTCCTCCATGGTTCGTAAATCGGGTGGATTATTCATATTTTGGTGGGGTGGGTTATTATTATTGTTATTTGGGAGGGGTGGATTATTGTTGTTGTTGTTGTGTACACCTGCCATGTCTAAGTGTTCGAGAGTCTCGGGCTCTGAATAAGACGTGGATCGAGTACGCATACACTAAAAAGAAAATGCAAGAGAAAATATTTTTTTGTTTTTATAGGTTTTTTTAATGTTTTTGTATTTTTGAAAATTTTAGTGCTTGAAAATAACGTTCCCGAAAGAACGGATCCCAAAATCCAATTTTTCTCACAAGAAACCGTTGATCCTTACGAAAAGAGCCGGCAGCGGCGCCATTTTAATAACTGATTTTTTTTTAGTTGGTTAATAAAAAGGTTTTTGCTTGCAAGATCTCTCTTTGCGTTGCTCGTACCCAATTGATATATATCGTTGTTTCGTTCTCGGTATCTTCTCGAATCGATCACGGTCAAAAGTGGAATCGTTGTTATTGGTGACTAAAAAGGGGGAGCTTTGGTCTAAATCTACTAAACTGATAAAGACAAGTAATAAAATAACACTAGAGACTAGAATTGAAAATAAATTCAGACTTTAAATGAAACAGTAGAAAATACCTTATGAAAGATAAAACTGGAACTCTCCTATTCGGAATGTTTAGGGCTATGCGGAATGTACTGCTCCACTCGGAATGTTTCCCTTACTCGGAATAATTAATGCCATGCGGAACAAAAGTCTTATGCGGAAAGTGTCTCTTATGCGGAAAAGGAACTCTATTCGGAATACGAGGGCCTATGCGGAAAGAATGTCTTACTCGGAATAATCTTCCTTATGCGGATAAATGCCCTGTTCGGAATCTAAGATTCTATGCGGAATAATGGGGCTATTCGGAATTTGGAAAATATTCCGAATAGAGGAAATGAAATCAGACTATGCGGAAAAAAATTGAAACGCCTATTCGGAATAATTGAGATATTCCGAATAAGCAAAACGAGAGACCCCTACTCGGAATAAATGAGATATTCCGAATAATCAAAGAAAATCTACAACTACTCGGAATAATTGAAATATTCCGAATAGCCACAAAAAATTACCTCTATTCTGAATAAATGAAATATTCCGAATAGACAAAACCCCAGATTCCTTATTCGGAATCTGGGCGAGATCAGGTACTGTAGCGAAGAACAGGGGAATTAAAAGAACACGAAATCAAAACCAAAAATCACCAAGTTTTTGATCAAAACTTAAACCAATTTTACCACTAATCCTTTACTCAAAGAAAGCTTGAATCCAAAACAACAAAATCACAAAACCCACTTACTTTTAACAATCAAACCAAACGAATGAAATTTAAGCAAAAAGATATGAAGAACAAGATGATGGGAAGATTAAAAGATGATTTGTATTAATGAATTAAGATTCAACAAACAACAAAGATTAACTTACAAGATTGGAAGATAAATCAAACAAAGATTAAAACCACTCCTTAAGGGAGATGGTTCCTAAAAACTAGGAAGAAGAATAACTGAAAAAAGATATCCTGGAGTCTTGAATGGGAAGAGTATTTATAGGCTTCTCCCTTTGTTGGTGAGTGGGCTTTCTTCCCTTCTTTTTGTCTTCTCGTCTTTTCAGAAAAGTTGACGTTTTCGAATCTGATTCGGGATTTGTCGTCGATTAAATTCAACTCGTCTTTTAATTTCTTCGTTAAATAGACTTGAGTTTCTTCGACATGTGTGAATCTTCCGTCTTTGGTCCTTTTCTTCGATAAATCTTCAAATAGGCCCATTGACTTTAAATCTTTTGCATCTCTTGGACAATAGACTTCGTCTTCAGTCTTTTTCCTTGATAAAACCCGTGCAATCCCATGTTTTCTCCAATATTTATCCGGTTGGCTCTGAAAACATAACAAACACACAAACCACGCATAATTCCAAACAAGTGACATTAAATACGCGTTTTGGTCTTGTTTTAGCAAGAAATAAGTGGTAGAAAAGATGGGTGTTTACACACCTATCATGGTACTCAGCCACATTCCAGTGTACTTCATTGTTTTTTTTGGTATATATATTTTACTGGGGTTGTTTCCCCTTTACCAAAAAAAGTTGTAAGTTTGATGTATCATATATGAAACATCATTTATCATATATGATAGTTATATAATATGTGATATATGATAGATTTATCATATATGATGTATCTAACAAATCACAGAAAAAATCAGACTTTATAACTAATTTTGCACAAAATCTCTTTAAGCTCTTCAAACTTGCCTTATATCATATATGATTCAGCTGTTGATAACATGGTGCCTAATATGTTCTCTCATTCCTTTATGATTTCAGACTGTGCTAACAAAACAACGAAGGGACATTGCAATTGTTCGGGTTGAAGAAAAAGCAAGAAGATGTGCACGCGCATGTGTGTAGGTGCGGTTAACAACATGTAGGGATGAAGAAACAATTGATTGTTTTTATTGAAGAAGTTTTGTAATTTATGTTTTTTAGAAACCATGTATGTTTTAGTGATTTAGCATATATGATATTTGTAGTTAACATTTTTTACTTAACGTATCATATTTGATATGTTGTACACATCAAATATGATGTATCATGTACTTGTTACATGTATATATGACATATGTTTTAGTTATTTATCATATAACATTTCATTGATTTATCATATATGATACTTGTAGTTTACATTTTTTATGTATCATATTTGATATGTTGTACACATCATATATGATGTTTCAAAAATGATATTCTATCAATTTTGTTTTTGAGTATCATATATGATAATGCATTCTTATATGATAATGCAGTATTATATATGGCAGAACTTAAGAGTTACATGGATTATCATATATGATATTTCACTATCATATATGATACTAATAAAAAGGTAAAAAAAACTATGCTTCAAATGATAAACACATCAACAAAATAAGCATATTATCCAAAAGTTACATTCGCGGATGTTTTGCCGTTTTCATATTCAACAAAAAGCTCAATGATTTAGTAGCATTACAAAGTTAAAGCATTACAACATCATACACAAATTACTAAAATACAAACAAGTCAAATGAGTAAAACAATAGATCTTGATTCCATGCATCAACACTCTGGTTGCAACCTTGGCACTCGTCTTTTGTAATCTCAGGCACATGTCGTCGTTTGTTCTTTTGACACTTGTCTTATGTTTACTTCTTTTTCTTTTGAGATGTTTAAGTTCTTCAAAATGCATCAAAAACAACCTTTACTACACAAATAAAAAGATTTTGTTTTAGTTTCAACCAGATTTGTAGAAACTAGAAGGGGGGGGGGGGGGGGGGTTGAATAGTTTCTTAAATTTACTTGTTAAAGGTTGATTTAAAAAAATCATTTTTAAAAAACTTAAGCTTGAGTATTTATGTGAAACCTTCTTATACACAATATGAACAAGGTATAGTGCAACTAAACTAATAATCACAAGTATAAAGAATAATGAATGTATAGTGCAACTAAACTAATAATCACAAGTATAAAGAATAATGAATGTAAAGAGATAAGGGAAGGAAATATCAAACCAAACACCAAGGATTTATAGTGGTTCGGCAACGAAGCTCACTCCTCGTTCCTACTCCACTCCTCGAGTACTCCTTACTCGAGATTTCACTAATCAACAAGCTCCTTAAGGTGGAGAAACCGTACACAACGTCGCTTAACCAATTTCCGACTCTAAGCTAAAAGTCGAGCCGTAATCTTAGCTAGGACTAATCTACACCAATATACTTTGAGGACTAAGTATTAACCTTAATACATACACAACTTCCAAATAGAAACAACTACTTGGATCTTCACAACAATGACACAACAATGAATAAATAAGTTTGAATCTTAAATGGATCTTTGAGGTAGACACAACACTTTAAGAATGATAGTGTTCTTCTCTTTGCACTTTGAGAGGAAAAGATAAGAGGAGAAAGATTCACTTCTAAACAAGTAGTAATCAAACAAATGATCAAGGATTTGAGTGATTTAAGAAGTATGAAAGAATCTGGAAATGTATGTGCAAAAGAGGTGGATTGAAAGTCTGAGAATGGTCTACTATTTATAAGACAAACATCCAACGGCTATATCTGCCCGCGGTTCCTTATTGGAGCCCGCGGTTCTTTATCGATAAGGAACCGCCATAGGCGCTAAGGAACCACCGGCGTAGAGTCCGCTCCCTTTTGTCTTTTAGTGGATTGGCTCGAATCTAGGGATTAAAATATCCTGAAAGGATATTCCAAACCAAGATAGAATATGCCATTTTCAAATTTCAAAATTTCAAATAATTAATTTAATAAAACATTTTCTTAAAAAGAAAGTTTAATAATAAAACTTTGTCACACTTAATAAAAAGTGAGTTTTAAGAAAAGATTAAATCCTTGATCACTTAATTAGGATAATTACTTGGTTGTTCATACCTTAAGTGATAATAGTTGAAATGAAAAATACTTGAACTCAAGAATTCGTTTTTCGTTGTTTTTGTAAATGCTTCTTTTTACATATTGTCGTAATCAAAACAAAGCGAGACCAAAAAAATGCAAGTAACGTTTTTAGGCATCATTGCATTAACAATCTCCCCCTTTTTGATTCCGACAATACATAAACTCAATCATCTAATAAAACAAGATTTTCGAAGACGAGTTTATCATTTCTCCCCCTTTGTCGAAGCAAAAAGGTTGCAAAAGTCTTTGAAGAAGAAAATAACTGGACTTCGCAAATGGTCCCCCTTGGTGCTTACTCCCCCTTGCTTGGGGCACCAAGGAATCGATATATGGTGACAAGCTACATAGAGGGGTTAGTAGAAGAGAAGACACACCCAAAAAGATATATAGCAAAGGTCACAAAAAAATAAGAAAAGAAACAAAAGATCTAAGAAAAGTCATGTTAAAAGAAAACATGATAAAAGATACAAGAAAATAAATCATAAAAAGATGTATGAGGCACAAACACAAGCCAAAAGAAAAGCATAAATCTAATCCCAGTTAAACTAGAACCCTAAGATTTGCTTGAACTAGATGTCTTGAAGATAAGCAACCAATGCTTAGATAAAAGACAAGGTAGTGGCGGAAGGAGGTGGTGGTGGCTTGGTAGAGATCTCATAGTTATAGTGAAGAGGAGGTTTGACTAAGAGATTCTTGATGTAATTCAAC
This sequence comes from Glebionis coronaria, assembly GCA_025667525.1. NCBI lineage: Eukaryota > Viridiplantae > Streptophyta > Magnoliopsida > Asterales > Asteraceae > Glebionis > Glebionis coronaria. The sequence continues at coordinate 236,819,005 of CM046881.1, forward strand.
TCTTCATAGATATGAGCCATAGCAAGATGTTGATACTGACAACATTGACAATATGTTCCATGATGCATGACATTATCATGTGAAGGAGGTATAACACTAAAGGCTAGTGGTGGAAGATAAGAAGTTCCACAATCAACATTATTAGAAGAAGAAGAGATGTGATTTTGAGTGTTCTTGGGTGAATTAGGATTGAAAGCAATTGGAGAGAATGGAGGAGAATCAAAACTTTCATTTGGGGAATAAGACATTTTGATTTGAGAAAGAATGCAAAATGCTTAAGATTAAATAGAGAAAGCCCAAGATAATTTGGGGGTGGTCAAAGGGTTGAAACAAAGATTCCAAAAAGTGTTGGAACAAAATTGGAGTTTCTGGAATACCCGAAAAAGAAACTACTGGGCGCGGTTCCTTATCTCAGTCGGCGGTTCCTTATCACTGGGGAAACGCGGTATCAATAAAGAACCGCCCACAGTGGGTTAAGTTTGGTGACGAGGGAGGATTTTCTAATTCAGCAAATCCTTTTTTTCTAGTCTAACTAATCATGGAGATATGCTAAGAAGCAAAGATAAACAAAGAAAACACACAAGAGCTCACCAAACAATGTTTTGACCAAAATTCATGGATTATTAATAAAATCGATGTAGGAGGTGTGTAGAACTAGACACAAGGTCATGACACAATGATCCTCCATAATTTCCTTTTGTTCTTTCTATATTTGAGAGACCCATCCATATGAATTATGTAATCTCATTACGAATAGCAAGAAGCTATGAAAAACGTTTTTAGATTGAATTAACAATGAAAAAACATTTCTCGACCATTTTCTAAAGAACTTTGAGAATTTTGAAAAAGGGAAGAGAAGTTTTCCAAAAAGAGTTTATTATACTCAAAAGCTCAAAGAAAGAAAAGACTCAAAAGAGAAAAGATAATTGATATATTAGAATGCATAATTAAGGAATATGCTCCATTAAACCTAGACCTAGACGCAAGTAATTAAAAAGTTCCCTCTTAAGTGTCTTAGTGAAGATATCGGCTAAGTTTTCTACCGAGGGTACCTTCTCTATCGAAATGTTCCCCTTTTGAACATTATCCCTAAGAAAATGGTGGCGAATCTCTATGTGATTAGTTCGCGAATGTTGCGGGATTCTTGCTAAGGTCTATTGCACCCTTGTTGTCGCACATGATAGGAACATCATCACGAGAAATCCCGTAATCAACAAGCGCTTGCTTCATCCATAGAGCTTGTTGACAAGCTTTACCGGCACTCACATACTCGGCTTCCGTGGTGGATATAGCAAGAGCAGTTTGTTTCTTGGAGAACCAAGAAGTTAAACAACAACCCATGAAGGTACAAACTACACTAGTGCTTTTTCGGTCCACATAGTCTCCCACATGATCCGAGTCCCCGTAGACAATGGTTTCTACTCCGGTCCCTTTAGGATACCATAATCCTAAATGCATAGTGCCCTTAATGTATCGGAAGATACGCTTAACCGCTTCAAGGTGATAGGTTTTGGGAGCCTCTTGGAAGCGAGCACAAAGGCAAACACTAAACATGATATCCGGTCGAATTGCCGTTAGGTACAACAAACTACCAATCATACCTCTATATTTGGTGTTTTCTACCGACTCACAATCATCATCTACTGTGAGTTAAGTTAGGGGTCTTCATTGGTCTAGAGTCTTCTAATCTAAATTTCTTTAGCAATTCTTTAACATACTTGGATTTATTAAAGAAAATACCATCGTCCATTTGTTTAATTTGAAGTCCAAAAAAGAAGTTAAGTTCTCCAATCATACTCATTTCAAACTCGTCATGCATGATTTTGGCAAAGTCATCAGACAATGATTGACAAGTTGAACCAAATATAATGTCATCAACATATATTTATACGATAATGAGGTGAGAACCTTTCTTCTTTGTAAAGAGTGTATTGTCTACCATCCCCATGGTATACTCATGTTTCACAAGAAATGATTTAAGTCTATCATACCAAGCTTTGGGTGCTTGTTTGAGACCATAAAGAGCTTTCTTAAGCTTGTAAACATGATCCAGTTTCTCAAAATCAATGAAGCCGGGAGGTTGAGCCACATATACCTCCTCATTGATCAAACCGTTAAGAAATGCACTCTTTACATCCATTTGTTGAAGCTTAAAGTCTAAAGCACAAGAGTAAGCTAAAAGGATTCTAATTTTTATACGGGTGCGTATGTCTCGTCATAATCAATACCTTCTTGTTGATTATAGCCTTGAGCTACAAGTCTAGCCTTGTTACGAGACACAACACCATTCTCGTCTAACTTATTCCTATATACCCATTTGGTTCCTATGATGGTCGAACTTCTAGGTGGAGGAAAGTTCCCAAACGCCATTAGCAATGAATTGATTCAATTCTTCTTGCATAGCGATGACCCAACTCTCATCCATCAAAGCTTCTTTAACATTCTTTGGTTCAATCAAGGAGACGAAACAAAAGAAGTTACTTTGATTTTGGACTTGAGATCTTAGGGTACTTTGATTTAATTCGCGTATGACGTTATCGAGAGCATGATCCTTAGACTCCTTTATGTTTACTCCCTTTTCAATACTAAGGTCTTCAACTCCTATGTTTCTAACGTCTTTGGCATTAACTATGTCTATTTCATCTAAGTCATCATCTACCAAAGGTGGTGTCTTAGATGAAGGAGGGGTTTCATCAAATGTCACGTTAAGTGATTCTTCAATTACACCCGAGGTTCTATTGAGAACTATGTAGGCTTTGCTAGTTTGAGAATAACCTAAAAGGATACCTTCGTAAGTCTTTGGGTCAAACTTGGTAAGGTAATCTTTGGTGTTGAGAATGAAGCACTTGATTCCAAACACCCTAAATTATTCCAATGAGGGCTTCTTACCTTTAAGAATCTCATAGGGGGTCATTCCTAGAAAAGGCCGAATAAGAATTCGGTTGAGAATGTAGGTTGATGTGTCCACGGCATTGCACCAAAATTTTGGCAACAAAGATTGCTCATTTAACATCGTCCTACTCATCTCTTGGATGGTCCTATTCTTTCTTTCAACTACCCCATTTGATTGTGGAGTGCGAGGAGCCGAGAAGTTATGGGTAATACCATGAGCTTCACAAAAGGCACCAAATTGCACTTCATTATCAAATTCCCTACCATGAACCATCCTAATAGAGACAATTGAATATCCTAGTTGATTTTGAATTCTTCGACTAAAGGTTTCGAAGTGATCGAAAGCTTCATTCTTAGACGCCAAAAATCTAGTCCAAGTGAATCTAGAGTAGTCGTCAACTATAACTAGGGTATAAAGGTTACCTCCATAACTTCGTATGGCGAAAGGTCCAAAGAGATCCATATGTAGGAGCTCTAAGCACCGAGAGGTTGAAACCAAATTCTTGGCTTTGTGACTTGAGTGAAATTGCTTCCCAATTTTGCAAGCATCACAAAAGTGACTATCAAACTTCATCTTGGGGAGATGTCTTACCAACTCCTTAGAGACTAAAGATTGAATTAAACGCATATTAGTGTGACCTAATCTCCTATGCCAAAGAGTAGAACTATCATCTAAAGTCGCTAGACATAAGTTGTCCTTTGACTTCCTATTAACCTTCATGACATAAAGCCCATACTTTCTAACACCTTTTCCAATGAATTTTCCATCTTTTATGATTTCACTGTCATATTCCGAAAAGATGACCTTACACTTATTGTCACAAATTTGACCTATACTTAGAAGGTTAAAAACTAAGTTATCTACGTGCTCTATGTTTTCTATAGTCATAGAGTCAAGAGAGACCGTACCTTTGCCAATGATATTACCACGTCGATTACTTGCGAATGTAACGTTACCTCCATCATATGCTTTGTAGTACGAGAACAAACTTCGATTACCCGTCATGTGTTTAGAACAACCACTATCCTTAATCCACTCGTCGGGCTCTAGATCGATTCCCAAGCATATCTAGGTAACAACACACAAGATCAAATATTTGGTCCCCAATATCTCATGGGTCCAAAATTGTTATTTCCTAACATCCCTTGCATTTGTTTGGGATGCATGAATGAAGGAGACATTCCCCATGGCGAAAAGTATTGTTGTTAAAAATTATTCCAATTCATATGGCCATTTTGTTGTCCATAGTTTCTCCTAGGTGTCTTTGATCTTGATCTAGTATTATTATTATTCCTCCTAGGTGTTGGAGTTTTACTTCTAGGTCGTGGTTTAGCTTGATCATCTCTTTCTGGCGTAGGTGTTCTACTTCTAGGTTTAGATTCATTTCATACTCTTGGAGGAGTAGATGTTTGTCTAGATAAGTTTCTAGTTCCCACAAGAGGTTTACTCAAGGGCTTGTAGAATTTATCTAGAGTAGAATTTTCAATTATAGGTACTTTGACCTTGTTAATAAGAATATATTTTGGTCCTTCACCTAAAATTGACTTTTCAGAAAGTTCAGTATTTTCACAAAAATATTCTTCTGGCCGTGGTTCTTTAGCTCTCCATTTGGGATGCAACGCCCTAAGAAACTTCCTAACATTGTTCTTGCTAGAAAAACCTTCATCAAGTGCTTTTAGACTAGTAATAATAGTGTGAAATCTAGCAAATGCACTATCAATAGTTTCATCTTCTAAGATGACAAATTCTTTATATTGTTGAACAAAAAGATCGGTTTTACTTTCTTTGACTTGGCTATTACCTTGGTGGGTTACTAAAAGAGTGTTCCAAATGTCTTTAGCGGTTTCACACATAAAAATCCTTTCGTACTCTTTCTTTGGTAAAGCATTATAAATCACCATTTTAGCCTCATTATTTTTAGCAAGTTTCCTTTTAGTATCAACATTAGCTTTGTCAAAAGTTACTATTTCTTTACTTTTATAAACTTCATTATATTGAAATGGCAAAAAATCACCATTGGTAATAACATGCCAAAGATCTAAATCTTTTGATTTCACATAAGTCTCAAACCTATTTTTCCAATAAATAAAACTATCGGTTTCAAAAAGAGGTGGTCTTTGCATGGATTGCCCTTCTAGATACTTTTTAGAATCCATAGATCGATTCAAGTTTTAAAATACAATGTATTTTAAAAAGTCTTAAGCAACCACGCTCTGATACTAATTGTAGAAATTAGAAGGCGGGGGGGGGGGGGGGGGGTGAATAGTTTCTTAAATTTACTTGTTAAAGGTTGGTTTTAAAAAATCCTTTTTCCAAAACTTAAGCTTGAGTATTTATGTGAAACCTTCTTATACACAATATGAACAAGGTATAGTGCAACTAAACTAATAATCACAAGTATAAAGAATAATGAATGTATAGTGCAACGAAACTAATAATCACAAGTATAAAGAATAATGAATGTAAAGAGATAAGGGAAGGAAAGATCAAACCAAACACCAAGGATTTATAGTGGTTCGGCAACGAAGCTCACTCCTCGTTCCTACTCCACTCCTCGAGTACTCCTTACTCGAGAGTTCACTAATCAACAAGCTCCTTAAGGTGGAGAAATCGTACACAATGTCGCTTAACCAATTTCCGACTCTAAGCTAAAAGTCGAGCCCTAATCTTAGCTAGGACCAATCGACACTAATATACTTTAAGGACTAAGTATTAACCTTAATACATACACAACTTCCAAATAGACACAACTACTTGGATCTTCACAACAATGACACAACAATGAATAAATAAGTTTGGATCTTCAATGGATCTTTGAGGTAGACACAACACTTCAAGAATGATAGTGTTCTTCTCTTTGCACTTTGAGAGGAAAAGATAAGAGGAGAAAGATTCACTTCTAAACAAATAGTAATCAAACAAATGATCAAGGATTTAAGTGATTTAAGAAGTATGAAAGAATCTGGAAATGTATGTGCAAAAGAGGTGGATTGAAAGTCTGAGAATGGTCCACTATTTATAAGACAAACATCCAAAGGCTATATCTGCCCGCGGTTGCTTATTGAAGCCCGCAGTTCCTTATAGATAAGGAACCGCCATTAGGCGCCAAGGAACCGCCGGCGTAGAGTCAGCTCCCTTTTGTCTTTTAGTGTATTGGTTCGAATCTGGGGATTAAAGTATCCTAAAAGGATATTCCAAACCAAGATAAAATATGCCATTTTCAAATTTCAAATTTTCAAATAATTAATTTAATAAAACATTTTCTTAAAAAGAAAGTTTAATAATAAAACTTTGTCACACTTAATAAAAAGTGAGTTTTAAGAAACGATTAAATCCTTGATCACTTAATTAGGATAATTACTTGTTTGTTCATACCTTAAGTGATAATGGTTGAAATGAAAAATAATTGAACTCAAGAATTCGTTTTTCATTGTTTTCATAAATGCTTGTTTTTACATATTGTCGTAATCAAAACAAAGTGAGACCGAAAAATGCAAGTAACGTTTTTAGGCATCATTGCATTAACAAGATTATCAAATATTATATCTTAAAGAAGCTGAATTTCAACTAGATTATCAAATATGATATATTATAGAAGCTGAATTCAACAAGATTATCAAATATGATATCTTACAGAAGCTGAATTTCAACCAGATTATCAAATATGATATTACAGAAGCTGAATTTCAACAAGCTTATCAAATATGATAATATGCACACAACTAACTTTTAATTACCAACCAAAAATCACATAATTATTTGTATTTCTTTTCAAGCACATTATCTTGTTATCATATATGATACCTCCATACATCATATATGATGTATGGAGGTATCATATATGATACATATGTTCATTCTAACTTATAGTTTCAACACATCTCTCCTAATAATCTTATTCACATACATTACCTTATGCTTATCCTACAACTTCAACATACTTTACTTATAAGCTTATTCACATAACTCTATTTTAATTCATAAGGTTTTTGTTGGGAATTATCTGTAAAGTACCAAGTACTGTTAGTGTAAGTATAAGTACTGTTAGTGTTGGCAAGTACCGTTAGTGTTAACGCGGTACATAGCAAGTAATGTTAGTGTTAAGTACAAGTACTGCTATATTGATTAGGACAAATATATCTTTGTAAAAGATATGTCATAGTTATAGTTAGAGTATATCTTATGTGATATACTTATTAGTTAGAATATTGATAAGATATCGTGTGTGATATACTTATCTTTATAGAATATTCTAAGGTTTCTAGAGTTCCTTACTCTATAAAAGGAACATAGTTACGATGGCAGTCATGTACCTCATTCAAGTCGATTAATAAGAGAATCGAATAGCTAAAAGTAATTTTGTTCTTCTGTGCTTTATAAGTTAGATTCCGCATAACTTATTTAGTTGAGTAAGAGTTCTCAAAGTATTTTAGTTTGATTACAAACTACTATACTAATTCTTAGCAAAATATAGATCCATTAAAAGGGATCAACAAGTGGTATCAGAGCTTGTTGAGAAACTCTGAATAAGAAAAACACAACCCTAAAATCCCCACTCACACAAAATTTAATGTCTCAACCTGGTGATGACCCTCACTTGGAAGATATTCCAGATCCTGATCCAGTACCACAAGGACAACCTCAAGTTGTGCATCCTGCACCACCAATAGGTGTTCAAGCCATAGATGGTGTAGTTACTTCAACAACTACACCACCTTCCTATAATCTCTCTCCTGTCAAACTCCCAGTTCTCAAAAGTGATAACTATGAGACGTGGGCTATGCAGATGGAACATTACTTAAATCACACATATCATACTATGTGGCAAGTTATCAAGAATGGGAATACACCTAAGAAGTTGCATTGGTTACCAGATGGTACATGCTATTCTTTACCTGTTATGACTGCTGAACAGGTGCAAGTAGAGATCATAGAAAGAAAGGCCAAACCTGCTTTGGCTATGGCACTTTCAGAAGACATTTTACCTAGCTTTCATCACTACAAGGGTGCAAAGGCTATGTAATATGCCATCAAACTTAGATCTAGAGGTAATGACAAGTCTTAGAAGATGAAGAAGATTGTTTTGAAACAAGAATTTGATAACTTCTTAATTTCCAGTACTGAAGGAATCCATAGTTGTTATGAAAGGTTCAACAAATTGCTTATTCAAATGGTAGTTTATGGACTGATAATTCCTAATGAAGAAGCCAATCTAAAATTCTTAAGAATTATTACACAAGAATGGAAAGCAATGGCTATGCACTTCATCACAAGAGATGATATGGATACAACTCCTTTTGATCATCTCTATAACAATATTAGAGTTTATGAGATGGATGTTAAAGACATTGAAGTAACAAAAGCAGCAACAGCAACAACAAAGTCTAACTTGGCTTTTGTGTCACAAGGAAACAACGGTCTTTACTCTCAAAATACCGCTGGTGGATCAAGAAGCAGTACTTACTTCCAAAATACCGCTAGTGGATCAAGTAGCGGTACTTACTTCCAAAATACCGCTGGAGGACTAACAAGCAGTACTTACTCTCAAGGTACTGAAGGCAGTCTAATTACATCTTAGAATTCGCAAGGAAGATCCTCACCATTGTTTAGTAACAATGATGCCTTTTCATTCTTTGCTGGACAAGACAACAGACCAAGGTTGACTCTCAATGACTTGTTCCAAATGGATGATCCTGATGTTGAAGAGATGGACCTCAAATGGCAAGCTGCTATGATCTTTGTAAGATCTAATAGGTTCTACAAAAAGACTGGAAGGAAGATGACTGTTGATCCTATTGAACCATTAGGATATGACAAGTCTAAAGTTAAATGCTATAATTGTGGAAGGAATGGACATTTTGCAAGGGAGTGCAATAGAGATAAGGCTGATAGAAGCAGTCAAAAGTCCAAGAACAGCTATAGAACCAGTCCAAGAATCTCTAAAAGTTTTCCAAAAGGAGATAGCCGGAGTCCCAAAGGAACCAAAGCATTGGTAACTGTAGATGGAGTGGTGAACTGGGCTGAGCATGAGGAAGAAGAAAAGCTTGGTTTGATGGCTCTCTCTCATGAAGATACTAAGGTACATACTTTTTCTAAAGATTGTGTTCTTAAATTTAATAGTCTAAAAGTAGAACTAGATGAACATTATCAAAAGGTTAACACATGTACTGTAGAAGCAAATGCTTTTAAACAAGGTGTTGCTAAGTTAGAGGAAAATATAGTTTTGTATAAAAAGGGTCAACGAAACTATGAAGAGAAAATTAGAATTTTGACTCTTCAAATGAGAGAAAAAGATGTGGAAATTAAAGCTTCTGAAAAACAACTTGTAAAAGTAACAGCAGAAAATGAAGTTTTAAAAGCCAGTTTTTAATGAAAGAGAAGTGATTAATCAATGGAAAAAATCTTCTAAAGGATTGGGTAAGCTGATTAATTCACAAATGGGGTATTATGGTAAAACAGGCCTAGGATATATTGAGGACCAACCTGGGATAACTTTAACTGACAAGGATTTATCAAAGGGGATTTTTGATAGTTCTAATGAGTCAGATGTTACTCCTGAAAATGATAGATATGCTGAAAGAATAAAGGCAGTTCCTCCACCATTATCAGGAATTTTGATGCCCTCAATAATGATGTAGGTATAGAGTTAGATGAGTTAAAAGTTATTGATATTAAGTCAAATGATTCAAACTCTAGTACCTTAACCCAAGATAAATCTGTTGTGACCAAAAACATTATTTATCCACCTTTAATGAGCAATTTTGTGTCTGAAGGACAAGTGTCTACAACTAGTTCTGCTCCCAAGCAGGTAAAAACTCCTAGCAAGGCATTGGATAATAATACAAAACATAATAATACCAAAAGGGGTGGGATAGGTTTTGAGAAAACTTAGTCAAAACAACCTTTTGGGTCTTCTTTGAGAAGAAAAAGATGTTATGTTTGTGGTAGTCTAAATCATTTTATCAAAGATTGTACTTTACATGAAGATAAAATTGCAAAACAGAAAGCTGCACAAAAGGTCACAAAGAAAGGTAATGTGAAAAATGAATAGGTAAATAGGCAGATGGGATCAAAAATGGCAAACCTAAGTTTGATCATGCTAAAAGGGTAAATAAACCTCATAAGGTAAATAATATCCCTACCAAGGACTTTGTTCCAAGAGTAGTACTTATGAAACAAGGTCTAGTACCTTTGAAGTCTGGTAAACCAAGTACTGGCAAGTCTAGAACTACAAGTACTGCTAGACCAAATTCAAGTACCGCTGCTCAAAAGTCTGGTAAACCAATGTCCCACAAATCTTCTAAGAGTGTAGTTGAGAAAGCTAAAACACCTAGAAGTAAGTCTAATAACAAACAAGTGCAAATGTGGGTCCCTAAAGGAGAAAAACCATGTGTTCAAGCAAGTACTGCTAAAATAGTACTTAAGTAAAAAAGGTTCAAGGACAACAAACCCACTTATGTCTTTGATTATTTGACTGGAACCATAAAGTATAAGAGTGTGTGTAGTCTTACTGAAAAAACTACCTATCAGACTCTTAAGTATGTAGGTCCCATAAGATCCGAGCCAAATGTGGCTTGGGTCCCTGTTAAAAACTAATAAGTTTTGTGTATGTGCAGGGGTATCTAATTGATGAACTGAAAGATAAAGGAATAGTAGATAGTGGATGCTCAAGTCACATGACAGGGAACAAAGATTTCTGATTGTGGTAAATTACGACCTGTTGGAAATACGTTTTACGTATTAAGAAGGATCGGTCACTCCAACGATAGTCGATGTAATAGCTCGTAGTTTAGTTATGTGTCTTTACTTAACAAACAACATCAAGCCTAGCCTACAACATGTGTAGGCTAGCCCTAATGTAAGCCCAAGCCCATGACAAGGGATTGGGTATATAAACCCTCTCCTTTGATGGAGAGGGTGTGTGTTCTTCATTTTTACACATAGTAGAAAAGTGTTTTTCTTTCACTTTCTCTCTCTAAGTGTGTGTGTTCTCACCATCTCTCTATCTCTTTCTCTCTCTAAAAACATAAGCAAGATTTACATTTCTACAAATGGTATCAAGAGCCATGGGATGATTGTATTGTTCATGTGTTTGTGTTCTTGATTCATACGCCATTTTTGATCCATTTTCACACGTCCAAAATTTTTTTGTGTGTTTTTGATGGTTTTTTCTTGATACAAATCTTCTACATAGTTGTGGTAGGGATTTGGTATAGTTACTTTGGCTAAAAACACAAAATTTTTGGGTGTTTTGATCATTTTTTGGGTTAAAATCACGAATTGGTTGAGTTTTGTCCGAGAAAAGTGGGAATTATTCCGATCAGGTCATCGGAAAAGGGTTTATAGAACATTCCGATCAGTGTAATCGGAATAGGGTTTAGGGATTCCGATTGGTATTCAGAATTGGTATTCCGATCAAGGTATTCCGATTAGGTATTCCGATTAGGCATTCCGATTAGGTACATTCCGATTGGTATTCAGATTTGGTATTCCGACTAGGTACATTCCGATCAAGGTATTCCGATTTGGGAGATTCCGACTGATATTCTGATCACTATTCCAACTGATATTCCGATCACTATTCCGATCAACATTCCGATCGTGTGTAATTTTGACTTGGAATTTTTGGTTTATTGAGAACATATTTTAGGGGATTTTAACATTGTTTCTCGACTTCAACTCACAACAACAAACACGTTTACTTTCTTTCATTGATCGATCAAAGATTGTAAATCTTAACTTATTGAAATGGAGTACACATCTCTTACGGATAAGTCCATCCTCTCGGGTACAGATAATCGTCCACCAATGTTGGTGAAGACTATGTATGAGGAATGGGCTTCCCGAATGAAACTTTATATGTTGAACAAGGAGAACGGACATCTCACTTGGGCATCGGTGCTCAATGGACCATTAGATTATGGTACAGTGACGGAAGGTACAACTACTCGTCCTCGCACAACGGGTGAATTGACTGGAGATATGAAGATTCAAGACAAATGTGATAAGTATGCTACAAACATCATTCTCCAAGACCTTCCTCCAGATGTCTACAAACTCGTCAGCAAACATAAAGTTGCCAAAGAGTTATGGGATAGAATTCGTGTTCTCATGCAAGGCACCTCGTTAACTAAACAAGAATGAGAGTGTAAGCTTTATGATACTTTTGATAAGTTTGCCTATGTGCCAGGGGAGACTCTCAATGATTACTATCTGAGATTTACCCTATTGTTGAATGAGCTCAATATCTATGGCATGACAATTCCTACCTTTCAATTGAACACCAAGTATTTGAACACTCTTCCTTCAGAATGGAAAAAATACGTGACGGATGTTAAATTGGCTAAGGACTTGCATAACACCAATGTGGATCAACTTCAAGCTTTTCTTCAACAACACGAATGCCATGTGATCGAGGCTCGGTTGTCTACACCTCAAGTTCATGATCCACTTGCAATGTATGCTTCTCAACAAAACATGGCTTATACTTATCAACAACCATCATACTTGCAGCAACCACCACCACACACCTATCAGCAACCATCTTATCAACCACCAATGATGCCACAGCAAGCATTTCAACAAGGTGTTCATCAACAATCTTTTCTGCAACAACCACTATATCAGACATCACCATCACAAGCCAACACCTCTCCAATGGGCTATACTCCTCAGCAAGGATATTTTCCAATAAAAGCACAACCAGCACAAGCTTTCTACTCTAATGAACTTCCACCAATCCAAGCACCGGTCTTTACTCCAAATGATACGCCAGCTGATGTTCTAAACCATCTCACAGCCTACTTGTCAAAACTTGTTGCAACTAGAGGATTTCCACCAACAAACAATCAGCTCCACACCTCATCAAATCCTCGACAACAAGCCACTGTTCAAGATGGTCAAGTGACGGTGCAACCAATTCAGGGAAGGCAAAATTCATATGGACCTCCTACAAGGACTGGGAACAATCAAGCTGTGAATTCTCAAGATAGTGGAAATGGGAGTCCTATTGGTCCTAAGAAGGTTGTGACTTGCTACAATTGCCGAGGACAAGGTCATATGGCTAGGGAATGCACTCAGCCGAAAAGGAGGAGGGATGATGCATGGTTTCGTGAGAAGATGTATTTGGTTGATGCTCAGTCTAAGGGGAATATTTTGGAATCAGAGGAGTTAGCATTTCTTGCAGACCCAGAGGCAGCAGATACTGAAGGCATTGCAGGCGTTTCTACTTCTAATGCAGCTTATCAAGCAAATGACCTTGACGCATATGATTCGGATTGTGATGACATTCACTCTGCCCAAGCTGCTCTCGTTGCTAATCTCTCTCACTACGGTTCTGATGTCGTCAGTGAGGTACCAACCACATCTAATAATATTGATGATAAGCAACATCAAGTTGGGCATGAAAATGACAACCTCGAACAACATTCGGGAACTAGTAACTCAAATGATGTGGTACCCAATCCTACACATTTGAGTGAACCTCAACCAAATGCTACGACGGGTATGGCATCTTATGCTCAACATGATTTGGTCATGGTGCCTAAACATATTATTGATCAAATGCATATGGATCTCAGACAATCCGTAGATACGAATTCCACCCTAACTGCTGAGCTTGTGTTGCATAAAGAAAAGGTCAAAGCTTTTGAAATGGTCCCTCAAGCAGAGAAAATAACATGTTCTGAATTTGACCAATTTCGTTTTGAAAAGATTGAACACTTGAAAGAAATAGAATCATTAAAAGCTAATATTTCCAATGAATTAAAAGCAAAAGAGTCGGTTGCCAATGATTTTTAGAAACTTAAAATGGATTTCGAAACTCTCGAGTCTAAAAAGGTTGAATCGGAAATTCATGCTACCAAACTTCTCAAATTTAAAGAACAACAACTTTTAAAACAATACGCTTCCACAGAAAAGGTTCATCTTTTAACTAAATCATTTAAAGAACTTGAACTTAAGCGTCTTCAAGATTTACTACCTAATCCCGGTTATGCAAAACAAGCTCAGGAATATATTCCCGGTCTTTATGATATGACCATAATTGGCAAATCGAAAGAAGCACCTTATGTTCGTAGTACTGAGAAGACACAATCACTTGCGGATGAAACTCATTCTAAAATGATTTCTAAATTCCATACAATTGATTATGATCAACATAACAAAGATCAATTTTCGAAAAAGACACGCATTCGCTTACAAAAGGAATTAGCAGAATTAACAGTTCTTGTGCCCCAAAGTTTGTCAAATGAAAACCTTCCTAGTACGTCTCCTACACTTGTCAAAAAGGATTTAACGAAGTTAATTCCACCGGTAAGTAAGGCGTCCGTCAACTTAAATACGGTTCACCAACACTTAGCCGATTTTGACAAGGTCAATTTTGGAACGTACGATGGCCACGGCCATAACGGAAGGTGAATGGAACTTTGAGCACACTAGAGCTGCGTTTCGAGATGAAATTGTTCCGTTTGTAAACAATGTTAAAGCTTGTCTTCGTAATATTGATCAAGATTTGTTTTTGGAAATAGAAGAAGTTAGACATGTTTTCAATGAAATGGAAGATGCTTATGAAAACAGTTTACTTGAAATAGAACGGGTTTCACGCCAAAATGATTTTCTTCTGAAGCAAGTGATGTCTCATGATATAGTTTCTGTCTGTGTGAATAAAAGTGTTGATAATGATTCTATTGTGCATAATGTTGAATCTGTGGATAATGTGGTAGATAGTACTTGTCACGAATCTGACGCTGAATTTTTAAAGCTTCAAGATTCATATTCTTCGCTTTCAAAACGTTTTGATGAGATTCAAACACATTGTATTTCGCTTGAATGCAAGCAACAATTTATTCAAGAAATCTTTGAAACGTCATTTGAAGGTGTTAATATTGATGATGCAAACTTTGAAAAGAATTTTCGACTGAATTTACAATCAAAACAGCGTCAGCCAAGTGACAAAGTTGCTAAATATTTGCCGATAGAAATAGAGAAATCTAAGGAGCTTAACTGTGTGAACGTACTTGAGACCGCTGAGAATTTTAAACTTGATCTCGATAATCGGGTTTCCAAGATTTTGTCCAAAGTTGATAACTTAAAACAGAAAAATACACGACTCTTTGATTCAGTAAAGCCCGCATGTGTTGATACCACTGAACAGACTCAATCATTGATTGAACAATTGAATCGAAAGTCGATGGAAATATCTTATTTGAGGGAACAAATTTGTGATAAGAATCTGGTCTTGGCTGAGTTAAAGGAAACACTTCGTACTCTCAAAGGTAAGAATGTTGTGGATAACGCAGCCACTATCTCAACATCGTCCTCTAGTGCAATCAAAAGTACCCTTATTGCCGTCACACCACTTAACAAGGGCCCTAGGACTAAACCATCTCAAACTTTGGTCACTAAAGATAAGGCGGAATCAAAACCAGCTTCTAATATTCCCGTGTTGCCTTCTACAGGAGTAAGCACCACTACTAAGGCTCAAAGATATAAGCTTAAAAGAAACAAGAAGAATGATAGGATCTTGCCCCCATCTAGTAGTCAAGTGAAGAAGAAAGTAGAAGCCCATCCTAGGAATGTTATTTCTGTTTTGAGTAAAAAGAATCATGTAGCTAAACCTAAAGGCTCTGCGGTTGTGCAGCGTTCTAAGCCTAGTGTGAATTCTAATTTGAAATGTTGAAATTGCAATGAATGTATGTTTTCTAGTCGTCATGATTCTTGCCTAATTGACCATGTGAATGAGATGTATGCCCGGAAAAATGGATTAGAATGGAAACCGACTGGGAAAGTGTTAACCCAAGTTGGTTGGATGTGGCGCCCCACTGGTAGAACTTTCACTATAGTAGGAAATACGTGCCCTTTGACTAGGATCACTCCCACTACAGCGAAGAAAGCGTGCACTTTAACTAGGAGTACCAAGGCTACCAAAACACAAGCGTGTCCTTTAATTAGGAACACCGACACTACTGTAGGAACTAAGTGCCCTTTAAATAGGTCTACTCCCACTGTAGTGCCCGCGAATAATCCAAAACCAAAGAAAGTTGGAACAGTAAAACCTGTTAGTGCTAAAACTCACGTTAGAAAACGCAGGAAATCTAAGGGTCTCAAAAATGTTAGCAATTCTGATAATTCTATATCTGTATCTGCTAACACTCCGGAACCAATAGTTTCCAATGCATTGTCTATTGTTGTTATTGAAAACAGGTGGTCCAAATTGTTCTCTGGTATTTGGACTCTGGTTGCTCCAAGCATATGACCGGAGATCGCTCTCAGCTCAGAAATTTCGTCAGCAAATTTCTTGGTACGGTTCGATTTGGAAATGATCATATTGCAAAGATAATGGGTTATGGTGAATATCATATTGGGAATGTTATAATTTCGAGAGTGTATTATGTGGAAGGTCTCGGTCACAACTTATTTTCTGTGGGACAATTTTGTGATGCAAACCTAGAAGTCGCTTTTCGAGAGCATACCTGCTTCATTCGTAATTTGGAAGGGGTTGATTTATTGAGAGGTACTCGAGGGAATAATTTGTATACTTTGTCTCTACAAGACATGATGGCCGCTTCTCCCGTATGTCTTCTCTCCAAAGTATCGAAGACTAAGTCATGGTTATGGCATCGACGTTTATCTCATCTTAACTTTGACGCTATTAATCACTTGGCGAAAAACGAACTTGTTCGTGGTCTTCCTAAACTATCATTTCACAAGGATCATTTGTGTTCCGCGTGTACAATGGGGAAAAGCACTAAGAAGTCATACAAACCCAAGACGGAAGACACCAACCAAGAGAAACTTTATCTGTTGCATATGGATCTTTGTGGACCTATGCGTGTTGAAAGTCTTAGTGGCAAAAAGTACATCCTCGTCATTGTCGATGATTACTCTCGGTTTACATGGGTGAAATTTCTTAAAGCAAAAAATGAGGCACCTAAATTCATCATCGGATTTCTCAAGATGATTCAAGTGCGTCTCAACACTACTGTCCGACGCATTCGTACAGATAATGGAACCGAATTTGTGAATCAAATCTTGCGTGATTATTATGAAGAAGTTGGCATATCTCATGAAACATCCGTTGCACGCACTCCACAACAAAACGGTGTCGTTGAAAGGCGAAATCGCACACCTATGGAAGCTGCTCGAAGGATGTTAATTTACGCAAAGGCTCCATTGTTTTTATGGGCAGAAGCAGTATCTACAGCAGTGTACACCCAAAACTGGTCACTAATTCGTAAACGCCATGGTAAAACACCTTATGAGCTTCTCCATGGAAAAGTACCAGATTTATCATATCTTCATGTATTTGGTTCTCTTTGCTATCCGAATAATGATGGTGACAATTTGGGAAAACTTCAACCAAAGGCTGATATTGGTATTTTCATTGGTTACGCACCCGCAAAGAAGGCATACCGAATCTACAACCGTAACTCTCGCAAGATCCTCGAAACTATGAATGTTGATTTTGATGAGCTGACAGCAATGGCTTCTGAGCAAAGCAGCTCTAAACCCGCACTTCATGAAATGGGACCCAGTAACATTAGCTCTGGTCTTGTCCCAAACAACCCTACTTCATCATCATTTACACCACCTACTAGGAATGAATGGGATACATTGTTTCAACCGTTCCTTTGATGAATTCTTTACTCCTCCAACTATTGTTGCTCCAGAACCTGAGGTAATAGCTCCGGTAACCGAAGTTGTCGCTCCAGCAACCGTTGCACAATCAGATATGTCTGCGCCTACAATTGGTCAAGATATACCATCAACAAGTAATTCTCAACCAACACCTGTTTCAACTACCCATGTCATGCCTATTGATGATGAAGAGGATGATGATGATCACGATTTGGAATTCGCTCAAATGCGTGAACTTCCATTCTTTGGTGTACCTATTCCCGACCCTAATCAAGCCGGGTCGTCCACCTCAGAGGAAGCTCCTTCTACAGTTTACTCCAATCCACGGATTCGTGAACATGACAGCAAGTGGACAAAGGATCATCCTATAGATTCTATTATTGGTGACCCTAATCGTCCAGTATCCACACGAAGTCAGTTACAAGAAAATGCAATGTTTTGTCACTTTGATGCTTTTCTCACTGAAGTTGAACCTAAGACATGGCAAGAAGCTTTTACTCAATCCTGTTGGATAGAAGCTATGCAAAAAGAACTTAATGAATTCATACGTCTTGAAGTATGGGAACTTGTCCCATGCCCGGATCAAGTGCAGTTACTCACTTTGAAATGGGTTTACAAGGTGAAACTCGATGAGTTAGGCGGAATATTGAAGAACAAAGCTCGTCTAGTAGCTCGTGGATACAAGCAATTATTGGGCATCGACTTTATGGAATCCTTTGCGCCTGTTGCCCGATTGGAAGCTATTAGACTATTCCTCGCTTATGCAGCCCATATGAATATGATCGTCTATCAGATGGATGTGAAGACGGCATTTCTAAATGGTGAAATCAAGGAAGAGGTCTATGTTCAACAACCGGATGGTTTTGTGAATCCTAATTATCCTAATCATGTGTACAAGCTTAAGAAGGCTCTCTATGGGTTGAAGCAAGCTCCTCGCGCATGGTATGATCTATTGTCACAACTCCTTATTACACAAGGCTTCGCTAAAGGCAAGGCGGGTCCTACGTTGTTCATTCAGAAACGAGGTAAATATATGATTATGGTACAAATATATGTTGATGATATTATATTTGTAGCCTCGACCCAAACCTTATCGGATGAGTTTGGGACACTCATGTCTTCCAAGTTTAAGATGTCAATGATGGGCAAGGTATCATTCTTCTTAGGTCTTCAGATATCTCAGAGTCCCAGAGGCATCTTTATCAATCAATCCAAGTATGCCCTTGAATCGCTTAAGAAGTATAAGATGGAATCTTGTGACCCCGTGGATACTCCAATGGTGGAACGAACTAAACTTGATGCAGATCCACATGGAGTTGCCGTTGATCCGACACTTTTTATCGTGGAATGATCGGTACTCTTCTGTATATCACAGCTAGTCGACCTGATCTTCAATTTGCTATATGTATGTGTGCTAGGTATCAAACTCGACCTACTGAGTTACATTTGGCTACTGTTAAAAGGATCTTTCGATATCTTAAAGGAACCATTAATCGGGGACTTTTGTATTCGAAGGACTCTTCTATTGCACTAATGGCATATGCAGATGCGGATCACGCGGGTTGCAAAGATACAAGGTGTAGCACGAGTGGAACTTTGCAACTACTAGGAGATCGACTAATCAGTTGGGCATCGAAAAGGCAGAAAAGCGCTGCAATTTCAAGTACGGAAGCAGAATACATATCTATGTCCGGTTGCTGTGCTCAAATTCTTTGGATGAGATCGCAATTAACCGACTATGGTCTGGGTTTCAACAAAATTCCGATGTACTGTGACAACAAGAGTGCAATTGCCTTATGCTGTAACAACGTTCAATTCTCCTGGTCAAAGCATATTGACATTCGCTACCACTTCATCAAGGAGAAAGTGGAAAATGGAGTAATCGAGCTTTACTTTGTCCGATCTGAGTATCAATTGGCGGATATTTTCACGAAGGCTTTAGATCGCGCTCGAATTGAATTTTTGGCCGACAAGCTAGGAATGAGAACCTTCTCGCCTGAGACTCTAAAGGAACTGGCAGATGAAGCGAAAGAATAGTGGTGGTAAAACTATTCTCCGTATCCTTGGTGATCATTTGTATATATTGTTTATATCTTTGTCCACAAAAGCAAAATACAAAAATATAAAACCATATAAAAACCATAAAAATTGAAAAATTCATAAAAATCCAAAAAATATTTTTACTTTATTTTTCAAAGGCATGTCTTTTGGTACGATATTATTTACGGCCTTAGAAATGTTGATTAATATTGACACGGCGCCATAAATAGAGTTCGTACAAAAGTTGTAAATATTTCATAAAACATGCCTAAATGGCTTGTAGTTATTTCAGACTGCAACCCGGTTTTCACATTAAAGTCAAGTATTTCTTATGAAAGCTTTGGCTCACAACGGGAATTAATTTTCTCGGGCAAGGTTTACTTTAAAACCTTGTAAGGATCAAGTTTACTTTATAACTTGGTCTAACACAAATCGATGTACGCCTCAGTGCATTTATTTGTCAAAACAAGAGAAGTCTTGTTTTTATGAAGCTATCATCTCTACAACCATAGCAATCTACAATTGGTATCTACATACTCGACGATGCAACTACTCAACCGACGACTACAGCTCTTTCAATAGAACACGGGTCAACAATTGAGGGGGAGCAATTGTCAAGCATTCAGAATCTTCGATGCCGAACGTGCCAAGTTCACAAGTTGGTGTCAAGACAACAATACCAATCGTACACATGGTGTCAAGAGATGACTTCAGACGTGACGAGGCGACCAACATATGCTGACAAGAACCATTTGATCTTATCATATGATGTTCTCATCTATCAGGTCCAACCTTGTCAATTCTTTTCTAATATGGTGAATATGTGATCATGTTACAAATCGGTATCATATCTCATTTGATATCATGAAGATAAAGCAGACTCGCATTTTTTTTCCCAAAACCTTTGTTAAAACTTCCTTAGATCAATTGATATTAAAAACATCGATTGGGTTAATATTTTTAATATGGGGGAGAAAATGTGATTTAATATGGGATATTATCACAAATGGTTTGACATAATGTGCTGGCTCATCCCGACATGTGCGAAATGTTTTCGAATATCGTGGCATATGTTAAGGGGGAGCAAAATGGATTTGCATATCAAAATGGATTTTCATGGTGACATATACTTACTCAAAACCTATTTATTTCACGACGATGAAGATTGTGGTGACATAAGGATGGTAGGATAGGTTAATTCTAATGATTCTTCTAGAACCGGAGGAATCTTCCCAAGGACATTCCATAGCTAGAAATAGTAGTCCTTAGGAAAGATGGAGAAAGATTGTGAACGTAGCTGAATGCCGACCAAGTACTTAAGTTAGCACTGGAACAATCACAACAAGGTGCTAGTTATGACGTATTGGTAAGCATTGAAGGGGTTGAAGAATGAAAAAGAATTGTAAAGATAAAGGGTGTAAAGAAAGAAGCCCTCCTTACAACTTTAGGCAAAAACCGGGTCAACACTTATGCTATTGAGATCATTTTAATGATGCTCGATATTGAAGATAGACATCATGGACCCAGTGATGCAATGCACAACCCATCCCAGCTAACTCAGATATCTCTTAAAAGATATTTGTTTTAATCACACGGAGACAACACGTTATCTATTGATTTATTCACTCCGAATAAATTGGTATTGAAAAGGTGGCACTCCTCTCCAGCCTCCGATCACTAAAATTCAAAATGCACGATCGAGTCTAGAGCCATTTGAGATCATCAAATATCTCATTAGGACAGACTTCCATATTTCCTTGCTTCTTCACACACTGTGAAAAGTAAGAAAGATTTTAAGAGTCCTACGCAAAATCTTCATGATCTTGCCTGAACATCCGAGTAATACGAAAGTATTTACTATGAAGATGGAAATCCTTCTTGAGCGAATATCAAAAAGCTCATGGTAGGTGACTTGTGCGATTCTTTATGAATCAAACTTGTGATAAATGGAAAGCAACGGCTGTTTAATTCTTAGCTGAACTTAAACACGTTCCAGGCCTCTACGCAAAATCTTAGTGATCTTGCCAGAACACTCAGAGTGATACCTTAGTGTTCACAGTGATGAGTGGAAATCCTTCTAGTGTTAACCTCAAACAGCACTTGGTAGGTAACTTGCAAGATTCTATACGAATCAAGCTCGTGACAACTGGAAAGCAACGATGGTGCAGTTCTTAATTGAATTTCACTTGTTCCAGGAACATGAATTGACGGCTTCAAATCATGCGGATATTATTATCCAAATGATTCACTCTTTATGTTCGCAGTCAGCTTTGGACGGTCGAATAAAGAGAACGGGTTTACCCGCGAAATCCTGTCAGGAAGTTACTTAATTGAAACTATCCGTCACGGGTACGATATCTAATATCGTCCAACAGTCTTCATCGACCGGAGGTAAAATGCTACCGAACTAGAATGAAATGTTCAAAGCCATTTCGTTCGTGTCTACTTATGTTGCGGCATTTGAAGACGGTGGCGTTGCGGAATCCAAGAAGAAGTCGTCCCCACATGCTAATACTATATGCACTTAATACCTCATCTAATTCAAGAAAGCCTAAAAGTTAAGTCTTCCGCTGTATCGAACTCTGAAGCTTTCAAGAATTACGAAGGTATAAGTATGTGGGACATGGTGTCACGAAGAGGCGAAGATCACAAGTGATGGATGCACGAGATCAAGGCAAGAGATTAATGCTCGAGACTGATATCAAAGATCACATCAGCATGTTCACCAGAAAAGAAAAAGAAAAAGAAAGACGAAGACTACGAGCTCAAGACAAGCATAGTATGCTAGGTTTATTTCATTATTGTAACTCGGGTAACGCCCTTGTTTGGAGTGACCTCCCTTAGGGGGAGATTGTTGGAAATACGTTTTACGTATTAAGAAGGATCGGTCACTCCAACGATAGTCGATGTAATAGCTCGTAGTTTAGTTATGTGTCTTTACTTAACAAACAACATCAAGCCTAGCCTACAACATGTGTAGGCCGGCCCTAATGTAAGCCCAAGCCCATGACAAGGGCTTGGGTATATAAACACTCTCCTTTGATGGAGAGGGTGTGTGTTCTTCATTTTTACACATAGTAGAAAAGTGTTTTTATTTCACTTTCTCTCTCTAAGTGTGTGTGTTCTCACCATCTCTCTATCTCTTTCTCTCTCTAAAAACATAAGCAAGATTTACATTTCTACACGACCTTTTAGGAAAAAAGGCGTAAAAGCGGTAAGTATTAAGTGATGATTTAGGAAAATCAAACACTAATGACCCTTATGATTCCAAGTTCGTTTCCTAAGGAGGTATATGTGTGTGAATAATTCGTAATTGGTTTGAGATTAATATTGGTTAGAAGGGGATGAGAAAAGAGAATGACGTAGACGCGAAATTAATTACTACTAAGACTAAACGTAAAACCGTAAATTGAGCAAAAAATAAAAATTACTTCTAAAAATTACCAAAAATTTACCAAAAATCAAAATAAATAAACTAAGAGTTTACCGATCATCAAAACTTTTTCAAACCTTTTAATTAATTAAATATTAATTTTTAAATGCTAATTAAAGCCCTAAAAATCAAATTAATTATCAAAAAGTCCAAATAAAGATTTTTCAATTGGTAAACCTCTAAAATGACCTAAAAAGATTAAAACTATTTTTATAAATTTTTAAACTAGGTAAAACTATTTAAAATGATTTAAAAACTATTAAAACTTAAAATAATTATAAAAATTAATCTAAAGATGATAAAATAAATCTAAGAGTTGCAAAAATCCTTTTTAATGTATTTAAGCTAAGAAAAATATAAAAAGTGCAAAAATGTGAAATTTGAAAAATAATTATAAAATAATATTAAAATAATATTAAAAATCCAAAAATTATAAAAAATTCTAAAAACTTGCAAACTAGTTTATTTTAACCTACATAATCAAAAAATGAAAGTGAAATTATCAAAATACCCCTAATGGGCCCCCAAATGGGCTAAAATAAAAAACAGTCAAGTTTAATGGGCTTTTTAGCCCAAAAAGTCAAAATAAGCCCAAATAACTTGGAAAAGCCCTATCTGACTCAAAATTCAATTCTAAACACAAAACTCTGAAGGCCCAAAAGCTGAAAGTGAGCTTATCACAACTTAATGAACAAACATCTTATTCTTATTAGGCCAATAAGCCCATTAAGCAATAAGCTAATGCCATAAGCTCTAATTTGACACACAACCTTCTTTTGGGATACTAAAGAGATCTCTAAAAAGAAACTTTGAAAAAGCTCACTCAATAAGCCAGAAATAAGCAAAGAACAATTCCACAAAACGACAAAATAGTCGGGATAGAGTTCTAGGCTGTTTCAGAAGCTCTAGTTTGTTGCAATAGCTCACAAATAGCTTTACTAAGAATAATCAATCAAGAAAATCACAAAAATCCAAGTAGAATAAGCTGTAAGAACCAATAAGCTGGCTGAAAAAGCCAAATAAGCTAGTTTTCTAGCAAAAGCTTAACCAAAAGACTTGTAACTTTCCAAACTAGTTATTAAGCTGAGAAAAATGAGTTCTATTACAAAAACCAAGTTGTTGCATGTACCAATAAGCAAAACAGATTCAATAAGCTATAAGACCAAGTTTGACCAAAAGTCAAACGCTGACAAGAGAAAATCAAACGTTGACAAGCACAATTTGGACGTTGACAGACTTAATGAAGTGTTGAGACTTTGTTTTCACCCTGCTGGTCAAGGCTTGAGTGCAAACCTTGTGAATCAAGGCCTAACAGTTGGGTAGACTTGATGAGTTTTGGCACAAATAAGCCAATAAGCCAGTAGGCTTATAAGCTTGTGAGATAAGCAGCAAACAATAGGCACAAACCAAGTAATGCCCAAGGAACCAAATACTAGCATAAAACAACAGGAATCAAACCAATAGCATCAAAATCTCATAGCATGCATTTGCTGATCTAAATGACCAAAAGCTGAAATTCAATAAGCTATAGACTACTCAATAAGCAACCAAACTCTAATACCAGATGATGCAAAGTTGCACAACCAACAAATCTATAAGCAAACCAAGTTTCACACCTTAATTCAAACAAACAAACAAATTAGACCTGCTGATGTGTTTGACTGAAAAAGTGTTCAAAAACTAGCAACCTATGATTTTTAGTTATACCTTGTTTTAGACCTATCCAACACTTGAAACAACTTTTATATCAGCAAACAAATAGATATAAACCAAAAGGAGCCAAGCTCCAAGGCCTTAAGGCCTTTGAACCAGCAAACACAAACAACCCTTAATCCACAACTTTTCAAAGCAACTTGTGATTCCAACAAACAACCTACTGATTTTATGATTAAAACACACTTCCTAGATGACAACTAATAGATTCAAACACAAAAATCACAACCTCAAACACAAGAACACAAAATCACAATCCAAAATCAAAAACAGGCAATAACATGAATTTTTAGGGGAAACTTGAACAAGAGGCCATACTTGTCCTCCACAACATCCTAGGAGGACCAACAATGCTCCTTGGACCTTGTTCAACAACTAGAACAAGACCAAGCTACTTCAACAAGAGGATCAAAACCTGTTGATGTTCAAAGTAGAACAAGGTTTTGATGAATATGATTCTTCAACACAAATGAACAAACAACTCAACCAAGAGCTTAAATCTCTTCTCAGGCTTGGTGTCAACAAGCTTGAAGGAGCTTAAAACTTTTGGCTAAGGGTTAGTACAATATAATAAGCAAAACAGAAACTAGGATTTCAAGGTTTTTGAACCTTTGAAAACCTATCAAACATAGACGTGCCTTAACCACAAGATTAAGGAAGGTCTAAAAGATCAAATGGAACTCAGATTTCAGCTATTCTAACACCAACTTTTAATAAACACAAAAGAGATTTCACAAATTCTAAGAAATTCAAATTTTATTTAAATAAAAAGGAATTACAAAGATAATAGCCAAAATCTGGAACAAAGGGACTCTCACAAGTTAAGGTCTCCTTTTATAGGCAAATGCATACAAAACACTATTCATAAACCCTAGCACTGAATTTCCTAAATTATCCTTGCAAAATCTTCTAGGCTTGTTGCCAGCTTGCTTGGTTGAATCAGGGACGTTCATTGAGTGCTTGGTGATTAAGGAAAGTCTTAAGTTCGTTGATTTCGCCATGTCATGATCCTTTGCCAGGTGTCGTCATGTGAGTGGGGATGGGGGTATCTTTCTGGTAGTGGAGTTTAAGGTTTTTGTTGTGGGATGTGATTGAGGTGATGTGAATTACATGTGGGAATAACCAATTTCACTTTCCCTTTTGTTTTCTTTCTTTTTAATCCTGGGTAAAAAGGGTGTTCTTCATGGTAAAAATCGCTACAGTAAGTGTTACCCGCTTTATTAGGAATTTGAACTTTAAACTTGGTAGTTTTGGTCCTTTGTTTTTGGGAAAAGATGCATAAAATGTTTTTCAACTCAAATAAATGCATTCCTTTGTTGTTGAAGTTATGAAGTTCACACTTTTGCCCCAAAACTTTGGCAAAAGTGTTTCAAGGGTTGTTTTTGCCATTTTTCCATATTTGAAGGACTGAATTTGGACTTTCTTGATCTTGAAAGGTCTTTATAGGATGTTTGCCTTCATGAGGGACCATAATTGACAAATTAGAATTGATGAGGGACTAATCTTGCCATTTCTTCAAAGTTGAAGGACCTTTTTGAAATTTTGACAAACTTAAGGGACCAATCTTGTAATTATGAATTTACAAGTGTTTTAAGTGTCATTTCTTCATTCATTGAGGATCAATCTTGTATTTCTTCAAGTCTTCAAGGTTTAATCTTGGATAATTCATGAACTAAGGCCCGGTTCTTTGTACAGCTTAGTTTCTCGTGTCCGTTTTCCTTGTTTCTTGTGATCTTTTGTCTTTTTCACGATATCCATACCTAAAAAACACAAGTAAACAAATACAAGCATATATATGGTAATTTATGACATTTTAATGCATTTAAAAGCCCGAAAAGAACGATGAGATCATGTATAAATGATATCTCATCACTCCCCCATACTATGCCATTGCCGTGCCCTCACGCAATGCTAGAATAAAGTATCTAAGCATCACCAAAATTCAATTTTATTAACCTTTATTGGAAAGTCAAAGACTTGCAATAATATTATGAAGATGTAAAAAGACATAATGTATGATTTTCATCACGAATGTGACTTTTAGGGTCAAAGAATAGAAACAAGTAAATGTCCCATAGAGTAAACTTCGTCCTCCTTGATTGTCATACATTCCATGCTAAGTGCAAAAACGAGATCATTGTTGGTACAAGTCACAATGCTAACACTACTCATACGTCCAAATTGTGCAATACTTTTTCTCCCCGCAATCCTAGTTATTATAAAAGGAAATGGGTTACTAGCATTTTTTAACTATTTGTCATGGATCACAAGTGATTCATATTGAATTATTTGAGTATTTATTAGTCCGAAAGCAAAGTAGCACGATTTAATCGATAGTTAGCCGAAGGACAAAATCTTTTAAAACGGCTTCTCGTGTATCTCCTTAAGTTCATATCTTGGCATAACTCGTTTCACGATTTGAGACCTTTCTCGGACCGATATTTGGCATGTACTTCATACTTCAAATCTTGGGAAGACGTTCTTGAAATTATGGTCTTCTCTTCATATATTTGGAATTTCTTCACTTGACGTTTTTGAGAGATTCTTCATATTTGGACCACGACTTCATCATTTTTCTTCAAACTTTATTTTGGACTTTGATATACAACGATCCGCCTCCTTTTCGGACTTGGATATATTTATCCTCATACCTTGTAAGGGTCTTTTTGGATAGACTTTCTCCATGATCTTTAGGGGAGTAATTGCTTTTCGTCGTGTGTCTCGATCCTTCATATTGATTTAGGAATAATGATACTTCACATCATCTTGGATCTTTAGCAACAAAATAGAGCTCCTCATGCCTTGTTAGGGCCTTTTTGGATCTTCATCAATCTTCGCGTCCCACTTCAATAAGTTATGCCTTGGCTATGAACTCTATTCAACCCCGAGCAACTTTTAAACGATCTTGCGCTAGAGGCTAAGTAACCTTTCAAATCGTACGACCTTACTTATTGCAATTATTTTTATTCCTAATGCATTGATATTATGGGAAGAAAAAGCCACAATTAAAAACATATGAGTTTTTGAAAGAACATTTTCATGTTCTACGTTTAGCATGATCACTTGTCTAACTCTATCATTTCTCGTTCTTCACTATATAAAGACCTCTAATTAAAGAGACTCGTGAATACTTAGCCATGCAAGTCAATATTAAGCCAAATTTGGATTAGCTTTCATTAAGACTATATCAAATCAAAGTTTTGGGTTTTCAAGCCACCTATAGGATCTTGCACTTTCTTGGACTTTTTCAAGTTTAGAGAATGCATTTTATAGTTCCCTTGATAAGTGACTTTCTAGGATCAATTATAGGAACTTGCGAAAAGTTCTTGTTCTTAACCCGAATGAGCTAAGACTTTCGCGTTTTAAAGTTCCCTATATAAAAGTCTAGCAAAACTTGAATTGAGCGGGTTAAGGAATGTAAATGGCTCCAAATGCCCATCAAGTTCAAAAATTAGCTCTTTTTCTACCCATCGGAAAATATACATTCGTGTCTTAAAAACACTTATGAAAACTAAGAAATGTTTTAAAATTTAGCCATTTTTAGCCTTATTAGCAACAAAAACAAACCGTTGAAAGTTGGAAAACGTGAGAGCGTAGCAAAGCAAGTATCTATTCACCCCCCCATACTAAAAGTAAACATTGTCCTCAATGTTTCGAGTCTAAAGGTAGAGCACCCCCATACTAGAGACGAAGAATCGAATGCTTAGGATCTAGCATGGAAAGGGTGATCAACAATATATCTAAAGCCGTATATGAATTATGCTAAAAGATAATTGTTAGAACAATAAAGGATATGTCAATGGATTCGTGAAAAACTTCTTCAAGCAAACGATGGAGGCTCACGTAAACGAACACGAGAGTCTTCAATCGTAGATGATGATGATGATCTAGATAACACAATCACAAACAACCACGAGACAACGAGTTGGAAGGGCAAAAATCCCCTCTCATTAGTTATTAGAAAGCATAAAAGGATAAGCATGGGATCTCCCCCACGAGGCACCCCATTTTTGATTACCGAGTCATGAGCTCGACTCGATCCCCTCAATGCTAATTATCATTGGGGAAGGTGACTTGGTCGAGGTCAACCATTGAAGGAATTTCCCCACCAAAGTAGTGCTTAAACTTATGTCCATTCACCTTGGAGTTAGGACCATCATCTTGAGCTAACTCGATGGTCCCATAAGAAAACACTCGTGTAACGGTGAAAGGACCCGACCAACGAGATTTTAATTTTCCGGAAAATATCTTAAGTCTAGAGTTAAAAAGTAACACTTGATCACCAACTTTAAAAACCCGGTTTTTAATCTTTGCATCATGAAACTTTTTAGTCTTTTCTTTGAAAATCAATGAATTTTCATAAGCATTATCTCTTAGTTCATCTAATTTATTCATTTGTATTTTCCGGTGATCTCCCGCGGTCTTTAAGTTAAAATTTGCATGCTTAAGGGCCCAATATGCCTTGTGCTCCAATTCAATGGGCAAATGACAATTCTTCCCATAGACTAACTTATAAGGAGTACAACCGATAGGTGTCTTGTAAGAGGTCCTAAAGGCCCATAAAGCGTCATCGAGTTTGTCGGACCATGAAGCACGGTTTTCTCCAATCGACCTCTCTAAAATCCTCTTCAAAGCTCGGTTTGAAACATCGACTTGCCCACTCGTTTGCGGGTGATAAGCCGTAGAAAGACGATGTGTAACTCCATATTTCTTTAAGACCTTCTCAAATTGGTCATTACAAAAATGGGTTCCACGATCGCTTATAATAGCACGAGGGGTTCCGAACCGAGAGAATAGTTGCTTCAAAAACTTCACTACCACACGAGCATCGTTAGTAGGTAAAGACTTAGCTTCCACCCACTTAGAAAGGTAGTCCACCGCGACGAGGATATACTTGTTACCATGAGACGATGGGAACGGCCACATAAAGTCTATGCCCCAAATGTCGAAAATCTCACACACTTGAATTATGTTTTGCGGCATTTCATCCCGTTGAGACGATTTTCCTTGACGTTGGTACGAATCACACGACTTCACAAGTGCATGTGCATCACGATAAATAGAAGGCCAAAAGAAGCCGGCATCGACCACTTTCTTAGCCGTGAGATTAGCACCATGGTGACCACCCGTGGGTCCCTCGTGACAAGCTCTAAGGATATTAGAAGCTTCGGCACCAAAAACACAAGGTCAAACTGGTTGATCCGCACAAACCCGAAAGAGATAAGGGTCGTCCCAAAAATAGAACTTGACGTCACGAAAGAATTTTCGCTTTTGTTGTGTCGTCATACCCTTGATTATGAAATTGCCCGCATGGTAATTTGCAATGTCGACAAACCATGGGGTGGTGTCTTTAGAATTCACTACACCGAGAGTCTCGATAGGAAATGTTTTGGTGATTTCCTTGTTCTCGAAAACATCTTTGTGAGGATCTTCTAGACGAGAGAGATGATCGGCCGCTAGATTCTCGGCTCCTTTTTTGTCAAGCACGGTGACATCAAATTCTTGGAGGAGGAGCATCCAACGAAGCAATCTCGGCTTAGCATCTTGCTTAGCTCAGAGATACTTGATAGCCGAATGGTCGGTATACACGATGCTTTTAGTTAAGACGAGATAAGGTCGGAATTTCTCAAAAGCATAGACCACGGCAAGGAATTCCTTTTCCGTTGTGGTGTACTTTAATTGAGCCTCGGTCATCGTCTTACTAGCATAATGGATAGGACGGAAATGCTTTTCATAACGTTGCCCTAAGACGGCCCCTATAGCATAATCACTTGCACCGCACATGATTTCAAAGGGTAATTCCCAATTAGGAGCAACAAGAATGGGAGCTTCGATAAGTTTCCTTTTAAGAGTTTCGAAAGCTCTAACACAATCCTCATTAAAATTAAAAGGAGCATCCTTCTCGAGAAGGTGTGTCATTGGTCGAGAGATTTTCGAAAAGTCTTTGATGAAACGACGATAAAAGCCCGCGTGGCCTAGGAAACTCCTAACTCCCTTAACGGTTTTGGGATGAGGTAACTTGGCGATGACGTCTACCTTAGCTTTATCGACCTCAATCCCCGCTTTCGAGACCTTATGTCCTAAGATGATTCCTTGTTTACACATAAAATGACATTTTTCCCAATTAAGCACAAGATTGGTTTCTTCACAATGTTTTAGCATTTGCTCGAGATTAGATAAACACGACGTGAACGAATTGCCAAACACCGAAAAGTCATCCATAAACACTTCCATCGACTTCTCGATCATATCGTGAAAAATGGCCATCATACACCGTTGAAACGTACCCGGTGCATTACAAAGTCCGAAAGGCATCCTACGATAAGAAAACGTTCCATAAGGACACGTAAACGTCGTCTTATCTTGATCACGAGGGTCGATAGGGATTTAAAAGTAACCGGAAAAACCATCTAAAAAGAAATAGAATTCATTTCCCGCTAGTCGCTCCAACATTTGATCCATGAAGGGCAAAGGAAAGTGGTCTTTACGAGTGGCGTCATTTAACTTTCGGTAGTCAATACACACCCTCCAACCGGTCACAACAGAGTGGGAATTAACTCGTTGTTTTCATTAGGCACAACGGTCATTCCTCCCTTTTTAGGGACACAATGGATTGGGCTCACCCATGGGCTATCAGAGATAGGATAAATCATTCCCGCGTCAAGGAGTTTCAAAACTTACTTTTTAATGACATCGTGAATTTTGGGGTTTACCCTTCTTTGACTTTGAATTGCGGGTTTGTAGTCCTCCTCCATTAAAATCTTGTGAGTACAAAATTTTGGGTCAATACCCTTAATGTCAGAAATTTTCCACGCAATTGCCCCTTTATGAGCTTTAAGAACTTTCAAGAGCTTGGTTTTGTCATCATTAGCAAGACCTCTTGAAATAATAACCGGCAACTTGTCATCACCTTCTAAGAATGCGTATTCAAGGTGAGATGGAAGATCTTTCAATTCAAGGATAGGTGGTTCCTCGATTGAAGATTTTGGTTCAACACTCATAACTTCCATCGGCGGAAGAAATGGTGGAATAGAAGTATCATCACTAATAAACACCTCATCTTCATTGTCGATTTCATTTGAAGTGAAATCGCCTCCTTGGAATGGAGTGAGATTTGGTGTAGAATTAGCAAGAATCGGATCCAAAATAGTGGGATTGCCACTTGACGAGCTATCAAAAAAACCTAACACTTCTTGTGAAAACTCATCGCAAACCACATCAACTAAGTCAATGTGATTGATGGTAGCGATTGCATAAACATGAGAAGGTTTTGAGTTTTGAGTAGCGTTTATAACAAGTTCCTCTTCGTTGAATCTCAAAGTGATAGTTCTTGCATGAAAGTCGATAAGCGATCTCGAGGTGTCTAAAAATGGAAGACCTAAAATTAGAGGAACTTGAGGATCCGCGGGGATGTCAACTAATATAAAATCAACGGGATAGTAGAACTTCCCCACTTTAACGAAAACATCTTCAGCTACTCCACATGCTAAAATCGTAGAATGATCTGTCATCTCGATAGACATGTTCGAAGGAGTAAGAGCCGGAAGCGAAAACGATTTCCATATGGAAAATGGCATCAAATTAATGCTCGCACCAAGATCGGCCAAGGCGAGGCATTCTTTCAAATCTTGTATGTCACAAGGAATGAGAAACTTTCCGGGGTCACCAACTTTTTCGAGTATGCGGTTAAGATAAACCGAAGAACAATTAGCAAGCTTTGAAAGCTTTTCCTTATCGCTCATCATACTTTTAAAAGTGGAAGCGAAACGAGGCATATATAACAACGCGTCGGCTAAACTCACATCAAAATGCACTTGTTGAAACATTTTTATAAAAAGCTCGATTTGTTGTTTGTTACGTTCTTGCAATTACTCTTTGTTTCGTCTCGAAGGGTAATGTAAGGGTGGTGTGGGTTGGACATTAGGCAACGGCCTTGGAATCTCGGGTTCCATGATTGGTATTGGTTCAACCGCAGGTGTGGTTTGAGAGGTACTTCGTGGGATTGTGATATGCTCCTTTTCGACCATCACCTCGGGTTCTTTCTCGATTTCCTTCTCCGTAGAAGTACTTGGACGAGAGATTGGTTCCTTGAAAGTTTTACCACTTCGTGTAGTAATAACCTTCATTTCTCCCTTCGGCTTTGCAATGGTATCACTAGGAAGACCACCCGAGGAAGAGGGTTTACACATGATTGCTTCAAACATTTTTGCCATTCGGTCCTTAAATTTTGATTGCCTTAAATCCGCTTTTAACAATTCTTGCTTAATCTCATATTGTCCTTCTTCCATCTTTTGTTGATTTTGTTGAAGACGTTGGACATTTCCCTCCATTTTATTAGCAAGAGTTTTAAGTTCATTAGCAAGTTCGTTTTTAAGCTCGTTTTTCAATTCGGATCTTAAGCTAATCATCTCACGTTGCGTGTTATCAAATTTAGCATCATTTGCTTTAGCATAATCCAAAAATTCTCCTTGAAGATTTTTAGTGTGAGCATTTTGAAAACCTTGTGTAGTGTTTTGAAAATCACGATTTTGGTTTTGATTAGTGACTTGTCCATTCCCACGTTGGTAATTCCCTTTGTTGTAGTTACGTGAATTGCCTTGATAATTACCACCTTGATTGTTGTTTCGATAGTTATTAGCATTTTGATTTGGTGGAGCTTGATTTGGGCGGGAACCTTGGCCGTTTTGGTTGTAAGTTCCCGTTGCTACGTAAGCACTCGAAGTGTTACCACCGGCGGTAATGCACTCAGAAAGATCATGAGCTCAACCACAAGACAAACAACTCTTTACAAACGCTTTAACCGAAGCGGAATTCAAAGCCTCTTGTGCTTTCCAATGAGTCATAAGATTAGAAAATCTATCGAAAAACCGATTTTCCTCATTAGCTTCGTCATGTAAGGCATTAATGCTACGAGACGATGACGACGGTGACGAACCTGAATTGGCAACACTCGGTGTGTTATGAGGGCTATAAACCTTAGACCTATTCTCAATAATCTTTAAAGCTTCATCGGTCGTTTTGCACAAAAAATTACCACCCGCGGCGGCATTCAAGTAATCTCGTTCATGATCATTAAGCCCATTATAAAAAGTATCAACTTGATGCAATTCCGAAAAATCATGGTGTGGACATTCATGTAACATTTCTTTAAATAGTTCCCATGCCATTGAAAAACTTTCATTATTTCGTTGTACGAATCTTGAAATCTCATTTTTCAAATGTGTTGTTTTAGATGGTGGAAAAAATTTGTTCACAAACTTAGAAACGAGATCACCCTATATCAAAATTGAATTTGGCGGTTCTTTCTCAAGCCAAATTTTAGCGGGTCCATCTAACGAGTATGGAAACAACATCATCTTAATGGCGTCATGTGGAACATCCTTAAACTTGCTAGTAGCGGTGAGACGATTAAAATTCCTTATGTGGTAATGCGGGTTGTCTTTCTCATGACCTCTAAACTTATTAGCTTGCAACATCGACATTAAACCCGTCTTAATCTCGAAATTTTCCGCAAGGATAGCGGGAATCACAATGGCCTCTCCAAAACCCTCGGTGGGTGCTTGAAGCAACTCCATCATAGTACGATTAGCCATGACGACTTCTTGTTCTACAATAGGTTCAACAATTGGAGTTTGTTCTTCAATCAACGTCTCTTGATTTGCTTGTTTTTGAAGACGTTTACGAGCTTGTTTTGCTTGATTACGAGTGATCATAAACTTCACGAAGAATGGGAGGTGAGCAAAGAAGATTCTTTTTAGGTGTTTTGTGAATTTTCAATTTTTTTGTGTTTTTTATTGTTTTTAATTTTTTTGGATTTTGGTGTATCTTAGTAGACAACAATCTACCAAATCTCTCCTTGAATCAAACTCTTGATTAAAGAAGCCTCAAAAGAATGAAAACGATCACGCGGAGTGAACGCCTTCGAATGACTTTAGAACTTTAGTGAAAACAAAATTGTTCAAGAGGGTTTAATCACAAAGAAAACCAAGCAAATATATTATACGTAATAATACTTTGGGCGGCAAAACCCTCGATTAGCCTTCAATCTCAAAATACTCACAAGCAAGCGGGGAAACGAGGCGGCGCGAAGCACTTAAGAGCCTTTTTCCTTAGGGTATATTTTATAATACCCGCCTTATACCCACCTTATAGTTCGTATTTTTTCAAAATCGAGCTTCACGAAAGCATTTATCTATTTTTGCCTTTTTCTTTTTGTTTGAGATTCGAATACAATAATTAGGAGATCAAATCCCAATTAAGGTTGCGTTTTCACACTTTTGAAGATATTTTGTATTGATTGTGATACTTAATACAATATAGTAATAATAATTTCAAAAGAAAAACCAAAAAACCGATAATACGTATTAGTAGATTTCTACTAATACAAATAGTATTTATGGTTAATATTAAAAACAACAAGACAAATTAATCACGATACACCTCCCTGACAGCGGCGCCAAAATGATTGTGGTAAATTACGATCTTTTAGGAAAAAGGCGTAAAAGCGGTAAGTATTAAGTGATGATTTAGGAAAATCAAACACTAATGACCCTTATGATTCCAAGTTCGTTTCTCAAGGAGGTATATGTGTGTGAATAATTCGTAATTGCTTTGAGATTAATATTGGTTAGAAGGGGATGAGAAAAGAGAATGACGTAGACGTGAAATTAATTACTACTAAGACTAAACGTAAAACCGTAAAATGAGCAAAAATAAAAATTAATTCTAAAAATTACCAAAAATTTACCAAAAATCAAAATAAATAAACTAAGAGTTCACCAATGATCAAAACTTTTTCAAACCTTTTAATTAATTAAATATTAATTTTTAAATGCTAATTAAAGCCCTAAAAATCAAATTAATTATCAAAAAGTCCAAATAAAGATTTTTCAATTGGTAAACCTCTAAAATGACCTAAAAAGATTAAAAACTATTTTTATAAATTTTTAAACTAAGTAAAACTATTTAAAATGATTTAAAAACTATTAAAACTTAAAATAATTATAAAAATTAATCTAAAGATGATAAAATTAATCTAAGAGTTGCAAAAATCCTATTTTAATGTATTAAAGTTAAGAAAAATATAAAAAGTGCAAAAATGTGAAATTTGAAAAATAATAATAAAATAATATTAAAATAATATTAAAAATCCAAAAATTATAAAAAATTCTAAAAACTTGTAAACTAGTTTATTTTAACCTAAATAATCAAAAAATAAAAGTTAAATTACCAAAATACCCCTAATAGGCTAAAATAAAAAACAGTCAAGCTTAATGGGCTTTTTAGCCCAAAAAGTCAAAATAAGCCCAAATAACTTGGAAAAGCCCTATCTGACTCAAAATTCAATTCTAAACACAAAACTCTGAAGGCCCAAAAGCTGAAAGTGAGCTTATCACAGCTTAATGAACAAACAGCTTATTCTTATTGGGCCAATAAGCCTATTAAGCAATAAGCTAATGACATAAGCTCTAATTTGACACACAACCTTCTTTTGGGATACTAAAGAGATCTCTAAAAAGAAATTTTGAAAAAGCTCACTCAATAAGCCAGAAATAAGCAAAGAACAATTCCACAAAACGACAAAATAGTTGGGATAGAGTTCTAGGCTGTTTTAGAAGCTCTAGTTTGTTGCAAAAGCTCACAAATAGCTTAACTAAGAATAATCAATCAAGAAAATCACAAAAAGCCAAGTAGAATAAGCTGTAAGAACCAATAAGCTGGCTGAAAAAGCCAAATAAGCTAGTTTTCTAGCAAAAGCTTAACCAAAAGACTTGTAACCTTCCAGACTAGTTATTAAGCTAAGAAAAATGAGTTCTATTACAAAAACCAAGTTGTTGCATGTACCAATAAGCAAAACAGATTCAATAAGCTATAAGACTAAGTTTGACCAAAAGTCAAACGCTGACAAGAGAAAATCAAACGTTGACAAGCACAATTTGGACGTTGACAGACTTAATGAAGTGTTGAGACTTTGTTTTCACCCTGCTGGTCAAGGCTTGAGTGCAAACCTTGTGAATCAAGGCCTACCAGTTGGGTAGACTTGATGAGTTTTGGCACAAATAAGTCAATAAGCCAGTGGGCTTATAAGCTTGCGAGATAAGCATCAAACAATAGGCACAAACCAAGTAATGCACAAGGAACCAAATACTAGCATAAAACAACAGGAATCAAACCAATAGCATCAAAATCTCATAGCATGCATTTGATGATCTAAATGACCAAAAGCTGAAATTCAATAAGCTATAGACTACTCAATAAGCAACCAAACTCTAAAACCAGATGATGCAAATTTACACAACCAACAAATCTATAAGCAAACCAAGTTTCACACCTTAATTCAAACAAATAAACAAATTAGACCTGCTGATATGTTTGACTGAAAAAGTGTTCAAAAACTAGCAACCTATGATTTTTAGTTATACCTTGTTTTAGACCTATCCAACACTTGAAACAACTTTTATATCAGCAAACAAATAGATATAAACCAAAAGGAGCCAAGCTCCAAGGCCTTAAGTCTTTGAACCAGCAAACACAAACAACCCTTAATCCACAACTTTTCAAAGCAACTTGTGATTCCAACTAACAACCTACTGATTTTATGATTCAAACACACTTCCTAGGTTACAACTAACAGATTCAAACACAAAAATCACAACCTCAAACACAAGAACACAAAATCACAGTCCAAAATAAAAAACGTGCAATAACATGAAATTTTTAGGGGAAACTTGAACAAGAGGCCATACCTGTCCTCCACAACATCCTAGGAAGACCAGCAATGCTCCTTGGACCTTGTTCAACAACTAGAACAAGACCAAGGTACTTCAACAAGAGGATCAAAACCTGCTGATGTTCAAAGTAGAACAAGGTTTTGATGAATATCATTCTTCAACACAAATGAACAAACAACTCAACCAAGAGCTTAAATCTCTTCTCAGGCTTGGTGTCAACAAGCTTGAAGGAGCTTAAAACTTTTGGCTAAGGGTTAGTACAATATAATAAGCAAAACATAAACTAGGATTTCAAGGTTTTTGAACCTTTGAAAACCTATCAAACATAGACGTGCCTTAACCACAAGATTAAGGAAGGTCTAAAAGATCAAATGGAACTCAGATTTCAGCTATTCTAACACCAACTTTTAATAAACACAAAAGAGATTTCACAAATTTTAAGAAATTTAAATTTTATTTAAATTAAAAGGAATTTCAAAGATAATAGCCAAAATCTGGAACAAAGGGACTCTCACAAGTTGAGGTCTCCTTTTATAGGCAAATGCATACAATACACTATTCATAAACCTTAGCACTGAATTTCCTAAATTATCCTTGTAGAATCTTCTAGGCTTGTTGCCAGCTTGCTTGGTTGAATCAGGGACGTTCATTGAGTGCTTGGTGATTAAGGAAAGGCTTAAGTTCGTTGATTTTGCCATGTCAGGATCCTTTGCCAGGTGTCGTCATGTGAGTGGGGATGGGGGTATCTTTCTGGTAGTGGAGTTTAAGGTTTTTGTTATGGGATGTGATTGAGGTGGTGTGAATTACACGTGGGAACAACCAATTTCACTTTCCCCTTTGTTTTCTTTCTTTTTAATCCTGGGTAAAAAGGGTGTTCTTCATGGTAAAAATCGCTATAGTAAGTGTTACCCGCTTTATTAGGAATTTGAACTTCAAACTTGGCAGTTTTGGTCCTTTGTTTTTGGGAAAAGATGCATAACATGTTTTTCAGCTCAAATAAACGCATTCCTTTGTTGTTGAAGTTATGAAGTTCACACTTTTGCCCCAAAACTTTGGCAAAAGTGTTTCAAGGGTTGTTTTTGCCATTTTTCCATATTTGAAGGACTGAATTTGGACTTTCTTGATCTTCAAAGGTCTTTATAGGATGTTTGCCTTCATGAGGGACCATAATTGAGAAATTAGAATTGATGAGGGACTAATCTTGCCATTTCTTCAAAGTCGAAGGACCTTTTTGCAATTTTGACAAACTTAAGGGACCAATCTTGTAATTATGAATTCACAAGGGTTTTAAGTGTCATTTCTTCATTCATTGAGGATCAATCTTGTATTTCTTCAAGTCTTCAAGGTTTTATCTTGGATAATTCATGAACTAGGGCCTGGTTCTTTGTACGGCTTCGTTTCTCGTGTCCGTTTTTCATTGTTTCTTGTGATCTTTTGTCTTTTTCACGATATCCATACCTAAAACACACAAGTAAACAAATACAAGCATATATATGGTAATTTATGACATTTTAATGCATTTAAAAGCCCGAAAAGAACGATGAGATCATGTATAAATGCCATCTCATCAATTTCCTTGTTGAATTTGAAGAATTCAGAGGTAGACCAGTAGCCTTTGGTGGTAGCAAAGGTAGAATCACTGGAAAAGGAAAAATCAATACAGAGAAGTTGGAATTTGGAGACGTGTTCTTTGTAAAAGAACTGAATGAATTCAATCTTTTTCCTCTATCACAAATGTGTTAAGGGAAGCAATTCAAAAGACACAAGTAAGAGATAGGAACTTCAAACCTAGTCAGATGCCTTCTAGATTACCCAACACTGCTAACCATAGCATGTCATATACTAGGAGCATCAATCAATCATCTAGGAATTCTAGAACTTACTCGGACATTAAATATGCTACTTGTAAAACATGTAGGAAATGTGTCTTTAAGGCAAATCATGACTCTTGTGTCAAGAAACTCCTCCATGAGGTGAACTCCCATGCTAGAATTAAATCCCAGTGGTTAGCTAAAATCAAACCCATTTGTAAAGTTTGGTACCCCACTGGTAGAACTTTGATGAGATGGCATTTATACATGATCACATCGATCTTTTCGGGCTTTAAATGCATAAAATGTCATAAAAATACCATATATATGCTTGTGTATTTTAGGTATGGATATCGTGAAAAAAGACAAAAGATCACAAGAAACAAGGAAAAACGAACACGAGAAACGAAGTCGTACAATGAACAGGGGCCTAGTTATGGATTTATCAAAGAAAACCCATTGAAGACTTGAAGATGTACAAGAATGATCCCTCATCTATGAAGAAAGGACACTTAATACCCTTGTATATTCATAATTACAAGTTTGGTCCCTTAAGTTTGTCAAAATTACAAAAAAAGTCCTCCAAGTTTGAAGAATTGGCAAGTTTAGTCCCTCAACAAAACTAAATTGTCAATAATGGTCCCTCATGAAGTCAAACATACAATGAAGACCTTCAAAGTTGAGAATTGTCCAAAATCAGCCCTTGAAGTATTCAAAAGTGGCA
The DNA here is from genome assembly GCA_025667525.1 of Glebionis coronaria. Taxonomy (NCBI): domain Eukaryota; kingdom Viridiplantae; phylum Streptophyta; class Magnoliopsida; order Asterales; family Asteraceae; genus Glebionis; species Glebionis coronaria. Next base: position 236,858,987 of record CM046881.1, read on the forward strand.
AAAATAACCCTTGAAACCTTTTTGCAAAAGTTTAGTGGCCAAAGTGGGAAAATATAAAGTTTAAATGTGAAGGGAATACGTTTTTAAGGCTGAAAAACTTGTTTTACCACTTTTCCCAAAACACAAGGACCAAAAGTGTGCAACTGAAACATTCAAATCAAAATTGCGCCAAACAACTAAACAATCCACCAATTCGGATCAAAGGGGACCACTGTTAACCTTTCACCCCCAGATTTTACTTTTACCAGTCAAAGGGTTAATCCCAATTGACTTAACCAAAACACAATTAACTCTCACACGAATCACTCCCATGCCTAAAACTTCACAACTCACCCAAGGACCCCACCTAAGGCTGCCATGCACCAATCATGTGACACCCTCCTCTCAAAGCAAAGCCATGTGGCCAAATCAACAGCTAATACTCCTTACTTGGCCCCAAAGCAAAAATGAACATCTCTGATTCATTTGGACAGCTCACAAACATCAAACGCCATCAAGCACTCAAGGGCATATTTGAGATTTCATAGCTAGGGTTTCTCATGTATCTTTGCATCTAGAATCGTCTATTGTTGCCTATAAAAGGACCCCCAACCTGTGGTGAGGCCTTTGTTCCAGATTTTAGCTATTTCTTTGTAATTCCCTTTTATTGAAATAAAAGTTTATTTTCTGAAAATTCTGAATTCTCTTTTGTGCTTTATAAAAGTTTGGTGTTGGATTAGCTAAGATCTGAGTTCCATTTACATGTTTGGTTAAGGTTTTAAGGTTTAAAACACTTGTTTTCAAAAATAAAAGGATAATCTGTTTTAGCTTACTTTTGTGTTTGTTCTTCTTAGCAGCTTTTGGAAGCTAGTGCTTGTTCTTGCTAGCACCTCAGCTCAAACATTCCAAAGTGTGGATGTACATTTTGGATGTTTGATTCTCTTATCTCTTTTACTTTTTCTGAATTTTACTTAATTTTTGGGTGAATTTGCATATTTGTTTGTGAATCAGTGAATTTGTGGTTGATTTGTGTTTCTGAGGGTGGAGTATTGTTGTTAGGGTTGTTTTGATCTTGGATTGAGGGTTAAATCACAACAATCCTTTGGAAAATTGAGAAATCAGATTCCAAAGGGGTGTTTGGGTTAACTTATTTGTCAAGATTCAAGGCAACCTTTGTGGTTGTTTGTTGTTGCTTTGTATTGGTATCTGTTTATCTGGTGCAAGTGGTCTATTATCTGCAAGTTTTGAGAGTCTAAGCACTCAAATCCAACAAAGGTCTATAAAATCTGCTTTTCTTGGGTATTTTGGCCAAAATTTTGGGGACACCTAGATCTAAGGGTAGACTAGGGTTAACAAGTGTTAAATTTTGGTTAACATAACCAGGGAAAGGGATTTTAGGGTTTGAAATTGGGTTGGTGGTCAAATAGATCAGCAAAAGGATTTTGGATAATCACCTTTGTTCATCGGTAACTTTTTATGCTTGAATCTGCTTATTTACTTTGATCCAGTGTTTGGAACAAGTTTATTTGTGCTTATTGGACTTTATTATAGCTTGTGTATGCATATGGTTCAATTTGGCTGGCTTATTCATGCTTAATCTGCTTAATTGTTCATAACTGCTTATTTTCAAGGTCTGTGTCATATTTGTGGACTGTTTGATTATTTTGTGCCTATTGAGTGAACCAAATTGTGATTTGTTGATTGATATTGACTCCTTGTGATCCACTGATTACAAGGGTGCCTTTGTTTTCATTTGAATCCAATTGGATCTCTCTAAAAAAGCAAGTCAGATAGTCAAAGCAGTGGGAACTCCTTTCCCCTACTGCTAGCCACTACTAGTGTTATTTCAGCTGGTGCTTATCAATAAGCTGTTCTAGCTTATTTAAACCTGAAACAACTTTGAATTTGTAATAGGTGTCACTTATTTGACCCATTTGTTCATACTGGAGCATTTGAGGGGTTGACTTTGAGCTTTGACTAGAAAACCAATAGCTTTGACTTTTACATAAGTGCTAATCAACTCATTATACTTATTTGTCTTGGCTTATTGAACTTTTCTTTGTTGATTTGTCTTAATTAAGTCATTTAGAGTCTTTTGCAACTTATTTGAAGGTCTGAGGTGGTCTAGAACTCCAACCCGACTATTTTGTCTTTTAGTGAAATCCTACTTTGCTTATTTCTGGCTTATTGGGTTTGCTTTTTTAAAATTTCTTTTCACAGATCTCTTAGGCATCTCAAAAGAAGGTTGTGTGTCAAATCTGAGCTTATGGCATTTGCTTATTGCTTAATGGGCTTATTGGCCCAATAAGGATAAGCTGTTATACCATTAAGCTTTGATAAGCTCAAAACCAGCTTTTGGGCCTTCAGACTTTTGTGTTCAGAATCAAAGTTTGAGTCAGATAGTATCTTTTTCAGGTCTTTTGGCCTAGTTGAAATTTTTGGGCCAAAAAGCCCATTTAAGTGGACTGTTTTAGTTTTTAGCCCATTATGGGTATTTTGGTAATTTTACTTCCATTTTCTGTTTATATAGGTTAAACTAAACTAGTTTGCAAGTTTTTAAAAAAATTTATAATTTTTGGATTTTTAATATTATTTTATTATTAAATTTCAATTTTCACATTTTTGTACTTTTTATATTTTTTTTTAGGTCTAATACATTATAATAGGCATTTTGCAACTCTTAGATTAATTTTATCATCATTTTCTTAATTTTTAGAATTATTTTAAGGTTTTAATAGTTTTTAATCATTTTAAATAGTTTTAATTAGTTTTAAAATTCATAAAAAAAGTTTTTATTCTTATTTAGTCATTTTAGAGGTTTACAAAGTGAAAAATGTTTATTTGGGCTTTTTAATAATTAATTGGATTTTTAGGGCTTTAATTAGCATTTAAAAATTAATATTTAATTAATTAAAAGGTTTGAGAAAGTTTTGATCATTTGTAAGCTCTTAGTTTATTTAATCTGATTTTTTTTATTTTTTTAGGAATTTTAAAAATTAATTTTTATTTGGCACTTTTTACGGTTTTTAATTTAGTCGTCGTAGTAATAATTTTCACGTATCCGTCATTCTATTTTCTCATCCCCTTCTTTCTCAAATATTAATCTAAAATATTTACATATTAATCACACACATATACCTCCTTGGGAAACGAACTTAATTGGGTCATTAACACTTGATTTTCCTAAGTCATTTGTTTAATACTTTCCGCTTTTACGCCTTTTTCCTAAAAGGTGTACTTATACCACAATCATTTTGGCGCTGCTGTCGGGGAGGTGTGTCGTGATTAATTTGTCATTCTGTTTTTAATATTAGCCATAAATAGTATTTGTATTAGAAGAACTCTACTAATACGTATTATCGGTTTTTTTCGTTTTCCTTGTGAAATTATTATTACTATATTGTATTAAGTATCACAACAAATACAAAATATCTCCAAAAGTGTGAAAACACAACCTTAATTGGGATTTGATCTCCTAATTATTATATTCGAATCTCAAACAAAAAGAAAAAGGCAAAAATAGATAAATACTTTCGTGAAGCTCGATTTTGAAAAATACGAACTATAAGGTGGGTATAAGGTGGGTATTATAAAATATACCCTAAGGAAAAAGGCTCTTAAGTGCTTCGCGCTGCCTCGTTTCCCCGCTTGCTTGTGAGTATTTTCATATTGAAAGCTAATCGAGGGTTTTGCCGCCCACAGTATTATTACGTATCATATATATTTGCTTGGTTTTTTTGTGATTAAACCCTCTTGAATAATTTGGTTTTCACCAAAGTTCTAAAGTCATTCGAAGGCGTTCACTCCACGTGATCGTTTTCATTCTTTTTGAGGCTTCTTTAATCAAGAGTTTGATTCGAGGAAAGATTTGGTAGATTGTTGTCTACGATGATACACAAAATCCAAAAAAATTAAAAACAATCAAAAGCACAAAAAAATTGAAAATCCACAAAACACCCAAAAAGAATCTTCTTTGCTCACCTCCCATTCTTCGTCAAGTTTATGCTAACTCGTAATCAAGCAAAACGAGCTCGTAAACGTCGTCAAAGTCAAGGATATTGATATGAGCTAAAACTCATATCCTTTTATCAACAAATAACCCTAAAACATGAAGCAAAATACCAATTTATCTTGCAAAAACAGTGTTATGTGGTATGTTTGTGTTTGTGTACACTTGTGTAGGTAAAAGGATACATTTTCAAGCAAACAAGGAAATATCAAGCTTTAATTGATGAAAAAGACAAACAAGGATCAAAAGTGACAAGACTTTGAAGTACAAGGACCTATCTTGACAAATTGCCAAAGATGAAGGACTAAAGTGCAAATATTGGAAAAAGTCAAGATCAAAGTCAAATTTGGTCAACTATCAAGTCAACAAAGTCAAAGGACCAATTCTGCTCAAGAATGAAGTTTGGAGGACTGAAAGTGTCAAAGAAATGAAGTTACAAGCCTTAAAGTGCAATCTGCCAAAGTTCAAGGGTTAAAACTGCCAATATTGGAAAGTTTTACAAGTTTAATCCATGTGATTGAGTTGTGGGCCAATGAGAAGCAAGAGAAAAGAGCACACAGATTGCCAAATAATGTGCATTAAATTCCCACTCAGCCGCCACTCATTAATGACAAAATCTAAACAGTTTGATCCGTGTGACTTCGTTTTAACCACTCAGAGCATGCCACGTGTCATCTTCAAGCAACCAAAAATTTCCCAGGATCGTTTTTGAGCTAGACTGAATATCATGAAAAGTTGTAAACATAAAAAGTGCTTATTTTTTAGAGACGAACACAATGGTAATCATCAATTAACAAGAAAACAACTCAAGAAGAAATCCCCAATTCATGTTCATACTTTGAAGATCAACTTTGCAGAATTGTGCCACGTGGAGACCTGGGATTGGTCTCAACACGTCATCATCCCCAACAAACTTCCTCCTCATGTCTATAAATAGCCTGCTAGGTCCTCATTTGCAACAAGAAGTAGTTAAATTTGTAAAAAAAAACACACACTTTTCATTTCCTTTCATCTTTCTTCCTTTTTAGCTAAACTACTCAAGAGTTTGACACACTCTTGAGTTAGTTAGTTAGTTAGCATCATTTCAACAACTTTGTAACCAATTTCCATGAATAAAATTTGAATTCTTCATTTCCCGCCAAATCTTATCTTCACCCTACTGTTCATATCCTGCTTCTACTTGATCATTGTGTTGCTGCATTGAGTTTGTTATGATCATTCATTGATCATAACTGACTTAGAAGAAGAATTGTAGCTGTTTGAGTAGTTTCAGTTCAAGCCTTAGCCTTTTTGAAGATTTCATGCCATGATGATGATTTCTAGTTGATTTGTAGCTGTTGTTGATATAGAATGGTTGATCTAGTGCTAAGGTGGTGGTTAGCACTAGGATAAGAGAGTTCAGCACTCCTCTTCTTCCCAATGGTTACTACAAAAGGTTTTAAAAGTTTCTGATTTTGGTTCACCTCAATTTGTCAACTGCATGCTACTTTTCCTAGTGTAAAACTTGATGATTGCATGATCAAAGTTGTTTAGCTTAGTTGTTGTTGGATTGCGTACTTGTTTGTAGCTTAATCTTGTTTTACTGCTTACAAATTTTGGATTGTGTTCTAGTTATAGCCTAATTCAGTCAAGTTTCAGTCTTTGCACCTTAATTGAGTATTAGTTGTTCTTATTGCTTGCTTGAAGTTTTAAAACATCTCATTTTGAGTCTCAAGTTTGAATAGCTAGAGGATTTCATTCAGTTTGAATCAGTTCTTAAAAAGTCTTTGAAAACTTTTAGATATTGCAGATAAAGGAGTGTTTGGTATTAGCTGATAATGAGTTTTCAAGTATTGAGTCTTGGCAAGTTAAAGTTCATTTACAGTCATTAGGTGGTTACAAAGTGTTTTGAACAAGTTTCAAGTCAAATAACTGTTCAAAAAGGCAATTGGCCATAAAAAGGTTTGGGTCTTATTTCAGTCATTTTTGCTTTAAAAGGTTCTCAATTTCATTTGCCTGGCATTAACTGGATTCTTGATGAAAATTAACCAAACTAGTTCTCATTTCTAGCTCAATATATGAAATTTCAAATTCCAAAAGCATTTAATATAGTTTTCATTAAGCTAGGAGAAATAAGCTAGAATCTGAAAAGCTGAGATAAGCCAAGTTTCTGTAAATGGAAACTGGTTTTTGAGATCTTTTGATTCTATTCATTAATCAAGTCATTTTTCTTCATAAATCCACTTAGTATATGGAATTACATGATATTTGAAAGTTTCAGCTTTTTGTCAAAATTCTTGGTCAACGCTTAGTCAACGATAAGCCAATTTCAGCTTAATTCGAATTCCCAGCTTATTACTTGATGAAATTTGTTGAAACTTGATTTCCCGTTCATCATTTGAGCTTCTTAACCAGTTTAGGCAAGAAAATCAAGTTGTGCTTATTCAGATTGTCCTAGAGCTTATTTTGGGCTTATTCTAGAGTGCTTATTTGCTTATTTTCCACTTTCAGTCAAAATCCTTTTATAGACTTAGCTTATTTTGAATTAGAAGTGTTTTGCAATTGGTTTGAACCATTTTGGTCCAGTATTAAGCTCAAACGAGCTTATTAGACTTGCAAACCCGTTTTTGCTTATAAAGTTCGTAAAATTGCACTTTGGTCCTTGTTGTATTAAAAGGGTTTTAATACTGGCTAAACTTCCATCTTTTTAGGGTTTTCACATATCAGTCCTTTCAGTTTGAAGTTGGTTAAAATTCAGTTAGCAAGTTTGGTATTTTGTTACAATTTGGTTAGCTTGTTACAAGTTTTACATTTTTGATCCTTTTAGTTTGCTGATTTGCATTTTCAGTCCCTATACTTGTTAGAATTTACATTTAAAGCATTTTACTTTCATAGAAATTACATTTTCAGTCCTTTTAGTTTTAAAATTTACATTTTGAATCTTACTTGAATAAAAATTTGGTAATTGCACTATGTTTTACATATAAGTAGATTATATTTTTCAGTTTTGCAAGGCTTTGTTGAATTAGCAAATAGAATATCCAAAAAAGATTTACAACAAAAAACAGTTAAAAACCCGATATTGGTTGGACTTTCAATTAGCAAGAACTGAGAAAAACGAACTGCATTATACACAATTTCAGATATCAAGAGCCTTTGATTGAAGAACAAACTCCAATTGTCGAACCCGTTGTAGAACCAATAGTCTCCATGGCTAATCGTACTATGATGGAGTTGCTTCAAGCACCCACCGAGGGTTTTGGAGAAGCTTCTGTGATTCCTGCCATCCTTGCGGAGAATTTCGAGATTAAGACGGGTTTAATGTCGATGTTGCAAGCAAATAAGTTTAGAGGTCATGAAAAAGACAACCCACATTACCACATAAGAAATTTTAATCGTCTCACCGCAACAAGCAAGTTTAAGGATGTTCCACATGACGCCATTAAGATGATGTTGTTTCCATACTCGTTGGATGGACCCGCTAAAATTTGGCTCGAGAAAGAACCGCCAAATTCGATTTTGACATGGGGTGATCTCGTCTCTAAGTTTGTGAACCAATTTTTTCCACCATCTAAAACAACACATTTGAAAAATGAGATTTCAAGGTTTACACAACGTAATAATGAAAGTTTTTCAATGGCATGGGAACGATTTAAGGAAATGTTACATGAATGTCCACACCATGATTTTTCGGAATTGCATCAAATAGATACTTTTTATAATGGGCTTAATGATCATGAACGAGATTATTTGAATGCCGCCGCGGGTGGTAATTTTTTGTGCAAAACGACCGATGAAGCTTTAAAGATTATCAAGAATAGATCTAAGGTTTATAACCCTCGTAACACACCGAGTGTTGCCAATATGCGTTCGTCATCGTCGTCATCGTCTCGTCACATTAATGCCTTACATGATGAAGCAAATGAGGAAAATCGGTTTTTCGATAGGTTTTCGAATCTTATGACTCGTTGGAAAGCACAAGATGCTTTGAATTCCGCATCGGTTAAAGCGGTTGAAAAGAGTTGTTTATCTTGTGGTGGAGCTCATGATCTTTCCGAGTGCATTATCGTCGGTGGTAACACTTCGAGTGCTTACGTAGCAACGGGAACTTACAACCAAAACGGACAAGGTTCCCGCCCAAATCAAGCTCCATCAAATCAAAATGCTAACAACTATCGAAACAACAATCAAGATGGTGGTTATCAAGGCAATTCACGTAACTACAACAAAAGGAATTATCAAAGTGGGAATGGACAAGTTTCAAATCAAAACCAAAACCGTGATTTTCAAACTACTACACAAGGTTTTCAAAATGATCACACCAAAAATCTACAAGGTGAACTTTTGAATTATGTTAAAGCAAATGATGCTAAGTTTGATAATATGCAACGTGAGATGATTAGCTTAAGATCCAAGTTGAAAAACGAGCTTAAAAACGAACTTGCTAATGAACTTAAGACTCATGCTAATAAAATGGAAGGAAACGTTCAACGTCTTCAACAAAATCAACAAAAGATGGAACAAGGACAACATGAGATTAAGCAAGAGTTGTTAAAAGCGGATGCTAGGCAATCAAAATTTGAAGACCAAATGGCAAAAATGTTTGAAGCAATCATGTGTAAACCTTCTTCCTCGGGTGGTCTTCCTAGTGATACGATTGCAAACCCGAAGGGAGAAATGAAGGTTACTACTACACGTAGTGGTAAAACTTTCAAGGAATCAATCTCTCGTCCAAGTACTTCTACGGAGAAGGAAATCGAGAAAGAACCCGAGGTGATGGTTGAAAAGGAGCATATCACAAGCCCACGAAGTACCGCTCATACCACACCTACGGTTGAACCAATACCAATCATGGAACCCGGGATTCCAAGGCCGTTGCCTAATGTCCAACCCACACCACCCTTACCTTACCCTTCGAGACGAAACAAAGAAAAATTGCAAGAACGTAACAAACAACAAATCGAGCTTTTTATAAAAATGTTTCAACAAGTTCATTTTGATGTAAGTTTAGTTGACGCGTTGTTATATATGCCTCGTTTCGCTTCCACTTTCAAAGGTATGATGAACGATAAGGAGAAGCTTTCAAAGCTTGCTAATTGTTCTTCGGTTTATCTTAACCGTATACCGGAAAAATTGGTGCCCCGGAAAGTTTCTCATTCCTTGTAATATACAAGATATGAAAGAATGCCTCGCCTTGGACGATCTTAGTGCGAGCATTAATTTGATGCCATTTTCCATTTGGAAATCGCTTTCGCTTCCGGCTCTTACTCCTTCGAACATGTCTATCGAGATGGTCGATCATTCTACGATTTTAGCATGTGGAGTAGCCGAGGATGTTTTCGTGAAAGTGGGGAAGTTATACTATCCCGTTGATTTTATAGTAGTTGACATCCCCGCGGATCCTCAAGTTCCTCTAATTTTAGGTCGTCCATTTTTAGACACTTCAAGATCGCTTATCGATGTTCATGCAAGAACTATTACTTTGAGATTCAACGAAGAGGAACTTGTTATAAACGCTACTCAAAAATCAAAACCTTCTCATGTTTATGCAATCGCTACCATCAATAACATCGACTTAGTTGATGTGGTTTGCGATGAGTTTTCACAAGAAGTGTTAGGTTTTTCCGATAGCTCGTCAAGTGGCAATCCCACTATTTTGGATCCGATTCTTGCTAATTCTACACCAAATCTCACTCCATTCCAAGGAGGCGGTTTTACTTCAAATGAAATCGACAATGAAGATGAGGTGATTATTGGTAATGATACTTCTATTCCACCATTTCTTCCGCTGATGGAAGTTATGAGTGTTGAGAAAAAATCTTCAATCGAAGAACCGCCTACCCTTGAATTGAAAGATCTTCCATCTCACCTTGAATACGCATTCTTGGAAGGTGATGACAAGTTGCCGGTTATCATTGCAAAAGGACTTGCTAATGATGAAAAAACCGCGCTCTTGAAAGTTCTTAAAGCTCATAAAGGGGCAATTGCGTGGAAAATTTTCGACATTAAGGGTATTTACCCAAAATTTTGTACTCACAAGATTTTAATGGAGGAGGACTACAAACCCGCAATTCAAAGTCAAAGAAGGGTAAACCCCAAAATTTACGATGTCATAAAAAAGGAAGTTCTAAAACTCCTTGATGCGGGAATGATTTATCCTATCTTCGATAGCCCATGGGTGAGCCCAATCCATTGTGTCCCTAAAAAGGGAGGAATGACCGTTGTGCCCAATGAAAACAACGAGTTAATTCCCACTCGTGTTGTGACCGGTTGGAGGGTGTGTATTGACTACCGAAATTTAAATGACGCCACTCGTAAATACCACTTTCCTTTGCCCTTCAAGGATCAAATGTTGGAGCGACTCGCGGGAAATGAATTCTATTGCTTTTTAGATGGTTTTTCCGGTTACTTTCAAATCCCTATCGACCCTCGTTATCAAGATAAAACTACGTTTACGTGTCCTTATGGAACGTTTGCTTATCGTAGGATGCCTTTCGGACTTTTTAATGCACCGGGTATGTTTCAAATGGTGTATGATGGCTATTTTTCATGATATGATCGAGAAGTCGATGGAAGTGTTTACGGATGACTTTTCGGTGTTTGGCAATTCGTTCACGTCGTGTTTATCTAATCTCGAGTAAATGTTAAAACGTTGTGAAGAAACCAACCGTGTGCTTAATTGGGAAAAATGTCATTTTATGTGTAAACAAGGAATCGTCTTAGGAAATAAGGTCTCGAAAGCGGGGATTGAGGTCGATAAAGCTAAGGTAGACGTCATCTCCAAGTTACCTCATCCCAAAACCGTTAAGGGAGTTAGGAGTTTCCTAGGCCACGCGGGCTTCTATCGTCGTTTCATCAAGGACTTTTCGAAAATCTCTTGACCTATGACACACCTTCTCGAGAAGGATGCTCCTTTTAATTTCAATGAGGATTGTGTTAGAGCTTTCGAAACTCTTAAAAGGAAACTTACCGAAGCTCCCATTCTTGCTGCTCCTAATTGGGAATTACCCTTTGAAATCATGTGCGATGCAAGTGATTATGCTATAGGGTCCATTTTATGGCAACGTTATGAAAAGCATTTCCGTCCTATACATTATGCTAGTAAGACGATGACTGATAGGTGTGTAAACACCCATCTTTTCTACCACTTAATTACAATAATAACCGGACCTAAACGTGTATTTTATGTATTTTATGTCGGAATTATGCGTGGTTTGTGTTTTTGTTGTAATTTAGGATGAAATTATGAAAAGTGGAGAAAACACGAGAATTCACGGGCATTCACGGCTTTTATTGAAGAAAAAGATGAAAGACGGAGTCGAGAAGTCAAGAGTGGAAAAAGAACGGAAGTCCAAGACCAATTCTGAAGATTTATCGAAGAAAAAGTCAAAAGACGGAGGTTTATCAAAAGCCGAGAAACTCAAGTCTATTTTATTGAAGACGAGTTCAAAAGATATCCCGAGCCACAAGTCCTTAAAGTCCAAACTTAAAAGAAAGATTAGAAGAAAAGGACTAATGACGCAATTAATGAAGATTAAATGAAGGAAGGACTTAATCTTGCAATTAACAAGAAATGAAGGAGGGGAGGAAGCTTCCTAATCCTCCCCTATATATAGTTAGGATTTGTTAATCATTTGTTTTGTTGGCTAACTTGACAAATTAGCTCTTCCACATTTATTTTTATGCACATTTAAATACTTGTCATTTAATTACCTTGTCTTGCACCTTAATTACCATTTAAATCAAGTAAGTTTTCCTTTTTAATTCTTGTCAAGCTTTATCTTTATCTTGTTAATCTCATTCTTCCTTTCTTTAATCTTTGTGTTGATTTGTTTATGTTCAAGTTCTTTATTTTTGGTTGATTTGATTAAAGTGGTTTTGATTATCTTGATCTTTATTGTTTGATTTGTTGTTTTGGATTGATTATTTATGTTATTTAGATGTTTTGTTATTAGATTGGTTTAATCTTTTTGTTGATTTGGTAGAGTTTTTGTTTGATCTGTGTGCTTTTTATTTCTCCTTGTTCTTCGGGTATTTGTAACTGAAATTTGCAGGTTTCTGATCCCCAGTATTCCGCATAGGGAGATTTACCTAGGTGGTCTATTCGGAATTTTTGACATTCCGAATAGAGGTGTTATTCCGAGTAAGGGTTTTGGGCTTAGTGCTTTGTTCGGAATATTCATTATTCCGAATAGGTGCCTTATTCCGCGTAGAAGCTTTATTCAGCATAAGGAGTTTATTCCGAATAAGTGACAGTTATTCCGAATAGCCTTTACTTTCCGAATAGGGACAGATATTCCGCATAAGGTGATTATTCCGAATAGCACTTTATTCAGCATAGGAGGATCTTTCCGAATAGGCTTGACTTTCCGGATAGGCCTAATATTCTGAGTAGGATTCTTTCCGAATAGGGACAGATATTCCGCATAAGGTGATTATTCCGAATAGGAGGCACATTCCGCATAGAGTCAATCTTTCCGAGTAGACAAGTATTCCGAATAGGGCTTATTTTCCGAATAGGTGACAGATATTCCGAATAGCCTTTATTCCGAATAGGAGATTTATTCCGGATAGGGAATTTTAGTTTTTAGTTTTTTGCCTTTTCATTTTAAACTTTATTTTTCCCGCCTTTTTACTTAACTGCACTTTAAGTTTATTTGCCTTAGTTTAAGTTTTAGTTTTAGTTGCGTTTTAAGTTTGCCTTAGTTAGATTTAAATTTGCGTTATTTACTTTATTGCCCTTTAGTTTTAGTCGCGCTTTAAATACTTGCACTTTATTTTAATTAGACTTAGATTTATTTTAATTGCACTTTTGCTTTAATTGTTTTGCACCCTTTATTTTAAACACTACAACGACACATCTTTATTTCACCAAAGTTCAACTGAGTCACACATTAAACAACAAGTTTTTCAATTCGAAGAGACATACTTAAACGAATCTTTTTAATTAGGTGAAAACCGAGTTATCAAATGGCGCCGCTGCCGGGGATCGAACCAGGGTCACCCGCGTGACAGGCGAGTTATCAAATGGCGCCGCTGTCGGCTCTTTTCGTAAAGATCAACAGTTTTTTGTGAGAGACACGTTGCTTTTTGGGACCCGTTCACTTGTGAACGTTATTTTTCTTGCATAAAAAATTCATAAAAACCATAAAAATTAAAAATTTCAAAAATCCAAAAAGATTGTATCTTTATTGTGTATATATATTGTCTTTGTGTTTGGTTTTGTTTTCTTTTGCATTTTCAGGTGTATGCGTACTAGATCTTCTAATTATCAAGAGCCCGAGCCTCAAGAAGATTTAGATATGGCAGGTGTTAACAACAATAATCAACTACCGCACCTCAATAATAATAATAACAACAACAATGCTCTTCCACAGCCCGACCTTCGGACCATGGAGGAACTTTGTCAACCAACAATGTTTGGACGAGGAGGACCGATTGCGCCGATGCAAATCAACGCTCCTGAGTTTTCGTTGAAGCACCACATGATTCAGCAAGTACAAACAAACCCATTTAGAGTATTGCCTGATGATGATGCCAACAAACACCTCGACAAGTTCATTACAATCACCCAAAGCATGAAGTTGCCTGGGGCCACAATGGATGTTCTCCGCCTACAACTCTTCCCGCATACTTTATCGCATCATGCCGAGAAATGGTTTGATCGTCTCCCGAAGAATTCTATTCACACTTGGGATGACATGACTCAACGCTTTTTATCGCGCTACTTTCCACCATCCATGGTCACAAGCCTTCGCAATCAGATCAGCGGTTTCATGCAAGATCCCGATGAATCTCTTTTTGATTCATGGGAGAGATATAATGTCTTGATCGACCGTTGTCCAAACCACAACATGCTTCCGGTCACCTTGATCGGTACTTTCTACAACGGATTGACTTTTCGAGATCGTGATACGATCAATGCAGCCGCCGGTGGCACATTCATGAAAAGGAGACCCGAGGAGTGTAGAGTTTTAATTGAAAACATGACTACTCATCATAAGAACTGGGATTCCTCTGCTTCTTCCAGAAACAACACGAGAGTCAATGTCTCTTCTACCTCAGCAAACCCTGAGATGACCGAACTCACCCGCATGATGGCTGAAATGAGCAAAAGTATTACGCTTCTCGCTTCCAACCAACAACAACAACAAGTTAAAGCGGTTGCTAATCCTTGTGAAACATGTGGCGGTCCTCACTCATACACCGATTGTCCTTCGACACAAGGAAATCCGGAAAATGTGTATGCAGCTTACGGTAATTATTCACCGGAAAATTACCAAGCTAGACAACAAGGGGATAGAAATCTGCTGAGCTACCGTTCCAACAACTACCTTTCACCCGGTTTTTCTCCTCAAAACCAAAATCCCGCCAACAACTACAATAGAAGCCACCAAATCCCACCTCGTGCTTCTAACCCTTATCAACCACCCACCCAACAACACCCACCCATTAATCCCGATGTTGACACCATCATGAGAACTCAAGGTGAGCAAATCAAGAATCTACAGAGCCAAATAATCAATTTGAAAGGAGATATCTTGAAGCAAGGTAATGACATCAGAACTGAGGTTCGTGATAATCTTCAATCTTCTTTCATCACTCAAACAACTGAATTGAAGAATCTGTTGGCTAGTTTCTTGCCCGAAGCTCAACCTTCTTCTTCTTCTGGTTCTCTACCTTCAAACACCGTCACCAATCCGCGAGCTAATGTGAGTGCTATAACTACGCGTAGTGGAATTACCATTGTCAATCCACCTGATTCACCACCATCATCTACACCTCCTCCACCACCATGTATCCCTACTCCTCTTACACTTAGTGATAGTACACCATTACCGTCTCCGCCTCGTCATGACGATGTATCTCGGAAGGACCCTTCAACATCACAACCTTCACCAACTACACCTCCACCCAATCCTTATCAACCCAGAATCCCATACCCTTCTCGCATAGGCAAGACCAACGAGCTAACCAAGAATGACTGTAATGTAATGAAATATGTGGATATGCTATCTAAAATGACCATCAACATTAGCCTTGTTGAAGCACTTTGCCACATGCCGAAATTCGTCAAAGCATTCAAGGAATTGCTTAGCAAGAAGGAGAAGCTCATTGAACTCGCCAACACACGCTTAAATGAAAACTGCTCTGCAGTTCTTCTTAGAGAACTTCCGGAAAAGCTTGGAGATCCCGGTCGTTTTGTGTTGCCTTGCGTGTTCAACAAAACTGAAGAATTTACTGCCCTTGCTGATCTCGGGGCTAGTATTAATTTGATGCCACTGAGTGTTTGGAAAACACTATCATTGCCCGACCTCATTCCAACAAAGATGACTCTCGAACTTGCTAATCGCACTCTCGCTTACCCCGTTGGTATAGCCGAAGATGTGTTTCTTAAAGTTGGCACATTTACTTTTCCGGTTGACTTTGTCGTAGTAGATTATGAAATGGACCCTCGTATTCCTTTAATACTTGGTCGGCCATTCTTGAGAACCGGACGTGCTTTAATAGATGTGGCCGAAGGTGAGTTAATCTTACGAGTCGGGGATGATTCTAAAGTTTTTAAAATGGGGAAGCTTACAGGCAAATCCTTTGGAGGCCGAGAATCAGTGAATATGATAAATGTGCTCGATGACTTTACCGTCTACGACAATCCTCTATTCGAGTCTTCTACTGATAATCCACTCTTTGAAGATAATGTGGATGATTCTCCCCCTACATTTGACGCTTCTCCCATTCATGATTCACCACCGGTCTTTGACGCTTATGATGATGATGATTCTAGCTCAGATTCGGATGATTTTGATTGTACTTCTGAGTATCCCGAGCTGCCCACTTTCGATGATTTTGATGAGGCTGATACTCTTTCGAGCGATTCTTCACATGCTGAAGGTCCTCCGTCATCACTCGATCCTACTTTGGACGATTACTCATTCAAGGAAGATTTCTCTGAATTTCTCAACACATACTTCCCTCATGAGAGTGATGCACCTCCTTTGGACTTTGAAGATTATCGTCTTGATCCTACTTTGGATTTGAAGAGCATTTTGTCCAAGGAGAAGAAACCGGTTGACACCGAAATCCGTTGCACTTATGATTTGACACCTCTTTGTCCCACTTCTGAGGACGAGGTTGTGCTTCTTTGCGGATCTTCTTCACACTCGGCTGAGCCGGAGTGCTATTTTCCCCTGAAGGAAAAGGTGTTCGATCCCGGTATTGAAGTCTTTAAGCCATCTCAGTATCCACCTGATGAAATAAAAGGAAAAATCTTTGGAACCATTGAAGACATGCTTGCCCCACTTCATCTTTGCTTCTACCGTGCTCCATCACTGCTTAAGGGAACCTTGCCACTTCTCTTTTGGCTTGCCTTGTTCGCCTTAAGTTCTTGCTTATTGATGGATGAAAACTATGTCTTTGATCCTGGTGGATTTGTTTCATGCTACTTCCGTTGATGATCAAGGTCGAGTCAGGCTCACGACTCGGTTAACAAAAACCAAGCGCTTCTTGGGAGGCAACCCATGCATCTATCTTTTTGCTTTCTTTACCATAAGTGTAGGGGGACCCTTTGGTTTGTTTTCCTCTCCTCACTTCTTAATCAGGGATTCGAGCTTCAATGATCCACTCTTGATGATTCTTGACGACCCGTGATTCCGTGTTCTACTTCTTCCCGGTTCTATCCTAAACTCTTTTCGATTCACTATTTTTATATTTTCTCAATATTAAAATAGGAATCTCTTTAGTTGTCTTTTCCTTAGCAAGATTTAAACAAGGTGCACAATGTCCTAAGTGTAGGGGATTTTACTCCCACATGCTTAAACATTGAGGACAATGTTTATCTTAAGTGTAGGGGGACTTCTATCGAAGTTAAGTGGTCTTTTCCTTGTATTTGTCCTCATTTTAACCGGAAAGTCAATTTTTCGACATTTTTCAAAATTTTTGATCTATTTTGGCCTATTAGTTTTTACCTTTGTATGGTTATTTTCTTTCCTTGCTAGAATAAATGTTTAATAAGTGGTTTTAATTTTCAAACGTTGTGAATCTTTTGACTCAATCCGAGTTTACTCTAGCTAGTATCCTTAACGTGTTTAAGTCAAGTTTTGCTAGGCTTTTATATAGGGAGCTATAAAACGCGAAAGTCTTAACTTTCACGGGTTAAGAACAAGAACTTTTCGCAAGTTCCTATAATTGATCCTAGAGAGTCGTTTATCAAGGGAACTTTAAGATGCGATTTCTAAATGAAAGAGTCTAAGAATTTGCAAGATCCTATAGGCGACTCGAAAACCCAAAACTTTGAATTAATAGGCTAAGTATCCACGAGTCTCATTACTTGAGATTTTAAACTGTGGAGAACGAGAGATGATAGAGCCAATTATAAGTTCGGTAATCTTTCGTGAATTTATGTGAGTTAATTATAAGCCTATTCTCCCATCGCTTGCTAATAAATTTATCTGCTAATAAATAAGGTTGTACGATTTGAAAAGTTACTTAGCTTCTAGCCCCAGATCGTTTAAAAGTTGCTCGGTAATGACGAGAGTTCATAGCCAAGGCATAACTTATGAAGCGGGGCGCGAAGATTGGCGAGTCCGAAAAGGCCCTAACAAGGCATGAGGGCTATGTTTTGTTGCTAAAGATCCAAAAGTGATGTGAAGAATCATTTATCGAAAATCAATATGAAGGATCGAGACACACGACGAAAAGCAAAAACTCCCAAAAAGTCATGGAGAAGTGTATCCGAAAAGACCCTAACAAGGTATGAGGATAAATAGATCCAAGTCAATAAAGGAGGCGGATCGTTGTATATCAAAATCCAAAATAAAGATTGGAGAAAAATGAAGAAGTCGTGGTCCATATATGAAGAATTTCTCAAAAATTCCAAGTGAAGAAATTCCAATTATGAAGAGAAGACCATTATTTCATGAACGTCTCTCAAGATTTGAAGTATGAAGTCGCTGCCAAATATCGGCCCGAGAAAGGTCTCAAATCGCGAACCAAGTTATGCCAAGATATGAACTTTTTGATATCCCGAGAAGCAGTTTTAAAAGATTTGGTCCTTTAGCTAACTATTTATTAAATCGTGCACCTTATTTTCAGACTAAATAATTATCGAAATAAGTCAAACAATGCATCTTCGTGATCATTCAAGACAAATAATAAAATATAAGAGATACCCATAGGAATAAGGGAGTCTAAGTGAATAATTGGCCCACATGAGTTCGTGTTAGTTTACTAACTTATAATAACAATGATCTCGTTTTTAAGCTTGGTTTGGAGAAAGTGAAAAGTTGAGGATGATGATTATTCATGACATTTTCAAAACCCAAGGTATGCTTTTAATTTCTTTGCTTTGCATTTTTATAATTTTCTATCTCTTTAATAAAGGCCAATGTAGATTAATTATGATGAAAAGTGTAAACATGCTTTGTAACTAATGCATTGCATGAGGACATTGCAATGGTCAAGTGTAGGGGATTTGATAGGTGTGTAAAACACCCATCTTTTCTACCACTTAATTACAATAATAACCGGACCTAAACGTGTATTTTATGTATTTTATGTCGGAATTATGCGTGGTTTGTGTTTTTGTTGTAATTTAGGATGAAAATTATGAAAAGTGGAGAAAACACGGGAATTCACGGGCATTCACGGCTTTTATTGAAGAAAAAGATGAAAGACGGAGTCGAGAAGTCAAGAGTGGAAAAAGAACGGAAGTCCAAGACCAATTCTGAAGATTTATCGAAGAAAAAGTCAAAAGACGGAGGTTTATCAAAAGCCGAGAAACTCAAGTCTATTTTATTGAAGACGAGTTCAAAAGATATCCCGAGCCACAAGTCCTTAAAGTCCAAACTTAAAAGAAAGATTAGAAGAAAAGGACTAATGACGCAATTAATGAAGATTAAATGAAGAAAGGACTTAATCTTGCAATTAACAAGAAATGAAGGAGGGGAGGAAGCTTCCTAATCCTCCCCTATATATAGTTAGGATTTGTTAATCATTTGTTTTGTTGGCTAACTTGACAAATTAGCTCTTCCACATTTATTTTTATGCACATTTAAATACTTGTCATTTAATTACCTTGTCTTGCACCTTAATTACCATTTAATTCAAGTAAGTTTTCCTTTTTAATTCTTGTCAAGCTTTATCTTTATCTTGTTAATCTCATTCTTCCTTTCTTTAATCTTTGTGTTGATTTGTTTATGTTCAAGTTCTTTATTTTTGGTTGATTTGATTAAAGTGGTTTTGATTATCTTGATCTTTATTGTTTGATTTGTTGTTTTGGATTGATTATTTATGTTATTTAGATGTTTTGTTATTAGATTGGTTTAATCTTTTTGTTGATTTGGTAGAGTTTTTGTTTGATCTGTGTGCTTTTTATTTCTCCTTGTTCTTCGGGTATTTGTAACTGAAATTTGCAGGTTTCTGATCCCCAGTATTCCGCATAGGGAGATTTACCTAGGTGGTCTATTCGGAATTTTTGACATTCCGAATAGGGGTGTTATTCCGAGTAAGGGTTTTGGGCTTAGTGCTTTGTTCGGAATATTCATTATTCCGAATAGGTGCCTTATTCCGCGTAGAAGCTTTATTCAGCATAAGGAGTTTATTCCGAATAAGTGACAGTTATTCCGAATAGCCTTTACTTTCCGAATAGGGACAGATATTCCGCATAAGGTGATTATTCCGAATAGCACTTTATTCAGCATAGAAGGATCTTTCCGAATAGGCTTGACTTTCCGGATAGGCCTAATATTCCGAGTAGGATTCTTTCCGAATAGGGACAGATATTCCGCATAAGGTGATTATTCCGAATAGGAGGCACATTCCGCATAGAGTCAATCTTTCCGAGTAGACAAGTATTCCGAATAGGGCTTATTTTCCGAATAGGTGACAGATATTCCGAATAGCCTTTATTCCGAATAGGAGATTTATTCCGGATAGGGAATTTTAGTTTTTAGTTTTTTGCCTTTTCATTTTAAACTTTATTTTTCCCGCCTTTTTACTTAACTGCACTTTAAGTTTATTTGCCTTAGTTTAAGTTTTAGTTTTAGTTGCGTTTTAAGTTTGCCTTAGTTAGATTTAAATTTGAGTTATTTACTTTATTGCCCTTTAGTTTTAGTCGCGCTTTAAATACTTGCACTTTATTTTAATTAGACTTAGATTTATTTTAATTGCACTTTTGCTTTAATTGTTTTGCACCCTTTATTTTAAACACTACAACGACACATCTTTATTTCACCAAAGTTCAACTGAGTCACACATTAAACAACAAGTTTTTCAATTCGAAGAGACATACTTAAACGAATCTTTTTAATTAGGTGAAAACCGAGTTATCAATGACCGAGGCTCAATTAAAGTACACCACAACAGAAAAGGAATTCCTTTCCGTGGTCTATGTTTTTGAGAAATTCCGACCTTATCTCGTCTTAACTAAAAGCATCGTGTATACCGACCATTCGGCTATCAAGTATCTCTTAGCTAAGCAAGATGCTAAGCCGAGATTGCTTCGCTAGATGCTCCTCCACCAAGAATTTGATGTCACCGTGCTTGACAAAAAAAGGAGCCGAGAATCTAGCGGCCGATCATCTCTCTTGTCTAGAAGATCCTCACAAAGATGTCTTCGAGAACAAGGAAATTACCGAAACATTTCCACTCGAGACTCTTGGTGTAGTGAATTCTAAAGACACCACCCCATGGTTTGCCGACATTGCAAATTACCATGCGGGGAACTTCATAATCAAGGGTTTGACGACACAACAAAAGAGAAATTCTTTCGTGACGTCAAGTTCTCTTTTTGGGATGACCCTTATCTCTTTCGGGTTTGTGCGGATCAACTCGTTCGACGTTGTGTATTCGATACTGAAGCTTCTAACATCCTTAGAGCTTGTCACGAAGGGCCCACGGGTGGTCACCACGGTGCTAATCTCACGGCTAAGAAAGTGTTCGATGCCGGCTTCTTTTGGCCTACGATCTATCGTGATGCACACACACTTGTGAAGTCGTGTGATTCGTGCCAACGTCAAGGAAAATCGTCTCAACGTGATGAAATGCCGCAAAATATAATTAAAGTTTGTGAGATTTTCGACATTTGGGGCATAGACTTTACGAGGCCGTTCCCATCGTCTCATGGTAACAAGTATATCCTCGTCGTCGTCGACTACCTTTCTAAGTGGGTGGAAGCTAAGGCTTTACCTACTAATGATGCTCATGTGGTGGTGAAGTTTTTGAAGCAACTATTCTCTCGGTTTGGAACCCCTCGTGCTATTATAAGCGACCGTGGAACCCATTTTTGTAATGACCAATTCGAGAAGGTCTTAAAGAAATATTGAGTTACTCATCGTCTTTCTACGGCTTATCACCCGCAAACGAGTGGGCAAGTCGAGGTTTCAAACCGAGATTTGAAGAGGATTTTAGAGAGGTCGATTGGAGAAAACCGTGCTTCATGGTCCGACAAACTCGATGACGCTTTATGGGCCTTTAGGACCGCTTATAAGACACCTATCGGTTGTACTCCATATAAGTTGGTTTATGGAAAGAATTGTCATTTGCCCATTGAATTGGAGCATAAGGCATATTGGGCCCTTAAGCATGCAAATTTTGATTTAAAGACCGCGGAGATCACCGGAAAATACAATTGAATGAATTGGATGAATTAAGAGATAATGCTTATGAAAATTCATTGATTTTCAAATAAAAGACTAAAAAGTTTCATGATGCAAAGATTAAAAACCAGGTTTTTAACGTTGGTGATCAAGTGTTATTTTTTAATTCTCGATTAAAGGCATTTTCCGGAAAATTGAAATCTCGTTGGTCGGGTCCTTTCACCATAACACAAGTGTTTTCTTATGGGACCATCGAGCTAGCTCAAAATGATGGTCCTAACTTTAAGGTGAATGGACATAGGCTCGAGCACTACTTTGGTGGGGAAGTTCCTTCGTTGGACGACCTCGACCAAGTCACCTTCCCCAATGATAATTAGCATTGAGGGGATCGAGTCGAGCTCATGACTCAGTAATCAAAAATGAGGTGCCTCGTGGGGGAAATCCCATGCTTATCCTTTTTATGCTTTCTAATAAAATAATGTGAGGGGATTTGTGCCCTTCCAACTCGTTGTCTCGTGGTTGTTTGTGAATGTGTTATCTAGATCATAATCATCACAATGATTGAAGACTCTCGTGTTCGTTTACGTGAGCCTCGGTCGTTTGCTTGAAGAGTTTTTCACGAATCCATGACATATCCTTTATTGTTCTAACAATTATCTTTTAGCATAATTAATAAACGGCTTTAGATATATTGTTGATCACCCTTTCCATGCTAGATCCTACGCATTCGACTCTTCGTCTCTAGTATGGGGGTGCTCCACCTTTAGACTCGAAACATTGAGGACAATGTTTAATTTTAGTATAGGGGTGAATAGATACTTGCTTTGCTACGCCCTCACGTTTTCCAACTTTCAACGTTTTGTTTTGTTTTGTTGCTAATAAGGTTAAAAATGGCCAAATTTTAAATTTTTCTTAGTTTTCATAAGTGTTTTTAAGACACGAATGTATATTTTCCGATGGGTAGAATAAGAGTTAATTTTTGACTTGATGGGCATTTGGAGCCTTTACATTCCTTAACCCGCTCAACTCAAGTTTTACTAGACTTTTATATAGGGAACTTTAAAACGTGAAAGTCTTAGCTCATTCGTGTTAAGAACAAGAACTTTCGCAAGTTCCTATAATTAATCCTAGAAAGTCACTTATCAAGGGAACTATAAAATGCATTCTCTAAACTTGAAAAAGTCTAATAAAGTGCAAGATCCTATAGGAGGCTTGAAAACCCAAAACTTCGATTTGATATAGTCCTAATGAAAGCTAATCCAAATTTGGCTTAATTTTGACTTGCATGGCTAAGTATTCACGAGTCTCTTTAATTAGAGGTCTTTAAATAGTGAAGAACGAGAAATGATAGAGTTAGACAAGTGATCATGCTAAACGTAGAACATGAAAATGTTCTTTCAAAAACTCATATGTTTTTAATTGTGGCTTTTTCTCCCATAAGATCAATGCATTAGGAATAAAAATAATTGCAATAAGTAAGGTTGTACGATTTGAAAGGTTACTTAGCTTCTAGCACAAGATCGTTTAAAAGTTGCTCGGGGTTGAATAGAGTTCATAGCCAAGGCATAACTTATTAAAGCGGGATGCGAAGATTGGTGAAGATCCAAAAAGGCCCTAACAAGGCATGGGGAGCTCTATTTTGTTGCTAAAGATCCAAGATGATGTAAAGTATCATTATTCCAAAATCAATATGAAGGATCGAGACACGCGACGAAAAGCAATTACTCCCCTAAAGATCATGGAGTAAGTATATCCAAAAAGACCCTAACAAGGTATGAGGATAAATATATCCAAGTCGTAAAAGGAGGCGGATTGTTGTATATCAAAATCCAAAATAAAGATTGAAGAAAAATGATGAAGTCGTGGTCCAAGTATGAAGAATCTCTCAAAAACATCAAGTGAAGAAATTCAAAAATATGAAGAGAAGACCATAATTTCAAGAACGTCTTCCCAAGATTTGAAGTATGAAGTACATGCCAAATATCGGTCCGAGAAAGGTCCCAAATCGTGAAACGAGTTATGTCAAGATATGAACTTAAGGAGATACACGAGAAGCCATTTTAAAAGATTTTGTCCTTCAGCTAACTATCGATTAAATCATGCTACTTTACTTTCGGACTAATAAATACTCAAATAAGTCAATATGAATCACTTGTGATCCATGAAAAATAGTTAAAAAATTCTAGAAACCCATTTTCTTTTCATAACAACTAGGATTATGGGAGAAAAAGTATTACACAATTTGGACGTATGAGTAGTGTTAGCATTGTGACTTGTACCAACAATGATCTTGTTTTTGCACTTAGCATGGAATGTATGACAATCAAGGATGACGAACTTTACTCTATGGGACATTCACTTTTTTCTATTCATTGACCCTAAAAGTCACTTTCGTGATGAAAATCATACATTATGTCTTTACACATCTTCGTAGTATTGTTGCAAGTTTTTACTTTTCAATAAAAGGTAATAAAATTGAATTTTGGAGATGCTTAGCTACTTTATTCTAGCATTGCGTGAGGGCACGACAATGGCTTAGTATGGGGGAGTGATGAGATGTCATTTATACATGATCTCATCGTTCTTTTCGGGCTTTAAATGCATAAAATGTCATAAAAATACCATATATATGCTTGTGTTTGTTTACTTGTGTATTTTAGGTATGGATATCATGAAAAACACAAAAGATCACAAGAAACAAGGAAAAACGAACACGAGAAACGAAGCCGTATAATGAACCGGGCCCTAGTTATGGATTTATCAAAGAAAAACCCTTGATGACTTGAAAATGTACAAGAATGATCCCTCATCTATGAAGAAATAACACTTAATACCCTTGTATATTCATAATTACAAGTTTGGTCCCTTAAGTTTGTCAAAATTATAAAAAAAAGTCCTCCAAGTTTGAAGAATTGGCAAGTTTAGTCCCTCAACAAAACTAAATTGTCAATAATGGTCCCTCATGAAGTCAAACATACAATGAAGACCTTCAAAGTTGATAATTGTCCAAAATCAGCCCTTGAAGTATTCAAAAGTGGCAAAAATAACTCTTGAAACCTTTTTGCAAAAGTTTAGTGGCCAAAGTGGGAAATATAAAGTTTAAATGTGAAGGGAATACGTTTTTAAGGCTGAAAAACTTGTTTTACCACTTTTCCCAAAACACAAGGACCAAAAGTGTGCAACTGAAACATTCAAATCAAAATTGCGCCAAACAACTAAAAAATCCACCAATTTCGGATCAAAGGGGACCATTGTTCACCTTTCACCCCCAGATTTTACTTTTACTAGTCAAAGGGTTAATCCCAATTGACTTAACCAAAACACATTTAACTCTCACACGAATCATTCCCACGCCTAAAACTTCACACCCACTCACCCAAGGACCCCACCCAAGGCTTCCCTGCACCAATCATGTGACACCCTCCTCTCCAAGCAAAGCCACGTGGCCAAATCAACAGCTAATACTCCTTACTTGGCCCCGAAGCAAAAATGAACGTCTCTGATTCATTTGGACAGCTCACAAACATCAAACGCCATCAAGCACTCAAGGGCATATTTGAGATTTCATAGCTAGGGTTTCTCATGTAACTTTGGATCTAGAATCGTCTATTGTTGCCTATAAAAGGACCCCCAACCTGTGGTGAGGCCTTTGTTCAAGATTTTAGCTATTTCTTTGTAATTCCTTTTTATTGAAATAAAAGTTTATTTTCTGAAAATTCTGAATTCTCTTTTGTGTTTTATAAAAGTTTGGTGTTGGATTAGCTAAGATCTGAGTTCCATTTACATGTTTGGTTGATTTTGAGAAAAGGTTTTAAGGTTTAAAACACTTGTTTTTAAAAATCAAAGGATAATCTGTTTTGGCTTACTTTTGTGTTTGTTCTTCTTAGCAGCTTGTGGAAGCTGGTGCTTGTTCTTGCTAGCACCTCAGCTCAAACATTCCAAAGTGTGGATGTACATTTTGGAGGTTTGATTCTCTTATCTCTTTTACTTTTTCTGAATTTTACTTAATTTTTGGGTGAATACATATTTGTTTGTGAATCTGTGAATTTGTGGTTGATTTATGTTTCTGAGGGTGGATTATTGTTGTTAGGGTTGTTTTGATCTTGGATTGAGGGTTAAATCACAACAATCCTTTTGGAAAATTAAGAAATCAGATTCCAATGGGGTGTTTGGGTTAACTGATTTGTCAAGATTCAAGGCAACCTTTGTGGTTGTTTGTTGTTGCTTTGTATTGGTATCTGTTTATCTAGTGCAAGTGATCTATTATCTGTAAGTTTTGAGAGTCTAAGCACTCAAATCCAACAAAGGTCTATAAAATCTGATTTTCTTGGGTATTTTGGCTAAAATTTTGGGGACACCTAGATCTAAGGGTAGACTAGGGTTAACAAGTGTTAAATTTTGGTTAACATAACCAGGGAAAGCGATTTGAGGGTTTGAAATTGGGTTGGTGGTCAAATAGATCAGTAAAAGGATTTTGGATAATCACCTTTGTTCATCAGTAACTTTTTATGCTTGAATCTGCTTATTTACTTTGATCCAGTGTTTGAAACAAGTTTATTTGTGCTTATTGGACTTTATTATAGCTTGTGTATGCATATGGTTCAATTTGGCTGGCTTATTCATGCTTAATCTGCTTAATTGTTCATAACTGCTTATTTTCAAGGTCTGTGTCATATCTGTGGATTGTTTGATTATTTTGTGCCTATTGAGTGAACCAAATTGTGATTTGTTGATTGATATTGACTCCTTGTGATCCACTGATTACAAGGGTGCCTTTTTTTCATTTGAATCCAACTAGATCTCTCTAAAAAAGCAAGTCAAATAGTCAAAGCAGTGGGAACTCCTTTCCCCTACTGCTAGCCACTGCTAGTGTTATTTCAACTAGTGCTTATCAATAAGCTGTTCTAGCTTATTTAAACCTGCAACAACTTTGAATTTGTAATAGGTGTCACTTATTTGACCCATTTGTTCATACTGGAGCATTTGAGGGGTTGACTTTGAGCTTTGACTAGAAAACCAATAACTTTGACTTTTACATAAGTGCTTATCAACTTATTCTACTTATTTAGCTTGGCTTATTGAACTTTTCTTTGTTGATTTGTCTTAATTAAGTCATTTAGAGTCTTTTGCAACTTATTTGAAGATCTGAGGTGGTCTAGAACTCCAACCCGACTATTTTGTCTTTTAGTGAAATCCTACTTTGCTTATTTCTGGCTTATTGGGTTTGCTTTTTCAAAATTTCTTTTCATAGATCTCTTAGGCATCTCAAAAGAAGGTTGTGTGTCAAATCTGAGCTTATGGTATTTGCTTATTGCTTAATGGGCTTATTGGCCCAATAAGGATAAGCTGTTATACCATTAAGCTTTGATAAGCTCAAAACCAGCTTTTGGGCCTTCAGACTTTTGTGTTCATAATCAAATTTTGAGTCAGATAGTATTTTTTTAGGTCTTTTGGGCCTAGTTGAAATTTTTGGGCCAAAAAGCCCATTTAAGTGGATTGTTTTAGTTTTTAGCCCATTTGGAGCCCATTTCACTTCCATTTTCTGATTATTTAGGTCAAAATAAACTAGTTTGCAAGTTTTTAGAAATATTTATAATTTTTGGATTTTTAATATTATTTTATTATTAAATTTCAATTTTCACATTTTTGCACTTTTTATATTTTTCTTAGGTCTAATACATTAAAATAGGATTTTTGCAACTCTTAGATTAATTTTATCATTATTTTCTTATTTTTTAGAATTATTTTAAGGTTTTAATAGTTTTTAATCATTTTAAATAGTTTTAATTAGTTTTAAAATTCATAAAAATAGTTTTTATTCATATTTAGTCATTTTAGAGGTTTACAAAGTGAAAAATATTTATTTGGGCTTTTTAATAATTAATTGGATTTTTAGGGCTTTAATTAGCATTTAAAAATTAATATTTAATTAATTGAAAGGTTTGAAAAAGTTTTGATCATTTGTAAACTCTTAGTTTATTTAATCTGATTTTTGGTAATTTTTTGGGATTTTTTAGAATTATTTTTTATTTCTGCACTTTTTACGGTTTTTAATTTAGTCGTCGTAGTAATAATTTTCACGTATCCGTCATTCTATTTTCTCATCCCCTTGTTTCTCAAATATTAATCCAAAATATTTACATCTTAATCACACACATATACCTCCTTGGGAAACGAACTTAATTGGGTCATTAACACTTGATTTTCCTAAGTCATTTGTTTAATACTTTCCGCTTTTACGCCTTTTTCCTAAAAGGTGTATTTATACCACAATCAAACTTTCACTCTTATAGGAAACGAGTGCCCTTTAACTAGGATAGTCACTGATTCTACTAAGACTACTAGGGAGGAAATTGAAAAGGATGATACATCACTTAAGCCTGAACTTAAGGTTTGCTATAAAAGGAAACGTTTGCCAGCTAAGACAAGTGAATCATCTCCTCAGGTCACCTCTAGCACAAGAAAAGAAAACTATGAATCCCCACATGGTTCTAAGATAGATATCACTAACCCACATAAAAGCATACAACTTTCTAATGAGAATGTAGGTACCAAAGTTAACGTTCAACAAGAACACAGCATTCCAATCGTTGTATACCATTCAATTAAGGATGCTCTCAGAGTTTGGTTGCTGAAGAAGCTGATATATAAGAAACAAGTATCTCAGGGGATTTGCGGTTAAGCTCGTGTATATGGCTCATAGTCAAATCACAGTATGTGACCCGAACTTCAAAGAAATGGAAGTTTATCTCGTCAACGATAACTTACCCTCAAAACGAGAAATTAAGTTTTCTCGGACACGAGCTTTTCCTAAAACCATTCAAAGGTTTTAAGCTCGTGTATATGGATAATAGTCAAATAGCAGTCTGTGACCTGAACTTCAAAGAAAGGGAAGTTTATCTCGTCAACGATAACTTACCCTCAAAACGAGAAATTAAGTTTTCTCGGACACGAGCTTATCCTAAAACCATTCAAAGGTTTTAAGCTCGTGTATATGGCTCATAGTCAAATCACAGTCTGTGACCCGAACTTCAAAGAAAGGGAAGTTTATCTCGTCAATGATAACTTACCTACAAAACGAGAAATTAAGTTTTCTTGGACACGAGCTTATCCTAAAACCATTCAAAGGTTTTAAGCTCGTGTATATGGCTCACAGTCAAATCACAGTCTGCGACCCGAACTTTAAAGAAAGGGAAGTTTATCTCGTCAACGATAACTTACCCTCAAAATGAGAAATTAAATTTTCTCGTACACGAGCTTACATTAAAACTATTCAAAGGTTTTAAGCTCGTGTATACGGCTTGTAGTCACATGACAGATTGTAAACCGCGCTTCAAAGAAAGGAAAGTTTATCGCCGAAGATGAACTTATCCTCATTAACGAGAAATTAAATTTTCTCGGACACGAGCTTACATTAAAACTATTCAAAGGTTTTAAGCTCGTGTAAAATGGCGTATAATTATATTTCAGATTATGCCCCGGACTTCAAAGAAAGGAAAGTTTATCGCCGATGATAAATTTATCCTCATAACGAGAAATTATTTTTTTCTTGGGCATGAGCTTATATTAAAAACATTCAAAGTTTTTAAGCTCATGCACAATGACTTACAATTAAATATCAGACTGTAACTCGGACTTCAATATTAGGAAATCTTATCTTTAATGATAACTTATCCTCGTAACGGGAAATTAATTTTTCTCGGTCATGAGCTTGTATTAAAATATTCCTAGTTTTAAGCTCAGAAAGAAAAGTGTATCTTTTAAATAAGAGAACTTTTCCTCATAACGAGAAATTCACCTTTCTCGGTCATGAGCTTTCCGATAAAACATTCAAAAGTTTTCAAGCTCATGAAAACGACTTCTAATTAAATTTCAGTTTAGAACTTGTTCTACTAGTTAAAAGGTAAGTTTATCGCCGATGATAAACTTATCCTCACAACGGGAAGTTTACAACTTCTCGGACTTAAGCTCGTTTAGTAAGATATTAAAATTCTTAAGCTCAAGTAATTGGTTTTCAAAACGTTGAACACAATTTTTCAAGAATTTTTCAAAAGGTTTTTTTTCTAAATCTTTCAAATTGTGTGTTCAACAATGTTTTGATAATAAGAGCATGTCTTCTGGAATCGATAATATTTACGATCCTAGAAATGTCATTCAATAATGACATGGGGTTATAAATAAAGTTCGAGCAGAAGTTCAAATGTTTTAAAACATGCTCAATTATGGCTTGCTATTATTTCAGATAGTAACCTGTTTTTCATATTCAAGTCAAGCATTTCACTAGAAAGCTTTGACTCAATAAAGGGAATTAATTTTCTCGGGCATGGTTTACTTTATAACCATGTAAGGGGTTGTGTTTACGTAATAACACAATCTAACACGAATATATGTACGTTTCAGTGCATGTATTTGTTAAAACAAGAGAAATCTTGTTTTTATGAAGTTATCATCTCTACAATCATAGCAATCTACAATTGATATCTACATACTCGACGATGCGACTACTCAAGCGACGACTACTGCTCTTTCAATAAAACACGGGTGAACAATTGAGGGGGAGCAATGGTCAAGCGTTCAAAATCTTCGATGCCGAAAGTGCCAAGTTCACAAATTGGTGTCAAGATAACGATATCAATCGTACACATAGTGTTAAGAGATAACTTCAGACGTGACGAGGCGACCAACATTCGTGAACAAGAACCATGTGATTCTATCATATGATGTTCTCCATCATTCAGGTCCAACCTCGTAAATTGCTAATCTTGTGAATACATTATCATATATGATCTTTGCACGTGATAAATACCTTACACTTGTGTTTAAAAGGTATTTAACTTAAGTTTCAAGTACACTCTCATTAATTTGAGGGGGAGCTAGTGTAAATCATGAAGATAATTGGATTTTCATTTTTCTTCCCGAATTTTCTTAAAATGCTATTAAATCAATTGATATTAAAAACATCGATTGGGTTAATATTCTTAATATGGGGGAGAAAATGTGATTTAATATGGGAAATGATTAATCACAAATGGTTTGACTTAACGTGATAACTCATCCCGACATGTGCGAAATGTTTTCGGATATCGTGGCATATGTTAAGGGGGAGCAAAATGGATTTGGATATCAAAATGGATTTCATGGTGACATACACTTACCCAAAACATCTCTATTCACGATCGTGAAAATTGTGGTGACATAAGGATGGTAGGATAGGTTAGAGTCCAATGATTCCTCTAGAACCGGAGGAATCTTTCCAAGGACATTCCATAGCTAGAAATAGTAGTCCTTAGGAAAGATGGAGAAAGATTGTGAACGTAGCTGAATGCCGACCAATTACTTAAGTTAGCATTGGAACAATCACAACAAAGTGCTAGTTATGATGTATTGGTAAGCATTGAAGGTGTTGGGAATCTAAACTTGTTAGATTCCCTGATCATTGATTTAAACATAATTAGGCTATTAGATAGTCCCTTGCCTGTGCCTAGGAGGCAGGCAAGTTTCGCAAGACTCACGGAGATCCAAGTCTCTGTGAGCAACCTCAGAGGAGTCCATGTCAGAGACATTGTCAGGGAAGTCGAAGAATTACCTGAAGACATACTCATTGGCTGTGATGGATAACAACCAAGATGTATCGGGGACTCTGAGGGGTTGAGAGTTAACAGGGGTGGCAATACCCTGATAACTCTCAGCACACTTTGGACATGCCATTTGTGTGTTCGAGACTATGAAGAAAAAGGAAACTGTTTTGACAACTGTTTCCTTAAAGCATAATGGAAGACTACCAAGAATAGAAGAACATCATGTGACTGATGTGGGAACTTGTAAAAGCTTGTGTAGTCACCATCAAGTACTATTTAGGTCAATCTCGTAACACTATAAATAGGATGTGTATCCATGCATTAATGTTTAACACTTTGAGATATTAAGAACATTATTGCATATAACTTAGTGAATCAAACAGCTACGACTGTATTCATAAGTTAGGGTTTATTGTTGTTCAAAGTGTGCACAACACATTGTCATCAAACTGTGTTATCCATAACACTTGTAATTCTTTATTATACAATAATAAGATTACGTTTGAAAAGTAATACCTTGTGTTGATTAAGTTAAGATTAGGGTTTCTTGCATTGATTAGGGACTTTCAATTGGTATCAGAGCGGTGTTTGATATTAAAACCTTCAAGAAACATCGTTCTCCATTTTATAATCAAGATCCACCATGCCAGAAACTTCTAACCCACCACAATCACCTTCCACAAACCCATCTTCACCAAGAGGTGGATCACACGTCAACTTCTTGACTCAAGAGGTGGATCACACGTCACAAGTGTACCAGTCTTTGATGAAGAAGATTTTGCCAGTTGGAAGAGTCAATTTCTTGTATATCTCGATGGACTTGAACCTTTTCTTTTAGAAATTTTAGAAAATGGTCCATATATTCCCATGGCGCTTACATCCACTGAAGAAAACCCTCTTCCCAAACCTCTCAAAAAATGGACTCCAGCTGATAGGAAATTGGCAAACCAAGATAAACGTCTCAAAAGCATCATAATTTCCTGCCTTCCCAAGCATATCATGAAGTCTGTCATTCAGTGTCCCACAGCTAAACAAATGTGGACAGACCTCATTCTTGGCCATGAAGGACCCTCTAAAACAAGAGAGACAAAGATTCAGGCACTCAGACTTCAGTTTAATGCCTTTAAGTCACTTGAAGGTGAAAAGGTTCAACAAACCTATACTAGGCTGAAGATTCTTCTAAATGACCTAGCTATGAATGATGTCACTATTGGTCAAGCTGAGATCAATGCTACTTTTGTCAACAGCCTTCTAAGAAAGTGGCTGAGCGTGAATCAGACTCAGAGAGCTAACAACTCAATCAAAAATAATACCCTTGCTCAGCTCTATGGTAAGTACAATTATGAAGAAGGGCTGATCGATACTATCTACAAATCAGAGACTGAAAGATTTGTAGTCCAAGGAGCATCTTCCAAAGCATTGATCTCTGCAACACATCCTCATGACAGCGATTCTGATGTTGAAGAAGATACCCGTAGCAGCCAAGAGTTCTTGACATACCTCAATGCAGAGTTCCATGAAAGAGCCTTGCTAGCCAACCAAAGAAGATACTTCAAAAGATCAGGAAGAGTAGGATCAGCTAGTAAACCAACTGACAGGTCAAAAGAAACTTGTTTTGCCTGTGGAAAGCTTGGACATTATCAAAAAGACTGTCCTTCCACCAAGACATCCTCACCCTCTTATCCATCATCTTCATCCAAACCCTACAAGTTCAAACAACATAACAACTCATCTCAATCCAATTCTTCAGACACTGAGAAGAAAGATTACAAAAATAAGTACAAGGCACTTAAAGCTGAGTTAGAACAAATGAACTTGAAGATTGAAGCTCTGTCCAAAAAGAAGGGTGGTGAGAAAAAGACAGAGAAAGGGTTGGTTGCTGAAACTTATGATTGGAATGATGAGCCACTGACTTCAGATGAAGAAGACACCACCAGAGTCAGGGCTTTTATGGCGATAGCTGAGGATGAACCAACTATTGGAAAAGGTGATGCAAGATCAGGACAATGGGTTGACATCACAATGAAAAAGGTACACAGGCTTTTATCCATGTCTGATAGTGATGAACGTAAGCATGTCCTTGATTACACCATTGTTGATTTACACTTTGTTGAGGAACAAAGAAAGAACCTACTTGATAAGTTTCACTCTGTTAAATCTGAAATGCTAAATGCTAAGGCTGAATGTGAAACTCTCAGGCGGGTTAATTTAGAGAAAATATCACTGCAAAATGAAGTAGCTAGATTAACCTTGAAAAACATTGCTTTAAATGATCAAGTCTCTAAATTGAACAAGATTATTGAAAAATGGCTGTGTGCTAGGTTTACTATTGATGAATTGCTTAGGGATGAAGTGCCTGCTGACTTAAAAAGGGATATATCTGCTAAGAAAAATAAGCTGAGAATTCTCACCAAACCCAAAGACATTGTCTTTAAATCTACAGAGACTATTCATATGTCAGATACAACTTTGACAAATGACCCTGTCTCTGAAGATGTGGCTGAGCTACCACCCTTGCCCAAACTCTCTGGAGTTGAACCCAACAGTTCTTCTAGATCTGCTAAGGATGAACTTAGGACAGATATTGAGAATCCTCCAGCTAAAGTTTTTCATGTTCCTGCTAAACAAACTGGCAAACAAGTAGCTTTTAAGCCTGTTACTACTAAAGCTGTGAATAAGGTTGAACCTACCACTGAAGATCACCTGTTGTCTCTTATGAAAGAAGTAGAACTCTTGAAACAACACATTAAGCCTTCCGCTGAATGCTCTACTTCTCATGAACCTAAGTCAGTCCTAGGTGAACCCAAAGGGGAAAGGTTAATCAAACCTTATTGCAATGTATGTAAAAATTCTCACCATTCGACCTTAGATCATGACAGACACATGGCAGCTAAAAGAGCTCAGACACCCTCTAGGGACAGACCACAGAGTTCCAAAAGACAACAGGGAAATTACAAACCTTATCCTCCCTGTAAATTCTGTGGGTTCACAGACCATCACTCAGACGAGTGTGGTGACTTCCCTGGGTGTGATATCTGTGGGACTTATAACCATGAAACAATGAACTGTCCATCCCAATGCCAAAAGTTTTTCAGGAACACAAGAGTTACTAATAAGCAATTCAGGGAACCCACTGGAAAGTGGGTTCACCATAGGAACTAATCTGTTTCTATGTATCTGTGCAGAAATATCTCAAGGAATCGGTATGGTATCTAGATAGTGGCTGTTCTAGACACATGACAGGGATTCAACAATACCTGCACAGATACTCAAAGGAGCCAGGTCCTAAAGTGGTGTTTGGAGATAACTCTTCAGGTGACACAGAAGGATATGGCTCAGTGAACTGCAATGGGATTACATTTACCAGGGTTGCATATGTGAATGGTCTTAAACACAATCTTATTAGCATCAGCCAATTGTGTGATGCTGACTATAAGGTTTTGTTTACTAAGACTCAGGGAACCATATTCAACAAAAACAATGATGTTGTGCTGATTGCACCTAGAAGGAGAGATGTTTATGTCATCAACATGGTTGTGTGCTCTGAAGACAGCTCAAATTGTTTTCTTGCTAAAGCCTCTGAAAGTGTCAATTGGCTGTGGCACAAAAGACTCTCTCATCTCAACTTCAAGAACATCAATAAGATAGCCACTCAAAACTTGGTTGCTGGTCTACCTTTAGTAATGTTTTCCAAAGACAAAACTTGTTCTGCCTGTGTCAAAGGAAAGCATCACATGTCTTCATTCAAGACTAGGCAATCATTCTCTATTGACAAGTGCTTACATCTTGATGCGTGAAATCTAGTTTTCCCAAAATTAACCTTTACTAGATTATAACACGGGCAGTGTACCCTTGTCAATTGTAAAATAGTATTAGCAAATATCGGGTTCGAACACAGGGACTATTTATAGTTGAAATATTAGTTAGTAAAAATGCGTAACGAGTAACAAATTGGTTTTAGTCTTAGTGAAGACTTGCTTATAAAAACAGTGAAAATATTCAAGATTTCAAATATGGATAAAAGATACGCTTGCTTGGACCGTGAATGACTATGAGTTATTCCTTAGGTATGAAAATATCGATAAACTTCTAATGTAAAATCCTAAGTTCCTTTCGAATACCGGATTTCTCCAATTACCTAACCATGCAACGATTCCTTTCGAATACCGTTAACACCTCAAGTAATAGTGCATAAAGTTTCAAGCTGATAAGTGAGAATTAATTTATAAGCTTCCTTTCGAATAGCTTACTAACTCCTAAACCGATTTCTCTTAATTTAGTAGCTAGCGTTTGTGTGAATATCTACTTATGAAAATTGTTGTTAATGACTCCTTTCGAATATCATTCACTTATAATCAACTAAAGACAGGCCGATTAATTCGTTCCTATTTTAGTAAAAATTACGGATTCCTTTCGAATACCCGTTTTTAGATTACCAAACAAGAGTATAAACAATTTTGACAAGATAATTAAGTTATTAACCCAAACGGATCCCCAATTAATCTCAACAAATCAATCGAATTTCCAACCCAAAATCTAACACATAAACATCACATAATCCAAGCAAACGTATAAAGAAATTAGCTACTCATGATTGTAACAAACACAATTGAATATGTAAAAGACATACTTTAATCTTGCTATTAAAATGATAGAAAATGAATACCAAATTGAGAAAGAGGTTCCAATGATCTTCAAAATAACAAAGTAAAAACTTGAAGTAACAATTGTTCAATAGAAACTTATGATGATAATGAAAATTATGCTAAAGCTTGATGATGATGATTCTTGAATTATATCTTCAAGAATGGATGTGTGTAATATGGATGCTGAGTGTATGATGATATGAATGGATTCCCCCTCTTGTGTGGATGTTGTGTTCCTTAAATACTCCTCCTGAGACATCAAAAAAACGTCTAGCAATAATGTCCCATGATGTCCACTAACTCTTTAGCTTCCCCCTTAATGAGGAATAAAAACAGAGCTTGTAACTGCAAAAAGACCAGTTGCGCCGCAATAGTAGGGTCTTGCGCCGCAACTCTTGTTCCGCAAGTGCCAAGTCCTGTAGCTTCTTTAGTTGCGCCGCAATTGGTGATCCGAGAAACCATGATCTGTAGCAACTTCTGTTGCGCCGCAACAGGTATGTCCTGCGGCGCAACTCTTGATCCGAGGCTGAACTGATTTGGGTGTAAAACTTTTGCTTTGCCCCTTTTGGTCCCAACTCTTTATAGCAACATGAGCAGATTTGATGAGCCTTTACCAAGTAGCTGCTCGCTCTTGGGCTAGCCAGTCTTTCTGGTGGAATAAGCATCACCCTGGGAGACTAGAACCCAGCCCAACTCTTAGAACGTGAATCAATGGTGAGTGGGGGTACCCTGATGATTTTAGGCAAACCATCACAGCCGTCAACGGATTTGATATGTCTTTACCAGAAGCCGTACCCTTCTGGACTCGCCAATTCTTAGCAATGAAGCATCGGTGAATTGAACACCCTATAGCTTTAAGCAAGCTATTACAGCTATCAACGGATTTGATAAAATCTTTACCAAGAGCCGTACCCCCTTGGATTAGCCACTTTTCAGTCTAGGACCATGGCAAGTGAAAACCATCCAGTTTTGGGTAACCTGGCAACCATCAACGGATTTGATGTGTCACACCAAGAGCCGTACCCTCAAGGTGAATCAACTCTTTCTTGTTGGTAAGACATGGTGAGTTGAGAACCTACAAAACACACTTTACACAAAATATAAGCAATACGGGGTCTATCCATTACGTTTAGGACACAAAACATAACAAATATCGCTATGAAAAACTCGTATAAATGAGCGATATCAAACCCCCCCATACTTAAGCATTTGCTTGTCCCTAAGCAAATCCGACTCAAACCGTAATGTTTTTTTTTTTTTTTTTTTTTTTTTTTTTTTTTTTTTTTTTATGTAAGACTCTAAATGACTCAAATGGGACTAAAATAAACGTTATAGGGGACAAAACTAACTAATTTCCCGACTCACCCCCCATACTTGACTAACACATTGTCCCTAATGTGTTCCATCAAAAGAAAATCTAACTAAAAGGGAAATTAAAATAAAATTAGAAAAATAAAAGGGAAAAGAAAAAATAACACCGTGCGAGTTCCGATTGATGAGGTCTGAATTCCGAGTCTACTCCGCACGTGCTGAACTTAATGCCAGTCTTAAACACAACTGAAAAAGAAAAAGTACAACAACAATCAAAGAAGCCCCAAAAACGGCTTCAACTTCTTCACTCATCATCCGTAGGTGGTGGTTGGTACCACATGGGAGGTGGGTTGTATTCAGTCCACCCACTTGCTGCCTCGGAATTCTGCACATGATACTGGGAAGTGGCCATATAATCCCACATGGGCTGGTATCGCTGCATGTGGTACTGCGTGTAATCCCCAAACTGGTGCAAATCTGAGCGGGTCCTCTCGACCTCTGTTCTGAGCTGATGAACCTCCGCATATGTCTCATCCATTCGGTGCCCAATCCTATACAATTCCTGCATCATAGGATTAAAATCAAACTGCCCAGGTTGTGGGGGAACTGCTCCCGCTGCGTTTGCATTACCCGCTTCTTCCTCATACTCTTCCTCAGCATCGTCACCCTCCTCTTCTTGCACATGACCAACATACACTCGGTTTGCGGTTACAATATTTGCTCGTTGCAAATCATTCATTGTAAACGTCTTCCATCCCACCGGTGTACCGCACCTTTGAATCCCCGCCTGATTTAGAATACCCAAATTCCTTGCAATCCTCGTAATAAAGTGGCCACAAACCATAGGCCCTGCAGCTTGTCGTCCTGACCCTTTATCGCTCATATACTCAACCAATGCCCACGGGGCATTCACAAACTGATTCGGGTCCCTCTTTGCGAAGAAAAACAAAAGCCACAAATCATCAAGATACACCTTGTCCTGATGCTGAAATCGGTGCAAGAATGAATTAGAGATACCTTTTTCAAGCACTCTAAGTATCGGATCCGTCAGATTGTTTGCTTTGTTGGTGCGTGCGTAAGGCCTATGTCCGGACAAATCAAACCATACCTCATCTTTCCTACCCCGAATTGCATTCCAGTCCCAACTTCCCTCACAAATATAATTTGGCATATTGGATTTATCCATATATTCAGCTTCCGTGAATAAACCCGCCAAATACCCAAACTGTGGTAGGGTGACCTCATGAGCTCGCCCCCCTAACCGAAACTGAATTATCTCGGCACCATAAACTTCATGACTATTATCCGGAACTGGGTCAACTGTCAAAGTAGAGTAAAATTCGAGACAGAGTTCTCGATAAATTTTCTCCCGGACACTAAATGCTCTCCTCCAAACGTCCGCCTCAAAAGGTGGCGCCCCTGCCCTGCTTATAAACTGAGTAGTCAAAAACGGATTCAACTCAGCAGTTATTCCCAAGTTATCTAGCATACCCCAATCTAAGAACTTCGGGGGATGAACCACTTTATTCTGAAGCAAGGCCAAATTGTTATTAAACCGGATCTTTTCATCAGCTGTGCATCCCGGCCATTTTAGCCAAGGGTGCACTTCTTGTCTCATGAGCATGGATTCAGCGGATGGAACCGATGAGTGAGTCACTCGAGGTGCTCTGGATGATTCTCCCATCTCTGGCTCCTCAACAGCTTGACGTTTGCCCTACAAAAACAAACAACAACAACAACGAAACAAAACTACATTGTTAGAATCCTATAATTCTTTCTCGGGCTCTTTCTTGCGCCGCAGCTATTCCCTCTTGCGGCGCAACTGGGTGTTTTCTGGGCAAAAACTGCAGCAACAAGGAACCCCAAAAAGACCAAATCTAAACCTAAAAATCCTAACACTAAACGATATTAGGCCTAATTAACTTATGTTACTAATTAATTAATCTTAATACTAAAGAACCCTAATTAAAAACTTTCCCCCAAATTAATTGTACATCAAGAACCCTAATTAAAACTAAAATTAAGAGTTTAAAAGGAATATACAACATACCGATCTCCTCATGAATGAATTGATTGATTTTTAAGAAAAGATTTGATGAAAATTCGAAGATGGAGATTAGTGTGTGTTTTTGTGTGTTTGCTGCGGCGCTAAGATTGTGTGAGAGAAATAATATGTGTGAGGGTTTTTAAAAGATAAGTAACTGATTTTTATCCACACATGAATGTCTTGCGGCGCAAGACAACTAGTTGCGGCGCAACTGTATACACGCAATTGGACTTGCGGGGCAAGACCATGGGTTGCGGCGCAAGACAGGGGAGTTGCGGCGTAACTCTTGATCCGAGATGTTTTCCTTCTAATTGACTTAAACACTAATACTAAAACATACTATAAAAAACTCCTAAGTTACTAAAATAACTAAAGTCAGTAAAAATAATCAAAATAAGAGAAGTTAAAAGAGAAATGATACAACAAACCGGGGTTTAATCCGGAAATGCTCGTTTTTTTCCTCGAGTCATGAGCTTGACTCCTCGTTGTGCCGAGAATCTAGAACGGGTAAAACCCATCCTCCATCGTCATACCGTTCTCCTCATCTTCCTCATGATATAGCTTGACTCTTTGACCATTAACAATAAATGATCCGCCCTCATCCGTTTCTAACTCCACATATCCACTCGAAAAGACCCGTCTCACCAAATACGGACCCGTCCACTTTGATCTCAACTTAGGTGCTTTAAATTTGTACTTCGATTGAAACAAAAGCACCTTGTCCCCTTCCTTAAACTCTTTCCGCCTAATTTTCAAATCATGGACCATCTTAGTTCTTGCCTTATAAAGAGCGGAATTCTCGTATGCGTTCCATCTTAACTCGTCTAGCTCATGGAGTTGTAAAAATCTAGTTTCGCCACTAGCTAGTAAATCCATGCTACATTCTTTAAGCGCCCAATACGCCTTATGCTCTATCTCCATGGGTAAATGACACGTTTTCCCATATAGCATCTTGAACGGGGTGGTCCCAATCGGAGTTTTGTAAGCTGTCCTAAATGCCCATAATGCTTCATCCAATTTCTTTGACCATAAAGACGGATTATTGTTGACCGTCTTTTCCAAAATCCGTTTAATCGCCCGATTGGTATTTTCGACTTGCCCACTTGTTTGAGGGTGGTAGGAAGTCGAAAACCGGTGTTGTACCCCATATTTCTTCAAAACTTTTTCCATTTGGGTGTTTGCAAAATGGGTTCCCCGATCACTTATCAAAGCTTTTGGCATGCCAAACCTACAAAACAAGCTTCGCAAAAATTCAATAACAACGTTAGCATTATTAGTAGGTAGTGCCTTTGCCTCGACCCATTTTGATACATAATCCACCGCCACCAAGATGTAGACATTTTTGTTTGACGGTTTAAACGGCCCCATGAAATCAATTCCCCAAATATCAAACACTTCGCACACTTGTATACTTTGTTGCGGCATCTCGTCTCGTTTTGTAACCGTTCCTTGCCTTTGACACGAATCACATGTCCTCACTAAGGTGCGTGCTTCCTGAAAAATAGTAGGCCAATAGAAACCTGCATCAAACACCTTCTTTCCCGTCACGGTTGGACCATAATGTCCTCCCGTTGGACCATGGTGACATTCATCGAGAATTCGCCTTGTGTCGGCTCCAGAAACACACCTTCTCACCATTCCATCGGCACACATTCTAAATAGAAACGGCTCCTCCCAAAAGTAATACTTGGCATCCGAGTATAGCTTTTTCCGTTGTTGATAAGTAAGCAATCTACTAACGACTCCACCCGCTAAATAATTGGCTATGTCGGCGTACCAAGGACCCCGTTCACCAACTGCTTTTCCAACAAATGCCAATCTTTCATCCGGAAAGGTGTCTCGAATATCCTCCTCATTCAAAGCTCCAAGACTCGGATTCTCCAAACGGCTCAAATGATCCGCAGCCACATTTTCTCTACCCCGCTTATCTTGGATCTCCACATCAAATTCTTGCAAAAGTAAGATCCACCTAATCAATCTCGGCTTCGCATCTAACTTTGAAAACAGAAACTTCAAGGCCGAGTGATCCGTGAACACTACCGTTTTACTCAATACCAAATAAGACCGAAATTTATCGAACGCGAACACAACAGCTAGTAACTCCTTCTCGGTAGTGGTATAATTTTGCTGAGCTTCGTTCAATGTCTTGCTTGCAAAATAAATCGGCCTAAAATGTTTCTCAATCCTTTGACCCAATACCGCCCCTACCGCAAAATTGCTCGCGTCACACATCAACTCAAAGGGTAGATCCCAATTTGGCGAGATTAGAATGGGTGTGTTCGTTAATCTTTCCTTCAACAATTCAAATGCCTTCATACAATCCTCCGAAAATTCGAACTTTGTATCTTTCTCTAACAAACGAGTCATCGGCCTAGTTATCTTTGAAAAATCCTTAATAAACCGCCTATAAAACCCCGCGTGTCCTAGAAAGCTTCTAACTGATTTCTCGTTCGTTGGAGGTGGTAACTTTGTTATAACTTCAATCTTTGCTCTATCAACCTCAATTCCCGCCTTAGAAATTTTGTGCCCCAATACTATTCCTTCCTTCACCATGAAATGGCATTTTTCCCAATTAAGCACCAAATTTGTTTCTTCACACCGTGCTAGCATCTTATCTAAACTTTCTAAACAACCATCAAATGAACTCCCATAAACCGAAAAATCGTCCATAAAAACCTCCATGGAATTCTCAATCATATTCTGAAAAATCGCCATCATACACCTCTGAAATGTTCCCGGTGCATTACATAACCCAAATGGCATCCGTCTATAAGCAAAGGTGCCGAAAGGACAAGTAAATGTTGTTTTCTCTTGGTCCTCGGGGTCAATTGGAATTTGAAAATAACCCGAGAAACCATCAAGGAAACAATAAAACTCGTTCCCCGCCAACCTTTCTATCATTTGATCCATAAATGGCAATGGAAAATGATCCTTTCGAGTCGCCTCATTTAACTTCCTATAATCGATACAAACCCTCCAGCCCGTCACTGTTCTTGTCGGTACCAATTCATTCTTTTCGTTCAACACCACAGTCATTCCACCTTTCTTGGGTACACAATGTACCGGACTAACCCAGGGGCTATCCGCTATCGGGTAAATTATACCTGCATCCAGAAGTTTAACAATTTCCTTCTTGACCACATCCTGCATATTCGGGTTAAGTCTCCGTTGTCTTTGGACAACAGGTTTTACATCATCTAAAAAGTTAATTTTATGTTTACAAAAATCAGAACTTATACCCGGAATATCAGAAATACGCCAAGCGAAAGCCTTTTTATGGCTTTTAAGGACCGTTAGTAATTTAATCTTTTCGTCTTCCAAAAGTGAAGACGAAATAATAATTGGGAGACTAGAATTACCATCTAAGAATGCATACTCGAGATGTGCTGGCAATTGTTTAAGTTCCAAATCCTTCGGAGGATCCTCAATAGAAGTCTTGATCCTCTCCCCGTCGTTAACCACCAACTCCTTCACTTCATCCGAGCTTCCCTCTTCATTCGCCTCTTCTTCAACAATGGAATTCAGCCTTTCCATTTCCGCCTCTGCTTCCAAAATGCCTTCCCAATCAAGGTCATAAGCTGCTTCATCTAGAACATCTATTCTAAAACAAGATTCATCTGTAGAATATGAATGTTTCATTGCTTGCTTCAAAGAAAATGTTGCCCTTTCATTACCCAAACCCAAAGAAATTTCGGTATCCCGAACCCGTATGATAGCATCCGCGGTGTTTAAAAATGGTCTACCCAAAATGAGAGGAACTTTTTCATCCTCCTCCATTTCAAGAATAACAAAATCCACGGGATATAAAAATTCTCCGACCCGTATGAGCATATTTTCGGCAATACCCAATGGATATTGATAAGATCGATCGGCCAATCTTATACTCATACGTGTTGGGGTTAAAACACTTGAAGACAATTTAGTGTAAATAGAGTAGGGCATTAAGTTAATGCTTGCCCCTAAATCCGCTAATGCACTAAAAGTAAGTTTATCATTAAAAGTGCAAGTTAAGAGAAAACTTCCGGGATCTTCAAGTTTCGGTGGAATAGATCTCTTCACAATTGCTGAACATTCGGCATTTAAGAACGCGGTGGTTTTCTCCATGTAATCACCTTTCCCACTCACAAGTTCCTTCATGAACTTTGCATAATTTGGCATACCCGCAATAAGATCAACTAAAGGAACATTAATCTTAACAGTCTTCATTAACTCGATGAATTTCCCGTATTGTTCCTTTTTCTTTTCTTTTCGAAGTCTATGCGGATATGGGATATGTGGCTTATATGGCCCTTTTTGTTCGATTTCCGGCTCTTTTCCTTTATTATCACCCTTTGGTTCCTTCCCAGGTCTCGACTCCATTTCTATCTCTTCCTCGTCGTCCGAATCACTATCTATGGGTTCCTGGCTCATTTTGAAATCTCGGACCACCAGTTGCGGCGCAACCCCATCCTCTTGCGGCGCAAGTGGTTGGTCATTGACAATTGGGTTTCCTTCGGATGACGAGTTGCGGCGCAAGTC
Organism: Glebionis coronaria; assembly: GCA_025667525.1. Classification (NCBI taxonomy): domain Eukaryota; kingdom Viridiplantae; phylum Streptophyta; class Magnoliopsida; order Asterales; family Asteraceae; genus Glebionis; species Glebionis coronaria. The sequence continues at coordinate 236,902,648 of CM046881.1, forward strand.
CCTGTTGTTGCGGCGCAACTTGTCTGTTTCAGCTGTTTTTTCTGTTTTGTCTTTATTTAGCACCAATTCTCGGTTCCCCCCATACTTAGGTCCAGACCTAGTCTCCACAACGTTCACATGCTCATCACGATTATTTGGTGTTACATACTTCGACCCTTGGTTCGATGATCCTCCGGTGTTGTTTTGATTTTGCCTCGGATTTGGTTGGGTTGAACTTGGCATTTGACCCGTTGGTCGGTTCGAGAACTTTTCACTTAATCTTTCAAATTTTCGCTCCAAGTCTTGCATGTTAGCTTGGGTGTTCCGTTGGTTTTGCTCCCATTTTGCGGTGAATCCTTTCATGGAGTTAGCCATCAGATCATTAGCTGCCTTTTGGGAGTAGACAAAATCTTTCATCATTTCCTCAAAATTCTGTTCGGTATGCTCCTCCTTTTGTTTCGATTGGTTGGGTTGAAATCTCGCCTCATTTCTGTTTCCCTGATTCTTATTTCCATACCCACTATTTCCCCGGTTTTGATACCCATAGTTGGCATAGTTAGCCTCCTCAGATTTCGGCTCACAATCATCCGTGTAGTGAGGTCCCCCGCATTTCCCGCAACCGTTTTTCACTAAGTGTACATCTTTCTCCAAACGATCCATTCGGCTTTTCATTTCCTTACCCAAGGCTTTAATCTCGTTCACCACTTCTTTGTTGCTACCACTACTACCTCCTTCTTCAACTTGGTTTACCGTTCCTCTGGTTCTCCTATTCCTATTAATCCGATCCCTAGCAATATGAGCTTGAACTTGATCTTCCATCATTCGGTGAGCCTCGTTTGGTGACTTGTATAAGAAACTGCCACCACCTGCCAAATCCAAGTCATGTTGAGAACGACTATCCAAACCGTAGTAGAAGATATCAATAACTTCATCCTTATCTAAATCGTGCCCATGGCAGTTCCTTAACAATTCCTTAAGCCTAATCCAAGCACTTGTTATGGACTCGTTGTCCCATTGTTGAAAAGAGCGGATTTGATTCAATAGCTTCCTGCGCAAAATAGGTGGAAAAAATCTTGTTACAAAAAGCTCCCTCATTTCTTCCCAAGTTGCAATCGTACCCGGCTCTAATTCATTAAACCACGTTTTAGCCTCTCCCGTGAGAGACGATGGAAACAAACTTAGCATAACGCTTTCCTCGTGACCCGCTCCATATCGAAACATTCTACATGTCTCTATGAAACTCGCCACATGCTTGTGCGGGTCGGACTTGAAATGTCCGTCAAAGGTACTATCTTGAATCATCTTTAAGTGATGACCTTTAACGGAAAAGTCATCCCCCAAATCCGGTGCCACAATAGCCGACCCATTCGTCTGTGGTACCATCCTATTCCTATCGATCATCGGTATGTCAAAAGGATTGGGTTGGTTTTCTAGTCTAATATCATCATCTTCGTTTTCTGCCATTTCTTCTTCAAAAACTGGTTCAACTTCCTCCTCGGAGGATATGCTTTCACTATAAACTACCGAAGCGGCTGCTCCTAAACCCCGTTTCCTCAAAAGTTTTTCCGGATCCGACAAAGGACTTTGCACTTGTTTCCCTTGGGACCTCGTGTACATACACAATCAATAATCCTGAAAATCACAACACAAACAACAATACCCGTGAAAAATATTCAACTAAATCAAATCCCCGGCAGCGGCGCCAAAAACTTGATGCGTGAAATCTAGTTTTCCCAAAATTAACCTTTACTAGATTATAACACGGGCAGTGTACCCTTGTCAATTGTAAAATAGTATTAGCAAATATCGGGTTCGAACACAGGGACTATTTATAGTTGAAATATTAGTTAGTAAAAATGCGTAACGAGTAACAAATTGGTTTTAGTCTTAGTGAAGACTTGCTTATAAAAACAGTGAAAATATTCAAGATTTCAAATATGGATAAAAGATACGCTTGCTTGGACCGTGAATGACTATGAGTTATTCCTTAGGTATGAAAATATCGATAAACTTCTAATGTAAAATCCTAAGTTCCTTTCGAATACCGGATTTCTCCAATTACCTAACCATGCAACGATTCCTTTCGAATACCGTTAACACCTCAAGTAATAGTGCATAAAGTTTCAAGCTGATAAGTGAGAATTAATTTATAAGCTTCCTTTCGAATAGCTTACTAACTCCTAAACCGATTTCTCTTAATTTAGTAGCTAGCGTTTGTGTGAATATCTACTTATGAAAATTGTTGTTAATGACTCCTTTCGAATATCATTCACTTATAATCAACTAAAGACAGGCCGATTAATTCGTTCCTATTTTAGTAAAAATTACGGATTCCTTTCGAATACCCGTTTTTAGATTACCAAACAAGAGTATAAACAATTTTGACAAGATAATTAAGTTATTAACCCAAACGGATCCCCAATTAATCTCAACAAATCAATCGAATTTCCAACCCAAAATCTAACACATAAACATCACATAATCCAAGCAAACGTATAAAGAAATTAGCTACTCATGATTGTAACAAACACAATTGAATATGTAAAAGACATACTTTAATCTTGCTATTAAAATGATAGAAAATGAATACCAAATTGAGAAAGAGGTTCCAATGATCTTCAAAATAACAAAGTAAAAACTTGAAGTAACAATTGTTCAATAGAAACTTATGATGATAATGAAAATTATGCTAAAGCTTGATGATGATGATTCTTGAATTATATCTTCAAGAATGGATGTGTGTAATATGGATGCTGAGTGTATGATGATATGAATGGATTCCCCCTCTTGTGTGGATGTTGTGTTCCTTAAATACTCCTCCTGAGACATCAAAAAAACGTCTAGCAATAATGTCCCATGATGTCCACTAACTCTTTAGCTTCCCCCTTAATGAGGAATAAAAACAGAGCTTGTAACTGCAAAAAGACCAGTTGCGCCGCAATAGTAGGGTCTTGCGCCGCAACTCTTGTTCCGCAAGTGCCAAGTCCTGTAGCTTCTTTAGTTGCGCCGCAATTGGTGATCCGAGAAACCATGATCTGTAGCAACTTCTGTTGCGCCGCAACAGATATGTCCTGCGGCGCAACTCTTGATCCGAGGCTGAACTGATTTGGGTGTAAAACTTTTGCTTTGCCCCTTTTGGTCCCAACTCTTTACAGCAACATGAGCAGATTTGATGAGCCTTTACCAAGTAGCTGCTCGCTCTTGGGCTAGCCAGTCTTTCTGGTGGAATAAGCATCACCCTGGGAGACTAGAACCCATCCCAACTCTTAGAACGTGAATCAATGGTGAGTGGGGGTACCCTGATGATTTTAGGCAAACCATCACAGCCGTCAACGGATTTGATATGTCTTTACCAGAAGCCGTACCCTTCTGGACTCGCCAATTCTTAGCAATGAAGCATCGGTGAATTGAACACCCTATAGCTTTAAGCAAGCTATTACAGCTATCAACGGATTTGATAAAATCTTTACCAAGAGCCGTACCCCCTTGGATTAGCCACTTTTCAGTCTAGGACCATGGCAAGTGAAAACCATCCAGTTTTGGGTAACCTGGCAACCATCAACGGATTTGATGTGTCACACCAAGAGCCGTACCCTCAAGGTGAATCAACTCTTTCTTGTTGGTAAGACATGGTGAGTTGAGAACCTACAAAACACACTTTACACAAAATATAAGCAATACGGGGTCTATCCATTACGTTTAGGACACAAAACATAACAAATATCGCTATGAAAAACTCGTATAAATGAGCGATATCACATCTCCTTCACATGGATTTGTTTGGGCCTGTCAAACCTCAGACCATTAATCACAACAAATACACCTTGGTCATAGTTGATGAATTTTCAAGATACACATGGGTGTTCTTCCTCAGAAGGAAAAGTGAAGCAGCTGAAACCATCATGTCCTTCATCAGACAGGTTGAAAATATGAATGATGTTAGAGTCAAAGCTCTAAGAAGTGATAATGGTACTGAATTCAAGAATCATCAACTTGAATCTTTTTGTGATGAAAAAGGGATCTCACGGAACTTCTCTTCAGCTGGCACCCCTGAACAAAATGGTGTGGCTGAAAGAAGAAACAGGACTTTGATTGAAGCAGCAAGAACCATGTTAAATGGTGCAGCCTTACCAAAGCAATTTTGGGGAGAAGCTGTTCACACTGCTTGCTACACACAAAACAGATCAATCATTATCAAAAGACATGGTAAAACCTCCTATTAAGTTTTCAGAAAAATATCGCCAGACGTCAGCTATTTTCATGTGTTTGGGTGCCCTGTGTTTATTTATAACTACAGGGATAAACATGGAAAGTTTGATGAAAAAGCTGATGATGGTTTCTTTTTGGGATACTCTCCAACAGCCAAAGCCTTCAGAGTATTCAACATCAGAAGACAAGAAGTAGAAGAAACATTCCATGTTAGATTCAATGAAGATGATGAAGTCATACAGAGAACAGGAACAGAGGGTGATGAAATAGATTTTAATGAAAATATATCTTTCCCAAGTGATGAGTTCACAGAACCCAGACCTACCAGTCATCATCACTCCAACACTCTCACCCCTTATGTCCCTGCCTTTGACCCTCTGTCTACTCACAACATAGAAGTTTCTACCTATCAGGAACTTGATGAAGAAGAACCTCAAATCTCTGATGGTCCTTCTCAGACTATTGATGACTCACCAACTCTTCAAATCCCTGAGAACTCTCCTGCTGATAATGAAGTAGCACATCTTGATATGGGTGAAGAAGACTCTGACACTGAATTAGTCTTTGAAGAAAGCCCTCCTAGTCAGCAGGATGAAACTCAAATTGTACCAGATGTGCCCACAAGTGCTCCTGTCCTTGAGTCCCCAGCTCCTCAAAATAAGTGGTCAAGAGATCAACACATTCTTCTTATCAATATTATTGGGGAACCAAATGCAGGGGTCACAACCAGACAGCGAATCCAAGACTCAGAGTCATCCTCAGCCAATGAATGTCTCTTTGCTGAATTTCTCTCACAAATTGAACCTAAAAGAGTAGCTGAGGCTCTGGTAGAAGAAGGATGGGTAGCTGCTATGTAAGAAGAAATCAATCAGTTCAAAAGGAACAAAGTATGGACACTAGTGCCAGCTCCACCTGGAAAGAATATCACAGGCACTAGATTGATCTATAGAAATAAGATGGATGAAATTGGGAACATCATCAGGAACAAGGCCAGACTGGTAGCACAGGGGTTCTCTCAGACTGAAGGAATTGATTATGATGAAACTTTTGCACCTGTTGCTAGACTTGAAGCCATCAGAATCTTCCTTGATTATGCTGCCTATATGAACATCACTGTGTATCAGATGGATGTTAAGAGTGCTTTCCTCAATGGTGATTTGGCTGAGGAAGTGTATGTTGCACAACCTAAAGGATTTGAGAACAGCGAGTTTCCAACCATGTGTACAGACTTCACAAGGCAATGTATGGTCTGAAACAAGCTCCAAGAGCATGGTATGAAACTCTTTCAAATTTCTTAACTGAAAATAAATTTGTCAGGGGTTCTATTGATAAAACACTCTTTACCTTCAAGGACAAGAGTGATTTCATTATTGTGCAGATTTATGTGGATGATATCATCTTTGGGTCAACAAATGTCAATCTTAGTAAACGTTTTGCTAACTTAATGACCAAGAAATATGAGATGAGTATGATGGGTGAATTAACTTACTTTTTGGGCTTTCAAATTAAACAATGTCCTAAGGGAATTTCAATTTGTCAAGAAAAGTATGTTAAGGATTTACTTAAAAAATATGACTTAGCTGATTGTGCATCAGTGAAATGTCCCATGCTTCCACCCAACAACTTGGGCCCTGATGAGTCAGGGGTCTCTGTCAATGAGACTTTATATAGAGGCATGATTAGGTCACTCATGTATCTAACAGCTAGTCGTCCAGATATCCAATTCTCCACATGTCTCTGTGCAAGGTACCAAGTTAACCCAAAAGAATCCCATCTAGTGGCTGTTAAGAGAATTTTCAGGTATCTCAAAGGAACACCATCCCTAGGCCTATGGTATCCAAAGGAATCAGGCTTTGATCTCAAGGCCTATTCAGATTCAGACTATGCTGGATGCTGTATTGACAGGAAAAGCACTTCAGGCAGCTGTCAAATCCTGGGAGGAAAATTGGTTGGATGGAGTGCTAAGAAGCAAAACTCTGTGGCTATGTCTTCAGCTGAAGCAGAATATGTCGCTGCAGCCAACTGTTGTGCTCAGGTGCTCTGGATGGAAAGTCAATTGGCTGACTATGAAATCTTGTATGACAAAGTGCCAATCTTTTGTGACAACACCAGCGCCATTGCCATATCCAACAACCCTTTTCTTCACTCTCGTACCAAACACATTGATATCAGGTATCATTTTATCAGGGATCATATAATGAAGGGAGATATTGAGCTGCATTTTGTTCCCACAGAGCTGCAACTAGCTGATATCTTTACAAAGCCTTTGGCTGAACCTTCGTTCAACAGGTTAGTTGTTGAGCTAGGGATGCTCAATATCTCAAATCCTGTGGCTTGATATTAAATGTGTTCATTAAATGATTGTTTCTATATTAAATGTTTTTCACATGAAACTAGGTAGTTACCTTCCAAGTAAATGCAAAAAAAAAACATTCTCAAATATTTAATCATTTATTTTTCGGATAACGAGGAGACAAACTATTTTGAAAGGTTAAGGGGACCCACTTGAACAGTCTTTTTCGCTCCTTGCATTTAATACGGTTGAATAACTGTTCACTTAGTTTGAATATATATTGTCTCTTCTCTCTTCTCACCCACCACCACTCTCATTTCTCAAATCTACTTCTCTCTCAAAGTTCTTATCTCTCTTAACCTATCCGCCATTTTCTTTCACCTTCAACCTCGAATCCATGGCGTTTTCAGTTCCCAAAGCTTCAAATGTTAACTTCAAGATCAACGAGAGCATCCTCGCCTCCAACAACGCCATTGGATGGATTAAGGCACCAAACAGCACCTATTCAGATCTGGTCAATTTCATGCAGAATTGTGACCTAAGTGAAGCCTTCACCAAATCCCCATCCACCTTTTACCAAGAATACCATAGGGAATTCTGGTATTCTGCTGAAGTGGTAGAAGACACCATAACATTTAGCCTTTCATGCAATGAACACCCTTTTACCTTCTCCCTTAAAGACTTTTCAAGTGTGGCCGGATTGAAGTATGGAGATGAATGCCTGAAGGTAGTTGATAAAAAGGCTGTCAAAGAAGCCCTGGCCACACTCAACCCCTGCCATGACGTTAACCCTGCCTTTACACCAGCTGAGGTCCTCGCCAAATCTCCTCTGAAGATTAAGTATTTCACTCCCATGTGGTGTGTCCTCTTCACCCACATTGTTAAATCCCTGGGAGGAATGCAGGGATCACAGGATCAGATGTCTTTCAACCATCAGGCTATTGCTTATGGATTAATCTGGGGAGCTGATGTTGACGTTGGAAGCATTCTCTTCTCCAACCTTGTAGAACAGCTGAAGGGAGGGAATCAGGTCAGGGTAAAGAATATCTGCTATGTGCGCTTCCTGTCTCTGATCTTCGAAATCTTGCTGGGAGATAACTATCACAACAAGGCCTTGACTGCTCTTAAACCCTACCGCATCACAAGCGCCATCTACAAGGAAATAGGAGCTGAAGATGTCCCTGTCACCGCCCATATGATGAATGTGGCCAACCAAGTACCAAACGCTGAGAAGCCCTTGCTCCCTTCCTCTGAGAAGGTGAATACTTCTAGTGTTGCTGGCAAGTCTATGTCTTTGACCTCTGGGCAGCACACTACTAAGTCCAAGGCTTCATCTGGCCAACAGCCTAAGAAGAAGAAAATCCCCTCTTCTTCCCACTCCAAAGATGTTTCTAAGGCCAAGGGAAAGAAGACTGACACCTCCTCTGGTCTAGATACTCATGTGGATTCAGATTCATTGGCTGACAAACAACAGGAGTCTAGTGTCTCAAAGTCAGCTGAGACGACAGGAAACCAGCCTGATCAAGCTGATATCTCACAGGTAATCAGTGTACATTTTTAGAGGTTCACAAGCAGCCACTCTCATTTGTCTGTAGGAGAGAGTGGTAAAGTTAGGGTAATCCTCGACCCATAGAAGTCTGGCAATACACTTAGAATCCTTTAAGACTTCTGTACACCCTGTCTTTGCACCAGTGAATGATTCATTTGTGTTTATAAAGCACCCCGATGACCCTACACCCTCTAGACAGTATTCAGGCTAAACAACAACCTGAATACACTAATGTCTCAACCTTGATCAGCTGTACTTCACACAGCCTCTTGGTTCCCTCCTTAAAAGAGTCCCAAAGGATTTATCCTTTCAGGGGGAGCTGAATCATCACCCTCAGCTTTCCTAGGGGCAGCGTAACAGGCGACCTTTAACCACATATGTTTCACTCTTAAAAGAGTCCCAAAGGTTTTAACCTTTTGGGGGGGCTGAATAATCACACTCAGCTTTCCTAGGGGCAGCGACTGGCGATCCATAAACAACATATGTCTCACAATCAAAAGAGTCCCAAAGGTTTTAACCTTTTGGGGGGGCTGAATAATCACACTCAGTTTTCCTAGGGGCAGCGAATGGCGATCATTAACCTTATTTTTTTTCACTTAAAAGAATCCCAAGGATTTATCCTTTGGAGTGGCTGAGTAATCACCCTCAGCCTCTCTGGGACAGCGAAATGGCGACCATTCCCCTTATATTTTTCCCTGTTACTAATTACAACAAATTTGCAGGCTGAAATTGTACAGCCAGTCATCGAGTCTCAGGTACAACAAGAAAAGGAGGCTGATACAATGACTCAAGACAAACCCAATGATGAAGAGCCTTTGTTAAATGCTGATGAAGAAATGCTATCATTGGAAGATTATGTCTCTGATATCGAGTCCATGCCTGAGGATGAATTCCCTGAAGAAATGTTCGATGAAGAGGATGAAGAAGATGAGGAAGACCAGCTGTCTGTCTCTCCTCCAAAAGAAATAGCTGTGTCTACACCAGCTGGTGATAAGACTTCTCCTCCCAAGGATGCTGCTGATACTCCCAACTCTGCTACATCCAACAACAGTTTTCCAATCTCCAGCCTATGATCCAACAGCGGAGTTTCTCTTGTTTGATCATCCTGCCCAGACGAACTTTGATATTCTACCAAGGGGGGATGACTATGCTCAGCAAAGCCTCAATATCAAGAATCTTCAGCCTGTTCATCATCAATCAGATATTGAGCGCTTATCAAGGAAGCTGGATGTGATCAAGTCTGAAATGCACAACTTCACTGTGACATTTCCAGGCATCATCAAAAAGGTTGTGGCTGAGGCTGTCACTGAGCCAATTCAGGATGGTGCAAGAAGAGGTGTAGCCCAAGGACTCAGTCATCTTTCAACAAGAATAAAGGATGCCATTGACTCAGTAGTCCCTGCCATGTTCCATGAACATGAACTCACCATGCACAGGCAATTTAATGATGTTCGCAACAGGCAATACCGCCATGCTAACTTTATTGTCAGGCGTGTTCAGGCAAATACTAATGCAAATGCCAACCTCCTGCTGAAGATTGCCAGGGCTTCAAGAAAAAGACAACGTGCTATGGCTGCCTCTGTGGAACAGATTGCAAGACGTTTTCAAGCACGTTCATCCAAACATCTGCGAAGTAAGGATAAACGTGAGGGGGAGAAAAATACAACACTCAGCCTTGCATCTGCTGAACAAGGCTCATCATCAGCTAACCCCACCATCACACCTGTTCCTCTCCAAGTCATCACACCTATTGTAATACCTGATGATGAGGATAATACTCAGGGGGAGCAACAAACTCAAGATGGAGCTGACTCATCAAAGTCTCTGGTTTTGGTTAACACCAGCAAGCCTGAGGATGATGATGAACCAGCTGCCAAGAAATTAAAATTCACTGTTAGCTCTCTCCCCAAAGCTATTCAAACTCAGGCTCAAACAGCATTTATCAAAAGAGCTGATGTTTTGAAAAACATAAGTGTGGAGTCCTCTGTCTCGAAGAAAGGAAAGGAGATAGTTTTGGTTGACACAGATACCAAACTTAAGAAGATAGCTGCGATGCTAGAGACAGGAGGATCCACCACAGACCTTTCCCAATTCTCAACCTTTACACCTTCCGATGAGATTCCTTTGACCCCTGAAGAAATAGAGCAACAGGCTGAAGAATTCAAAAGATTAAATGAACTCAAGACAGCCAAAGAATTGAATGAAGCTACTCTGAGGAAGATGACACCACCTGAAAGGGAAAAACAAAAACAAAGGTTGAGGGAAATGGAAGCAAAACGCGTTGAGGCTTTAAGGAAAGTCAAAGCTGACTATGATGCCTGCGTGAACAGCAGATATGCTTCTGGCAAGATAACCAAGTTCAAATACACCATTCATAAATCCACAAACACCCCACAGATGATCTTATGGAGGGAAAACCAACAGAGAAATATGGATGTGTTTGACAACTTCAGGTTAAAGACACTTGGGTTATCAGAATGGTTCGAACTTGAAGCCTTAGCTGCCAAAAAGACTGGACATGCTAATTTTCTTCTGCTTAAGACTCTTAAGGCCAAGTTTAACTGGATCAAGGAAACAGCAGCCAAACTTAAGATTGATCCCCCACCACAGCTTTTTGAACAAGAACCCCCAAAGACAGGCAACAAAAGGAGAAGGATTTCACAAATTGTTAATGAAACTTTTGTTACTGAAAATGTTCAAGTGGATGGCATGCATAGGGATTTGATCCTCCCCAATGGTATTGTTGGCCCTGTTGATGGTCAAACATACACAGAGCCTGAAAGAGGAATGGCATTCATGAACAGGGCTTGCCAGTATGCTTTTCAAAGGGAAGATGAGCTGTGCTTAGCTTCAACTATTCAGCTACTCTGTCACAAGAAGTGTCTCAAGATCAACACAGAGTATTCCAAGAAGTTTGCAAAGACTTTGCAGGATGAAATTGATAACAGATTAGACTTGGCTGAAGCTGAAGAAAGAATTAAAAATGATGACTATTGAAGATGTTCACATCCCTTTTTACCTTCATCTTTTATTTTGCTTATGTAATGCACTTGTAATTTTCTTTAAGTTTTAATAAAATCATGAGGTATGTTTGTTTAGATCTGTTATGTGTAAGAAGAAGCTGTTAAACTCACTTACCTTAACTTAGTTAGATCTAACATTATTTATGTTTAAATAGGGGGAGATTGTTGGGAATCTAAACTTGTTAGATTCCCTGATCATTGATTTAAACATAATTAGGCTGTTAGATAGTCCCTTGCTTGTGCCTAGGAGGCAGGCAAGTTTCGCAAGACTCACAGAGATCCAAGTCTCCGTGAGCAACCTCAGAGGAGTCCATGTCAGAGACATTGTCAGGGAAGTCGAAGAATTACCTGAAGACATACTCATTGGCTGTGATGGATAACAGCCAAGATGTATCAGGGACTCTGAGGGGTTGAGAGTTAACAGGGGTGGCAATACCCTGATAACTCTCAGCACACTTTGGACATGCCATTTGTGTGTTCGAGACTATGAAGAAAAAGGAAACTGTTTTGACAACTGTTTCCTTAAAGCATAATGGAAGACTACCAAGAATAGAAGAACATCATGTGACTGATGTGGGAACTTGTAAAAGCTTGTGTAGTCACCAACAAGTACTATTTAGGTCAATCTCGTAACACTATAAATAGGATGTGTATCCATGCATTAATGTTTAACACTTTGAGATATTAAGAACATTATTGCATATAACTTAGTGAATCAAATAGCTACGACTGTATTCATAAGTTAGGGTTTATTGTTGTTCAAAGTGTGCACAACACATTGTCATCAAACTGTGTTATCCATAACACTTGTAATTCTTTATTATACAATAATAAGATTACGTTTGAAAAGTAATACCTTGTGTTGATTAAGTTAAGATTAGGGTTTCTTGCATTGATTAGGGACTTTCAGAAGGGGTTGAAGAATGAAAAAGAATTGTAAAGATAAAGGGTGAAAACAAAGAAGCCCTCCTTACAACCTTAGGCAAAAACCGGGTCAACACATATGCTATTGAGATCATTTTTTAATGATTCTCGATATTGAAGATAGACATCATGGACCCAGTGATGCAATGCACAACCCATCCCAGCTAACTCAGATATCTCTCAAAAGATATTTCTTTTAATCACACGGAGACAACACATTATCTGTCGATTTATTCACTCCGAATATATTGATATTGAAATGGTGGCACTCCTCTCCAGCCTCCGATCACTAAAAATCTAAAATGCACGATCGAGTCTAGAGCCATTTGAGATCATAAAATATCTCATTAGGACACATTTTCATAATTCCTTTCTTCTTCACACACTGTGAAAAGTAAGAGATCTAAGAGTCCTACGCAAAATTCTTCATGATCTTGCCTGAACATCTGAGTAATACGAAAGTATTTACAATGAAGATGGAAATCCTTTTTGAGCGAACATAAAAAATCTCATGGTAGGTGACTTGTGCGATTCTTTATGAATCAAACTTGTGATAACTAGAAAGCAACAGTGGTTTAATTCTTAACTGAATCTAAACACGTTCCAGGCCTCTACGCAATATCTTAGTGATCTTGCCAGAACACTCAGAGTTGCACTATTTAGTGTTCACAGTGATGAGTGGAAATCCTTCCGGTGTCAACATCAAACAGCACTGAGGTAGGTGCGAAGCAAGATTCTATTAGAATCGAGCTCGTGACAACTAGAAAGCAACGATGGTGCGATTCTTTAATGAATCAAACTTGTTCCAGGAATCAGATTTGACGGCTTCAAATCATGCGGATAATTTTATCCAAATGATTCACTCTTTACGTTCGAAGTCAGCTTTGGACGGTCGAGTAAAGAGAACGGGTTTACCCGCGAAATCTTTTAAAGGAGGTTCTTAATTGAAACTACCTGCCACAAGTACGATATTTAATATCGTCCAACGGTCTTCACCGACCGGAGGTAACATGCTAACTAATTAGGTTGAAATATTCAAAGCCATTTTCATCCGTTTCTATGTTTGTTGCTAATTGTCTTATGCAGCGTTTAAGAAGGTGGCATTGCGGTATCCGAGAAGAAGTCGTCCCCGCATGCTTATACTTTCTGCACTTAATACTTCAACAAATTCAAGAAAGCCTAAAAGTCAAGTCTTCCGCTGTATCAAACTCTGAAGCTTTCAAGAATTATATAGGTATAAGTATGTGGAACATGAAGTCACAAGGAGGCGAATATCACAAGTGATGAATGCACACGGTCAAGGCAAGGAAACATGCTCAAGACAAAAGTCAAAGATCTCATCAACATATTCACAAGAACATGATCGAAGACTCAAGCATAGTATGCTAGGTTTAAGATTTTGTAAAATGGTGTGACCTCCCTTAGGGGGAGATTGTTAGAAATACGTTTTTTCCAAAGAAAGTCTCGGTCATATCATTATTAGCATAGCTAGCTAAAGATCACGAGTTATAGACTATTTAGGACTTTGTAACTTGGAGTGACCTCCCTTAGGGGGAGATTGTTGGAAATACGTTTTTACGTATTTAGAAAGGATCGGTCACTCCAACGATATATACGTAGTATGGGCTCGTGATCTAGTTCTGTAACATATAACTCATAAAGCCCACATGTAGGGTGGGCTATATATATCCCCTCCTAGCATGTTTGGAGGGGTTGTTGGTTCTCATTTCACAATTCAATAAACATACTTTCTCTTTATTCTCTCCTTTCTCTCTCTAACTTTCTCTCTCTAGTTCTTCATCTCTCTCCCTCTCTTTAGATCATTACAACACATATACAATCCTAAGAAAACGTGGACCTACAGAGCATTTAACAGTGAATTTCAACAGCTTGTTTACAAAAGAACATCAATCTAAAATTCAAATGTTAAGTTAAAACAACAAATCTCTTTTCGATGTACAAAATGGTTACTAAAGACAAAACATAAACATATAATTTGTCTTTTACCATACATACAGTTTGCTAATGTCTGAGATGTTATTTGCTACTGCAAGTGTGTGTTTTATGTATTGTTGTCATTGTGGTAATTATATCTATGATTCAAATTCAGTTTTCTTGTTTGTTCACATAGTTCTATTGCGTTTTGTTCGGGTTTTTTTACTCCGTAACATGATAACATAATTAAGTTGTTGTTCGAAAATCAAATATTGTTTTTATATATTATACGTAATTCTCGTTTTACCCTTCTCTGCTAGTATATGCATTAAAAATTATTGACATGGTGATGTTTGGAAAATATATAACTTTATTCTTAGTCGTACTAAATTAAGGAATGAATTCTCTTATCGATTCTAACACCTTATTATTTATTTTTCCAAATAGTGAATCTCTTCTCGAGTCTCAAAGTGATTATCTTTATATATCCATTCTACAATGCATTTCTATTCTCTGCCATTCATGCATACCACCGTTGTCGAGACCTTAACGTCGTCACTAGCAGAGGCGGATTTCTTAAGGGACTGGGGAGGGCTCCGGCCCTCTCAAAGTTTGTGACGAGTAGTGTAAAATTTTTACTTTCCGTCTCAAAGTTATTGTCCACCTTATTATTTTGGTATGTAGAAAATGACTCAGCACTCTTAAAATAAATGTTCCAGGTCCGCCATTGATCACTAGGGGTCATTATTTGAGGAAACTTATCGAGACCTTAATGTCGAATGTAGACAAAATACTTTCGTCACTTTAACTGTTATCACCCTTTCTTTTTATTAAAGACTAAAATATTGGTCACTACTATCAATTATAAGAATAAACAAAAACAATTTTAGGCACGTGGTTTTTTTATGCAAAATATCATTGTAAAATTACGAAATAAAAAACAATTGCTCAATTTCACAAGATACTATTACACCAAAATTATCCGGTTTTTGATGTTTTGTTAGTTTTGACATTTGTAATTTTAAATGAAAATTCGTGAGTTAGTTGGTGTTTGGAATTGCGTTTGTAATTAGATTATTTATTTAATTTATTTTGAAAATGGAGATAAGATAAAATAAGTGTTTGTATAATAAGTGAAGAAAAGTGATTATTTGCGTTTAAAAGCTTCCAAAATGAAGTTTTGAAAAAGTAAATGAGGAGCTACTTATTTTATTTTCAAAATGGAGAAAAGTTAAAATGAGTTTATTTTATTCATTTTACTTATCAAATAATCAAATAATCCAATTTATCAAACACATAAAAAATTGATCATCTAATTATTGCGATTTCAAACAAGATAATCAAATCCAAACACTATTTTCTAGAATGACGTTTTCAAAATAATGATTATCTGATTATTAATTTTCAAAATGAATAATCTGTTTTAAATAAGCAATCTCTAACACCCTCTTGAAAGCGTAACATGAAATGAGTTAAACATAGATCATTAACTTAACGATAAATACTTTCGTCATTAACACGTATATTAATGACAATTTATTATTTGGTTATTCAGTGACAAAGAATTCTACATCATCAAAATTAGGTCCTCTTAATACTCCTTAATTCAATAAAAAGTATAAAAATTTTGTACCTTTTGTCTTTTTGTCCATCCAGTTTACAGTTTAACACAGTTTTTTATCAGTTTCGTTTTCGTATTTTTGACTGTTTATTACTTTTGACTTATTAAACTTTATAATTTTCATTTCGTATTTTGAGGATCTCAGTTTTATAACATAAACAAAATTACAAAAATAAAAAAATAATAATAAAAAAAAATTCATAAAACTAGGAGAGGTGCATATGGGTTTTTGGAGGGGTCTTAATAGCCTTACTCGTCAATTATGTTAGTACTGACGAAAAATACGCACCATCATTAAATTCTTGCTATTATAGGTTTTTTTATGATAAACATATAGATATTTTTTTAAATTTCCCGATATAATATGTGCCCTCGAAAAGTTAGTAAGGTTGAAGGGAATGGTCGTGATAGACTTATCTTACTTGAGTCCTTGCTCTACTTACGGTAATTATTTTTCAAACATAATAGTGGTGAAAAATATATTTTATTAAAAGAGTCCGGTTATTTTGGATACCTTGTATCCAAAGGATACAAGGGGATCAATCCCTACCTTCCATTTAATATTAATCAAATGCCCAGATTAATTCTTATTTTTTAATTAAAAAAGCGGAGGGTATTTTCGTCATTTTACCCCTCCCACCTAACATCACCTACCACTCTCCCACTTCCCAGATCTAACAGTCGGTGTTTTTTTTTTCTTCTCTCTAAAACACACACAAAAACACACACACATACACATATTCAAATCTTAATCTATCATCAAATACATCAAATTCATCGATAATCACATTCGTAAGTCGATCATCACCTTCATAAAAAAGGTAAAATTCATTCGATTCGTTTTGATTCATTTTTTTTTTAGCTTATTCTATGTGAATAAGCTTATTATTCATCTTATTCTTTTATAGCTTATTTGAGAAATTACATGAATTTAACGAATGATAAGGTAACTTATTAGATGATTCATGTGAATAAGCTTATAACTTATCATCATCTTTATTATCATGAATAATAAACTAACTTATTAGCTTATTTTCATAAATTATAAGATTTTATGGCCTAATCTCGTTGAACATATTCAGTATGACCTGTTAGTGAAGTATCATATATGATATACGATATCATATATGATATAAGCTAAAACATCATATATGATAAAATATATCATATATGATTATGTGCTTGTAAATTGAATTAAATCTTATTTTTTATGGCTTAATCTCGTTGAGGAGATTTAGTATGACATCTTAGTGAAATATCATATATGATATACTATATAATATATGATATAAGCTAAAATATCATATATGATAAGATATATCATATATGATTATGTGCTTGAAAATTGAATTAAATCTTCTTTTTTGTGTAGAGAATGCTGTTTTCAAGGAATATTGAACATTACAAGCATCCAAACGGCCAAGAAGGTTAATGAAGAAGCTCATAAAATTTTAGTTTAAGTTTAAAATGTATTCTTTGTATTTTTCTTGTAATCTCCTAATGGAGTTTTGACGTATATAGAGGATTTGTAATACATTGATATCTAGTACAACGTCTTGTTAATATGGTTTAACTTTTTTGGTATTATGTGATGATTGTTTTGATAAATTAGTGATGGTCATTCGAATATGAATCATGTTATCATTTTTTAAACATCAAGTATAGTGTCAAATTCATGATTAAAACAAGGAGTGTTGTGGATTCACTTGTCTACACAATAAAAAAGAATATTTTTTTATGAGTATCATATATGATGATGCATTATCATATATGATACTCAAATATTTTTGACAAATTCAACAAAAGGTTTGCTAACTTCATGACTAAAACAAAGAACCAACTGAATCAATGATTAAACATTTGTTCATAAAATAAAAAAGTAGTTTTTAAGAGCATACAATTGATGATTTAAGACTTGTTCAAATAGAATGTAACCAATCATGATTAAAACACTTATTCATAATAAAAAAGATACAAGAACAAAAGAGTCTAATCAATTCATAACTAAATCATAACATTCTTATTATTGAAACTACTATTCTTCATTTTCAATCAGTTCTTCTTCATTTTCGACCAAATCACTTTTCTCTTGTAAATCTTCTTTAGCCTCGACGACACCTTCATCTTATCATTACATATATGCGTGCACGTCATCATGCTTTGCTCCAACCATGTAATTGTCACATCTATATATGCTCGTTGTTGTGTTCAGACAGTCTGCATTAATAAAAAAGATGAAAGAACATATTAGGCACCATTTTATCAACGAGTGAATTACCTAGCAGACTATATCAAAATGCGCAATAGGTCAAAACTGTAAAAAAAATCATGTACAATATCAATGTCTGGTTTTTTATATGGCCTGTTAGATATATCATATATGATACCTCATATATCATATATGATATATCTATCATATATCACATATCATATAACTATCATGTATGATAAATGAGGTATCATATATGATAGATCCAACATAATAAGCTTACATCAGCAATATATAGTTAAAAATGTCTAATAATACAGCTATTTCACGCTAACTTAAGCTTATTCAGAAACATCATATATGATACCCATGTATCATATATGATAAATGATGTATCATATATGATACATCAAGCTTAATTCAGCATATATCAGCTATATAAAAAAATCCTAATAATGCAGCTTATTCAAACGAAAATAAGCTTATTCGTAACTCTCTTATTCACAAAACCTTATAATTCGTTAAAATAAGCTAATAAGCTAGCTTATATTTCAACAAAATAAATCCAAATCATCTAACTCGCAAGCTTATTCATAACTTTCATCTAATTCAAAAGCTTATTCAAACAAATAAGCTTATTCACATAAATCACCTAAGAAGTTAGCTTATAAGTAAGAACAATCAATCAAAATAATTCGTTCAAAATAAGCTAATTCAAAGCTTATAATTAACATGATAGTAAATTAATAAGCTTATTCAAAATCAAATAAGCTAAATATAAGAATAGATTTTATACAAACCTGATGATTCAATTTGTGCCTAATCATGAATTCGTATTGATTAATTGATCTAATTAATTGATTCGTGATGGAATCGTGATGATATTCGCGAGGGATTCGTGATTAAAAGCTTCGATCTATCAATTGTAGAGAGAGAAACTAGATCGGGTAGAGAGAGAAATAGAAAGCCGATGTGTGTGTGTGGGTTTTATGAGAAAGAAGTGAGAAAAATGCTTATATAGTGAGCGGGTGAAATGACGAAAATACCCTTCCAGTGTAAAATGGAGATTTGATCTCAACCATTAGATGGGAGGGAGATGGAGGGTGGGGATGAGTCCCCTCATATCTTAGATAAGTTTGGTATCCAAATGAACTTAAATCTTATTAAAATACTCACTCTATATAAAATATACTTCTAGTAAATATCTCACACACTAATTATAAAATATATTAAAAAAACAAAATTAATCTTTTTTTCTACATGACTCACAAAGTGGAAAACCAACCTTTTTTCCTTCTATTCACACGTGATTTATATAAAATAAGGATTGAAAAACTCACGAATAACATAATTAGTCGCTCTGCCCAACTTAGTGTACTATTAGGGGTGTTAATATTTTTGACCCGACTCAAGCATATTCGGGTCAAGTTTGTTGGGTTCAAAATTTAATTAAGGTTAATCGAGTCAACCCGACTAGCTCGAATTCGAAATGAATCGGACATCAGATATAAAAATTATATATCTAATTCGGGTCCGGTGAATCCGATTGATCCGAATATAATTTTTAATTATATTTTTACTTCTAAATTTAAACTTAATATAATTTATATTAAAAAAAAGCAATTTCTTTTATATTTAATTCGAATTTAGGTTGATCCGAACTCGAATAAACCCAACCCGAATAGACACGAACCTAATTAACCCGAGTTGAAATCAAATGGGGTTTTGATAATTATTTTTAGCTTTAATAACCTGAACTTGACATATCCGACCCAATTCCCACCCGTGTATTAGAGAGTTTTACCCACTACTTGAGTAGGAGTTACAGCGGTTTTATTATTATTCTGAATTGCAAAAATTTCAAGAATGGTCCTTATCGTTTACAATGAAAATCAAGTCTCGTCCCTATTTCAAAATAAGTGCACCAGTCGTCCCTATCGTTTACAACTTGGATCAAAAATCGTCCCTATCTTGGATGGGAGTTAGTTTTGCTCGTTAAGTGGTAAAAGGGGAAGGGTATTTTGGTCTTTTACTTATTCTCTCATGCATTTATATCAACACAAACCTTATCCACCAAATCCCACCACCATCGTCACAAACAAATCACAAAAATAAATCCCACCGTCTACACCATATCCTTCATACAAAACAAAAACCCAGATCCAACATCACAAAAAAAAATCATAAACAAAAACACACCAATCATAGGAAAACACCACCATCACTTTTAACAAGATCCAAAAACCAGATCCGTCATTCCTTCACCAAACATCCAAAAACCAGACCCTGTCAAGAGTTGTAACAGATTGACTATTCGATTGAGATCGTTAGACTGAAAGTTGTACGGTGGGACCAAACATCCAAAAACCAGACCCTGTCAAGAGTTTGAACCCAATCCGATGGTTTGCAAATCAATGAACCCCTTTTTAAGAAGCCAAGATACATTCATGTCATGCTACCTGATACATTAGTGAAAGCTCTATGGAAAGGCACACTTCGAATCTACAACCCATAAGAGACAAACGTGTAACCATTATTGGTACATACCAACATGGGAGAACATGAGAACCAGATCTTATTCCTATCATTTTCACACCGAGGAATTGCTGATAATGTAACCCAAACACACAACACCACCGAGCCGATACCATACCACACTGAGGCTCTTCGCTCGAACTTTTTACATCAGCTCTAAGAACCTAAACCTAGTTTTACATACCCATAGAAGTTTTACAACCTGAATATCCATGCGCCAATCTTATCACATTGACCATTTAATATTGTGGTTTGGTTATAGATGGGAAATCAATTGTGAAGAAATGTGAGGGTTTGCCTTTAGCAAGTGAATGGTTGTCACTCGTCTTCTATAAGCAACATCAACATCAAACATCCCAACAACCGATCTTTATATCAGTACCTCTAACTCTTAATCATCACACATCACTCATTGGATTCCTATCTCAGAAAAGCAAAGAATTAAAAAAAATCCATTTATGTGGCCACAATAAACGAATTCAACCTTTATTTTCGATTTGTTTTCTGGGTTTTTATATGATATTGATGAAACGAGATTGACGAAAGAGATTTATATGTTTAATGAGAAATAAAAACATGATTGTGAATGGGGTCGAGGATGCGAGGATTTGTTTGATGTGAGAATCTGTATAGATCTTGTTGAGGATGGGAATCAGTTGGGAGGTTGAAGATGAATGAAAAGAGAAGGTGGATTGACGGTGGGTGATTGTTTATGGATTTTGGTCTTGATGTTTTTATTTTTATTTTTGTGAGTGACGGTAGGATAATAAGGGAAGGAGATTCTTGATTTTGTAGATCCTGTAAAAGAAAAGAATGTGTTTGGATCAGTTTTTTTTATTTGGTGGTGACGGTGGGGTTTTGGAAGCATTTAATGCATGGTAAAAAGATAAAACCCCTAAGATACCTCGCCCCAAACGCGACTTAACGGATAAAATTAACTCCCATCCAAGATAGGGACTATTCTTGATCCAAAATGTAAACGATAGGGATGATCTGCGAACTTAATTTGAAATAGGAACGAGACTTGATTTTCAGTATAAACGATAGGGACTATTCTTAAATTTTTTTCTTATGAATTACTGTAATTGGTACGCCGTTCAAAAAAAAATTACTGTAATTGGTACAAAAGTAGACATCAATATCACTTTTACAGTTTTACCAAACAAAAATCACTCTCACTCCAATTTTCCCCAAATCATCAAAAGTTAAAACCCAGCGATCAAATACTTCATTTGGTAAAATGATAGGTTGTTGCTTTTTGATGCTTTAATTATTATGTTCATAATTATTTGTATCATCTTTAATACAGTACTGCATATTATATGTGTTTGCATTGCATGTACTACCAGTAGTTAGGGTTTTAGTTGTTCAAGTTTATCCATGTTTGTTGGATTATGCTTTTCTTAATTAATTAATTAATTAATTAATTGCTTATTGTATTGGATAGGGTTGTAATTTTTTGATCGAATTATGAAAAACATACCTTTAAGGGTTATGTTAATTATTATGGTATTTTAACTAACTCAAGATGGTTAGTATGTTTATAAAGCTTCTATAAATTTAGAATTTATTTCGGCATAAGAGGTTATTAAGTTTAGCGAATGGCCCTAATTAAGGTTTAAGCTCAATTTGACATAACCCTAACCAGTGGCGGACGCAGGATATTCAAGTGTGGGGGGCAAATATTTTTTTTGACAATAGCAAAGCGAAAAAAACTAAAATCCGAATAAAAAATCGAGTATTTTAATTTAAAACTGAAGATTTTTAGGTTTTCGAGTGTTAAATGTTGGACTTCAATGTGTGAGTGGGGGCAGGCATTTAAAAAAAACTGTCGAAATTGAACAAAAAATACACTGTAATCTCGTCGTTTTGGTCGAGCTATGGGGGGCGCCGCCACCCCCAACCCAACAAGTAGATCCGCCCCTGACCCTAACGCCAGGTAGCTATTGTTGTTGTTATATATATAGGATGGAAAAAAGGAATCTGTTGGAGTATGCCTAAAAGTTTGGTTATAGTTATTGGAATATGTTTTTGGTACTTTAGTTGCTTAGGTTTCGTTGTTCTTGGACTTTATAAACAGACGGTTTATTGCCTTATTTTAATGGATTGTCTCCTATGTATAGGTAAGAGAGATGCGGAGGAGGTTGTTGAGAATCCAGTAGAGAGTAAAAAGAAGCACAAGGCAGTTAACGTAGAGAAGGTCCAACATCTAATTACAAAGCTCTTTAATTTCTTCATCATTATACTTTTTATTTTTAAATCTCTTAGCGTAAACATATTTTTCTCTTTTGGATGTTTATTTCAATACTCCGTATATTACAATTTATTTTCTTGCTGAGATATTGCTATACTAATGAAACAAAAAGGTTGTGGTTGCGACAAAGAAGGGTACCACTGCGGAAAATAAACCTGCTGACTCTTCCTGACTCATCTGATGATGTTACTTGCTTTTAAATTTATTTTAAAAGGGTTAGACTTCTGTTGTTTATGATAGGGTCATGGTTTATAATAAATTGTGTAATTTTTTGTGTTCCCACATAATTTACGCATATTGACATTATTAGTTAATTGCGGCTCATATGGTAAACTTATATGATTAATTTGCATCTTTTTAAATTAATGATTTGCATCTGAATAGGAGGAGGAAACAATGAAGTCAGCATCTGTCGGTGTTAAAAGTGAATCAGTTGCGGATGCAAATCAAGATGAAAACGATAGTTCTGAAGACAGTGGCTCAGAAGAGAGTGACTCAGATGACTATGATTCTGAAGAAGAGGTATGTTGGCCGCATACAGTTACCGTATTACAGTTAATATCAAACCTGAATGCAATTGTCGATTGTGTTGTTCTTCTTAAACACTAACTCCCCACAAAATCTGCTAGTCGCTTGTAACAGTTTGATCGAGTCTATATATAGTGTTCAATATGTGGGCTCTTGTGGTATAATGGATCGGCTGGCCCGATAATTAAACACAAATGTCAGCCACCACCTCACCCGCTACCACCCGGTTTTGTGTCGTATGCAGATGGATCCATTTGAAGCTTATGAGTGTGAATGTGAAGCTTATAAGTGTCCATGTGGAAAAGGATCTATAGTGCTAAGAGAATCATATCAAGAACGCAGCCTTGGTAAACTTTACTATGCATGTCCTCGTTCAAAGGTGAACATTCAGAATTTTTTTTATTTAAGTGATATATTGATAATCTATTAATCTGGTTGTTAAAAAGCATTTCTCATGATTTCTTACTTTGTAACAGCCCAAAAAAAAATCTTATGGATGTGGATATTTTATGTGGAAGGATGATCATGATCTCAAACTCCGTAAATGGTTTCCTCATGGACGTTCAACACCTCAAGTTTCTTCTCCGGGACCAACAGACTGCTCAAATTGCAAGCTCAAAGATCTAAGGATAAAGACGTTGGAGGAAAGAGTAAAGATGCTGGAGACAAGACTAGAAATGGAAAGGCAACCCGAGGACCACGCATGTCAGTCAGCTCCAATGCTTCTTGAGCTTTTGAATGACAAGGCTAAAGACTGTTAAGAGATGATAAAAGCCTTAAAGGGCCATTGGCTATGTTCCTTGCGTATGTACTTAAGTTCTGATACTGTCATGTATTGGAAGAGAGTGACAAACTGACACGCTCATTTTGATTTAATTAAGGAAGAACGTAGCTGTTTTACTTGGTATATGTGACTGATTCTGTCACTTTAACACGGAAATTCCATTCGTTGGCAAGTAAAAAGTTTAGGTCTTCAGGTGGTCTCTGTCATCATTTGGATTATTAAGAGAATTTGATGCGGCGTAGTGAGTAATTAATTCATCCAAAGTTGAAATCGTCAGTCCATTCCCCATTCTTATGCTGTTTAGTACTAATGGTTAATGAAATGAAGAAACGAATGGAAGGAGAGAATATTGGAATGCAGAAAGTGATCAACTCTTGCTTTCTATGCATATTCTGGAATTCAATGAACGTGTTTTTAAAAAAGACTAGATAATTGTTTCTTTTAATAGCTCTACAATATTGGTTCGCTTGTAATTTAAGTTGATCTGTTAGTGTATTAGTCATGGTTATAAATAGCGTGAGGCGTGTCATGGTGGCATGTTCGAGCTACACGTTTTAGCGGGTAAGACAAAGCATTAGCGTTTTTTAAGCGTGGCTTATTGCGGCACAACATATAAAAATATTTATTTGTTTTATCATATTTCAATATTATATTTATATTGATTACACAATAAGCGTTGTACATAATAATAAAAGTTAAAAAACTCTCCTCACGTGTAATAATATTCATTTTTTGGATTTTTGGAGTTGAAAAAATCGTCTCACCTTATGTCGTAGCACACCTTAATTTATTGCGTAACGTGAGACCACACCTCAAATTTTAGCGCGTCTTAAAACGAGCCTTAGCGGGCTATTTAGAACCATCGTATTAATATGAATTTTGCGTTCAGTGTGAAGTTGAAGACTAGTAAATTATCAGCTGTAACTGAAATAGGCCTTTACAGGTATTGGCATTTGGGAGTGCATTGTGCTTTCACATTGCTAGAAATGACTATCCATATATCCTATTAAAATGGAGTTTTTGCTGAGGTCATTTTGCATACTTGTCATTCAATTAGCTATATCTCAAGAATTTGATGATGTAATATATGTGATTTGCTTTTTTTTTTCCTTTATTGATTCATAGAGGTGGCAATTTTTGACCCATGGTTAATTTTTGGGTCAACTTGGTTAAATTAGAAAAAGAAAGGGGTCTAGTTGGGTTTCTCTTAAAATCTTAGATGGGTCTAGATGGGTCAAACAAGCTCCTTCTTAAAATTATAAATAGGTCTACTTGGGTCTCCTCATTTGTCACATGGGTCTAGATGGGTCTCCCATTATATTACTAATGGGTCAAGATGGGCCACCCAATAGGTTTAGTAATATCAAAAGTGTTTTTTTCCATTTTTTCCATAAGCTTGTCAAAATTTCACTTTGTTATTTTTTTACGTCTTCGCCGTATTTTTACGTTTTCATCATAAATTTAAGTTTTGGTCAAAAAATTTACGTTTTCGTCAGAAATTTTACGTTTTCATAAAAATATTCTACGTTTTCGTCAGGAATTTTACGTTTTCATTAGAAATTTTACGTTTTCGTCAGTAAATTTACGTTTTTGTCAGAAATTTTACATTTTCATTAGAAATTTTACGTTTTTGTCAGAAAATTTACGTTTTCGTCAGAAATTTTACGTTTTCGTCGGTAACTTTACGTTTTCGTCAGAAATTTTACGTTTTCTTCAAAGGTTTCTCATCAGTAAATTTACGTTTTCGTCAGTAAATTTAGGTTTTCGTAAGAAATTTTATGTTTTCGTCAGAAATTTTACGTTTTCGTCAGTAAATTATGTTTTTGTCAGAAATTTTACATTTTTATCAGAAATTTTACGATTTCGTCAGAATTTTACGTTTTCGTCAGAAATTCTACGATTTTGTCAGTAAATTTACGTTTTCGTCATAAATTTTACGTTTTCGTCAGTAAATTTAAGTTTTCGTCAGTAATTTACGTTTTCGTCAGAAATTTTACGTTTTCTTCAAAAAAATTACGTTTTCGTCAGTAAATTTTACGTTTTTGTCAGAAATTTTACGTTTTCGTCAGTAAATTTACGTTTTCGTCAGTAAATTTACGTTTTTGTCAGAAATTTTACGTTTTCGTCAGAAATTTTACGATTTTGTCAGTAAATTTTACGTTTTCGTCAGAAATTCTACGATTTTGTCAGTAAATTTTACGTTTTCGTCATAAATTTTACGTTTTCGTCAGAAATTTTACGTTTTCTTCAAAAAATGTACGTTTTCGTCAGAAATTTTACGTTTTCATCAAAAAAATTACGTTTTCAGAAATTTTACGTTTTCGTCATAAGTTCTGATTACGTAAAAATACGGATGAAAACGTAAAATTTCTGACGAAAACCTAAAATTTTTGACGAAAACGTAAATTTATAGACTAAAACGTAAATTTTCAGAAGAAAACGTAAATTTACTGACGAAAACGTAAAATTTCTGATGAAAACGTAAAATTTCTGAAGAAAACGTAAAACTTCTGACAAAAAGTAAAATTTATTACGAAAACGTAAAATTTCTGATGGAAACGTAAAATTCCTGACGAAATCGTAAAATTTATGACGAAAACTTAAAATTTCTGATGAAAACGTAAAATTGCTGAAAAACGTAAAATTTCTGATGAAAACCTAAAATTTCTGACGAAAACGTAAAATTTCTGACGAAAACGTAAAGTTTCTAACGAAATCGTAAAATTTCTGACGAAAATGTAAAATTCCTGATTAAAACGTAAAACTTCTGACGAACACATAATTTATTTTGATGAAAAAGTAAAATTTCTGACGAAAACGTAAAAATACGGATGAAAACTAAAATTTTTTGACGAAAACGTAAATTTATAGACTAAAACGTAAAATTTCAGATGAAAACGTAAATTTACTGACGAAAACGTAAAATTTCTGATGAAAACGTAAAATTCTGACGAAAACGTAAAATTTATGAAGAAAAAGTAAAATTTCCAACAAAAAGTAAATTTTTTGACGAAAACGTAAAATTTCTGACGAAAACGTAAAATTCCTGACGAAATCGTAAATTTTCTGACGAAAACATAAAATTTTTGATGAAAACGTAAAATTGCTGACGAACACGTAAAATTTATGATGAAAACGTAAAATTTATGACGAAAACGTAAAATTTCTGACGAAAACGTAAAATTTCTGATGAAAACGTAAAACTTCTGACGAAAACGTATTTTTTTATGAAAAGGTAAAATTTCTGACGAAAACGTAAAATTCCTGACGAAAACGTAAAATTCCTGACGAAAGCGTAAAATTTCTGACGAAATCGTAAAATTTCTGATGAAAACGTAAAGTTATTAACAAAACGTCAAAAAGTAAAAGGCTAACATCCTAAAAACCCATTTAAAACCAAAAAAACCCAAAAACCCATTTAAACCCAAAAAAACCCAAACTTTTCCTAAAGACCCATTTACACCCAAACCCATCTAAACCCAAACCCATCTAGACCCAACCCATCTAAACCCATACCCATCTAAACCCAAACCCATCTAAGATCCATGACCCAACCCAACCCAACCCAACCATTTTGTCACCTCTAATTCATACACAAAAATCTACTCGGTAACATTTTGCTTTATCGGTTTTCTAACTTCAAAAGTGAGTTGACTTGCAGCCTTTCATGGTACTTTTTCAGATTTTTTATGGCTCATTAAACAAGAATTCAAATTTTGCTACTTTCATTTTCTTCTTAAAACTTGAATTTGGTTAATATACCACACCGGTAATTCGAGAGTCCCACTCTCCGGACCTCACATCTGCATTTCAAGATCTACATCTTTCTCTAAAATTACAGGTTAATTTATCTATAATTCTTATTCAAAATCATATTCTTTGTTCTTATTTTTGTTCTTAATCTCATTTTACATTATCTCATATTTCATTTTATCTTTATTTTAATTTAACATATCAGATTAAGATTAGGATGAAGATGAAGATAAATCTTCTGGATGGTTTTCGACTCAACTACGTCAACTTTAGGTATCACTAATTCTCATTTAAAATGTTTCATCTACATTAGCCATTCTAAAGTTGCGTTTTCAAAGAATTTTGGATATCATGTTACTGTAACTAGATATGCATTCAATCATTTACTAATTCTTATTTGTAGTGTTTCCTTAAAGATAGGTCTTTTTGCATACTTGTTATCTTTCATTTTTAGATCGTTAATATTTGTTTAAAACTAGCTCTTTTATATATTTTACATGATTTGGCATAGAAAAACATCATTTTTGGTCAACCATGTTATAATTAATGTATATCTTTATTTGTGTTGAAAGACTTTGAATTGGACTTGGTTAATTCACTACACAGTTGAAGCAACAAGCGACTAAATGAAACCTAATTGATTTGGCCCTTTTAATATATGGGTTTTGATATTTCAGCTCATTGGTCCATTTGTGAAGCTTTATGCAGAAGCCGAATATACATAGCTGATTTTGGTAGCAGCAGGTTTGTTTCGTTTGTTATTTATTTAGCTATATATATAATCAATTGATATGTATCTTCTACCATCATTGTTTAGTTAGCCTCTTTTAAAGAGATATTAACACTTAAATAGTTTTCTGAGTGGCTACAAAACATTTTCTTTAAAAGAAGTTCTTAATGGTAAACATGTTGGTTGTTATTGATGATTTCCATATGGATTTTGCAGCTCATTAGTCGAACTTTGCTTGATTCAAGCTTTAACTCTAAAGATGAAGAAATGGTGTTTTGTCTCTTTTCATGATTATAAAATATTTGTTTCTATGAGTATAAAATAGAGCTCTAATGCCTATACGTAAGTACATGATCTAGATTGGATTTTAACAAGTCTTTTTTCATTTCGATTTCTCTTGCACTTTAGATTAGATTTTAGTCTCATAATTTTATTGCTTAGTTGATTTTATGCAATCCACAATAATATGTTCTTTGTTTCAGTTGTTGCCATGTTCAATTAGCTTCACACTTATGAACCAATACAGTTGGACACATAATCTCAATGCCTTGGTTTAGAGTTAATTTTATTAGCTGTAGGCAAAAGGAACAACCGAACAAATATGGTTCCGGTTAATTTGTTTAAATGACATGTACAAAGCGAGTTATAACATAAAGGGAGCTTGGAATGCTTGTTTGTTACTGACTTGTTTTTTAACGCAAAATGGTTTACTTTCCTGTCATTTTTTTATATCTTATAGAGGTTGTTGTGCTTATTAACAAGACACTATTATGATTGTAGTTATCGGTCAAGCTAGTTGCTGAAATGCTTATCAAAGATTAATTAAAAAGAAAAGGACGATGATAATTTTTGTGTCAATATAATTAATATGGTGTAGTGCTTTATTCTTTGAAGTTAAATTGGCGTTGTTAGTCACGATTATGCAAGACATGAACCTAAATTTTGTACTATTATTTGGGTATTGTTGTATTCTTGGTTAACGTTTTTGTATATTATTTCGAGAATATTATTTGGTTAGTCCCATTGTTTCAACAAAAATTGTAAATAGTGGACGACATGAACGTTATCAATAAGGAGCCCTTTTTAGCTCTTGATCAAAGTGTTTTTACAATATATGGCATATAGTCATCCTTAAACAAGTAGTTTTGGTGATTTGATGTGCACGCTAGAAGTACCGGATGTTAATGTAGTTGCTATTATCATATTAGTTTGATATTGAATTCAACCCCTTTTAACTAGAAGTTTTGCTATGTTATGAGCAACTACTTTTATTTTTGTGGTCAATTTTTTAATGCATTTTATGAACTAAATAAACCTGTTGCTTAGACTTCTCTCTTTCATTTCTTTAAAACATTTTTTATTAATGAATTTTCACTTAATCCACTATTCTCATTACGAATTTTATGCACCGATTTTAATCATGTATTTTTGTTGCCCGTGTTGAACACGGGTTATAAGCTAGTTAAGGAGTATGAAAAAGTGCTAGACAAGAAGGGGAACGCGTTGGTGTTTGTTCGGGGCAAGTTTTGTTCCATATACTATGATAAATTAGCCTTTTATTTTATGTATTATTTTTGCAATTTTATTTTTCATCGGTCGAATTTTTAAGATTAACGAAAAATGTGTGTTACTTGTTATGAAATATAGAGAACGAGAGATTGAGGAAAGAGATATTGTTAGTCATATTTATCAAGTGGTCAGATAGGTTAAAAATACGGTTCGGTTAACTTTGTCGAATGCAATTTATGCTCAAGTTCGCTCGAGGCTGACGAATACACCTTTTTATTAGCAATTACGAAGTATTATGCTCAATTGAATAAGTACTAAGGAGTATGAAAAAGTACTAAACGAAGTATTAGATAGTAACCGGACAAACATTTCTTTTATTAAAAACAGAAACTTTAATTATAAATAAATTTAAAATGTTACAGAAATATTTAAAAATTCACGCAAATAAAAACGTAAACACTACATAGATAGATAAAAAAACCGTAAACTAAAATGTATTTTGTTGACACAGTAGAAAGTACAAATTTAAAGTTACGTGTAAAATTGTTAGCGTATGTTTATAGAAAAATAAATTTAAAGGGTATTTATAGGTAAATATATAGCGAGAAATTTTGTTTTTGTTTTTGTTTTTTTATAAATTTTATAGTAGGGCCAACCGCGACTATTTTGAGTTTTAGGTGGCCCGTGAGCTTTGGCAACAGTCACTCACGCACCACTATGACAACAGAAATGAGAAGCACAATCCGCCAAGCAGAAACACAAGAGTAAAGCACAATTTAAAAGGATCATTGTGTGTTTGCGGCAATTTCACGTAAATCAAAGATTACTCGCCGTTTAACGCTAACCAAATTCACAGTCGACATCCCTACCATGTAAAACATCTTTAATCAAATTTCATTCACACCAGCACAACCAGTTGTCAAAACAATCTGAATGTCACATCCATCGTGTAAGTCAAGCGAAATATGGGGCAACATTTATAATGAAACTGAATCCCTCAAACCAAAATCATTGACCAAACATCCGACCAAACATGTCATCTAAGACTTGAAAACACTCCGAAGTTGTTTTAATTAGCTCCAAAGTAAAACATATATTAGATATGTAAGTCAATACTTTACAATCAATATATAATGAATGTTTGTAATCCTAATCGTCAGCAAAGACAATCTTAGTCCCTGCAAACAAAAAAGGCAATATGAATAAGATTGGATCGATTCTAGCTGTAAGGGCAAATAGTCAAAAACGATATCCCAAGCCTACTTTTTGAAACATATGATTTATTAGGGTTCATACATTATTGCGTGACTTCTGGCCCGCTAGACGCGTTCAGCCCGTTTCATTTTAACTAACTAAAAGAAAATAAGTTTTACCCATTTGAAAGATGAAAATTATAACCAAACTGACCCATTTACCAAATATACGGGTCTATGTTTTCCCTTTTATGAAAGAATACCTTTGGCCTGTGTAATTATGCTTGGTTTACTTGGTCCTCTTGGTTTAACAGGTCCAAATGGTCTTCTAGGTTCACGGCTTCTGTTATCACTACCAGGATGAGCTCTTTTACCAGGGCCTCTCATATCTTTCCCGTAACTGTCGGGGGTACGTTTTGGCCCTGAATCATCTCTTGGCTCAGCTTCCTCTACATTTATCAGTTTACCTCCAACTTTAGATTGATTAAGTTCCAGTGCTTATTGAACCCATTTCTCTCCGCAAAATCAATATAAGCATATCTGTGCATATAGGAAAAACATTACAAACAACTATAACATTGTAGATTCCATTTGACTAAAATTTGACGTTATTTACATAATATTTTAATCTTTTTTTACATTTTTCGTGCTCTAGTCATTGTACTTTTATAAAAAAAATATCATTTTTGAAAGCTGATTTAAAGTGTTTAATGCCTATAGAAATAACTCAAACAGGACATATTAACGAAAAGTAGTACAATAGACTAAAACCAGACAAATGAAACTTTTTTTTGCTTATTACGCAAAAAAAAAAAC
Source organism: Glebionis coronaria (assembly GCA_025667525.1). Taxonomy (NCBI): domain Eukaryota; kingdom Viridiplantae; phylum Streptophyta; class Magnoliopsida; order Asterales; family Asteraceae; genus Glebionis; species Glebionis coronaria. Next base: position 236,934,492 of record CM046881.1, read on the forward strand.
CCCAAATTTAAATACAAGGAAACAAAGACAAACCCTCTAAGTTCCCCAGACTTGTAATCTTTTGGTATGGAGGTTCTTGTAATCTCTCCACAGTTTCCAAAATGCTTTTGGAGAGCATTCTTAACCTGCAAGCAGATTATGATATATTCAGCAAGAACTAAAGTTGAATTAAAGTACTTCAGTACTGGATTAGTTGCTATAAACAAGTTAATGTTACATGAACGTACATTGTCAAGACCGCCCTTGGTATCAAATCCGCGTACATGTACAGTCCCTTGACTCTTTTTGAAAGGCCTTTCATTCCTAGAGTTATGCATGTTAGTGCAAAATATATAACATATTGAAAGATATTAAAAAGTGTGAATTGTCATGAAACTTTACCTGCCACCAGGTGTGAATGCACGTCTTTCCTTTGCCACCTCGAGTCTTACTAAACGGCCCGTTAAATCTTTATTGTTTAGTTTCAGAGCCTGAAAGAATTTATAGCCATTAGTCATCATTATTTTAGCAACAATTTCCACTTAGAATTTAGTTTAAAGAGGTGTAAATCAGTAACATCTACTATATACGTAACATCTGATATATCTTCTAGCAGATAATCAGTAACGCACAAACATACCTTCTGAGCCTGTTCTGGAGTGGCAAAATCAACATGCCCATAACCTGCAAATCGCTCTTCTTTCATGGTAAATCTGATGTCGACAACTTTACCAACATCTTTGAAGAAATTCTTCCTATAGCATCAACAAGTACTTGTCAGAAATGATACATATAGAAAAAAGTTGCAAAAGACAAACGCCAAAAAGCACATACACGTCTTCTTCTGTAATTGAATAGCTTAAATTGGCCATAAACAATGTCTTGGATCCTGTGGCTTGAGGAGTGACTGGAGTTTGAAGCTGCATTTTTTAAACATGTTAAGGCGATGAAATCCCGTCCAACAATAGCATCACACAAAGAAAAAAAGTGGATCTGTAGAAATACCGTCTTTGTTGCTGATGGAGCGCCAACCATTTCCACATCAATTTTCTAAAAATTAATATTGTACATTATAAGAATAAGGGATTGCACATATATTATTGTGTACATGCATATGTGTATGCCAAATAGATCACATAATTATAGACATGACACCCAAAGATAATCCAAGGTGCATGCCAGACACAAAAATTTAAACCATCACCTACCTTTTGCACCGGCTCTGGCTTAGATGGCTCCTCATCAGAACTCTCATCTGAGCTCTCTTCAGACTCGCTACTCCCCTCATTTGCGACTTTTGTATTGGGTTTTACATCTTTAGGAGGTGAAGACTATATAATTCAAATATAAGTCATTAGATGGGTGATAATTATAGTGGCGGCAAATTTGATCCATTAACTAGATCCCTAACTACGGGTCATATGGGTTAAGGCAAAAGCGTTAACATTATCTGTTTAGTGTATTTTAAAAAATGTGAATAAACAAACGAGTGTGGGTCAGCCCTAACGGACTAACCTGTTTTGACCCGTAATAGAAAATTTGTACTGTAAATAGCTATAGAAAATTCATTGTTTATGATATATAGAATAGGTACGAAACTGAGTGATTCAGCTGACCTGATCCAGGTTGAATCACAAGCTCCATAAATAGGATGCTCTCATTTTTTATAAATACTAAAAACAAAATAAGTCAAAAAAGACACAACAAGAACCTTCAGCTTTTTCGTCGGAGGCTTTTCTTCTTCATCATCAGATGAACTCTCATCTGAGCTATCCTCTTCACTATCAGACTTCTGTTCACAGATTAGAAGAACAAACGTTAAAACTATATATACTGTACAAAATATATCTACTATGTAAAAATGACTAAAGAGATGTTAGCATGTGACGAGAGGGACAAACTTTATGGTACCTCGTCATCATCTGAATCCTCACTTGAATCATCCTCAGAATCATCACTTGTATCTTCCTTTTTAGCAGCAGTGGGTGCCAATTTTGGTTGAACTATCACCGTCTCAGTCATCTATAAATTGAGTTTGTTTAAAAACATTTCTAACTTTGTTTCATACTCTAAGGTAGAAACCAACATATTTATATAACAGGAAAAGAACATATGTGAGGCCAACATACCTCCTCATCAGAATCACTGTCATCTGAGCTAGAGTCATCAGAACTAGTTTCCAACTTTTTGGCAGGAACACGAGGTTCCACCTTGTTTGGTTGCTTGGTAGCCTTGACATCATCAGAGTCACTTTCTTCTGATCCACTGTCTTCAGAACTATCGCTTTTATCTTTCTTTGAATTTGCAACCGATTCACTTTTAACACCTACAGATGTCGACTTCTTTGTTTCCTCCTCCTATATACATGCAAATTATTAATTTGAAAAGATGCTAACCAATCATATAAGTGCACCATATGAGCCACAATAAACTAATAATGTAAATATGTGTAAGTTATGTGGGAACACAAAAATTACACAAATTAATATATTATCATCCTAACAAACAGAATCTAGCCAAACCCTTTATTAGCAAAGGAAAAACCAACTTACATCATCAGATGAGTCAGAAGAATCAACGTCGGATGAGTCAGAAGAGTCGGCGGGTTTATTTTCCGCAATGGTACCCTTCTTGGCCGCAACAGTAACCTTTTTATTTCATTAGTATAGCAATATCTCAGCAAGGATATAAATTGTAGTAATACAGTATTACTCTTAACTAATATAAACACGCAAAAGAGAAAAATATGTTGAAGCTAAGCAATTTCAACATAGAAAGTATAATGATGAAGATATTTAAGAGCTTGTTATTACATGTTAGACCTTCTTCTCTTGTTCCTCCTCAGACTCTTCTGAGGAACTGCTTCTTAGAACTCGTCTTCTGAGTCTTATTCTCAACCTTGTTTTCCACAACAACCTGGTCCACAACATCATCAGCCAATTAAGTGTTACTTTATGTGATCTACAGTAGTGTAATTGAAGCATATTATCAAAGAACATGTACGAGTTATTTTTTTTAAATACCTTCTCCTGTTCCTCCTCGTCGGAAGAACTAGTATCTTCTGATGAAGCTCTCTTCTCGTTCTTCACGGTTTTCTCAACTGCTTGGGCAACCCCACCTTTAACTACCTTCTTCTGCTTCTTTTTACTCTCTACTTGCTTCTCAACAATCTCCTCTGCATCTCTCTTACCTGTACTTAGGAGACAATCCATTAAAACACAAGGCAAACTTTCTGTTTATAAAGTTCAAGAACAACAAAAACTACCAAAAACTTGTTCAATAATTATAAAGGAATTTTTAAGTATGCTAAGAGAAAACAAATATAACATATTTTTTTTTCTTTTTTCTGAAGAAAAAATCATACTCCTATATGGCTATATAATAACAATGTCTAAGACACTACTTAGAAAAAGGGGCTTTCAGCGACAGAATTTCCGACGGACGGAAATCTGTCGCTAATTACCGACGAAATTCCTGCACATTCTCGACTGATATTGTGGTCAAACTTTTAACAAAGATTTTCCGACATATTTGTGACGGATTTCTGAGGAAAATGTTTTCGTCGGAAATCTGTCGGTTTTTATTTATTTTGCGACGAATTGCCGACGGCCTACCGACAACTCTACTTATCCATCACAAAATGTCGGAAAAATGTATATATTTATGGTTTTTAAATTTGCTTTATTTCTCTTAGTCCATGATAAGATTTTTCTAAAAGTACTCTTAAAGCACTGGGTTAACAATTATATTATGTTACTAGTACATTTCTAACACTTCAACATTGGGTACTCGTATTTATTATGTTTATTTTTATTAATATTATAAGCAAAATAATTATTTTTATATAAATTGTGAGAGTACTAATTTGCCATTAAGGTATCATGTTGTTAAATATTTTCACTCATCTTAATAAATGTAAATATTATAAAGAATAGTTATCCTTAAAAATATATATAACTTTATAATATATTTCAAGAGCAACGACAATCAATTAAAACCATCTGGCTTAACTCACTTGACTATCAAAGTTCTATTAATTGGTTTTTTTAGAGGAAGTTTTCTGGAGGTTTTGAATTCAAGACCTGCCAAACACCTTTCAGGCGAAACGGATAAAAAGTCTAACATAACTAGGCGAGGGTTCAAAAAATAAATTCTTCCGTTTGAATGTCATTGCACGACTCGACCCACTAACCACGAACCTCTAACATTTACCGTTCTAAAAAAAGTAAAAAATTGACAACCAATTAAAACTTAAAATAAAAGTCATTATTAAAACTATATATGTAATTTGTAAAATATAAAAAAATGACAACCGATTAAATCTTGAATTACTTTCAAAAAAAACTTATTAAAAACTTGTACAATATCATTTAATGTGACTATTTAAAAACTTATTCTCAAATTCATTTCACTGTCACATCGTTTCCAGTCGTCCATCGTCACCCCTCGTCCGCAGTCATCCGCCGTCATTCACCCTCCGCCGTCATCCGCCCTCCGCCGTAATCCGACGTCATCCACAGTCATCCGCCCTCCGCCGTCATCCGTCCTCCGCCGTCATCCGCCATCCGCCATCAACCGTCGTCACCCCTGTGACAAGGTATATTTTGCCCTAATTTTTGATGCGTTGATTTGAGATTCGTAGAAATCTTAGGTTCAAACCGAATTGATTTGATTTGATTTGATTTAAGTAAAGTAATCATTAATTTCATAATAATCAGGTTGTTCTGCTAAATTTGTTCTTGTTGATTGGATTGGTTGCGCTTATGACGTCGTTAATTAATTGTATAATAATTAGGTTATATGAATTTGAGTTGTTTGTTGATATAAGCTTATTATGCGATTAGTTCATTCATTTGTTAACTATCGAGTTGTCGAATGTTTAAATATATTATTCACCAGTAGAGCTTGTTTATATGGTTATACCGTTTGCGGCTTCTGAAATTTTAGTTATCAACCTCTTAATTGATGGTTTAAGATCATCATAACAATTATAAAAACCCTAACATAGATCAAAGAGCATACAACGGAAGCAGATTAACAAGATCTTTAAATAACACAATTATAATTAATCAAGGCTAGGGTTACATACCTTTTCCTTAGCAGTACGATCACCGGTAAAAGTAGATCAAGAACACCACCAGGATGTAATCTAAAATAAGATCACACCACGATCTTGTACACACGTGATACGATGAGCTAATCGTGAGTCTAGCACGAACAGAACCGAGCCTTCCAAGTCTATGGAAGATCTACCCAACAACCCTAGAGAGGGGCTAGGACTAGATCTAAAATAGCTTATAGAAAATCAAAGAAGAACCCTAATAAGGGTGTGTTTGGCCGGCGGTTAGGACAAAGAAAAGAGAGAATGGGATGAAAAATTATGAAGCCTTAGGTGTGTTTATATAGCCCTTGGAAAACTTCTCTTCCAAGGTTAAACAAGATAAAACAACAAAATCTTTTCCCTTCTCTCTTGTCTCCTCTATTTAGGCCGGATATAACATGTGCTAAAAGGGGGTTTCCAGAACTTTCTGACACCTTCTTTTAGCTTCTTTAATATTCTATAACGATCGTTTAAAACTTAACCTTTAATTACTTAACGGTCGTTAGCTGCAGTTTGATTTAATAAATATAATAAATATATTTAATAAATAAATTAACTCTTCACGTAATGTGTGCAATCCCGTGATCTCGAGTTCGATCCTATCACACGACTATCGATTTAACGTCCATAAACTTTCAGCTCCCACTTGGACAAAATTCGAATGTCGTGATCACATTGATTAGCGTCTAGTTACACTAACAATGTCACTAGTACAACTCGAGTAAGGCTTCCTGGACAAAACCTTTTAATGATATATAATCATTATTATTATCCTCTCATTTCAAATACATTGTTAATAAGGATATGGATCTTAGTCATTCCTTCATTAACTATTCTGTTTCTCGTTTACGGATATAGCAAGATTACCAAAACACATTTGGGTGTGGCCACACAAACATCTTACTATTCCCCCGAGGGGCCCAGTTGTATTTATACTTCAAATAATAATTTGAAGGAAACGAATCCCATTTCGACTACAAGCAAAACACATGAACTTCGCAACACTTCTGAAAATAACCCTTATGACTACCAGTTACGTTTAGCGTTAGGTTACCTTACAGAAATGCACTACATTCAATGCAGTTTTCTGGCATCTCAGGTCTAAGGATAACTGTTTATGATTTACTTAATGAAAAAGATCCATAAAGTAAAATCACATAGTTGGGATAACTCCAATATTTGATCCATCAAATATCATCCAAAATTGACCAATATACTTTCAAGTATACTCTGTCACTATTTTGAATTGTCTTAATTTAATAATATTCCCATATTATTAATCGACAACGGACATTTAGAAACATCAAAATGCTCACGGATTAAAACATGTAAAATAGGATACAAAATTAAATAACAGAAAATAAACGAAACCCAATCTTTATTTCATCAATTTAATAATGTCTTACATCCTTTATCCAAATACTAATCAACAGATTTATTGCATGAATTCGCTAGCTAGTTGCAGCCCAATTGCCTTGGCATGCTTAACTACCTTTGGCCTAGACAAAGCCTTAGTAAAAGGATCAGCTACGTTATCATCTGTGTGAACTTTTATTAATTTTATTTCTCGAGCTTCCACTTGTTCTCGAACGTAGTGATATCTACGTTTAAAGTGTCTGGCGCCCTTCATGACTCCAGGGTCATTGGCGAATATTATTGCCGCAGAGTTGTCGCAATATATATTAATAGGTTCTTTAATTGAAGGCATCACTCCAAGATCTCCAATAAACTTCCTAATCCAAACAGCTTCCATTGCAGCTTCTGAAGCGGCCATGTACTCAGATTGAGTCGCATGCATAGCAATGGTTTTCTGCTTACTGCTCTTCCAGTCAACTGCTCCTCCATTGATGACAAACACGTAACCCGTCTGAGACTTCGTATCGTCTTTATCACATTGCCAGGACGCATCACAGAATCCTGTTACATTCAATTCTGTGTCTGGTTTACCCCCGAATACCAAAAACATATCTTTCGTACTTCTCAAATACTTCAGAATATGCTTAACAGTAGTCCAGTGGGACTTCCCTGGATTCTGTTGGTATCTACTGACCAAGTTCTGAGCAAACGCCACATCGGGCCTTGTGCATCTTACAGCATACATAATAGATCCTACAGCCGAAGCATAAGGCACTTTCTTCATGTAAGCCACCTCTTCAGGTGATGATGCATCTTTCTCATGACTTAACTCATGCTTAACCTCCATCGGTAAGAAACCTTTCTTAGAGTTATGCATGTTATATTTCTTCAATATCTTATCAATATAAGCATCTTGGCTAAGACCAATTAACCGTCTACTCCTATCTCGATAGATCTTAATTCCCAGAATATATGCAGCATCTCCCAAATCTTTCATAGAGAAGCATTTACCAAGATAATCCTTAACTTCTTTAAGTCTTGGAATGTTACTTCCCATGATCAATATGTCATCGACATATAGAATTAGGAACACTACATTACTCCCACTAGCTTTGCGGTATACACATGGCTCATCACGATTTTGAATAAATCCAAACTTTTTGATTTCTTCATCAAATCGCTTATTCCATTGACGTGATGCTTGCTTCAAACCATAAATAGACCTTTGAAGTTTGCACACGCTTTTTGGAAATTTAGGATCAACATACCCTTCCGGTTGTTGCATATAGATGTCTTCATCTAAGCGACCGTTCAAGAAGGCAGTTTTAACATCCATTTGCCATATCTCATAGTCATAGTATGCTGCTATAGCTATGAGAATCCTAATAGCTCGTAAGTCTGCTACAGGAGAAAACGTCTCCTCGTAGTCTATGCCAAAAGTTTGAGTAAAACCTTTAGCCACTAAACGTGCTTTGTAGGATTGTACATCACCATCCATGTCAGTTTTCTTCTTATAGATCCACCTATTTTTCACTACTTTAGCATTTTTAGGTGCGTCCACAAGAATCCAAACATCATTGATTTCCATGGATTTCATTTCCTCATTCATCGCAACTATCCATTTTGACTTTTCTGGATCAGACATTGCGGATCGATAGTTAGCAGGTTCACCAAGATCCCCTACTTCCTCCTCATCATCCTCTATGTATAGACATAGTTTGTCCGGCGCACGTATAGTCCTTTGAGACCTACGTGGAGGAATTAATTCCGGTGGAACACTCAGACTTTCTGGTTCTACAGGAATTTCATCGCTAGTATTTTCAGAAGGCAATGTATCTTCTTGAATTTCTTCAAGATCATAATTTCTCCCACTGAATTCTTGATTTACAAGATCATTTTCAAGGAAGTTTCCATACCGAGCCACAACTATCTTGTTCTCAGCTGGATAATAAAAGTAGTAACCCATAGTTTCCTTAGGGTAACCTACAAAGATACATTTTACTGAGCGTTGTTGGAGTTTATCTCCAGAGTCACGTTTCACATACGCCTCACAACCCCAGACTTTCAAATAAGACAAATATGGCTTCTTGCCATGCCATAGTTCATATGGTGTCTTATCAACCTTCTTTGTGGGAACCTTATTCAGAATACGAACAGCAGTTTCAAGAGCATAATCCCAAAAAGATAATGGTAAAGTTGTAAGATTAAACATAGATCGTACCATATCCAATAATGTACGATTTCTCCTTTCAGATACACCATTTTGTTGTGGAGTAGACGGAGAAGTAAGTTTCTGAACAATTCCATTCTCACTTAAATAATCTTTAAACTCTTGACTTAAATATTCACCACCACGGTCAGAACGAAGAGCTTTAATCTTCTTTCCCAGTTGTAACTCTACTTCGGCTTTAAACGTTTTGAATGTTTCAAATACCTCATGTTTATGCTTAAGTAAATAAACATAACCATAACGGCTATAATCATCCGCAAACGTCAAGAAGTAGCTAGCACCTTTCCTTGACACATGTCTAAGTGGTCCACACACATCAGTATGTATCAAACCAAGTAGTTCAGTAGCCCTTTCAATATTGCTATTAAAAGGTTTCTTGGTCATCTTCCCAGAGATACAAGATTCACATTTATCAAATGATTCATCATTGATATTTTCCAAAAGCCCATCACGTTGAAGCTTTTGTATGCGAGTCTTCCCAATGTGGGCAAGTCTACAATGCCAAAGATAAGAAGAGTTCTTGTCTAACTTACTCTTCTTATTCATGCTAAAAACAGAATTATTTTTCCTCTTGGGATTTATATCATGCATGTTAATTTCAAAAACACCATTCACAGAAATTGCATCAAAATAGAATAAACCATCTTTGAAAACAGAAATTCTATTATTATCAATCGTGTGAGTAAATCCAAGATCCAACATACTAGAAAAGGAAATAACACCCCTAACAATTGTAGGTGCATAATGACAATTATTTAAAGATAGTACTAAACCCGAAGGTAAAACTAATTTAAATATTCCTATAGCTTCAACTGCTGCTTGTGCGCCATTGCCCACTTGCAGAAATTGTTCCCCATAGGTAAGTCTCCTCTTCAACTCAAATCCCTGGAGGGTATTACAAATATTAATACCACATCCCGTATCATATACCCAGGAGTTTGATTTGTATGAAAGATTAAATAACTCTATCATAAATAAGTTACCAGAAGATGGTGCTGCAGCAGCTTGCTCAGCCTTCTTCTTGTGTTCTGCCATTTCATGGAGATAGAGAGAGCAATTCCTCTTCCAGTGTCCAGTCATCTTGCAGTGGTGACAAGTCTCATCTTTCAGAGATTTCTTAGCAAAGTTTTGCTTAGGTTTTGATGTAGTCGCAACTTGCTTGCTCTTATCAACCTTGCCTTTGCCTTTCTGCTTCTTATTCCCTTGCGGTTTTGGTTTCGACACTCTACCCTTTTGTACATAAAGTACTTGAGGAGTAGCAGTGGGTGCCTTATCTTTCAAACCCTTTTCAAAGTCAATGAGCATTGCATGCAAATCATTCACTGTCTTCCCCGTGCAATGCATATTATAGTTACGAACAAAATCACCAAAGTCCTTGTTAAGGGACCTATTGATCAAGTTAATAGCCATATTATGATCGAAGGGTTGTCCTAGTGCGATGAGTTGTTCCATATAACCCCTCATCTCCATGTAATGTGCACTTACGGACTTTCCAGGAGCTTGCTTGCAACTATGTAGAGCATCAACCAGATCATAGATCTCTACAGCTTGTGGCGTTTCATACACTGCCTTGAGTTCATCAAGCATCTGCTTAGGATGAAATAGCTCATACTTCCTTTGAAGTGATGGAGCCATTCTCCCTAACATTACAGCAACCACCTCATGGTGCTTCTTAATGTTAGCAGCGTGTTGAAGCCTTTCCGCATCAGTTGCTCCTTCAGCAAGATCCTCCGGAAAAGGAGTTTCCAAGATATTGATGGTACCCGCTGCTCTCAGAACAATTCTTAGTGAGCGGTACCAATCATTGAAATTAGGGCCAGTAAGTTCAGGCCGTTCAAAAAATGCTTTGAACGCCGAGCTTATTGTCAGATTGTTTTCGGGTTGAGCCATTTCTACAGAAATAAGTTCAAACATTAGTATTTTCGATAATAAAATTCAAGAAAATAAAATTACCCCGGTAATAAAACCATAGTATTTCCTTGAAAAACTAGAATCCATATTGACATAGATTTATCACATCAGTTGATCTGCTAGTGACAAATGTATTCAACATAGTAACTTGTCGAACAATAATTGCCAAATCATATTGCAATTTCTAGATATGTCAGGGATTTACATTGCCAAAACTTTTGCATTGTAAACATGTTTTATCCCTTCTTTATGCCTTAAGTTTCCAGTTCTCACTGAGTAACTCAATTAAGTCGACTAATCTAAAGAACGTAAAACCTTCATGTGCAATCTTATTCAGTCATGAAGTTTTCTCTCCATTACAACATCGTCCGATATCTTATATGACGACAATTGTAACTTCAAGTGTTCGTCAATTAGAGGGCATATGACTTAAATTTTTAGGGTATAGATTTTGGTGTCAAAATCATGTATGGAGAAGCATGCATACATCTCCATAGCATAAGTTTAATAAAACGTTTAGTAAACTTTTTGGTGAGACTAAAAGTTCATCATATATTTGCAAGTTGAGGTATTGGTTAAACCAAACAACCTTAAAGAATTATACCAATAACAACCGTAGGTAATTCCAATTTTGACGCACGGGCGAGCCGGGAATTTGGTCAGCGTAAAAGCATAGCACCTCCTTCCTTAACCGGGTACTTGACCAGCGGTGCGTTATACCCACTTTATAGTTTGTCAAAATTGAGTAGGCCGTTAAGTTGCTATTGCAATTCTAATCAACACAAATCATATGTAATTTAGGTCTCAAAACAATTCATTAATTTTGATAAGATTTAGTCCATATTATTTTTCTTAAAAAAAAATTACCCTTGTTTACAACATACAAAAAAAACGCATGAAAACAAGTAGTACAAAAAAAACTAAATCAAATAGCCACATGCAAACAATTTATTCAAAGAACATCAAATCTAGGGTTTTTATGAACATAAAAAGTCTTCCCTAATTTTAAAACTTTGAATCAAATGAAGCAAATAGCAATCAAAATTATATGATCCGTAAAAACATGCATGTTTATTACGGATCTTCCATATTCTCTTAACAATTAAAACTAGTACGGATCGTAACCACACATGACATAACAATTAATTCATGCATAAATCTAAAGTTAATTACCATGTAATTTTAGTGTTTAAAAAAAAAAAATTTTTTTTTTTATAAAAAATTCGACATAAGTCGATTTAAATAATAAAAAACAAAACCCTAATTTTTCATAAAACCTAAAAAACAACATGTAATTTTTAACACAAATCATTATTAGTTAAAAAACTTTAGATCTTGATAATTATAATCATGTTAAAACGGCTCTCGATGCCACTGATGGTTTAAGATCATCATAACAATTATAAAAACCCTAACATAGATCAAAGAGCATACAGCGGAAGCAGATTAACAAGATCTTTAAATAACACAATTATAATTAATCAAGGCTAGGGTTACATACCTTTTCCTTAGCAGTACGATCACCGGTAAAAGTAGATCAAGAACACCACCAGGATGTAATCTAAAATAAGATCACACCACGATCTTGTACACACGTGATACGATGAGCTAATCGTGAGTCTAGCACGAACAGAACCGAGCCTTCCAAGTCTATGGAAGATCTACCCAACAACCCTAGAGAGGGGCTAGGACTAGATCTAAAATAGCTTATAGAAAATCAAAGAAGAACCCTAATAAGGGTGTGTTTGGCCGGCGGTTAGGACAAAGAAAAGAGAGAATGGGATGAAAAATTATGAAGCCTTAGGTGTGTTTATATAGCCCTTGGAAAACTTCTCTTCCAAGGTTAAACAAGATAAAACAACAAAATCTTTTCCCTTCTCTCTTGTCTCCTCTATTTAGGCCGGATATAACATGTGCTAAAAGGGGGTTTCCAGAACTTTCTGACACCTTCTTTTAGCTTCTTTAATATTCTATAACGATCGTTTAAAACTTAACCTTTAATTACTTAACGGTCGTTAGCTGCAGTTTGATTTAATAAATATAATAAATATATTTAATAAATAAATTAACTCTTCACGTAATGTGTGCAATCCCGTGATCTCGAGTTCGATCCTATCACACGACTATCGATTTAACGTCCATAAACTTTCATTAATATCGCGAATGTTGCCCACAGCAACAGACAATGAACCTATCCAAGCAATTAAGAAGTGCCAGGAGGGGAGCGGTTAAAATAAGAGTTTCCTTAGGTAGCCACCGACCCTTTCGAGCTCAGGTGACCTCTTCTTGATTCCACTTCAGAGGATGCCCGTGGAACTTGACTTCTGAGATTGAGACAAAAAAGGGGGCGAAGCAACTGAGAATCATTTTTATCTTATGGAGTAAATGCTAATTGCTATGGACGCAACACAAATTGGACATTTCCCTCTTGGTTCACGTTAGCTTTTGTCATAGTTCATGGTTGATAGCTCCACGTACTCCGCAAAGATAGGTACACAATTCAAATAAGTTTTATCTATCTTTCTATTATTCTTTTTCATTTCGTTTCACGCCAGTTAGATGACACCCATGAAATGAAAATGTTTTGATTACAGAAATTTATATGAACTATATTTCTAAGTGACATTGTTAATCCGAGCTTCTATTATTTGCAGAATCATACGATGCTTGAATCCATTCTAGACCTCAAAAAGAAGGGACACCCGTTTCTAGATATGGTAAAAAAGAGCCACTCAATACATTTGATGAAAAGTGACTTAAACATGTTCTCTGTAAGTTTCTTCGTATGAATAACCATGTGACAACGAGAACTAGAGGCGGATGCCCAGGAACAAGCTCGAGAGAGAGAATGACAAAAGAAAATGAGTGACATTAACTTGGTCTTAAAAAAGTTTACGGATCTAGTTTCATCTTGAATGTTTTATTTGACTCGTTCAATTCGACTATAACTTGTTATTTGAATGCTAAACGAATGATTAATCTTGAATTACGCATTTCTAGTTAACGTGTAATCTTCATTATTTGTAGATTGAGATTTGGTAATTGAAATATGGATTGTCCATTTTTTCTAGCCATTTTGGATACCTGATTACATAAATATGAGTATTAAGCTGTAAATTAATGTTTATCTCTGCGACAGATTTGTGACTGTTTACCGACATTAATTTTCTGACAGAATTCTGAGAGGCATTTACCGACGAGTCTCCGACAAATATATTATATTTTTTACATCTTTTTACCGACAGGTTTCCGAGAGAAATACCAACAGAATTCCGACGCTTTTTTTTCGTCTGTATTTCCGACGGAACTCCGACTGATAGGCATTAGCGACAAGGCTTTTACCGACATACCTTTTTCGTCGCAAATCCGTCGGAAACGACCTATACTGAGGGATTTCCGACAGAAATGACCGTCGCTGTTGCTCCATTTCTAGTAGTGAGACTAAGGGAGAGTCTGTGTTAGCTTATATATATAATAGACTTATGAGCTTATGTAAATATGCAAAAGCTTATAACCCCACTTTTTTTTGGCTTATGAGCTTGTGAAATTGAGCTTAAACCTTATTTAGGGCCATAAGTTAAGCTTGATAACATCTTACGTCAAACTAGGTTCTAAATTTAGATAAGCTATAGAACTACAACAAACACAAGCTACATGGACATGCTTAATGGTAGTACCTAAAAGTTATGGTTTTCCTAATTGGATGAAATTTTTTTAACCATATCCAATAGAATAAGCAATTAATTAATTAAGAAAGCATAATCCAACACGGGTAAACTTTAACAACAACTAAAACCCTAACTATTTGTAGTACATACAAACACACATAATTTATACAACAATTAATTATGAACATAACAATTAAAGCATCAAATTAAAGAAGCAACAACCTTTTTTCATCTTTTTATGAGCTGGAGCAACAACAACAACATCAACTGAATCAACCTAAAAACAAAAAAGACATCCAATAAAAAGTTTACATAATCCGTGCATGCATATACATAACGACAAAAAAAGACAAAAAAAATTAGCGTACGCACTTTGGTTGCAGATTTCTTGGACGTTTTACACATTTTAATGAATGACGGAAACAAGGGGTTATGTATAAGATTTTGGGGTGTTTGTTCTTGCAAAGGTTAAACGTGAAACCTTGATTTTAATTGTAGGTTCTTACTAGGGTTTTGACTCGTCGATGAGCCCATAATTTTAGTTATTTTATGGGCTTCAAGATTTATTACTAAAAGAAACTCTTTAAGAGAAAAGCGGGTGTATATTCGCCATCAAATTTCTTAATGTCTTGCGAAAAAACCCTTGAACCGTAACTTTTTAAGTTCTCCCAGTTAACCACCGTTATCTCCCCCACGTGTCAGACTCTCATCAATTCACATCGTCCCAAACAAGCCAGCCTGTTGATCCCAAACTTAGATCGATTTAGCTTTGTGTTATCGAGATTAAATCAAGTATAACACGTAGAGAAACTTTATGTATTCAACAATCTAAGTATTATGCGGAAACTAATACTCAGAACGAAGAACAAACAGAATATATGAATACCAAACTTTCACTTTGATTGATAATAGCAATGAAAGATTACAATGAAAGTGTTATGAGATATGTGGAAGAGGTGTATGTGAGATGTGTTTTATGTCTAACCCTAAGGCCTCCTTTTATAGGTTTAAGGAGCCTTGTACAAAAAGCTAAGATATACTATTTTAGGAAGACATAAGATAAACATAACTTATTGACTAAATCTTTTTAAACATTAAGAATATATTTTGAATTCTTATCTTCATATTTTGTCCACTAGCTTGAAGAATTAATCATTGACAGATTTAGTCCTTGTCTTTGTCTTGAGATTCTTCTTGTCAACGCCTTGATAATTCTTATCAGCGTCTCATCTGTCAGCGCCTCGTTTACTCTTGTCAGCGTCCAATTTCCTCTTGTCAGCATTTCAGTTACTTAACTAATTTTATTCCCAACAATCCTCCCCTAAACTTGATATCTACTCTAGTAATCAAGTTTCTGAATAAAATAAAACATACAGAGAGGATTCTTACAAATATACTTATCCCTGAATTTGAGTAATAATAAATCTCGAAAAGTCAATCACTCAAATCACTTGTATAGTTAGCCTTCACTTGGTCTTAATCATCTTCAGCACATGTAGAGTCTTTGGAGCTTTCTTTATTACTTTTGTCACTCAAATTCGGTTGCTCCTCCCCTTTTTTTAAAACTCCTCTCCAAGGTCAATATACAAGGACAGAACTAAGAACATCCTCCTTGCATCAGCTTCCAAAACAACAAGTCTATTAGTTCAAAACATCGATCTTTGACAATTTGTACCATTTCTGTATTATGCTTTTACAAGCTAATACAGATTTTCGTCAATTCCATTAATGTCAAAGGTTTCATACTGTCCTCATCCACATTCGGGAAATGAATCCTCAATGTTGATTCATAGGACATGGGGATGGACTTACTGATGATAAGACTGACTTGACCTGCATTAAAGCTAGTGCCAATAGTCTCAGCCATCTCCATAACACTATACACCCTTGTGAAAGTGATCTCTGCTGCTACTAGATGTCAATCACTAGGAAAAACATCTCAATGATCATTAGGCTTCCAGATATCCAAAAAATTTGAAAAATGTAAGGGTGATGAAACATTTTGGGACTATAAAGAAGTTTATAAATGACACCAGCTAAGATGTCATAGCATAAAATGGACTTGAGAATGGAAAACTTTAGTTAGAACATAAACAAAGGTAATAATCCTAAGGAAACTAACTAGTCTCTAATAAGCAAGAGTGACAAACACTGTTCATGCATACACTCATGCAAAATCATGATAGAGACACATGAACTCTAGAGTCCTTTGTTCACAAATGCCCCAAAGAGAAAGTTAACTCATATAAAACCTTTGCAACTCCCCAAGTAACCCGAAAATATATCTACCCCAAGTCACCCATACGACCACACCCAATTCTAGGTCAAAAGTCTTGGCAGCATACACAGTATATCAACTTTGCATGCTACAGTGCCTCACGAATTAGAAAACTAAATCGTACTCACCAGTGGACACAATCTAGAATTATGCAAGAGTGCTCTAAGAGTACCCAAAAACCTAAAGGTTTACCTCCCCTTAACATAAGCATACATATCTTTATATGTGAAGAAGCAAAATTTTATTTCAAGACAGAAATGTAAACATTCCAATCATCATAAATAAATTTTGCAACTTTGTATCCATCCAAATGTAGCTCCATTTTCCTACATAGTTAGACAAAAACCACAAAAACACACACCAACAGAGGCTACCCTTTCCTACAACAATGGGTAGAGATAACATGTTAGTGGATACAAATAATATTAGTGGAAAGACCAAGAATGCATGTTCCTTGAGCATCCACTATCCCAATATCCTTGATCATTAACCTGCTTTTGGATAGGCTGCTTAAAAAGAAAACAAATTAGTTTTCTTTGGAGATCCAAGCCTTGTCAGACTTGGATCTGTCTAGTTGTTCAACTAGAGTGGTCTTATTCTTTGCCACAAATCCCTGTTCATCCCTTTGTGACCTAAACACCCCATTTGTTCCAATGAGACTAGTAATGACCTTCTCAAGATATTTAAATCTATTGCAAGTCATTGAAATACCATTAAAATTTGAGTTTTGCTCTTGTTTAGGTTTCCAAGTTAAGTGGGATGATGCTTTAGACCCTTGACCCTTACTAACCAAGTATCTTTGTTTATATGGTCTAAAATAAGGTCTCATACCAAACTTGGAGCTGTCAGCCTTGCATTTGTTCCTGTCAACGCTGAATTTGTTTCTGTCAGCGCTGAATTTGTTCCTGGCAGCGCTGAATTTGTTTCTGTCAGCGCTGAATTTGTTCTTGGCAGCGCTGAATTTGTTCTTGTCAGCGCCTAAATTAAGGTTTGCTACAGGAACATACTGTCTGTTTGACCAGGTGTTGGTCTTTTTAAAGGGCCTTTGTCCATGGGTATTAGCTGCCTTAGGGAAGAAAGGAGCTGGTCTAGTAGCCTGTGGTCTAGTGTGGACAAAAGGTCTATGGTTAACATTAGATGACCTATTGTCAACGAATGAATTGTATCCACTCACACAATTATAGGCCAAATGTGAGAAGCTCCCACATGAGTAACAAGCCTTTTTGGACACAAACTTAGGCTTAGACTGATAAAACCTTGTCCCATTAACACTTTCTTGGCTTTTGAGTGACCTAGGTTTCCTATACATTTCAGCATATTTAACACTAGGTTGTTTCTTAATTGGGGATCCAAGATTAACAGCTTCTCCAATGATGGGATTGGTCACAGTGATAGGTTTAGATACTACTGGACTCTCAATGGGTGTAGGCACATATGGACCCTCACTAAGCATCCCACCCTTAACAAACAAAGTAGGGTTGGCCTTCTTCCACTCTTCGAGGTCAATAACCTTTTGTTGATATTCCTCAACTGGAGAGAGAACTCTAGGTGGAGGAATAAATTACTCTTCTTGGAGTTCTGGAATACCAGTCCAAGAGAGATCCTTTCTATGGACACCATAGAAGTCCCCAGCTGGTGGTGGAACAGCCACATATTCTTTCAACCCAATCCCAGACATATCCCTAGAATCCCTTTGTTCACTAACCCCTTTTTTTAGGGTTTGTGAGGCTTTATCAAATCTCTGAATTTTAAGGTCTACATTATCCTTATTTTTGATAGCCTCATCTAACTTAGCCTGTAATTCACCATTGACATTCATGATGTTTCT
This sequence comes from Glebionis coronaria, assembly GCA_025667525.1. NCBI lineage: Eukaryota > Viridiplantae > Streptophyta > Magnoliopsida > Asterales > Asteraceae > Glebionis > Glebionis coronaria. Next base: position 236,952,843 of record CM046881.1, read on the forward strand.
AATATCATTACTTTGATTTAAATCATGTTTTAAGATATTTATTTTATCTTTTAGGTCAAATTCCATTTTCTTATACTCAGAAACTGTCTTTTCAGTTTGAGTGAGAGCAATTTGATAGTTAGACAGTTTGCATCTCTCAGTACTCACATCATCTAACAATCTTAACACCTCTTTGTTAAGTTTCTCAGTATTTAACCTACAAGAAGAGTTATCACATACCTCACTATCAGAACATGAAGATGAATTGGAACTTGTAGAATTTGAAGTAGACGTGGCCTTAACTGAAAACATCATCAGATTCTTCTTCACCTTCTTCCTTAGCTTGGTTCACCTAACGATATTGGATTTCGTTCTTCAAATCAAAGTTTCTCAACAAGCTCTGATACCACTTGTTGATCCCAAACTTAGATCGATTTAGCTTTGTGTTATCGAGATTAAATCAAGTATAACACGTAGAGAAACTTTATGTATTCAACAATCTAAGTATTATGCGGAAACTAATACTCAGAACGAAGAACAAACAGAATATATGAATACCAAACTTTCACTTTGATTGATAATAGCAATGAAAGATTACAATGAAAGTGTTATGAGATATGTGGAAGAGGTGTATGTGAGATGTGTTTTATGTCTAACCCTAAGGCCTCCTTTTATAGGTTTAAGGAGCCTTGTACAAAAATCTAAGATATACTATTTTAGGAAGACATAAGATAAACATAACTTATTGACTAAATCTTTTTAAACATTAAGAATATATTCTGAATTCTTATCTTCATATTTTGTCCACCAGCTTGAAGAATTAATCATTGGCAGATTTAGTCCTTGTCTTTGTCTTGAGATTCTTCTTGTCAACGCCTTGATAATTCTTATCAGCGTCTCATCTGTCAGCGCCTCGTTTACTCTTGTCAGCGTCCAATTTCCTCTTGTCAGCATTTCAGTTACTTAACTAATTTTATTCCCAACACAGCCCTCTTCCAACTTTCATGTCTTGCGAAAATCGCCCCCGAAACTATTTGCCCGTTATTAAATAAATTTAAGGACTAAATTTGCAACATCAAGATTAAAACTTTCACTAGTATCTCGATATTAAATACTTTACTGGTTCAATTAAAATCGTACTACCAACCAAAAACTTGATTCAGTTTCTATCAAGCAGCTATAATAGCGTATCAGAAAGAAGTCGTTTTCAAAAGGCGCAATAATGGGTTTTTTGTACATGGTCCATTGAAGTATGTGAATGTAAATCTTAGTCAAATTCATGGCTTTACTTCTGAGAGCAAGATATTTGGTTGGCCTAAATCATATTTTTGGAAGGATTGTTAATTCGGAAAAATGGATTTTGTTCTTTTGTTTGTCTATCAAACCACTAGAAGAAGGTTTGAAGTTGATTCACACATACATTAATTTACATACGATGTTGGAATTGGCTTGTAGGCATGGTTCAATTGATTTGTTTGTTGCTTACAAAAAACAGATACTAGCTCAGTATTATTTCAAGAACTTTGATTTAGAGAATGCATTTGAGGATTTTTTCGGATGGGTAGAAGATGATGCTAGGTTGCGTTGCTATAGTTCAACTTCTTTTGAGACTAGACATCATTTTCACATAAGGAATAGGAACGATAACAAACAAAACTCCGGGGGGGTATAAAAAAAGATTGAAAAGAATGAATGTCCGTAACAAAAGAAAGAAACAATAGGAAAGGGTAAAGAGAATAAAGAGGGGAAACAAAGGAGTACTATAAAAGGGAAACAAATTCTGGATGAGTGTTAGAGTGAGAGTGAGTCTGAGACTTCAATGGTGAAGAAGAAGAAGAGATCTATGGAAAAGGATAAACGGATCATGGTTGAAGATGATTCAGGTTTTAACCCAAAAAAGAAGTTCTACGAAGGTCTAATGGTATTGTCATTAGAGAGGGTGCATTTGTGAATGTTAGGACTAGGTCTAAAACTAGTTTGAATGTGGAGGAAAGGTTTGCTTCTATTGATAATGTGGCCGAAAGTAAGGGTCATATAAAAAGGTTTGTGGTACTTGGTTTAAGAGCCCGTAACAAGTTATACGATCATCAAGATTTTAAGATCACCAATTACGTATTAGGTCTTAGAGCACCAACATTTATGGGAAATTAGTAGACCACCAACATTTATGAAAAACAAATGAACTGGATATATTTGTTACAAGGAGTGTTCTGGATTAGTGTACATGAGTATTCCTACTGTAGTGTAACTAGATAACCCTAGCATAACCTATGGTACTCATATTGTTAAGGAGTGTTTGGGATCTATTTTTGTTAAAACTATCTTATAACTTATTGTTTGGAATAAAATTAGTGCTAGTATATATTGCACTACTAGTATTAATCTTATTAATGCTAGTAGTGGTATTCTTAGTACTAGTTGCAGTAATACTGAATGAACGTGGTTAAACCTTGGTGCTGGTAATGATATTAGTGTCGAGTAGAAGATAAAAACTAAAAGACGTGTTCTATATAGATAGAAGATATATTGTATATCTTCTAAGAGTTTAAATTTATTTGTTCATATCTTTGTCTTGTAAAGGACTCATTGCTCTATAAAAGGAGGTCATAGGTCTATGTTTTAGATACAATTCAATTCTAGCTCTCTGCAGTGTATTCTTATTTCAAGGTTGTATCCTTAGTACTTGTTGGGATATGCGATCGTTTAGCCATTGAAAATGCGTGAGCCTATCGGGAACACACACGAATTCACGGAGAGTATGTTTATTATATATTTAATATATATAACTCGTTTATATTTATTAAATATATAATATATTTCACGAGATAATTATTTAACGTTTGTTTGTTTAGCCGCTAGACGTTATAAACTAATCATTAAATGTTAAATATAAAAGAGAAGGACTTAAAAGTCGATAACCAAAACCCTCGTCCTTTCTCCCTTGTTGGCAGATTTTAGAAAGAACTAGAAGGGGGTCTATGTGTGGATTTTTAAAAGTGTTGGAGTAAAATAGAATTGGAGTAGGGAACAAGTTTTGTGATTAGGGTTAAGGTGCTATATAAACACCCTTTAATCCCTCACGATTCTTGATCATCAGTCCCATTCGTTTACACAAAGAATTTTATTCGTCTTATACAAAATTACATTCGACATTCTCCTAAACCTTATTGGTTCTCTGCTTGTTCCATAGAATCAATAAGTAGCATAAACCATTAAATTGGTCTTTTTTCCTTCTCGTTGGCAATAACCAACATTATAAACTATTGATTTAGTTTATGCTATTTTCTTCTTCCTTTTAACAATTCTAATGTAATATTTAGAAAAGTATTCAAATTAGTTATTAAAGCAAGATATATACAATTGTTGCTTGGTCATCGTGAAACAATCACTAGCATCGTAACGTGCTCGTGTGACGTGTAGTGTGAGCAACCATAGAGACGACAACTTAGACGTTAAAGCTCAAGATCAAGATAAAGATGCATTAATTGATTTAATCAATAATAAAGGTTGGTTTTAAATTATTTTTATTATGTGCTTAATCATGTATGTCATACTAGATCTATTCTGTTGTGTACTCGTAGTTAATGGTTTAACTAGTTTCAAAATCCCAACAATGGCATCACGAGTGAAATCGTATGGAATTCATGGGATACACATAGAGTGAACACGCTAGATCCGCTTGAAAACTCTCTTTATTTATTTTCTATGGCAATAACATGCATTCTTTCCATAAAGTTTTAATCTCGATCTAGACAATGGTTAAAATTGGGTAGGTTAAAATCAAACCGGTTAATAATTACGATTGTTTTTATTATCCGTCAAAGACCATTGCATCTTACTTTGTGATTTTTGCACGTCATCAAGTACCTTGCTCGAAAACTTGATGAGGGTTTTTGGTCCTCAATTTGGGGAAGACTCATTCGAGACTTGGATCTTATATGTTATTGCTTTCATATAGAGTCTGTCTTCTGCTTCTACCCCTTCTAGTCTGTTTTTATGTGCTTATTTGTTTTCCATTATGAATTGCAAAACGTAACAATTCAAGATTCTAGGAATCATAAAAACGGATCTCTACTAATACCGAAACTAGCTTTAAAAGTATGTCATATTAATACACCATATTTTCCTTTAGAATCGGCTATGTGTTATTTGTTCAAACTTGTTTTTGAACAAATATTAATATGGACATAAGATCTATGAAACTTGTTTTTATTATAATCTAACTGTTTTGCCAAATCATATTGTCACTCGAGTTGGGCTTACATACCGTAATGATGGCTCATAAACTATCTTCTCAAAGACGTGATTTGCAAAATTAATTGGTTTATAATACTTAAAAATAACTTGTTTTGTGCTTTACTAATGATGGACTTGCTATTGCACTACGTGCTCTAGTCAAGCTATCTAGGGTTTGAACGATCTTTAACATTTTCCCGTGTCATATAGATGTTTTGGCATTTGTATGATAATTATCCCAAGCACTTGTGCCTTCGGGCGCATGAAAAGTAGGATATAGGGTTGATCCTTCTTTATCTTTTCCCGCGGTAAACACACCTAAACTAAAAGTTAATAAAAGGTTTTCTTAACTTGTGCTAAAAGATGATTGCATGCATCTTTTACACGTTTTGACATTTGTTATCTAAAACTTATGTGATACCTATTTGAATTTTTAAGTCTATGTCATCCAATTTAAGAGCACTTGTAGTGTTTCTTCATCATCTGGTCAGACCTAGGACGAATTATGTACCCAAGGCGATTTCTGTCATAGGTCAGATCTATGCCAATTATTGCATGCTTTAAATTGGTACGACTTAAGTCGAGTTCCCGGTCAGATTCAGAACCCGAGGCATAAGATGAGATGAAACATACTCATGATTTTATTACATGTAGAACAAGTTTGTTTGAGATGTTCATTGGTACTCAAAAGAGTTGTGAGAACGTCCCATCCAAACACTCTACAACAATAAAATTCATGAATCGTCTCATAAATATAAGAGTTGCACTTGTAATGCAATTAACGCTCGACGCTTACCTCTTGCCCTACTTATTATTATATGGTCAGACCTCTAATATTAAGTGGGAGTGCAAGTAAGGATCTTAGTCTTATTAGTAATTAATTGGGTAGTTAATTCTATTAATAATTTAATTATCGAAAATACTATTGACCTTTCTATGTTCCGATTAATTGTGTTATTGCAACATAATTCGTAAACTAAAGTTGCTTTCTTAAAAAAAACAAACATAGTCTCTTTTCCTAGTAAGAAGAGAGAGACTTACTCCTATATCTTCTCATTAGTTGACAAGAATAAAGATAGGAGTATAATCGAATCGTTATCGATTACATTTAAACTCACTTTTAATATTTTATTATCCTAATCCGGTTTTGAAATCATTGAAAGATAACATATTTTGTATATCTAGAGTACTTTTGTTTATAGCTACCAAAATAAATGACATCTTGCACTTGTCACGATGTATGAGTTTAAACCGCAAAGAGTAAAGAATTTACTAGCACTTCGTTAGGTATCTTTCTTGGACTCTTGTTATTTCTTAAAGTGATAAATACCCTTGTGGCTATGTAGACGATAAAGGAGGAATTGCATGCTAAATAGTCAAGTTAATTGAAAGCATGAACGGCTAGTCCCTCATCTACACAAGTAGAATTTCATATACTTTGCTCAAATACCTAAGTACATGAATATATATAGGCATTTTTCAGAGATAAGGAAGTCAATAACTTGCTATTTGCTTTCTACTAGTGATATAACATTTATTATGTTGACAAATTCAGTGGGAGCGTTGCAGTTTATTATTGAAATAATATCATTGTAATATTGTCAATTTCAGTGGGAGCTACAAGATTTAATTTCTTGTTTAGTCACCCGTATTATTTTGAACTTGCTTTGAAATAATTTATCACTTCCAAATATGAACAACCATTGATTAAAGGAAAATTGCAATTTATTTTATAAGATAACACGCTGCCTTTCTGATGTCTCTTTATGAAACGTTATCTATAGAATAATAATCCACAATTCTTTATTTAAAGTTATGGTTCTAAATCTACTTATAAATCAATGACATTATCCTATTGTTTACACAATCAATAACATGTTGTATTGCTTGTCTTCATAATATGATGTTGTGCCTTCTACAGGTGGGAGGAATATTAATGTGTGTACAAGGAACAACATATAATTGGTTTCACTTGCCTCAAGGTAAGAAAGCTAATAATTCTACTAGGACTTGAACACACAAGATGTTTGTTTCCCTACTACATTCAATGTCATGATATAGTGAAAAGCTACTTCAATAATTTACTACATGTTTAGTAAATATAGTTATGGTTAAGATATAATAATCATAATTTTGAAGTATAAAAAGTTAACTTGAAATTACTATTGAACTCAAGAGTTTGCGTTTATGATTACTTTAGTTAGTATAATTATGTTTTTCTTGATAACACATAATTATAAAGTCCTTGAATTACTCACCGACTTATAACATAAAGTATGTAGTAAATAGTTATGTCTTCTGGTTAACACATAAACATAAGGTCTTTGAATTATTCAAAGACTTATCATGTATACTTGATATGGTCTGTTTTCTTGTAAGCACATGAACATATAATTCTTGAACTACTATGTATTCTTATAAACACATGGTTCTCGTATTGTTCAAGAAATATACATTATAGCATGCACTTGGATTTAAAAAATACTGATATTGTACTTTGGTACACGATCCAATTGACAAGTATTTAATCCAAAGAGAATCAAGTTATCTATGGAATTCTGATATAGTCTCACAATCCCAATACTCATAGAATACCAAAATATTATGGTATGTCTAAAGAGTTCAAACGAACGATATTCGTATAGTTTAATTCATGATAGCTTTAATATTCTACCTCCATGATCTATCAAGGTTAGAAAATTGTGTATGTTATTGATACACTCAATATAGTTCAAACATAGAAGGTATTCGAGACAACCCACAATTGAAAACCCTTAATTAATTAGGGACTTTCGGTTGTTCCACTCAAACCAATCGAATCCTAAAACCTTTTGGGTTTTTTCGATTTTCTACAATTCATTGCTTGACGGTTGTAGTCTTGGTGTTCTACCTAGCTTGACGTAACATAAACCTTTCCTAAGGTTATTGGTTAAAGGTGATGCAAGAATTAGGTTTATACTACAAACCCTAATTAGGATTCTTGGGAAAACTCCCAATATGTCTTGACTAAATTTCTTTAATTTGTTAATAACTTATGAAGCATACTATTAGAAAACTCGAGATAAGAATTTAAAATATGTTTTTATAGTCTCTCTATTAAGAAAAATTTATTGTTGCTTAAATACTTTGTATTTAGAGAATTGTCTTTACTTAGAAAAATAAGCGGGAGTTAATAAACAAATCTTGAAGATATTCAAGAGCAAAATACATAACCTTCTAAAAACCACTTGTTTATGTCATATTTTGGTTAAGCATGAAAATGTCAAACCAAAGTAAATGTTACTCTCATTCATAAATCTGCCAAGATACCTCATCACTTGATTGATATTTTAATATCAATGTTGAGGAGTATAAGTTAGGAGATGTTTGGAATCCACTAACTGCTAAGATAAAATATCATATCTTGAATATGATGAATGTCTTAAAACTATGAATGATAATATGTAGTCCTTAAGAGGGAAAATCTGTCATTTTAAATTGATTGATATTTCGCCTAATTATAAACCTATGAGGATGGAATGAGTTTCTTTTGAAGAAAGACTCACAAGGACAAAATGGTATACATAATTAATGCATGGATAATAATAGGAAGCTTTTAATTATACTCAAGCAATTGCCTATGATTAAATCATTCTTCCCCAAGTGCATTGAATAAATAAAGATAATTAATTGTCATACATGTTTCCGTGGATATGGAATATGTTAATTAAACTTTATAGTTCTCCTTTATGATTTCCTTTTAGCGATGATGGTGTATAATCAAAAGGATTATGAGTCTATAAAATCTTCATTGAGTAAACAAGATAAATAATTCAAGTATGGATTATACCATGCATCTAGGAGCTAAATCTAAAATTTAATTACCATATGATTTTGTTTAAATTTAGATAGTTTTGAGTACACTTAACATTAAGTGGGAGGACTATGTTTTTCCTTTAAGATTCATATGTTGCATAACATATTGAAGATATCTTTCGATCTAAGCTAGATGATAATCCTTAATATTGGAATGAAACTTCATTTGAGAATTTATAAAATAAAACAAATGATTTTGGAATAAATGTTTATTGAAATAAGCATATGTGGTAATTAAGTCTAACACAATGCAATACATCATTGAAACAAGTCTTGAATGATATATTTCACTTGACATAATTTATTACATGAATGGAAATCTTATGTTTTTAACAAAGGATTCATTATGTATATATTATATTGTGTATATGACTTTTTGTCACTTTTGCACAAGAGCAAAGTGAGATGACAACAACAATATCTAATTGAGAGTATTTAGATGATTGTTAATACAAATGTTTACGAATTATAAAGCATAGTGTTGTATGTGTACACTGATGCTAGAGGATAATCAATTCTAGTAAAGTGAGATTTTGTTATTGATGATAAATCTGCTAAACTAGATGTGCTCACAATGGGCATTGTTGCATTATACATTAAGGAATAAGAATACTTTACATTATAAGAAACTGTAAAGATGACTGTCAGTATATCATTGATTTTAAATACCTTATACAAGGTATGACGATATCCTCATACTATGACACTTGCAATAGTATGATCATATAGGATAAGACACTCATCTTGTTTTTCAAATCTTTTACAATTTGTGAAATTTGAAACAAATATTCGGTAAGTTTACTTAGATGACTATTTAGCATTCTTGTAAAAAAAAGTTGAAAATGTTGGAAACATTTGACTTCAACTTGCTAAATTAGTTTCATGCAATCTATTTTAGTATTTGGATAATTGAGATGGTAAGACAATTATTATTTTCTGATGAATAAAGATACTTAGTATTTGTTTTCATTCATATAATTGTTTGTCCTGTATTTATATGTTTAATCCTTGAATATTTGATTATTCTAAATATGTCCATTGTCGGTTAGAAATATGGGACTATTGTCTATATTAAGACAAATGTGAGTGTTGGTTATATTCTTTGAATATATGGATGGTTCCCATCAAACTCATGTGTTATTCATAAGGGATGCATATTGGACACCCCGAACTTTCAAATCGTTACTTTTGGATCCTTGTCATGAGTAACATTTTGAAAATTGTGATTAAGTCGTCCTTAGACTTGAGATGCAAACAAGTTTGTGCATGTGTGAATATCACTTATTGATTATATGTTAAACGCTATCTTGCAAGCGGTAGTTATAAAGGCTATAATTGGAAGTGTTGTGAAGCAGCGATCCACAAACACTTGCAGTCAAAGTAGAATTTGTTCCTCCACTTGATATAGTGCAGATTAGTACCACTGGGCCCTTTCTAGAATCAGATAATTGTGTGGACGCACCCAAAGAGTAAATCAAGATGATACTTGTTTACATTTGGTATATCTGAATTAACTTCTATAACGAGAAACTAAAAGTTAAACTATATGGAATAAGTTAGGATCCATATCCATGGTTTAACGGTACTAGTAACAAAGGAATGATTACTAGCAAGTCAGATAATCGTATGCTATATATACTTTTTAGATATTCTTCTTGAAACTATACCTCAATCATTTCCGGTTATAATAAAGTGTTGCTAGATACTTTATTATGGACGTACTATGTCTTAAACTCTCACAAGTGGGAGTTGTTGGGATATGCGATCGTTTAGCCATCGGAAGTGCGTGAGCCTATCGGGGGCACACACGAATACACGAAGAGTACGTTTATTATATATTTCATATATATAACTCGTTTATATTTATTAAATATATAATATGTTTCACGATATAATTATTTAACGTTTGTTAGTTTAGCCGCTAGACGTTATAAACTAATCATTAAATGTTAAATATAAAAGAGAATGACTTAAAAGTCGATAAGCAAAACCCTTGTCCTTTCTCCCTTGTTGGCATATTTAGAAAGAACTAGAAGGGGGTCTTGTTGGGAATAAAATGTAGCCAGTACACTTGGACAGTGACAAGAGAAATCAGGACGTTGATAAGAAGAAATCAAGCGTTGACAGGACAAGCGTTGACAGGAAGAAGTCAAACGTTGATAAGATGAAGTCAAGCACTGATAGAAGACTTAGTCTACATGTATTATGTTTCTAGTAAAGATATGATCGACAATGTATTTCTTATGTTTATCTTTACCTAAAATAGCTGATTTGTAGACTCATGTACAAGGCTCCTTAATCTATAAAAGGAGGCCTTTAGGTTTATGTTTGATATACATTTTCACACTTTCATTGTACGCAAGTTTGTTTTATTAATCAAAGTGAAAGTTTAGTTTACATTGATTGTGTGTTCTTGTTTGAGTATTAATCCCGCATAATACTTAAATTGTTTTATACACAACAAAGTTTCTCTAAGTGTTTAACTTGATTTAATCTCGTTTACACAAGCTAAATCGATCTAAGTTTGGGATCAACAAGTGGTATCAGAGCTTGTTGAGAAACTTTGATCTAAAGAACATAAAAACCCTAAATCGCCAAAAACCCTACCCCCAGAGTTAAACTCCTCCTCCTCCTCAACCCCCAACATCAAGATTCCCATGCTAGACCCAGAAAATTTTGAGTTCTGGAAGTTTAACTTTGAACAGTATCTTCAAATCCATGACTACACCCTATGGGAAATTATTGAATATGGAAACACATTCAATAAAGCTCAAAAGATTGCAGCTTCCATCTTACAAAGAACAAATGTTCAAGGCTCTACTGAAGACGATCGAAAAGAAAAACCTGAAGATGGTAGAGCTGTCTCAACTGAGGACATAGTAAAGAGAAGGAATGACATGAAAACCCTAAGCATTCTCAAACTCTCTTTGGGACAAGCAAATCAGCACAAATATAGAAGCTATGAGTCTGCAAAAGATCTTTGGGCAGCCCTTGAAGTTGGTTATAGTGGTAATGCTGATACTATACAAGAGAAAAAGAAGCAACTCTTGCATGAGTATGCTGTTTTTAAAGCTCAACCCAATGAAAAGCTAAGTGGAGTGAGAAGCAGACTTCTTGACATCACAAGCAAGTTGTCCTTTATGGGAACAATGCTTGGTGCTGTTGATATCATCACCACTTTTCTTAAAAGTCTTGGTGATGCATGGAAGATTGAAGCAAGGTCTATAATTGCTAATAATACTCACAAAAGTTCTACTTTTGATGATGTTTACAATAAACTGAGGCTAGTAGAGAATGAAACTCTTTTGGATCAAGGAAGCAAGTCTACCAATGGAAATATGGCCTTCTTCTCACATAGTGAAGGTTAATTTGATCAAAAGGAGTCATACATGCACCCCGTTACTGGATCAACTTGTGTCAACGCTGGATCAAGCCTTGTCAACGCCTCACAATCAGACGCTGACACATACAATGTTGACTCTCTAAGAGTCAAGCCTGCTGGTATTGATCTAGATACTGTTTGTGCATACATTGCTTCATTACCCAATGGTTCAGTGATTACATATGAGGACCTTGAGCAAATTAGTGATGAGCATTTGGAGGAGATGGGCATAAAGTGGAATATGGCTCTTGCAAGTATAAGAGCAAACAGATGGAATCGAAGATTCAAGAAGAAGATGACTTTTAATGCTAAGGACACTGCTGGATTTGATAAATCCAAGGTTGAGTGTTATAATTGTCATCGAATGGGACACTTTATGACAAAATGCAGATCTCCAAGAAGATCTGATGCTGGAAAACCCTCAAGCCAAATAATCAAGGCTCAGGATTCCAAAGCTATGGTTGCCATGCAAGATATTGATGGTGTTGGATGGGATTAGAGCTATTTGGCCAAGGATGAGGAAGAGAACAAACTTTGGTTGTAGAAAAGGAAGAAGAAGAGCATGTTCACTATGCCCTCATGACACACTCTTCATCTTCATCAGACAATGAGGTATATGATGATGCATTTTGTAGTAAGGGTTTTCGTCTAAACACTAAAAAACTTAACAAAGAAGTCTTAAAATTGACAACGGATGTGGTTAATGAAAGATGCAAGTTATCTAACTATCAACTTGCTCTTACTCAAACTGAAAAGACTGTAGCTGAGTATAAGAAAATGGAGTTTGACCTAAAAGATCAAATCAATATTTTAAATCATGATTTAAATGCTAATGTTGAGGTTAGAAACATCATGGAAAGAGCCAATAGTGCTTTACATGCTAAGTTAGATGAGGCTATCAAAAGCAAAGATAATGTAGATCTTAAAATTCAGAGATTTGATAAAGCTTCACAAACCCCTAGAAAAATGTGTCAGTGAACAAAGGAATTCTAGGGATATGACTGGGATTGGGATGAAAGAGTATGCTGGTGTTCCACCACCTGCTGGGAACTTTTATGGTGTTCCTAGAAAAGACTTGTCTTGGACTGGTATACCAGAACTCCAAGAAGAGGAATTTATTCCTCCAACAAGAGTTCTTACCCCAGTAGAGGAATACAAGCAGAAGTTGACTGATTTGGACCAATGGAAGAAAGCCAACCCTACCTTGTTTGTTAAGGGTGGCATGCTTAGTGACAGCCCAAACGAGTCTACACCTATCAAAGTGACAAACCCAACCACTGGCAAGACTATTGACCTTGGCTTAAACGTTGATAGAAAACCTAGTATTAAATATGTAGAAATGTATAGAAAACCTAGGTCACCAAAAAGCCAAATTAGTGATAATGGGACAGGTTTCTTTCTTCTAGACCTAGAGCTATGTCTAGAAAAGCCTGTTATACTTGTGGAAGTTTTTCACATTTAGCCTATAAGTGTGTCAATGATTCAAAGGTCAACGCTGATAAAAAGTCAAACACTGTCAAACCCAAACCTTTTGTCCAGCAAAGTCCACAAGTTGTTAGACTAGCCCTATTCTTTACTAAAGGGTCTAATACTCATGGACAAAGACCTTTTCAGAAGACCAATACATGGTCTAACAAACAATGGGTTCCTGTAGCAAACCCTAGGTTCAACGCTGATAAGGGTAATTTTAGCGTTGACAAGAACAAATTAAACACTGACAGACCAAATAATGGTAAATAATTGCAACCAAAGGGAAAGGGGTCTAAAGCTTCTTCTAGCTTGACATGGAGACCTAAGCAAGACCAAAACCCTAATTCAGATGGAATTTCTATGACCTGTAACAGATTTCATTATATTTCAAAGGTCATAACAAAACCAATTGGGGTTAACTGGGTGTTTAATCCAATAAGGGATGAACAAGGGGTTGTCATAAGGACTAGGTTTGTTCTTGTTGAACAACCAAATGAATCCAAGTCTGCTCAGGCTTGGGTTCCCAAAGAAAACTAATTTGTTTTCTTTATGTGCAGGGCATTCAAAAGCAGGTTAATGATTATGGCTATTGGGATAGTGGATGCTCTAGGCACATGACGGGGAAGGAAGATTATCTGACAAATTTTATCCCCATTAAAGATGGTGACAAAGTGTACTTTGGAGGTGGATATGGGACTATCACAGGCAAACGCACTCTTCTCACCAACAATTTGTGTTTTGAAAACGTGTTTCTGGTAAAAGAACTTGACTATAATCTGTTTAGTGTATCATAGGTTTGTGATAACAAAATAAGGTTCTTTTCACTGATACTGATTGCTTGGTGTTGAGCAAAGATTTTAAAATACCTGCTGAGAAATTTATTGATTATAGAACACCTAGGCATAAGGACATTTATAATGTGAATCTTAATGGAAAGGATGAATAATAATTTGTCATGTCTATATGCTAAGGCTTCAGTTGATGAGAGTAATCTTTGGCACAAGAAGATTAGGGCACATTAATTTTAAAAATATAAATAGACTTGTGAGACATGGTTTAGTTGATGGTTTGCCTGAAAAGGCTTTCCACAATGACCATTCTTGTGTTGCATGTCTTAAAGGCAAACAACACAAGGTCTCATTTAAGTCTAAACAAGTGTACTCCAGTTCTAAACCACTTCACTTGCTGCATATGGACTTGTTTGGTCCAACTAATATAGAAAGCTTAAATGGTAAATCCTACTGTTTTGTCATCACTGATGATTTTTCTAGATTTACTCGGACTTTCTTTTTAGCTTTGAAAAGTGACACTGCTGATACTTTGATTAACTTCATTACCTAAATTGAAAAGAAGTCTGGTAATGAGGTTAAGATGCTTAGAAGTGACAATGGTGGTGAGTTTAGAAATAAGTTATTAGATGACTTTTGTGCCAAGAAAGGGATTACTAGACAGTTTAGTGTAGCTAGAACCCCACAACAAAATGGGGTAGCTGAGAGAAAGAATAGAACCCTCATAGAAGCAGCCAGGACTAGGTTGGCTGATGCTCACTTTCCCATTGCTTTTTGGGCTGAGGCTGTGAATACAACTTGTTATGTTCAGAATAGGGCATTAGTCAACAAGATTCATAACAAAACACCTTATGAGTTACTTTGGGGCAGGAAACCTAATATTGGTTTTCTTAAACCTTTTGGATGTCATGTAGTTGTGTTGAACACTAGTGATGCCTTAGGTAAGTTTAGTGCTAATGGTGATGAAGGCTACTTCATGGGTTATTCTGTGCAGAGTAGAGGATATAGAGTTTACTTTAAGAAAGAAAAACGTATACTTGAAAAAGTACATGTTAGGTTTTTAGAAAGTAAACCTAGTGATCCTGAAAGTGGTCCAAATTGGTTATTTGACTTGGAACCTCTATATAGGACATTGAATTATATGCCTGTTACTAACCCAAACATTATGAAGGTAATTTAAAATGTTGTGGAAGAACCAATTGCTGATGTTTCAGGTAAACATGTTGATGAAGAGGTTGGATCACAAGCAGACAAATCAGCACCCATACTTGAGTATGTTACCATTCCCATATAGACAGATGCATTTGCTGCTGCTGTTGCTGCTGGAAAGGAAAAAGGTGGTCCCCAAGTATCACAAGCTGAAAATATGCATGATCTTTCAGGCGCTGACAAAGGAAATTCTGGCACTGACAAGACAAATTCATACGTTGATGGCTCAAACGTTGACATCTTTGGCTCAGGCGTTGACAGATCTTTTGACCATCTTTTCTCTTCCAATAATTTTGAACAAGGTGAACCTTCAAACAGAAATGGAGAGGTTCATTCAGATGATGATGGAAGAGAGTCTGAGGAGGATATTGGTAACATGGAAGATGAGATTGAGGATAATACACTTATTTAAGGAGGAGTGCTTACTTCTACAATAAAAAATCATCCTCCTTCTCTAATTATTGGTGATGTAATGACTCCTGTGCAAACTAGAAGGTCTCATAAGAATCTTGGAGGATTTATTGCCAATATTCACAAGAAGGTTGATACCCCTCTTGTTCAAGCATGTTTGTTTGCATGTTTTCTGTCACAACAGGAACCCAAGAAGATTTTTGATGCTCTCAAAGAACCAAGTTGGGTGGAAGCAATACAGGATGAGCTTCACCAATTTGCTATCCAGGATGTTTGGGAGTTGGTTGATTGTCCTAGACATGTCAGACCTATTGGGACAAGATGGGTTCTTAGGAACAAAAAGGATGAAAGAGGCATTGTGGTCAGAAACAAGGCACGTTTAGTGGCTCAAGGATATACACAAGAGGAAGGGATAGACTATGAGGAGGTCTTTGCACCTGTTGCAAGGATTGGGGCTATAAGGATTTTTCTAGCCTATGCTTCCTGCATGGGATTTACAGTCTATCAAATGGATGTGAAGAGTGCTTTTCTTTATGGCACAATTGTATAAGAGGTTTATGTAATGCAGCCTCCTGGTTTTAAAGATTCAGAACATCCAGACAAGGTGTATAGAGTGAAGAAAGCTATGTATGGACTTCATCAAGCCCGAAGAGCATGGTATGGCACATTGTCCACCTATCTGGTGGAAAATAGATTCAAAAGGGGAACCATAGACCAGACCTTGTTTACAAAGAAGACTGGTAAGGATTTATTACTTGTAAAGGTCTGTGTGGATGATATCATCTTTGGCTCTTCTAGTCCAAAGATGAGTGAAGACTTTTCCAAGCTTATGACAGACAAGTTCAAGATGAGTGCAATGGGGGAGATGAACTTCTTTCTAGGGTTACAAGTACAGCAGAAAGAAGATGGTATCTTCATCTCTCAAGATAAATATGTAGCAGAAATCTTGAAGAAGTTTGGCTTTTCTTCACATGAGAAAAGGGCTAGCACACCTATGGATAGGGAACACCCTTGGGGAAAAGTTGGAGATGGAAAAAAGGTGGATGTCAGGCATTGTAGGTCAATGATTGGTTCATTGATGTATCTCACAGCTTCAAGACCTGACATTATGTTTGCTGTGTGTGCATGTGCATGCCATCAAGTGACTCCCAAAGAGTGTCATATTCATGCTGTCAATAGGATCTTTAGATACCTTAGGTGTTATTCAGACTTGGGATTATGATATCAAAAAGATTCCCTATTGGAGCTTATTGCATATTCAGACAGTGATTATGGTGGTGACAAATTTGACAGAAAATCCACAACTGGTGGATGCCAGTTTCTTGGGAGTAGATTGATCTCTTGGCAATGCAAGAAACAAACAGTGGTGGCCAATTCTACAACTGAAGCAGAGTATGTTGCTGCAGCTGCTTGTTGTGGACAAGTTTTATGGATTCAGAACCAGCTGTTGGATTATGGGTATAATTTCATGCATACCAAGATTTTTGTGGACAATAACAGTACTTTATGCATTATTAAAAATCTTGTACATCATTCTAAAACAAAACACATAGAAATTAGACATCATTTTATAAGAGATTGTTTTGAAAAAGGTTTAATACAACCAGATAGGGTTGACACAAAAGAAAATGTGTCTAATTTATTAACTAAACCTTTTGATACTGGAAGATTTCAATACTTGGTAACAAGTGTTGGAATGATCAATCTCACTTAATATGTGTTTTGGGTTTTTCTTGTAAAAGTATGTATAGGATATGCATTGTTATTGGTCTTTATGTGAAATTAGATTTTCCACTTGATTGTCTAACGTTGACAAAGGTTATCTTAACGCTGATAAGTGTTATCGTGACGTTGTCAGCAACATGTTAGTTTTGTGGTTTTTTATCTAATCATGCAGGCGTCGTTAGCATTGTACCATTGGATACAGAGTTGCTTATGGATCCTTGGAGCATTATTGAAGCATGTTTCAATTTATGGATGATGGTTGGAACATTTATATTCCTATCTTGACATAAATTTTTATTTACATGCATATTATTTGGCAACTTATGTATCATAGTTTAAGGGGAGGTTTAGGAACCTTTTAGGGCCTTTTGGGTATTCTTTTAATACTCTTATCACAATTCTAGATTGTGTTCACTGGTGAGTATGAATTAGTTTACTAACTCATGAGGCACTGTAGCATGCAAAGTTGATATGCTACCTGTGATGCCAAGACTTTTTGGCCTAGAATTGGGTGTGGTCTGTTGGGAGACTTGGGTATGATTTATATTGGGCTTACCTGAGAAGTTACAAGGGATTTTATGAGATAACTTCACTTATAAGAACTTTGGTTAGCAAGGGACACTAGAGGACTGTTATGTCTATCTTTCATAAGTAAGTGTGCATGATTGGACAGTGCTTGCCACCCTATAGTAATTTTCAGATTATAGGTTATCTTCACTAGGATAAATCACCTTGTTAAGGTCCTTTTTCATTTTTATTATTTTTATTTTTGGACGTTGACAGATATATTTCCAAACGTTGTTATGACCAATTTAGACGTTGACATGGCTTTTTCCAACGTTGACAAGAATATAGCCGTTGGGCATTGATAGGTTATTTTTGACCGTCGACACTCATTGGGTCCTACCCAGTTGTTATTTTTGACGAAAATTGGGGCCGCAATTTTGGGAGTTGATAACTTTTAATTAATGCACAAGATAACTTATTTTCTTTTCAATATTTTCATCATTATATTTTGAAAATAATTGCCTCATTTTTGACCAATCACATGTGCCTATCTCTACTATAAATTTGGCTCCTTCTTTTTAAACAGGGTAATCTCATATTCTTGTCTAACAACTTTTCTCCTATATTTCATCTTTCATAACCTTTCACAAAAATCTTTCTACATCAATGGCGCCTAAGTTTAAACCGAGTGACTTGGTATTGGGATTCAGAAGTCAGCATAATATGGTTGCTTATTTGGAGGTTGATGATACTCTGTTTCCTCAATACACCCAGATGGTGGCGTATTTGAATGAATCTCCACTTAGGTATGCACTTTCTCATGCTCCTCTCATTCCTGTCACTAAGACCTCATCCATGCCCTATGACTCTATTTTGGGAGGTCAAATACCCATTCTAGAGGAGGGCAGATTGGAACCATACACAATTTTGGAATTGACGGCTGTCTGCATTAGCTTGCAAAGGCAAAATGCAGACCTGGTACATACTGTCAACACACAAGGCCTTGAACTCAAGCAATTGAGGGAGAGGATTGTTCTTTTGGAAGATGCTAATAATAGGCGTGGTATGGAGGATTCTTCCAAAGGGGAGGATGAGCAGGTACATGTGAGTGACAAAGGCTCACATGATGGAGAATCTTTGGGTGTGGCTGAAGATCTTACAGAATTAAAGAAGCAACCAGGTTTTGATGTCTCTTTGGTTACTCCTACAAATTTGAACTTATCCTTTACAACAACGATGGAGAAGTTCACAAGAAGCGCTGACAAGAGTAATGTGAGTGTTGACAAGTAGATTTTAAACGCTGACACACCAAGCGCTGACAAGAGTAAGTTGGGTGTTGACACACAGGTTTTGAACGTTGACAGACCTGCATATAGATGTATTCCAGTCATCAGCTATCATCAAGTAAGTGTCTTCACAGGTACCTTCATCATCTTTACCCATCACTGGTCCATTAGATAAGGGTAAAGGAATCATGGTAGAATCAGAGGTTCCAAAGGATGGAGGACATGTACAATTTGATTCAATGTTGGTTGCACAACTTATGGAACAAGAAATGAAGAAGGTTGTTGAATCACCATTTGTGGTTACTTTTGAGGAGCAATAAGGAAGTAATGATGAAAGAACAGATTCAAGTGTTATGATAATTGAAGAACTAGAAAGACTTGAATATGGTGATGAGTTGGCAAGGGAGAAACTTGCAGAGTTGAAGTTGAAAGTAGATTATGATATGCCAGAAGTTTCCCAGATGTACCATGCTTGGGAGAATAAGGTTATGGAGAATCCAGATATGACAATTTCAGATCAAATTTGGGGTTTGGAGTTTCTGCTAAGAGTTCAAAGAGATTGAAAGGTAATTATGAAGTATAATGCTAGCAAAGTTTTCTCACAGTTGAAGAGAGATAGAAGGGAGCTTTATTATATGTTGCTCAGATGTCATCAAGGAGGATGGACTTTTTAGAAGTTGAAGGGATTGTCCTTTGAAGATTTGGAGTATAAGGCTTATCCTATTTGGGCAAGAGTGCAAGAAATGAACACTATCAGACTTCTTTCAGATGAAAGGAAAGAAGAACTTGCAGAAGAGATGGTGATTCAAAAGGATATGATTGTTCCAAGGACATTGAAGAAGGGAGTTCCACTTGAGTTCCCTTCAGATTTGAATAAAGTGAATCCCAGTGAAGCTATTATTAGAAAGAGTATTAATCTCTCACCCATGGAAGCTTCAGATATGGTAAAAGTATTACCTCATGATGCCAGAAACCCTATCATTAGCTATTAAGAAGATGCAAGTGGGTTTTGGATGATTGGTAGATATGGGAAAGAGGTACACACTTTTACTACTCTTATGTCTTTGTTTGCAAGTATGGATAGGGAAGACTTGGCAGACCTTTGGAGGTTATTGCTGGCCAAGTATGAGACTGAAGCACCTACTTCAGTCAATGGAATAAAGCTTTGGTCAACATTCAAGAGAATGTGTACACCTGAAGAAGAAGATCCAGTTTGGAAGGATCTTGAGGATGATATTAGTGGACTTCAATGGCGTCTATATTCAGCAGCTGGTGTGTATCATTTGAGCTCTACAAAGTTTTCTGAATATCCTCTTGTAGATGCTGAGTATCCTATGTCCAAAGAAGTTTTGGAAAAGATGAAGACAACATAGCTGGAGATTGACTACTCAAGTGACGTGGCTAAAGATTTGATTAGATATGTTTATTACCAGTTTGATAAGATTTGTAAGAATCCTCCTAGTTCTTAGTTTTTATTCAGAAACTTGATTACTAGAGTAGATATCAAGTTTAAGGGAGGATTGTTGGGAATAAAATGTAGCGAGTACACTTGGACACTGACAAGAGAAATCGGGACGTTGATAAGAAGAAATCAAGCGTTGACAGGACAAACATTGACAGGAAGAAGTCAAGCGTTGATAAGATGAAGTCAAGCACTGATAGAAGACTTAGTCTACACGTATTATGTTTCTAGTAAATATATGATCGACAATGTATTTCTTATGTTTATCTTTACCTAAAATAGCTGATTTGTAGACTCTTGTACAAGGCTCCTTAATCTATAAAAGGAGGCCTTTAGGTTGATGTTTGATATACGTTTTGACACTTTCATTGTACGCAAGTTTGTTTTATTAATCAAAGTGAAAGTTTGGTTTACATTGATTGTATGTTCTTGTTTGAGTATTAATTCCGCATAATACTTAAAATGTTTTATACACAACAAAGTTTCTCTAAGTGTTTAACTTGATTTAATCTCGTTTACACAAGCTAAATCGATCTAAGTTTGAGATCAACAAGATGTGTGGTTTTTTTAAAAGTCTTGGAGTAAAATAGAATGACTTGGAGTAGGGAAGAAGTTTTTTTATTAGGGTTAAGGTGCTATATAAACACCCTTTAATCCCTTACGATTCTTGATCATCCGTCCCATTCGTTTATACCAGAATTTTATTCGTCTTATACAAAATTACATTTGACATTCTCGTAAACCTTATTGGTTCTCTGCTTGTTCCATAGAATCAATAAGTAGCATAAACCATTAAATTGGTCTTTTGTCCTTCTCGTTGGCAATAACCAACATTATAAACTATTGTTTTAGTTTATGCTATTTTCTCCTTCCTTTTAACAATTCGAATGTAATATTTATAAAAGTATTCGAATTAGTTATTAAAGCAAGATCTATACAATTGTTGCTTGGTCATCGTGAAACAATAACTAGCATCGTAACGTGCTCGTGTGACGTGTAGTTTGAGCAACCATAGAGACGACAACTTAGACGTTAAAGTTCAAGATCAAGATTGATACCAGCGTTTTCATTGGGTTCGGATTTAAGTTCTCAGAATCTTCTCGAATTGATCTAGGCTCTAAGTGGAATGATTTGTTCTTGGTTAATAAAAGGTGTTGGTTTGTTTATCTATTTTAAACTAATGACAAATAAGTAAGTGTCGAAGAGTAGAATTAAAGATTTAAAAGATTAAACTAAAAAGACGAGTTTAAAGATAAATGCTTGAAAACTTAAAGATTATATTAGAAAAATAAATGAATACTCAATAAAAACTAACACTTGGAAAACTTTGTAAAGAAAATGAACTTAGTCGGAAAATACTAAAATAAAGTAAAATCGGAATAACTAGAAAAATGTACTAATCGGAATAAATGAAAAAGAGGCAAATCGGAATGCTACAAACAGGTCACAATCGGAATACTCAAAAATGAAACAATCGGAATATGGGAGAAAGAATTTAATCGGAATACAATAAAAACACCCAATCGGAATAACTAGAAAATGAAGCAATCGGAATATCTAAAGACATGCAGATCGGAATATGGCAACAAGTGTCAATCGGAATACTGGAAATAAATATTCAAATCGGAATGCCCAAAATTAAACTACAATCAGAATATCCTAAACCCTTTTCCGATCACACGATCGGAATGAGGGTGTTGTCTGCTCGGAATGAATAGATCGGAAAGGGGTTTATAACCCTTTCCGATATCCCTTTGATTTGAAACTTATGCTAGGGCAATAAGCTATTGGAATAAGCTAAAACCCAAAACTAGCTCGAATCCAATATTAAGCTGGTCAACTAAGCACTAAAAACAACTTTTCTAACTTTAAATAAGCAAACTTATAAATCAAATAATAAAAAGATAAACTTTTTAAGAAAACTTATAAAAAGTAAATAAGCAAAACTAACAAATAAGCCAATAAGCACAAGGATCTCAAAGCTTATTTGTGTAGAAACTTAGGAAAACATAAAAAGATAACTTTTTAAGCACAAAATCATTGATGAACAAAACGGATCATACGAGATTTGTACCAAAATCAATCAAAATCAAAGAAAGGAAGGATGAGATTAAAGATTAAAAGCTTGAAACTAAACTTGATTAATGAAAAATAATACAAAGGTTTGATCTTGAAATAGAAAAAGATGAAGTCTAGTGAGAGAAAGTTTAGAACATTCTCTCTCTAAAACTAGAGAGAATGAAAAACTAAAAACTAACTAAAACTAACTAAGTGTTTCAAATTTGTGAAGTAAAGTCTTATTTATAGGCAAGTCTTGTGGGCTTTGTGAATGGGCTTGGTTTTGGGCTTCTTTTCTTCTTTCTTCTTTAGTCTTCACGCTTCCTTAAATAAACGTTTCCGACTTTGGATTTTTAGAAGTGTCGGTGAATAATTCCAACTCGTCTTATAATCTTTTGTTTAATAGACTCGAGTTCTTTGACGTATATGAATCTTCCATCTTTGGCTCTATTCTTCGATAAATCTTCAAATAGGCACAATGACTTCAAATCTTTTGCATCTCTTGGACAGTAGACTTCGTCTTGAGTATTTTTCCTCGATAAAACCCGTGCAATCCCATGTTTTCTTCAATATTCATCCAGTTGACTCTGAAAACACCATAAACACAAAAACCACGCATAATTCCAAACAAATGATAATAAACACGTGTTTTGGTCTTATTTTAGCCAGAAATAAGTGGTAAAAGGATGGGTGTTTTCACACCTATCAAATCCCCTACACTTAACCATTGCCATGCCCTCATGCAATGCTTAGTGACAAAGCACATTTACACTTTCTCATAATCAATCAACCTTGGCCTTATTAATATACTACTAAACAAAAATGAAAGTACTAATAGAAATTAAAACTTTAAAGTAAACAAAAGGATGGAAATAACTTGCAAAGAGATCAAGGACTTACATTAGGGCTTTGGTGCTGCGAAGATTTATCACCCTCAAGTTTCACGTTCCCCAAACTAAGCTTAAAAACGAGATCATTGTTATTATAAGTTAGCAAATCAAACACTTACACACATGGCTTAATTAAATGCTTAAACTCCCTTATTCCTAGGTGTATCTCTTATATTTTATTTTTGTCTTAGAATGATCATGAAGATGCATTTTTGGACTTATTTCGATAGTTTATTTAGGCTGAAAGCAAAGTAGGACGATTTGATCAATAGTTAGCTAAAGGACAAAATCTCTTAAAACTGCTTCTCGGGATATCAAAAAGTTCATAACTTGGCATAACTCGGTTCACGATTTGAGACCTTTCTCGGGCCGATATTTGGCATGTACTTCATACTTCATATCTTGAGAGACGTTCTTGAGATAATGGTCTTCTCATCGTTAATAGAGTTTCTTCACTTGGAGACTTTTGAGGGGTACTCCAACTTTGTTGACCACGACTTCATGATTATTCTTCAATCTCTAATTGGGATTTTGAGATACAGTGATCCGCCTCCTTTTTGGACTTGGATCTATTTATCCTCATACCTTGTTAGGGTCTTTTCGGATAGACTTCTCCATGATCTTTATGGGAGTTGATTGCTTTTCGTCGTGAGTCTTGATCCTTCATATTGATTTTGAGAATAATGCTTTTCACATCACTTTGGATCTTCAGTAATAAAATTGAATCCTCATGCCTTGTTAGGGCCTTTTCGGACTCGCCAATCTTCGCGCCCCGCTTCATAAGTTATGCCTTGGCTATGAACTCTTATCATTATCGAGCAACTTTTAAATGATTTTGGGCTAGAAGCTAAGTAACTTTTCAAATCGTACGACCTTACTTATTGCAGATAAATTAATAGCAAGTGATGGGAGAATAGGCAGATAATTACACCAAGTGAGCTTGTGCAAGAATACCGACTTATAATTGACTCTATCATTTCTCGTTCTCCATAATTTAAAATCTCAAGTAATGAGACTCGTGGATGCTTAGCCTAATAAACCAATTAAGGTCTACATGGTTAAGGATACTAGCTAGAATAAACTTGAATAAGTCTATTCGGGTTGAGTCAAAATAATCGCAACGGGCCTAATATGTCAAAGACTTCTAAACTAGCTACACCACTTTATTAATATTTTTGACTTTATTGCGGGGTATATACATATGAAAGCAACGATAAAAATTTAAAATTACGACTAAATGGCCAAAGTTAATAAAAAATTTGAAAAATGTTGAAAAATATGATTTTCCGGTTAAATGAAGGCATTTTCATGGAAAAGTCCACTTAAAACTTCGATAGAATTCCCCCTACACTTAAGATAAACATTGTCCTCAATGTTTAAGCATGTGGGAAAAGTCTCCCCTACACTTATGACATTGTGCACGTTGGTTAACTCAAGTTAAGGAAGAGACGACTAAAGTGATCAATTTCAAATGTGAGTATGAAGAAAATTGAATCACGATAGTTGAGAGATAGAACCGGGTTTCAGATAACACGGGAGCAAGGTTCTTAGAGATTCCAAGAGTGCACTTATCCCTGTAACCACATCACCACACAAATACAAACACCTATATAGGTCCCCCTACACTTAGGAGGTTAAAACAGAAAAGGATAGATACTCGGGTTGCCTCCCGAGGAGCGCTTGTTTTTGATAACCGAGTCACGAGCCTGACTCGACCCAAAATTAGTTCATGGGGAACGTGGTGAGGGATGGAATCATCTCCTGAGAGATGTCCTCACCAAAGTACAACTTCACTCGTTGGCCATTCACCTTAAAATTAGGTCCATTAGGTTGAGCGAGCTCGAGAGTACCATAAGGAAAAATTTGGGCAATGGTGAATGGGCCGGACCAACGAGATTTCAGCTTGCCCGAAAAGATTTTCAACCGAGAGTTAAAGAGTAAAACTTTGTCTCCAACTTGGAACTCTCGGTTCTTAATCTTTGAGTCGTGAATGAGCTTAGTCTTCTCCTTATAGATCAAAGAATTTTCATAAGCCTCATTACGGAGTTCATTCAGCTCATTGAGTTGGATCTTGCGTAGGTCACTGGCTTTGTTGATATCAAAGTTAGCCCACTTCAAGGCCCAGTAAGCCTTGTGCTCCAACTCAATGGGGAGGTGGCATGCTTTCCCGTACACGAGACGATATGGTGTACAACCAATCGGAGTCTTGTATGCAGTACGAAAAGCCCACAAAGCATCATCAAGTTTATCAGCCCATGAGGCACGATGCTCTCCCACGGTTCTTTCGAGAATTCGCTTTAATGCTCGGTTAGATATTTTAGCCTAGCCATTAGTTTGTGGGTGGTAGGCGGTGGAAAGATGATGATTTACACCATACTTAGCCATGACTCTTGCAAATTGGTCATTGCAAAAATGAGTCCCGCGATCACTAATAATGGCACGAGGCACACCGAATCTAGCGAACAGCGATTTCAAAAAGTTACAAACCACCCTTGCGTCATTAGTGGGTAAAGCTTTGGCTTCAACCCACTTTGAAACGTAGTCAACGGCTACAAGGATGTATTTGTTTCCTTTAGAGGAAGGGAATGGCCCCATAAAGTCGATACCCCAAACATCAAAGATTTCACATTCTTGAATGAAATTCTGAGGCATCTCGTCTTTATGTGTGATCTTGCCTTGTTTTTGGCAAGCATCACAATGTTTAACCATCTCGTGAGCGTCACGATAGATGGTGGGCCAATAAAATCCCGAGTCGAACACTTTTTTGGCGGTGTAGTTGGGACCAAAGTGACCACAGCGTCAAGGATTTCTAAAGCTGCTGGTCCATCAACACATCGGCGAATAATCAAGTCGGCAAATTGTTTGAATAGATACGGGTCATCCCAAAAGTAAGTCTTAATGTCTTTGAAGAACTTTTTCTTTTGCTGGGATGTTAACCCGTCAACGAGAATTCCACCCGCCAAGTAGTTTGCAATGTCTGCAAACCACGGGGTTTCATCAGCAGTCGAGTTGATAGACATTAAGGTCTCCAAGGGAAAAGAATCATTGATTTCTTTGTTCGGATGATCCCCTTGGTAAGGATCCTCAAGTCTACTGAGATGATCCGCGGCTAGGTTTTCAGCTCCTTTTTTATCGCGAATTTCGATTTTAAATTCTTGGAGTAGCAAAACCCAGCGAAGAAGTCTTGGTTTGGAATCTTGCTTAGTCAACAAGTACTTCAGCGCGGAATGATCGGTGTAAACGATTGTGGTGGAAAGGACAAGATAGGGGCGGAATTTTTCAAAGGCATAGACAACAACTAAAAGCTCTTTTTCGGTTGTCGTGTAATGCAATTGAGCCCCAGTCATTGTCTTGCTAGCGTAATGGATTGGTTGGAAGTGTTTGTTCACTCTTTGGCCCAAAACCGCACCAATAGCTAAGTCGCTAGCATCGCACATCAACTCGAAAGGCATCTCCAAATTAGGTGTGACCAAGACGGGTGCCTTAGTTAGCTTATCCTTAAGCGAGTTGAAGGCGTCGATACACTCTTTGGAAAAGATAAAAAGAGTATCTTTTTCCAAGAGGTGGGTCATCGGGCGAGCGATTTGAGAAAAATATTTGATGAATCGTCGGTAGAAGCCCGCATGACCCAGGAAACTTCTCACACCCTTCACGGTTGAAGGTGGAGGCAACTTAGCGATAACATCGACTTTAGCACGGTCTACTTCGAGACCGGCTTTGGAGATTTTGTGTCCTAGAACGATGCCCTCTTTTACCATGAAATGGCATTTTTCCCAATTAAGAACAAGGCGAGTGTCCTCACACCACTTCAGCATACGTTCTAAATTGGCAAGGCAAGCAGAGAAAGAATCGCCATAAACCGATAAATCATCCATGAATACTTCCATAGTGTCTTCCACCATGTCATGGAAGATAGCCATCATACACCTTTGGAATGTCCCAGGAGCATTACATAAACCAAAAGGCATGCGTTTGTAAGCAAATGTTCCATAGGGACAAGTGAATGTGGTCTTTTCTTGGTCCTTGGGATTGATGGGAATTTGAAAATACCTGGAGAAACCGTCTAAGAAGCAGTAATAGTCATTACCAGCTAGACGCTCGAGCATTTGATCCATGAAGGGAAGAGGAAGTGGTCTTTTCTCGTGGCATCATTGAGCTTGCGATAATCAATACAAACTCTCCACCCAGTAACGAGACGAGTGGGAATCAACTCGTTGTGTTCGTTGGAAACAACGGTTATTCCGCCCTTCTTGGGCACACAATGGACGGGACTTACCCACGACGAATCCGAAATAGGGTAAATCAAGACGGCATCTAGAAGTTTGATAACCTCTTGTTTGATGACGTCATGAATTCGAGGATTAACCCTTCTTTGGCTCTGGATTGTGGGTTTAAAGTCATCTTCCATGAGAATTTTGTGAGTACAAAAGTTCGGATCAATTCCGCGGATATCGGAAATTTTCCAAGCAATTGCCTTCTTATGATCTTTAAGCACGGCGATGAGGCGATATTTTTCTTCTTCTTTCAAGTCCTTCGCGATGATGACAGACGACTTCTTGTTTTCTTCAAGGAACACGTACTCGAGATGGGGTGGTAACTCCTTAAGTTCTAAATCTGGAGGATTTTCGATGGGAGGCGTTTTCAAAGTCGGAGCATCGATAGCAATAACCGTGGGAGATGGTGGAGAAAGATTGTCTTCTTTGAGAAGGTTTTCAAAGAAATGCATGTCTTCATCCCAATCGGTGGGATAATCGTCATTTGCTAAGTTCACATCTCCCATGGTGGCTTCAAGATCTTTCCAAAAGAAATCACTTTCTCTAAATAGAGACAGTGATGAATCAATAGAGGAAACGGTCTCAACATTGGGAAGAGAGGTAGGAATATTTTTATAAGCATCAATAAAGTGTTCTTCACAAGCCTCATCCAGAACGTCAATACAATTAACACTCTCGTATGAATAAGGTTGTTTAGACAACTTTCCCATGTTGAAGACGATTTTATCGTCTCCCACTCTCATGATAAGCTCACCGGCTTCAACATCGATGAGAGTGCGACCGGTCCTCAAGAATGGACGACCAACGATCAATGGCACACGAGGGTCCATGTCGTAGTCAACGACAACGAAATCGGCAGGAAAAGTGAATTTGTCGACTCCTACAAAGACGTCTTCGGCTATCCCCACTGGATAAGCAACCGTACGGTTAGCTAATTCCAAAGTCATTTTGGTGGGGACTAGCTCAGGGAGAGATAATTGCTTCCAAACGCTTAAGGGCATTAAATTAATACTGGCACCTAGATCGGCTAGGGCCATGCAATTCTCTACTCCTGGGAAGTTACAAGGGATTAAGAAACGACCCGGATCACCAAGCTTGGTTGGCAATTTCCTTAAGAGTACTGCAGAGCAATTCTCATTAAGTTGGGTGTTTGCAATATCAAGAAGCTTCTCCTTGTCGCTAAGAAGATCTTTGAACATTTTCGCATACTTGGGCATGTGAGTGAGAGCCTCAGCGAAGGAGATGTTGAAATTCAATTGTTTAAACATTTTGAGAAAGTTCGAAACCTGAATATCATCCTTTCTTTTGAGCTTCTCTTTCCTCAACCTAGATGGATAAGGTATATCGGAAGAAGAGGAAGGCTTTGGGAGAATAGGATCACTCACATCCTTGGGTGGAGGAGGGGTAGAAGTAAGAGGTGGAGAAATTGGGGAAGGATAAGGTTGGGGAATAGGAGCAGGTGACTTGTTTTCCTTAGTCACAATCACAGGTGGAGGCATAGGAAGCTCGGGTTCCTTGGTACCTTTGCCACTGCGAGTGGTGATTGCTTTCATCTCCCCTCTTGGATTCGCAACGGTGTTACTCGGGAGAGTACCCGAAGAAAAGGGTTGATTACCTTGGAAGAAACTAGCCATCATATTCTTTAAGTCATTCGTTTGACTATCCAAAGTGTTTCTCATATCAGCTCTCAGATCGTTCCCTTGTTTCACCAGGTTTGCTTTCAAGTTGCGCACTTCCTGTTGAAGATTTCCCACGATCACATCGTTAGTCCTCATGTAGGTTTCCACTTCTTGGTGTAAAGCGGTGGGTTGGTTGGGAGGAGAATTGTATGCGGGTGGTTGATAAGCAGGTTGCTGGTAAACTTGGTTGTTTCTTTGAGGTGGATGTTGTTGTTTGTGAGGTGGTATGTATGGTCCACGAGATTGTTGTTGTTGTTGAAGAGGGCGGTTGAGGTTTTGTTGTTGGTTTGGGTTGTTAGGAGTAAAAGCGGGTGGTGAGAGATAGTTGTTGGAGCGGTAGCTAAGCAGGTTGCGGTCACCTTGAGGACGAGCTTGATAAGCGGGTTGAGGATAGGTACCGTATGCTGCATTCACATTCTAAGAAGGGTAGTCTTGGGTGGCAGTACAAGTGGTGTAAGAGTGAGGACCCCCGCATATTTCACATGGTTGGCTAACAGCATTGACTTGAGCGTTTTTAGCGTTGATGTTGTTGGTGTTGTTGGCGGTGTGGGTAACAAGCGATTCAAGAAGCGTAGTGATTTTGTCAAGTCGCTTATCGATGTCACTAGTACTAGCACTAGCGACATTGGTCCGAACACTCTTGGTTTGCACACGAGACTTATTCTCAATGACATCCCAAGCAGCATTGGAAGTCTTAGCCAAAAGATTACCCCCCCCCCCCCCCCCCCCCCCCCGAGGCACTGTTTAGTGAATCTTGGTCATTCATGCTTAAACCATTATAAAAAGTGTTAATTTGGTGCACTTTGGTAAAACCATGTTGTGGGCATTTTCTTAAAAGATCTTTGAAACGGTCCCAAGATTCACTAAAAGACTCATCGTACTTTTGTTCAAAATTAATGATTTCATTCCGCAAAGCGGTAGTACGAGAGGGTGGGAAAAAGTAGTTGATAAATTTGGTCTCCAAATCCGTCCACGAAAGAATACTCTGTGGCGGTTCCTTAGCAAGCCAATGCCGGGCTTGTCCCTCTAAAGAAAAGGGAAAAAGTTGTAAACGTATTTCCTCTTGTGGAACACCATTGAATTTGACCGTATTCGTGAGTTGCAGGAATCTCTTGATGTGGTCATGTGGATCATCAATGGTACGCCCCAAGAATGGTTGAGCAGAGACCATCTGGATAAAGCCGGATTTGAGCTCAAAATTGTTGGCTGCAAACGCGGGTATGACAATTGGATCATTGTTGCCATCTACATGTGCTTGCAGAAGTTCAATCATCGGGCGATTATCCGGTAGAGGCTCATTGTTGTTGTTATTATTGTTGTTGAAAGGTGGATTGTTATTGTTATTATTATTGTTTTGAGGTGGGTTATTGTTGTTGTTTTGTACACCGGCCATGTCTAAGTCTTCGAGAGGCTCGGACTCTTGATAAGACGTTGATCGTGTACGCATGCACCTGCAAAAGAACTAACAAGGCAAAACAAAGGAAAAATAATTTTGGTTTTTATGTTTTTTAATTTTTAGGATTTTTGAAAATTTTTTTTTTTTATTTTTTTTTTTTGTGTTTTTTTTTTGAAAATTTTTATGAAAAATTAACGTTCACAGTGAACGGATCCCAAAATCCAAGTTCTCACAAAAAACTGTTGATCTT
Source organism: Glebionis coronaria (assembly GCA_025667525.1). NCBI lineage: Eukaryota > Viridiplantae > Streptophyta > Magnoliopsida > Asterales > Asteraceae > Glebionis > Glebionis coronaria. The sequence continues at coordinate 236,983,700 of CM046881.1, forward strand.
AACGAGAAGAGCCGGCAGCGGCGCCATTTGATACCAGCGTTTTCATTGGGTTCGGATTTAAGTTCTCGGAATCTTCTCGAACTGATCTCGGCTCTAAGTGGAATGATTTGTTCTTGGTTAATAAAAGGTGTTGGTTTGTTTATCTATTTTAAACTAATGACAAATAAGTAAGTGTCGAAGAGTAGAAATAAAGATTTAAAAGATTAAACTAAAAAGACGAGTTTAAAGATAAATGCTTGAAAACTTAAAGATTATATTAGAAAAATAAATGAACACTCAATAAAAACTAACACTTGGAAAACTTTGTAAAGAAAATGAACTTAGTCGGAAAATACTAAAAGAAAGTAAAATCAGAATAACTAGAAAAATGTACTAGTCGGAATAAATGAAAAAGAGGCAAATCGGAATGCTACAAACAGGTCACAATCGGAATACTCAAAAATGAAACAATCGGAATATGGGAGAAAGACTTTAATCGGAATACAATAAAAACACCCAATCAGAATAACTAGAAAATGAAGCAATCGGAATATCTAAAGACATGCAGATCGGAATATGGCAACAAGTGTCAATCGGAATACTGGAAATAAAGATTCAAATCGGAATGCCCAAAATTAAACTACAATCGGAATATCCTAAACCCTTTTCCGATCACACGATCGGAATGAGGGTGTTGTCTGCTCGGAATGTATAGATCGGAAAGGGGTTTATAACCCTTTCCGATATCCCTTTGATCCGAAACTTATGCTAGGGTAATAAGCTATTGGAATAAGCTAAAACCCAAAACTAGCTCGAATCCAATATTAAGCTGGTCAAATAAGCACTAAAAACAACTTTTCTAACTTTAAATAAGCAAACTTATAAATCAAATAATAAAAAGATAAACTTTTTAAGAAAACTTATAAAAAGTAAATAAGCAAAACTAACAATAAGCCAATAAGCACAAGGATCTCAAAGCTTATTTGTGTAGAAACTTAGGAAAACATAAAAAGATTAACTTTTTAAGCACAAAATCATTGATGAACAACACGGATCATACGAGATTTGTACCAAAATCAATCAAAGTCAAAGAAAGGAAGGATGAGATTAAAGATTAAAAGCTTGAAACTAAACTTGATTAATGAAAAATAATACAAAGGTTTGATCTTGAAATAGAAAAAGATGAAGTCTAGTGAGAGAAAGTTTAGAACTTTCTCTCTCTAAAACTAGAGAGAATGAAAAACTAAAAACTAACTAAAACTAACTAAGTGTTTCAAATTTGTGAAGTAAAGTCTTATTTATAGGCAAGTCTCGTGGGCTTTGTGAATGGGCTTGGTTTTGGGCTTCTTTTCTTCTTTCTTCTTTAGTCTTCACGCTTCCTTAAATAAACGTTTCCGACTTCGTATTTTTAGAAGTGTCGGTGAATAATTCCAACTCGTCTTATAATCTTTTGTTTAATAGACTCGAGTTCTTCGACATATATGAATCTTCCATCTTTGGCTCTATTCTTCGATAAATCTTCAAATAGGCACAATGACTTCAAATCTTTTGCATCTCTTGGACAGTAGACTTCGTCTTGAGTCTTTTTCCTCGATAAAACCCGTGCAATCCCATGTTTTCTTCAATATTCATCCGGTTGACTCTGAAAACACCATAAACACAAAAACCACGCATAATTCCAAACAAATGATAATAAACACGTGTTTTGGTCTTGTTTTAGCCAGAAATAAGTGGTAAAAGGATGGGTGTTTTCACACCTATCAAAGATAAAGACGCATTAATTGATTTAATCAATTAATAAAGGTTGGTTTAAAATTGTTTTTATTATGTTCTTAATCATGTATGTCATACTAGATCCATTCCGCTGTGTACTCGTAGTTAATTGTTTAACTAGTTTCAATTTCCCAACAGTACTCTGTGTTAAGGGTGTTAGTATTAATAATATTGAAGTATTCGGTTTACATCTCTTGTTAATACAATTCATATAATCTTGGTTAATAAGATTAATGCTAGTAGTGCAATATATACCGGCATTAATTTTATTCCAAACAATAAGCTATAAGTTGTTTCAATGAAAAACAGATCCCAACCATTCCTTAATAATATGAGTACCCTAGGTTATGCTAGGGTTATCTAGTTGAAAATTAGTAGGAATAATCATATACACCATCTCAAACACTCATTATAACAGTTATCTTTATTTCAGTTGTGTTAATGCAAGCAATGCCTAAAAACATTATTAGTGTTAACTAATCTTTCTTAGTTTTGATCATGACAAAGTATAAAGACATTTATCGTCAAAGACAATCGAAAGATGATTTTTTTTACAAACACTATCATCAAGGTAATAATCATTTAAGTCTTACACAAACATACCTTAATCATGTTTAGTGATCATAGAAAGTGATTCACCTTAAAAATCACATTTTGACAAATGTGACAAAATATTTAAATAAACTTTATTTTTAAGAAAATATTTTATTAAAATGGAAATTAAAAATTTAAATATGACATATTCCAAATGCCATAGAAATATCCTTTGAAGGTAAAATCTACCTCAGATAACATTTCCCCACTAAAAGACAAAAAGGAGCGTAGTCTACTCTAGGCGGCGGTTCCCCAAATAACTATGCGGTTCGTTCTTAATAATGAACCGCACACTAATTGAAGAACCGCGCCTAGAGAGCCGTTGGTTTTTGTATCCTATAAAAAGTGCATCAAATCTTCAGTTTCCATGAACCTTTTTGGACATTCTTTCTCCCTCTTTTCTTATTTCTATATCCTAATCATTAGTAAATGATCACTTAATGTGTTAAGTATGCTTACTTATGATTATTCTCTTGATACCCTTCTTTACTTGTCCAAAGAAAAGATCACTCACACATTTGTGATGTGAAAAGATGAAGCCTTGATGAAGATCATCCTTTCTTAGATCTAGTCATATTCATCATGTTATATTTGAGTCTTGTGTAGATCCAATGTATTTGGGTATACTTGGATTAGTGTTGTGTTAATCCAATGTATTTGTGAATACTTGGATTAGTCTTGTGTAACTCCGTTGTATATGTGTATACTTAGATTTTTCTTGTGTAGATCCAAGTTATATGTGTATACTTGGATATGTCTTATTGAGTTGTAATAAGTCTTGTGTGTTAATTCTCACTAAATTATAAAGTGATGTGTGTATGTGTCTTGTGAGTTCTCACTTAACTTCAAAGTGAAGAGTTGTGAAGATTGGTTCTAGCTTTGGATTAGAACTCAACATCTAGCCTTGTGTCGGAAAAGAAGATGGGCGACGAAGATTGGTTCTAGCTTTCGATTAGAACTCCACATCTAGCCTTGAGTCGGAAAAGAAGATGGGCGACGAAGATTGGTTCCAGCTTTCGATTAGAACTCGACATCTAGCCTTATGTCGGAAAATGGTGAAGTAGGCGACACGTGTAGATTCGTCCTAGATAAGATTAGGTTTCGACATTTATCTTAGTGTCATAAAATAATGTAAGCAATGTTGTAAGGTCTTCTCCACCAAGAAGGGAGCTTATGGATATAGTGGAAATCTCGAGTAAGGTGTACTCGATGAGTGGAGTAGGAACGAAGAGAGAGCTTCGTTGCCGAACCACTATAAATCTTGGTGTCCTTTCTTAGGTTGTTTCTTTCCTTACTCTTTACTTACGTTTATATTCTTGCATTTCATTCCATAGTCACTACTCATTGTTAATGCATTAGAATTGAACCTAACAAGTATGAAACTATTTTTCAAGTAAAAGGTGTTTTTGGGACAAACCTAATTGAAAGGATTTTTAATTAGGACCCTAATTGAGAGAAACTGTTAACCCCCCCCCCCCTTCTAGTTTCTACAATTGGTTTCAGAGCGATGGTCACTCAAGATCTTTGAAGTATATTGTACTTTAAAACTTGGATCGATCCATTGTCTCCTCAAATTAGAAGGGTTCGTTGTACTAAAGTTTCTCTTTGGTCAAAACTATTTTTTTTAATAAAACTAGACATTTTAATTGGTAGTATAGAATCATATCTTGATTATTATCTTATATGCATTTTAGATTTACTCTTGAAATGTATCTACTAGCTTGTATCTTTGTTTGTGTAGGTACTCATGAAGACTAATAATTAATTTGATTGTGGATTGAGCTACTTGCGCTTGTAGAAGACTCAACTCCTTTTGATCATCAATATCTAAGGGTGATGATATCAAGATTGGTGTAGGTGATACTAGTCCATAAAGACTTAGTATGCACTTTGGTCAAGTTTGGGTGTTGCATTGGTCCATAGAAGACTCGGGATGCACTTTGCGGCTAAGGTACGTTTTCGTCCTTACACACACCCTATTTGATCATTCTATTGATCATTACTTGACTATGTGATTGTTCTTGGCATCCTTTCCTTGACACTTGTTTGTGGTATGTGATTCTATTCTTTCACCCTCTCAAACCTTCATGGTCTTGGATACTTGACTCACTTAGCTGTTGTAGTGTGAGTTATTGGTAGTGTAAAGTATCAAGCATGATTTATATGGTTTGCAACTCATACGGTGAGTAAGCCCCTTATCATGTGTAATATGTGCAATTGAGCTCGTCTCTAAGATGATTGATTAATCCTTTGAGATACCAAACTACATCATAATTTATAGTTAGGATATTACACATTTGGAATTGAAATATTCCAAGGATATCGTCATTGTAATCCTAAGCAATGATTTTTATCCGATCATGTGGGAGAGAAAGTGAATCTTTACTCTTGCTCATATTTTTTAAAAGCTTAATACAAATACTTGAAAGTGATCTTAATCTGTATAACAAAATTGCTTGGTATGGTTCATTAACAAAGCCGCTTAGACTTACGCCAGAAAGGCACGTCTTTAAACCACTATAGATGACACAAGCTCTTCGTTTCTACTACTTGAAGATTGTCACTCATCTCTTGAGCATTGAACTTGGCCTTGATTCACTCCTCTTGGTTTCTCTCTTCTTTCTTCTTTCTTACGAGTATTCGTTTTTTCGTATCCGTCTTTTTCGGTTTCGATTTAACTCGTAATCCTTCATTAAGGCATTATAACCTAGTCTCGGAGTGATCCAATGATTTCCAAAAGGCTTGATATATATTTGAAGTATTCTATAAAAAACTTAATTTTGAAAATTTCTTTCATTTTCTTGGTTTGAATTGGCCCTCTGCCGACGGTTCATTATTTGCCCACATTTAAAGGCGCGGTTCATTATCGGTAATGAACCGCAGCCCACAAAGGACAACATGATGTGGGTTTTATTAAAATAACATTTTTTTAAAACCCCCACTCTTTCTTCCTCTTGGTGGCGACGGGATTCATCTCCAAACCTCCATTGATAACTTTCAAAAGCTTCTAAACCACTCAAATTAATTGGTTTCAAGACAAGAGTTTCACTCATCCTTCATCTAGCATCAATTATGTGTAAGTATCTTTGTTGAACACGTAATTATTCGTGTTTTTAGTGCTAATATTCCTTCATTTTTAGCATAATAAATAGCAAAAAAAAATGTATTTTTAGTACAAATGTCGTTTATATTTGTTATTTATTATTGTAGGTACGAATCAAAGAAAATGAGCAAAAACGAAGCCAAAGAGCCAAAATCAAGCACAAGATATGGAAAGAGCGCGAAAAATAGAGTTTGACGATGCATTCATGTTTTATTCGGCCGGCCCGACACCACTTAAATAGGTCGAACCGACCCATTAATATATCTAAAGCCACATCAACCCAGCAAGTATGAAAGCCCACAACATAGCCTATTAAAAACGCAGCCAACAAGTGCCAAAAAAAGAAAGAGACGCAGCAAGTAGCAAGGCCCAACATCAAGCCCAAAAGGAAAAGAAATATAGATCAGATAATATAGCTTAAGGAGGACGCAACTTTATTTTGATAAGGGATAGTCTTCATTTATTTTATGGGTGGCGTACAACAAAAGCTTTTAATCAAGGTTTTCAAGATGAGCATCTTACCTAAGATCATTTTCGTTTTTTTAAATCGAGATCGTAAAGTACGATCGGGATCGTAAGATCCTAGTATAATGTAATTTTTTTAATAGTATTTAGAATATTTTACAACTTTACAAATTAATATACATCGTAAACACAAAATTATACGAATATTTCATAAAAATGCGGTCCTAAATTATGATTATGAAATGTAAAAGAAGATTTACACGTTGTTTTTTAGATTATACATAATAGAATGTATAAATTCATAATTTTTTGTTTGTCGTTCGAGAAAAAGTAAGATCGGATCGTAGTAGATCCTAGGATCCTATGAGCAAGATCGGGATCTTATAAGATCTTAAGCATGAAAAAATCCTACGTAAAATCTAGATCGTTTTTGCTTTACAGAATCATTAGATCGTAAGATTCCAAGATGAATATCGAGATCTTAACAACCTTGCTTTTAACATTCCATATTTTTATTCCATGTATTTTTTAGAAGTAGAGGGAGGACGAGACTTCATCAGATATATATTCCATTTTTTTATCTTCATTTTTAGGAGTAGTTTTAGCAGTTTGATAACATTCATTTTTAGCTCCTTAATATATTACTCTTTTCCCTGTTTTTTTTTGTTGGAACGCAGACTTCTATTTTCTTTTTGCTAGTCTTCATTATTTTTGGGATGTAGAAAAATAGCTATAGGAATTCTATTTTTATAGATTTGTACCTGCGTTTTTATTATTCTAGTTAAGGTAGGTAGTTCCTTTTTTTAGAAGCAGATAGATAGATAGATCCAGTAGTTGTTTTTTTAGTCATTCATTACTTATCACTTCTCACTTCATATTATGAATCGCATTGATTCTGTCCTCGAGTCCGGTTATTTTGGAAACTTGTTTTTTGTTGGAATCCATGGGACAAATCATATCAATCCATTACCTAAGATTAAAAAAAACATGGAGGGACCACTTTTGCCAAAATATCCAAAAGTTTGCAAAAAAGCGGCGGAAGGACTAAATTGAAAATATTTCGAAAATCGGTTATCACAAGTGATATTTCGTCACAGATAAAAATAATGAAATATCACTAGAGATATCAATGAAACATCACTAGTGATATTTCATTAACATAGTTACTGCGTAACATCCCAGTGATATTTAATTGTTTTGTCAACAGTGATATTTCATTGATTTTCGCTAGTGAAATATCACTAGTGATAATTCATTACTTCGTCGTATTTACAACTTTGGTACCTCCGCCCATTTTTTCAACTTTTGGACATTTTGGCAAAAATGACCCCTCCGTGTTTTTTTTTTTAAATCTTAGGTTAATCTCTACCATTAAATAAAAATAGATGAAGGGTGAGGATTTATTCGTTGGTTTCCACCAAAAAAATAAAGATACAAAATAACTTTTCTCTTCTGTCCTCATTTTTTTCTTATCTCACCCCCTGCATTTATTTATTTGAGGATAAGGCAACATTCATACTTTCCCTGTTTTTCATTTTTTTTGTATTCGTAGATAATAAATAGATATAGGGGCATATTTTGTTTTATTAGGAAGCGAGTAGTGTAGGATAGAAGTAGTAGATGAATAGATCTATTCTTATTTTTCTTTGCAAATGGTATGTAGCTTAGTTTATTTTAAATTTAGTCTTATGTTAAAACATAACACAGCAATCATTTTTTATATATAACTTTCCCATTCTTCATTTTTAGTAGTATAGATGTAGCCTTAAAACGCAGAATATTTTATTTTCCATGTTTTCAAATTTTTAGCAGTAGCAATAGATAGCATATAGATAAACTTTCCATCCTTACTTTAATTTTGTTTAAAGTATTAAAGTTAGTTTTAATATTCTATTTAAGAATTTTATAAAGGAAAAAGATCCTCTCAAGTTCATGTCAATTTTATTGGTCAAGTTCTCCAATCACGACAAAGATTAATGCATGTGGGCCCCTTGCATTTCAATAAAAGAAAAAGTTTTAAACATTTATCTAAATTTTGATTGGTCAACATGATCAATCAAGTTACCATCAACTTGAGAGGATTTTGATCCTTTTATAAAATCATAGATTTAATAAAAAAAATAGTTTTTAATAGATTTTTAAAATGTCGTTTATCTTTATTGTCGTTGACCGTTTTATGTTGTATGTTATCTCGGCGTATCCGGTTCATATCTTTTGGCGAGAAGCTTTACGGGTCTTTTAGCTAGATTAAGTTTTAAAGTATAAAGCTCGATTTGTTTTTATCTCGTTAGTTAGTCGATAAAATTGACAACTTTACTGGCTAATTAGTTTTGTTAGTGCAAACATTACGATGTTTAATCAAGATGATCCCTTCATGTTTTGGTGATGACAAACGTATAACTCGCAATACATAATGTAAAATGTGTAAGGTACTCGTAATCACTCAAGCATACTTATGTATACTTCTCTCGACACCTTGAAGATTACATTCGTCATGAAAGACAAGAAGGACGCGCGGTTCTCTTATAGAACACGCGGTTCCTTAGTGATATCGAACCGCGGGAAGATATGGAACCGCAGGCAGTCAAGCCGGTTTAGGCTAACTCAAGATTTCTGGAAGCTTCTAGAAGATGGAGGGAAACTAATAAATTCAAAATTCAAATTCTGAATTTGGGCTCCAAGAATAAAAGGTGCATCCTTTTATCCAATAGGTAGTCCACTCTTTTATCCATTGGGTAAAAAGGTGCTCTCCAAGGCAAGGTTTAGCTATAAATAGAAGACTCCTCTCTTCCATTTCACTTGCACAAAAACACACAAAACCTTCCAACATTCCATTCCTCATCCTCCTCAAGAGCAATGAGAAGAACACTTTCACCCTTGTGAAGTGTTAGTGTCTAGAGTCATAACATGATGAAGATCTCTCTAGATCAAGTCATGATTATTGTCTTCCTACTAGGTATATGTAGAAGATCCAAGTTGTGGGTACACTTGGATGTGTTTGTAAGGGTAAAATATCTAAGTGATGGGTATCCTTGGATTAGGTGTTAGTTGTGTAGATCCAAGTCTTGTTAGTACTTGGATATAGTGTTAGAGTTATAGATCTAAGTGTTGTGTGCTTAGATCTATATGGTTTATGTGTTTAGGCCATAAAACACAAGGTTTGTTATGTTGGGCCATAAAACATAACTAGTGGGTAGATTAGGTTGTGTCTTGGTAGTTCTCACTAAACTCTAAAGTGATGTGGTTGTGTCTAGGTAGTTCTCACTAAACTATAAAGTGATGTGGTTGTGTCTTGTGAGTTCTCACTAAACTTTAAAGTGACCAGTATTTGTGTTGTGTGAAGTTCTCACTTAGCTTCAAAGTGAAGAGTCGTGAAGATTGGTTCTAGCTTTCGATTAGAACTCGACATCTAGCCTTGCGTCGTTAAATGGTGAAGTAGGCAACGTTGTGTAGATTGGTCCTACCTAAGATTAGGACTCGACATCTAGCTTAGTGTCGGAAATGTGTAAGTGACGTTGTGTATGGTTTCTCCACCTTAAGGAGTTTGTTGACTAGTGAAGTAACTCTCGAGTAAGGTGTACTCGAGGAGTGGAGTAGGGCGAAGAGGAGCTTCGTGACCGAACCACTATAAATCATCGTGTCGGTAACTTCCTTTACATTTATGTCTTTACCTTTGTAGATGTATTTATAGTTGCATACTTTGTGTTGTGTGTCTTTGTGTGCATCACATAATCTAAACATCTAAGTTGCGGAAAAGCTATGGCTTAGTACGTGTGTGCTTCATGTTTAGATTATGGTCAAGTGTAAATCACTTAGTCTAAACATCCTAGTTGCGGAAAAGCTTGTGCTTAGTACGTGTGTGCTTAGTGTTTAGACTATTGCTTGATGTACTCTTGATTTGATGTGCTTGTGTGTTTTCTTACTTGTAGTATATATCTCTCAATCAAACACATCTCACATCTAGTCAAGATTGATAAGGAATTTGATAAAAAGGATTGTTAAGGTTTCAAATTAACAATGTTGCTACGTCCACTATCGGCGGTTCGTTATTGGACCGGCGGTTCCTTATCAATAAGGAATCGCGGGCAGAGATAAGGAACCGCGGGCAGTGGATTGAGCCGAAAAGTTTTGAAAATGAACTAGAAACTATTCAACCCCCCCTTCTAGTTTCTATAATTGGTATCAGAGCGAGGTTACTAAAGATCTTTGAAGTATATTGTACTTTAAAGCTTGGATCAATCTTTGCTCTCTTTTTCAAAACAAATGGTTTTTAAAAATGAAAACGGTTTTTAAAAATAGAGATGATCTTTGTATCAAATTGTTCATGAAGAGTGATTACTTATGACATGTGTTTCGTTGTTTCATTCATACAAGTTTTGGTGTTAAATAAACTTTGTATAATAGCTTGAATTAAATCTTTTCATGTTTGGAAGTATAAAAATATTTTGTGTCATAATTAACTCTAAAATACGAGTTCTATGTGTCTAAAATGATTTTTTAGAGTCCTAAGTCCTTCCAAAAAGTTACCAAATGATTTTGGCCAAAAACTCATTTTTTGTCCTCTGACCGCGGTTCTTTATTGTTCCCCGCGGATCCTTATCAATAAGGAACCGCAGTCAGTCTGACTCAGAATTTTGAAAATTTTGAAAAATCATATAAAATCAACCGTAAGTCCGTAGAAGTCGTGCCACCCGTCATTTCGAACGTAATTGAATTTTATATCAATTAAAAATGCTTCCAAACCTTTATTCAAACTTTAAAATTTGGATGGTTTCTAAGTTCCATACTTTGTCCAAAGTATTGAGCGTCGGTTTGTCGTAAAACTTGTGTTTTACTCTTTTCTATTAAGTTGGACATCTGTTGGTGGTATATCTTTGAAAATTGATATATTTACAAAGTGTTAAACTTAATTAAATTTTAAATGGGTCAAAGACTATTTTCAAATAAAATCAAGCTATGAATACTTTGTTGTATCTAACACTCAAAACATGGACGAATGGTTTTATGTGTTAAACTAATTGTTTGTGTATGTTTCCTTGTGTGTTATTATTATATGTAGACATTATTAAGTGTTCCTTGCTATTTGTAGTAGTATTGCTTATATGTCTAGTCTCTTGTACCTTGCTTGGTATTTGTTAGTATCTAGTTTTTTCTAATTAGGATGTATGCTAGATTTCTTGCATTTTGGTTGCAACATTATTTATGCATTGCATATAGGATCAACATCTCTAGGTTTATATATGTTATATAAACATCATGTACACCTCATTATGTTTATTAACACTCTTAGGTTTGAAAGCTTTGGGAGCTTATCAAATCTATTGATTTGGGTCGTCTTACTCGATCATTGTGTTATTAGTTCAAGTAGATAAATGTCTTACTATAAAACATGAAACACCCTTTGAAAATCTTAGCTATTTTCTCTTAAAAGAGTGTTTGTGGGAATCAAGAAAGATTTCGATTAAATATCAATGCATTATTCAAACTATGATTGGTATCATTATCGAATCTAATTGACATGTTTTTTAGTGTAGACATGAATGTGGTTTATTAATAATATACATCGGATCATAACTCACACTTGTGTTGATGGTGTTATATTGAATCTACTTGTTCAAATTGTTAGACATATTTTGTTTAATAATTACTTATAATGCACAATAGAGTCGGTTTGATAACTTGGATGTTTCATCCGAAATACTCAAGTAATTTACATTGCTATGCAATTTATAAATGTGTCATTTCCAAAAGACCAATCAAGAGTGTTCTACAAACTGTATAAACTTGGTTTGTACAATTCAATTTTATTGGCCTCAAGATCTATTAAGGTAATTAACCTTAACTAGACTCTTTTGTCAAGATATGCAATGGTGCATTCTTAACCCTCATTAGGTCATGCATTGTGTCGCCATGCAAGTTTCATCCTTGCTAAACTTTATTAGGCAAATGTTGGAATTACATTTTGTCTAACTTGAGAATGACTACTAGAGAATTTATGCATTAGGATCTTAATTTGACCTAACGGTTGAATTACTTCCATGTGGGAAGTTGAGTTGGTGTATAACTCGTAAAAATGGTCGTGTTTAGCCTTAATTGAGCACCTCTAGTGATAGTCTCATACTCATTCTCTAAATTGGCTAAATGGATCTTCCTATATATGACTAATGATAGTTTAGTTTGATGAACTTTGTATGTCATTAGGAGTCTTTTTCTTTTGTAGCCATTAGGTTTTTCTTAGCTTTCTTTTTATGTGCTAATTGAACCTATGTGTCTTTCCTTTGTGTGTGTTCTAGTTTTTATTGCTCTTAAGCATGACTTTATGATAAGTTAGACTAGAATATTAGGATTTGCTTAATTGGAAAATCCTCCTTCACCACCTAAACCAAGCCTCACCACCTTAACCAAGCCTCTGTAGGCGGTTCTTTAAATAGACCGCGGCTCCATATCAATATGGAACCGCCGGTGGAGGTAAAGAACCGTGGGCAGAAGCTCTCAAATTCGGGTTTTCTGAAACTTCCCAATTGTTTCAACACCCTTTGGAATCTTTGTTTCAAACCTTTGATCACTCCCAAAATATCTTGGGCTTTCCCTTTTTAACCCTTTACTAGTTTGGATCATCCCATCACCCTTTTAAACCCTCCTTGTTAGCCTTGTTCTTCACACCTCAAACCATTCATCCTTACCCCTTAAACCACCCATTACTACCATGGTTTCTACAAGAACCTTCAATTCATCCAAAACCTCCTCTTCAAAGAGGCACCTCAAAATTAAGATTAAGTTACCCAAACTTAACTCTTCACCCTTTCACACACCCAAGAATGAGATTGTTCCAATTCTCATCTCTTCATCACCCTCACCACCTCTTGATCCATGCAAGACAACCTCAACCCATCCAAAGCATTCCCATTATGAATGACTTTGTTGATACCTTGGTGACTTCACCTTTTACCCCTTCAAACTCACCCACATCACCCATCCAAAGCATTTCCATTGTGAATGACTTTGTTGAACCCTTGGTGACTTCACCTTTGACCCCACCAAATTCCGCCACCACCCTTGTCTTTCATTTAAGCATGTGGATTTCTTATTGCTAAGACATCTAATTTAAGCAAATCTTAGGATTCTAGTGTAACTAAGATTAAAATTATGCTTAAGTTTTAGGCTTGTTTTTTTATACATCTTTGTATGTTCTTTATTCTCTTGTATTTCCTTTCATGTTTTTCAACATGTTTTTTCTTTGAGTCTTAGATCTTGTTGTTATTTTGTTTCTTTCTTTTCTCTTATTTTGAGTCCTTTTCTTAAACTAATAAGAATTAGGAATCTTCTTGGAGATTTACATTACATGTAGCTTGATTTGTGATATCTAGATAGATGACTTGCATGTATGCTACTTGCTTATATATCTTCTTGCTTATCCGTATGCTATATGCTTAATTGATTAGTTATTGAATGCATGCTTATTATAAAGGTTTTGTCTTTGTCAAGCAATTCCGATATAATATCTCTTAGATGTGTCTAACTCATGCATGTCCTTAAATGCTACGTGCTAACTTGTTTTTCTTAGTCTTCTCTTCTTAAGTAATCATGTTTCTTGCATGCCATATGTGTTAATTACGCACCTTCTCTACATTGGTTTATTGTAGACTTCATTAGGCATTGCATGAATTATCCTATGTGCTTACTTGATTATGTGTTTGATTTTGTACTAACTCTTCATGTCTTCTTGAGCTTCTTTTGAGTTTCTTCTCTCATTTTCTTTCGAGATTTCACTATCACCTTCTAAGGTATAGTATTCATAAATCAATTTGTGAAGTTATCCTTAAATTCTTTGTTGAGTCTCTCTCAATTCATTTTAATCATGCTCTTCTAAGTCGAGTCTCTTTCTTCTAGTCTTTCTAAACTAAGTTGAGTCGAGCCTTACCCTTTCCTCATCATGTAATTGTTCTTTGAACATCCACAATGATGGAGAAGAGCTACGAAACTTTGAGCATGTAGTTTATCGTATGCTAAACACCATTTGGTGTCGACATTCATACGCATTTTTGCCTATAATGTCCTATATCCCAATTTTTCTTAAAGCGTCGATTTATCCGCCTTTGGTTTTCCTTTATTTTTTTTATTTTTTTGGTCAAAAATGTCTCTAGGTTGAGATATTTTTGTTCCTCTTTTTAAGAGTTGATTGCGGTTAAAATTTACAATTGGTATGGGTGATTCCATCAATTCTAAGTTTTTAACCCCTTGAGATGATATCTTCAAATTCTTGGATGTTTCTTTTCTACCTCTACTCCAACAATTTTGAATTGATTTCCTCAAAATCCTCTTCTTGTTTTTTTTTGAGAGTTGAGGGTTAAATCTTGAATTTTTTTGGGTGATTCCAAAAATTCTAAGCTTTTTACCCTTTGACATATTATCATTACAATTGGGTGATTCCAACAATTGTTAATTGATCTTGTCAAGATCCTCTCTTTTGACTTGTTTTTGGATTGATAAGCATCGCGTGCACACTTCTTTCTTCAATGCTTGTCATTGTTTGTGCAAACGACTTGTTTATCATCCTCTTCTTTTCTTTTCATCATAGTCCTTCTTTCTCTCTTTTCGACTATGTGGAATTATTTTTATTGTCCATGTCATACTCTCTTTAGTTTGGTATTTTTGCCAAGATATTAAAGCGGAGTATGTCCTCTCGACAATATATGCTCTTTTTATATATGCTCTTGTCTACTAACCTTGTTTTGTAGGATACTTCTAACCCATTTTTGTAGCTCGTCACTATTCTTGCTTTGTTGGTGCCTCAAGCAAGGGGGAGCTTATATCAAGGGGGAGCATTTTCAAGAGTTCAACTCATTACATTTGCGATCGTTCACTCACTTAAATTGCATTCATTGAACATCTTGCAAGTAATGAATTATGGGATCTTGAAGACATGGAGGTGGTTAACCTATGGTGATTGAAGACTTCACTAGGATGACGCAAGCTCAATATCTTTGGATGATGGGATTACGGTTCGGATTCTCGCCTCTCAACCGAATATCTTTTGGATGCAAGCTATGTCAAAGTTGATTCTTCTCTTCTACAAACGATGACTACATTTGGATGTGTGATCTTCCTCAAATGATATGGATTCTACTCTTCCTCAAATGACGACTACCTTTTTGATTCGACAAAAGGGGGAGAAGGAAGTGTAAACGAGTACGTTTCAAATTTTACTATGCGTTACGGTTTACTTGTTTGTCATCATCAAAAAGGGGGAGATTGTTAGTGCAAACATTACGATGTTTAATCAAGATGATCCCTTCATGTTTTGGTGATGACAAACGTATAACTCGCAATACATAATGTAAAATGTGTAAGGTACTCGTAATCACTCAAGCATACTTATGTATACTTCTCTCGACACCTTGAAGATTACATTCATCATGAAAGACAAGAAGGACGCGCGGTTCTCTTATAGAACACGCGGTTCCTTAGTGATATCGAACCGCGGGAAGATATGGAACCGCGGGCAGTCAAGCCGGTTTAGGCTAACTCAAGATTTCTGGAAGCTTCTAGAAGATGGAGGGAAACTAATAAATTCAAAATTCAAATTTTGAATTTGGGCTCCAAGAATAAAAGGTGCATCCTTTTATCCAATGAGTAGTCCACTCTTTTATCCAATGGGTAGTCCACTCTTTTATCCATTGGGTAAAAAGGTGCTCTCCAAGGCAAGGTTTAGCTATAAATAGAAGACTCCTCTCTTCCATTTCACTTGCACAAAAACACACAAAACCTTCCAACATTCCATTCCTCATCCTCCTCAAGATCAATGAGAAGAACACTTTCACCCTTGTGAAGTGTTAGTGTCTAGAGTCATAACATGATGAAGATCTCTCTAGATCAAGTCATGATTATTGTCTTCCTACTATGTATATGTAGAAGATCCAAGTTGTGGGTAGACTTGGATGTGTTTGTAAGGGTAAAATATCCAAGTGATGGGTATCCTTGGATTAGGTGTTAGTTGTGTAGATCCAAGTCTTGTTAGTACTTGGATATAGTGTTAGAGTTATAGATCTAAGTGTTGTGTGCTTAGATCTATATGGTTTATGTGTTTAGGCCATAAAACACAAGGTTTGTTATGTTGGGCCATAAAACATAACTAGTGGGTAGATTAGGTTGTGTCTTGGTAGTTCTCACTAAACTCTAAAGTGATGTGGTTGTGTCTAGGTAGTTCTCACTAAACTATAAAGTGATGTGGTTGTGTCTTGTGAGTTCTCACTAAACTTTAAAGTGACTAGTATTTGTGTTGTGTGAAGTTCAAGGCTAGATGTGTCTTGTGAGTTCTCACTAAACTTTAAAGTGACTAGTATTTGTGTTGTGTGAAGTTCTCACTTAGCTTCAAAGTGAAAGTCGTGAAGATTGGTTCTAGCTTTCGATTAGAACTCGACATCTAGCCTTGTGTCGTTAAATGGTGAAGTAGGCAACGTTGTGTAGATCGGTCCTACCTAAGATTAGGACTTGACATCTAGCTTAGTGTCGGAAATGTGTAAGCGACGTTGTGTATGGTTTCTCCACCTTAAGGAGTTTGTTGACTAGTGAAGTAACTCTCGAGTAAGGTGTACTCGAGGAGTGGAGTAGGGCGAAGAGGAGCTTCGTGACCGAACCACTATAAATCATCGTGTCGGTAACTTCCTTTACATTTATGTCTTTACCTTTGTAGATGTATTTATAGTTGCATACTTGTGTTGTGTGTCTTTGTGTGCATCACATAATCTAAACATCTAAGTTGCGGAAAAGCTATGGCTTAGTACGTGTGTGCTTCATGTTTAGATTATGGTCAAGTGTAAATCACTTAGTCTAAACATCCTAGTTGCGGAAAAGCTTGTGATTAGTACGTGTGTGCTTAGTGTTTAGACTATTGCTTGATGTACTCTTGATTTGATGTGCTTGTGTGTTGTCTTACTTGTAGTATATATCTCTCAATCAAACACATCTCACATCTAGTCAAGATTGATAAGGAATTTGATAAAAAGGATTGTTAAGGTTTCAAATTAACAATGTTGCTACGTCCACTGTCGGCGGTTCGTTATTGGACCGACGGTTCCTTATCAATAAGGAACCGCGGGCAGAGATAAGGAACCGCGGGCAGTGGATTGAGCCAAAAAGTTTTGAAAATGAACTAGAAACTATTCAACCCCCCCTTCTAGTTTCTACAAGTTTGATAAAAACTTTGAAAGTAATAAGCTTTTGATTTAATTTAGTTATTAGATCGGGTGTTTAATTTCTCGTCCCTGGTTCATCATTACGGGTTAAATGATCTATCTCTTTTCTTATTTTATTTCATTAGCTTATATATATCGTTAATATGGCATGTTTAGCTTTTGTATCTTGATTCGAGTAGTTTGATTATACTTGTTTAGTTTAACATCTTTATTGCCATTATTATTATTTTAGATATCTCTCGCTTTACATTTGTAGTTTAAGTTTCATTCTTATCGCTTTTATATATTTTAATTTTTGGTCGTTAAAATCGGTAACTATAAATTTGAACCTCAAAACCTTTTTATTCGAGCATCAAACTTGAGACATAAACGCGAATTTCAATTCACACTTCGCCGGAATTACGATAACCTTTCGGGTGTACGAAAACGAGTCAATCAATCTTCATTCAAATTCAATCAATTTGTTCTAGGGTTCTTAATTTCATAATTGGGGATTTTTAAAATTAAAATCAAATTGGAACCTAATTAGAAATGTGGGTTGACATAGTTGTAATGCTATCATTCCTTAGGTTTGAATTCTTTGCGATTTCACTAAAACCCACTTACATAACAAATTTGAATTTTAACTAACTTATTTTGGTTTAATGATGGAATTGATATGAACCCTTGAACACATTGGTAATTTCATTGTTAATGCTTACCTAAAAACAGATTTTGAAAAACCAATGTTCAAATTCATGTTTGATTTTACATAATTCATATGTATAAGTTAAAGATGAAATTGCTATATTGTGGACATAAGAATGTTAAGGATTAATCCTTTAGTTAGTCAAGTAATTGATTAAACATATTTTTATGATTTTGATTCATTATATAATATAATAGTGATTGTGGACATATTTTTTTGTATGTTGTGTAGGTACTTAATCATGCCTTCGGTTTATCAACAAGACCACCACAAAACTAGTAGTTATATGCCTAATCTCGTCAAGTCGTGTCAATCTGTAACCCTTGGTAATACTTATCGTTTACTTCAAAAACGTTAATTTCATGAGGGTAAAGTTGTCTATAGGGACATTGAGGGATATGATTATACTAGATACATGTTTAGTGAAGTTAAGTTCGATTGCTTGCTAGACATCGACGAACTTATCTATCCGCAATTCCTTCTAGAGTTCTTTAGCACATATTCACTTCTATGTCATGAAGGCGGAATGTTTGTTAGGTTCACCATTAATGGTCGACTCATCACTTACTCTCTCGAGGAATTCAGTAAGGTACTTAAAGTGACATATGAAGGTCAATATCGATTCACGGAGTCATGGAAAATTTATTCCTTGGAATCGTGTGTCGATAATCCTCCATATGACACTAAAATGCCGGACTTAGAACTCATCCTTAATGTCATTACCAAAAGTCGTGATTAATTCGTTGTACGTAGTATCCATACTAAGAAGCGTTCTTTGAAATGCCATGAGATACTCGTAAGCGATCTTAATGATTGCATGGTCTCTTGGGCCGATATCATTAGGGAGAATGTATTTTGTCATGGTGGAAACCGGGATCATGTTCCAGCGTGTATGGATCACATGATGTGTTTCATATTCACCTCCACTGAGTACAATCTTGCATACTTCATCGCTCGACGGATAAATTACGTCCTCTCGAAAAATGCTAATCTTTCTTATGCCATGCTCCTCACTCGTCTTATGAAAAGGGTTGATCATGACTATCTCGATTTTGGTATCTCTAGCTATGTGTCTGTTAATCATGTGATGTATCCAATTCAAAGGATACGCCCACAAAAGCTTAGAAGTGACCGAGGGAAGCATAAAGGTGATCCCCAAGAATCCGAAAATCAGGAAAATTCATCATCATCAAGTGATGGTGATGTTGCGAGAACTAGTACCAACCTTGGTTCTACGAGTGACTCCACCCCATCCTTGAACACTTTCATGGATGGGTTAGACCAAATTAATCGTCCTCCTAGTTCATCATCGAGTCAACTTCCTCAAAACTTTGGTCTTGAGAATGTCTATCAGTCAAACTTTCAAACTCGAGAGGAGGTGTATGAACTTCGTATGGAGTCAAGGGGTGCCTTCAAGTCTATAGGGAGTATGCTCAAGAATCTTGGCAGAAAAAGAGGTGATGACCATTTGATGCTTTTGGTGAAGACTTGATTTAGTTGACATGGTTGTTAACTTTGGTGTAATGTTGGATATTTTCTTTACATTAGACTTTTTTTATTTCTAGCATTAGACTTATGTTTGTTATAAACTAATACTTTGTTTTTGGATTGATTATTATTTTAATCTTAATGGGCTTTATGTAGTCTAATTTTCGATTTGCATGACTTTATGCCAATATGTGTTAGTTAGCTATCTAAATTTTGGTTTGTAATCTATTTTGGCTAGTTTAAACTTTGTCTAAAATTTGGGCTTGCGAAAAATTTTGGAATTCATTTTTTCAAGGGGTTTTGCCCGCGGTTCAATAAATACAAGCGGTTCCTTATTGATATCGAACCGCAGGTTTATTTTTGGAACCGCAGGTTGTAACTTCGAAAGAATCTATGCTTTACACTATTTTCTCTAAATATTTGTAAACATGGCTAAACTTTTGCTAAAAACCAGCTTTTTCCCAATTAAGCCTAGAAAATTTCATTATTCACCAAAATGAGTTTTAACACATTACCAGTTTGGATCATCCTATCTTCTTCTTAAACCTCTCTTGGCTGTTTCTTCTTCTTCATCCTCAAAGCCTTATCTAAACCTTACCATACAACCATGGTATCCACAAGATACTAAAATTCTTCCAAACACTCAACCACCAAAAGGAACCTTAAGATTAAGATCAAGATACCTAAACAAGGTTCTTCATCTTTTCTTACACCTAAGAATGAGATTTCTCCTATTCTCATCTCTTTATCACCTTCACCACCTCTTTATCCATGCAAGACTAGTTCAACTCATGGTACTAACCATTCACATGGTTCTACCTCTTCTTCATTCCAATCAAGAATGAATGAGTTATCCTCACCCTTCACTCCAAGTCCTCTATTGGATGTGAACCCTCAACCATTCCAAAGCATTCCCTTTGAGAATGAATTTGTTGATCCTTTGCAAACCTCACCTTTCACCCACCAAATTCACCCATATCATCATTGGACACCATGCCTCCTCCTCCTCCTAACACTCCACTTTTAGGTGTTCCCATTTCTAACTTCATGGGTGATCCTTACTTCTTTGTTTTTCTTGAAGCTCATGGCACTAATTGTCCATGTTGCCTCTATAACAACTACATCATTCAGAACTTAAGTATGGAGATGTTTGGTCTTCATAGGAGGTTGCAAGAATTCTTGCTAACTTTGTTCACCAATCCTCCACCTCCTAGGAGTTGATGATGATATTTTTTCAAAAATATTTTTTCAATAAAACAAGCCAAAGAAGATTGCTTAATTAAGAACCAGATTAGCTAGCTATTTTAGTAGTTAGTTGTTTTTCTTTTCTTGTATTTGGTTTCATTCATGAGTTTATCATGGAGATGTTTTAATAGATTAAGCTTTTATGTGTTTCAACCTGATGTGTTCACATTAATCAACTTCAATTTTAATTAAAATTGAACCTTAATCTATCAAAACCTCTAAAAATTGACTAAAGTTAAATAAAAATGTTTTTTAAATATTTTGTCACCCTCTGTCAAGACATTATTTGTGATTGTTTTGTACTTCGTGCAACAATAGCCTAATCTAATGCTATTAGAGGTAAAAATCCAAGATTTGCTTAATTTTGAAAAATTCTAGTCTTTTCTCACAACTTTTTAAAAATCGTATTTTTAGTGTCCACTGGCGGCGGCTGATTAAATGTCGTGCGACTCAATATAATTATTGAACCGCAGGTTCTTTTAAAGAACCGCAGACATCAAGCTACATTTTGGCTCGTTTTTTGTCTTTCTTCTTTGACCTCAGTCTTTTCCAAAATTCTTTGTTTTCCTATTTTGGTTAAACACTCCTTGAAACCTTTTGTTTTCTTTCTATTATTTGCCTTGTTTATTTTCTTTAAATCTTCTAGTTTTGGGAGTTCTCCTTCTCATCCCTCACAATGTCTTCTTATTCTAAACCTAACCTTGACATATCTTTGTCACAACCTTCTAAACCCAAAGCTTCTTCTTCTAAGCTTTCTAAGAAACCGAAGATCTTGGTTCGACCCGTTTGGATCAAGAAGAACAAGGATCGTCATGATTCCTCTTCTACCAAACCTTGCAAGACTTTTTCTTTCTCTCCTATTGATTATTGGAATGAGACTTTCTCA
This sequence comes from Glebionis coronaria, assembly GCA_025667525.1. NCBI lineage: Eukaryota > Viridiplantae > Streptophyta > Magnoliopsida > Asterales > Asteraceae > Glebionis > Glebionis coronaria. Next base: position 237,005,116 of record CM046881.1, read on the forward strand.
ATCAATCCAATTACCGGAGAAAGAGAAGCTCTTCCACCACCACCTAAACCTTGCAGAATACCTCACCTCAATGACCTTTCTTCTTTCCCTAATCTCACTAGACATTGTGAAAACCTCTCTTATCCTCAATTTCTATCTACGCCACCACCTTCTTATTTTGATGGTCCTCCCCCATCAAACGACTTTGTTTTGCATCATGGAAGCTCGTGTGTGTGTTGTCGATTTCAACGAATTAAACTTGCTCATGTTTTTGACAAGTTAAATTTTCTTGAATTTCTTCTCACTCGACCTCCTCTCAAAGTATTTGTTCCCATGAACAAATCTTCGAATGATGCCTCGTCGTCTTATTTTACCAATTAAACCACACCTTATGTTTTAATTGTTTGACTCAAATAAAAACCTTAGCAATCTTGGAAGACTATCTCTACTAGACTAGTTGTTTTGCTTATGTTGTTTATTTTCTTATTTGTTGGTATAATATTCATGTTTCGTATATGAATATTACCCTTGTATGATCTTTTATATTTGTATAATATGATTGTTATGTGATGAGACTGCTTTTATACATAGTCTCATCGTCCAAATAGGGCTTAAAAAGCATTAAATATCATCAAAATACCCAAATATATGCTTGTGTTTGTTGCTTGTGTATTTTAGGTACGGATATTGAGAAAATGACAAAAGATCACAAGAATCAGTCAAAAACGAACACGGGAAACGAAGCCGCACGATGAACCAAGCCCTAATGAAGAATTTTTCAAAGAAAGTCCTTGAAGATTTGAAGAATTATGAAGAAGGGTCCTCCAATATGGAAGAATTGACACTTTATACCCTTGTATCTTCATAATTACAAGTTTGGTCCCTAAAGTTTGTCAAAATTACAAAAAGGACCCTTAACTTTGAAGAATTGGCAAAATTAGTCCCTCAACAAAACTAAATTGTCAATATTGGTCCTCCAATAAGTCAACAAACAAGTCAACACCTTGAAGTATGAAGACATGTCACTTAAAGCCCTTGAAGATTGCCAAAATTGCACTTTTAGTCCTTAAAACAAGTTTAAAAACTTGTTGTGCCAAAACTGCCAACTTCCCAAAGTTGTTTTTCAAAGGAATGGAATTATTAGCCATTTAATACAAGATGAACAAAGAAAGAAAAGTGAGGGAACATTTGTGCCAGACAACAAAATAACAACCCTCCAACCACACACTGCCACCTCACTTTGACCTTTTGACCACCCAATCACAACTCCTCCTTTCTCCACGTCACTTTCCACCCACACCATTTAACTTAATTAATCTTTCCCTCCCAAAACACTTTTTTAAACCTTAATTACTCCTAAATCGGATTAAACTCTCCCCAAATCCCTTATAAACCCTAAGAACTCCCCAGGTTGAATTAATCACATTTCAAAGGGGTTTTTGTTTATTTGCTCCAGATCCCTGATTAACCATCACTTAAACCTAAACCCACCCTTAAACCCCCATCACCATCACCTCACATGCTTGTACCACCCTCCCCTGCCCCACTATTCACTCCCAAACAAACAAAGTGCAGAAAATGAACGACCCACACCCTTGCTTACATCCTAAGCTAAAATGTGGACGTCCAAGATCTCTTTTCACTGCTGGCACCCCCACAATAGTCCAAAGATCCTCACATGGCACTCTTGGCGAATTCAAAAATTGGCATCTACATGGCATCTTCAAAGAATCTACAACGGCAATAGAGGAAGTTCAATACATTAGGGTTTTAGTTTCCTTTAAATTCTAGAATGTTTGTAGCCTCTATATAAAGGCGTTTAGGACTTAGGATTTTACTAGCTTTTTTTCTTATCCTGGGTCAAGGCCTTGTAAATCCATATTTATTTTATGAAATGAATTGGTACTGAGTTTGTGACGAGAAAGAAAGAGCCCATTTACATTTCTTGCATTTTTACTTTTCCAAGTTAAAGCTTCATTTTAATTTTCTGTTGGTGACTCAAGCTTCTAATTTTTCAAGAATTGGTCCAAGGGCTTTAAGCTTGTCTCATAAGCCTGATAATCTTGTTGATTATCAAGTTTAAGGGAGGGTTAAAGATCTTGTTGATTTAGTTTGTAGTAATATTTCAAGAAAATCAAGCATTTCAGTTTTTTTACTTTAGTCCAATAAGCCACAAACAGCTTAATCAATAAGCTGGTTTGTTAGCTTATTGACCTTGTGGACAGTTAACTCTTTTGCTTACCTTTTCTCTTAGCAGGATCCTAGTACCTATTCCAGTTTAAGAAGATATATGGGGTGTGTGTGTCAATAGTGACCACCACCATCAATTCTCTACTTGTTTCTTGTTCAAAACCACCATAAGCACAAGCCACCAGCTTGTAGGAGGTGGCTTTTCAGCCACTGTTGGACCTGGATGTAGGTCCAACAAGGTATCTCCTTGTTTCTTAATTTCAGTTTTCATATTTTCAGATTTTGTGTGAATTTGCATGAATTTGTGAAGAAGATGTTTAAGTGTTCTGGTGCTGTTTGATTATGCTACATGAGGTGTGAAATACATGTTAGCAGTGAATAAAATCAGTTTTGTTGTAGTTTGAATTGATTTGCTTTGAAAAATTTTCAATTTCAGTTTTTAAGGGGTGTTTGGATTAAGGCTTAAATCAGGAAAATTGATACAAGTCTTGTTTAAAACTTGTTTAGACACACTCAGTAGGATATTGTTAGGTTGTGTGCTACTTGTTTTTTTAGTTTGTTGGAGTTTTAGAACATTTGCATGATAAAAAGTTGAAAAAAAGATAGCATAAATCTGTCTCTCTCTTTTCTGCTTATTTTTAAGAGAATTTGTGCCTCATTTTTGATCATTGCTAGTTAATAGGTTGTTCTAGGGTTGTGAATCATTTGTATGTCAACTGGAGAACTTATGTGCAAGTATTGAAGGTTTAAATCTCATATTTGTGCAAGTACACTAGGTCTTTTGTTCATAAAACACCCTCAGACCTAGATAGTCATAACAGCAACCTTCATTTGCCATTTTTGTGAGATTTGGTGTTAGTGCTTGCCTGTTTTTGTGTTAGTCTTGACTCCCTATACTCAACTGAGTATAGGGGTGCCCCATTTGTCCAATCAAACATCCACAAAAGTCCTTGACAAGCTCCTCTTGTCATTTCTTCACAAGTGAAGAATTACCTTTGTGTTCATCAGAAACACAATTCATACTGGGCACTTGTTTTGATCTCATAAGCTTGAATCTAGTTTAGTGTTGATTAAAAAGTTTGTTTAGAGTATATTTAAGTAACTAGTATTGAGTTTTAAAGTTTAAAAAAAAATATATAAAAAGAGCAAAAAGGACTGGCCAGGACTCGAACCTGCGCCATCCTCCTCACAACACACACAACTTACCAGCGCGCCCTTGGGACTTTTACTGATAGGGTTCCATTTCAATATCTATTTAAGTAGTATTTGTTTTGTAGCTTATTTAGCTAACAACTTATTCATAAGCTTATTCCAGCTTATTTCTTTAAGGTTTTGACTGTTTAGCATTTTTCTTAGGTTCTTGTTAGGGTTTTTGACTTTTCAGTTCAAAAAGTTTATTTTTCTCTTATTTAATTAATTTTCTAGGATTATTTTTAGTTTAAATTTTGAAAAGTAATTTAAAAATAGAAAAAGGTAATTTAAAAATATGAAAAAATAGTTTTTAGGTTTTAAGCATACTTTTGAGGTTTACAGCTATTTAAGTTTTCAATTTGGCTTATTTTTGATTTTATAGGATTTTAGGGTTTTTAACCAACTTTAAAATTTAATATAAAATTATTAAATAGGTTTTAGAAAATTTTGATTGCATTTTTGTCTTAGTTACATTATTCTAGATTTTTGGTGATTTTTTAGAATTTTTTTATGAACTTTGAATTTTTTTGAATATTTTAATATTATTTTATTATTAAAAATTGAAGTTTGATTTTTTTTAGTTTTTACATTTTTCCTAGGTTAAAGACACTTAATTAGGAGTTTTGTCACTTTCCAAATATTTTTAGGACTTTTCATTTATTTTCTAGAATTAATTTAAGTTTTAATTGATTTTAATAGTTTTTAAGTGTTTAAAAATAGTTTAATTTGGTTTTAAAATTTAAAAAAAAATACTTTTTAGCTTAATTAGGACATTTTTGAGGTTTACAAACTTTAAGATCTTGTTTAGGGCTTTTTAATAATTAATTGTGATTTTTAGGGCTTTAATTAGCACTAAAAAGTCATTATCTAATTAATTAAAAGGTTTTAGAAAGTTTGGATTTTTTTGTAAACTCTTAGAATATTATTGTGGATTTTTAGGAATTTTTAGGAATTTTTAGGTTAAAATTTTAATTTTTGCACTATTTACGGTTTTGCGTGATCGCCTTTTTCGTCTTAGTTTAATCCGTTTTCGTAACCGTCTTTCTCTTCTTATCTCATTTCTTTCTTTCTTCTCAATCATATAATCACAAATCATTAATCAATTCTTAACACAACGCACTTGCCTCCTTGGGAAACGAACTTGGACTTATTTGGTCATTAGTGCTCGGTTTTCCTAAACCGACACTTAACGCTTACCACTACTTTGCCTCTCTTTTCCTAAAGGGTTGCAAAAAGCTACAATCATTTTGGCGCCGCTGCCGGGGAGGCGTGTTGTGTTTTGGTTGAATAATTGTTGTTTTTTTATATAGCCATAATAGCTAATTGTATTAGTAGCACTCTACTAATACGTATTATCGGTTTTTCGTTTTTTGTGAATACTATTACTATATTGTATACGTAGAACAATAAATTCACAAGTACTCCAAATACGTGAGAAATCACAACCTTGACTCGGGAGGTCATTACCCAATCATTGTATTCGAATCTCAAACCAAAGAAAAAGGCAAAAATAGATAAATACTTTCGAGAAGCTCGATTTTAAGAAATACAAACTATAAGGTGGGTATAAGGCGGTTGTATTTCACGACCTAAAGGAAAAAGGCTCTTAAGTGCTTCGCGCCGCCTCGTTTCCTCCGCTTGCTTGTGCGTATATTGAGATTGAAAGCTAATCGAGGGTTTTGCCGCCCAAAGTATTACTTAAGTATCATATATATTTTCTTGGTTTCTATTGATTAAACCCTCTTGAACGATCTGGTGTTCCACCATCGTTCTAAAGTCATCGAAGGCGTTCACTTCACGTGTTCGTTTTCATTCCTTGAGGCTTCTTTAATCGAGAGATTTGATTAAGGAGGAGATTTGTAGATTTGTGTCTACTTAATACATTCCAAAAATCCAAAAAAAAAGTAAAAACAATCAAAAACCACAAAAAAATTGAAAAAGTAAAAATACCAAAAAGAATCTTCTTTGCTCGCCTTCTCGTTGTATGTGACGTTTATGCAAACTCGCTCCAAAGCAAGACGTGCTCGTAAACGAAGAAACAAATCAATCACTCCTTCTAGTGAGGAGTCTCCTATTGACGAACCCATTGTAGTGAAAGAAGCACCCATGGCTAATCGAACTATGATGGAGTTGCTTCAAGCACCCACCGAGGGTTATGGAGAAGCGATTGTGATTCCCGCTATCCTTGCGGAGAATTTTGAGGTTAAGACGGGTTTGTTGTCCATGATTCAAAACAACAAGTTTCGAGGTGACGAAAAGGACAACCCTCATAACCACATTCGCCAATTTAATCGTCTCACCGCCACTTGCAAGTTTAAGGACGTCTCTAACGACTCGATTAAGATGATGCTTTTTCCATATTCCTTAGCGGGGCCCGCAAAAATTTGGTTAGAGAAAGAGCCACCCAATTCAATATTGACGTGGAAGGATCTCGTTTCAAAATTCGTGAACCAATTTTTTCCGCCCTCTAAGACTACGCATTTGAAAAACGAGATTTCAAAGTTTTCACAAGAGTATAATGAGAGTTTTTCAACGGCTTGGAATAGGTTTAAGGAAATGTTGCACGAATGTCCTCATCATGGTTTTTTCGACTTGCATCAAATTGACACGTTTTACAATGGCTTGAACGATCATGAGCGTGATTATCTTAATGCCGCCGCGGGTGGTAATTTTTTGTGTAAGACGGTCGAGGAAGCATTGTTAATCATTGAGAATAGGTCTAAGGTCTATAGTCCTCGTAGCACGTCGAGTGTTCCTAAGACTTCGTCTTCGCCTTCGCCTTCATTGTCACACACCGTTGATGCTTGCCAAATCGAGGCTAATTTGGAGAACAAGATTTTTGATAAGCTTAAGGGATTGTTAATTGAGTTTAAAGTTGGTGAACAACCCACTCCCGCTACGGCTAAAGCGGTTGAGGTTTCTTGTATGTATTGTGGTGGAGCTCACGATTATTCCGAGTGCATTACCAACGGTGGTAACACTTCGAGTACCTTCGCGGCCGCGGGAACTTATAACCAAAACGGTCAAGTTCCTCGCACTAATCAATTGACTCCACCGGGTTTTCCACCAAATCAAAATGCTAACAATTATCGAAACAATCAAGTTGGTTACCAAAGCAATCAAAGGAACAATTTCAAGGGTAATAACAACTATGGGAATCAAGGAAGTAGTAGCCAATTGCAAAATCAAAACCAAAACCGTAATTTTAAAAATACAAGTCAAGGTCTTCAAAATGTTTACACTAAAGAACTTCCAATGGACTTTTTGAATTACGCTACGGCAAATGATAAGATTTTGGAAAATATTCAAGAGCAATTGGCTAGTCAAGCTAGGGACACGGCTAAAAACACTAAGGAATTAGCTAATTTTGTGAAGGAAAATCTTAACATGAGAAATGAGTTGAAAAATGATTTTGCTAATCAAATTAGAGGTCAAAACAATAAGATTGAACAAAGTCATGCTAGGCTTGAACAAAGAATTGACCAAAAAGCCGCTAGTCAAGATTTGAAGTTTAATAGTCAAGATGCTAAGCTTAATGCCATTTTAGAAGCCGTCATGGGGAACAAAGCCTCTACTTCGGGTGGTCTTCCTAGTAACACCGTTTCAAACCCGAAGGGAGAGATGAAAGTGATTAACACACGAAGTGGTAAGGCACTTAAAGAACCGACTCCTCAACCAATTACTCCAACGGTGGAGGAAATTGAGGAAGAACCCGAGGTGGTGGTCGAAAAGGAGCATGTCCCAATCCCACAAAGTACCGCTCATGCCACACCTACGGTTGACCCATTACCAACATTGGAACCCGAGATTCCAAAGGCTATGCCTATGCCCCAACCCACACCACCCTTGCCTTACCCATCGAGACTTAGGAAGGAGAAACGACAAGAGCGCGACAACTACCAATTTGAGCTTTTTATGAAAATGTTTCGTGAGTTGCACCTTAATGTGAGTTTCGCCGATGCTTTGGTCATGATGCCTCGATTTGCCGCTAACTTTAAGAGTATGTTGAACAACAAGGAGAAATTGCATCAATTGTCTAGTTGTTCGTCGGTTTATCTTAATTGCATACCTCAAAAAGTCGGTGATCCCGGTAAATTTTTGATCCCTTGTGCAATTCAAGATATGGAAGAATGCTATGCCTTGGCCGATCTTGGTGCTAGCATTAATTTGATGCCACTTGCAATCTTCAAGTTGCTCAATCTTCCTAATCTTACTCCTTCCCTAATGTCTATCGAGTTGGCCGACCATTCCACGATTCGTGCATGTGGTTTGGCGGAAGACGTTTTTGTGAAAGTGGGGAAGTTCTACTATCCCGTAGACTTTATCGTTGTTGATATCCCCACGGATCCTCAAGTTCCTCTTATTTTAGGTCGTTCGTTTTTAGATACGTCTATGGCTTTAATTGATGTGCATGCTAGAAAGATCACCTTACGTTTCAACGACGAGGAACTTGTTATAAACGCAACTCAAAATTCTCAACTTTCTCATGTTTATTCCGTTGCTACCATAAACCTCGTTGATATGATCGACGTGGTTTGCGAGGAATTTTCACAAGAAGTTTTAGGGTTTGGTGATGAAGAAACTAGTGGCAATCCCACTATGTTAGATCCAATTCTTGATAATTCGACACCAACCTTCACTCCATTTGAAGGTGGTGGTTTTACGTTGGAAGAATGTAATGTTCCACGTACTTGTGACGAAGACATCGACAACGATGAGGACTTCTCGATTATCAAGGATTTTCTTAACGATTTCCCATTTCCTCCACCCGAGGAGGTTATGAGTATCGAGCCTTAATCTTCACTTGAGGAACCACCTATCCTCGAGTTGAAAGATTTACCTCCTCACCTCGAATATGTCTATTTGGAGGAGGGCGAAAAGTTCCCAGTTATTATTGCGAAGGAACTTTCGAATGATGAAAAAACCGCACTTGTCGATGTTCTAAAGGATCACAAAGGGGCGATTGCGTGGAAGTTATCCGACATTAAGGGAATCGATCCCAAGTTTTGTACCCACAAAATCTTAATGGAGGAGGATTTCAAGCCCACAATCCAAAGTCAAAGGAGGGTGAACCCCAAAATTCACGACGTCATCAAAAAGGAGGTCCTTAAACTCCTTGACGCGGGAATGATTTACCCTATTTCCGATAGCCCTTGGGTGAGTCCTATTCATTGTGTCCCTAAGAAGGGAGGAATGACCGTTGTGCCAAACGATGCCAACGAGTTGATTCCCACTAGACTCGTGACCGGATGGAGAGTGTGCATTGACTATCGTAAGTTGAATGAAGCCACTCGAAAAGACCATTTTACCTTGCCCTTCATGGACCAAATGTTGGAGCGACTTGCGGGAAACGATTTCTATTGCTTTTTAGATGGTTTTTCCGGTTACTTCCAAATTCCCATCGATCCTCGTGATCAAGAAAAAACTACGTTTACGTGTCCATATGGAACGTTTGCCTATCGTAGAATGCCATTCGGACTTTGCAATGCACCGGGAACCTTTCAAAGGTGCATGATGGCTATTTTTCATGATATGATCGAGAAGACGATGGAAGTCTTCATGGATGACTTTTCCGTGTTTGGTAATTCGTTCACTTCGTGTTTGTCGAATCTAGAGAGAATGTTGAAACGTTGTGAGGAAACCAACCTTGTGCTCAGTTGGGAAAAATGTCATTTTATGGTTAAGAGTGGAATCGTCTTAGGGCACAAGGTCTCGAAAGCGGGGATTAAGGTAGATCAAGCTAAGGTAGACGTCATCGCCAAATTACCTCATCCCAAAACCGTCAAGGGAGTTAGGAGTTTCCTAGGCCACGCGGGCTTTTATCGTCGATTCATCAAGGATTTTTCGAAGATTTCTCAACCCATTACACATCTTCTTGAAAAAGAGGCACGTTTTATCTTTGACGAAGATTGTGTACGAGCCTTTGAAATCCTTAAGAGGAAACTTACCGAAGCTCCCATTCTTGTTGCTCCCAATTGGAACCTCCCCTTTGAACTAATGTGTGATGCTAGTGATTACGCGGCCGTTTTGGGGCAACGTCATGATAAGCACTTCTTGCCTATTCACTATGCTAGCAAGACGATGACCGCGGCTCAACTTAAGTACACTACAACGGAAAAGGAGTTCCTTGCCGTGGTGTATGAATTTGAGAAGTTCCGACCTTACCTCGTCTTGACGAAATGCATAGTGTATACGGACCATTCGGCTATTAAGTATCTCATGGCAAATCAAGATGCTAAGTCGAGATTACTTCGTTGGATTCTCCTCCTTCAAGAATTTGATCACACCATCGTTGACAAAAAAGGAGCTGAGAATCTAGCGGCCGATCATCTTTCTCGTTTGGAAGATCCTCACCAAAGTGTTTACGAGCCCAAGGAAATCATCGAAACATTTCCGCTCGAGACACTTGGTGTAGTGAATTCTAAGCTTGATTCTTCTACCCCATGGTTTGCGGACTTTGCAAATTACCATGTGGGTAACTTCATCATTAAGGGTATGACGACTTAACAAAAACGAAAATTCTTTCGTGACGTCAAGTTCTACTTTTGGAACGACCCTTACTTGTTTCGAACTTGTGCGGATCAAATCATCCGACGTTGTGTATTTGGCACCGAAGCTTCTAACATCCTTAGAGCTTGCCACGAGGGACCCACGGGTGGTCACCACGGTGCTAATCTCACGGCTAAGAAGGTGTTTGATGCCGGCTTCTTTTGGCCTACTATTTACCGAGATGTACAAGATCTTGTGAAGTCGTGTGATGCATGCCAACGACAAGGAAAAGCCTCACAAAAAGATGAAATGCCACAAAATATCATCCAAGTGTGTGAGATCTTTGACGTTTGGGGTATAGACTTTATGGGGCCGTTCCCATCATCTCGTGGTAATAAGTACACTCGTTGCGGTTGACTACCTTTCTAAGTGGGTGGAGGCCAAGGCCTTGCCCACCAATGATGCTCGTGTGGTAGTCAAGTTTTTGAAGCAATTGTTTTCTCGGTTTGGAACCCCTCGTGCTATCATAAGCGATCGTGGAACCCATTTTTGTAACGACCAATTTGAAAGGGTTCTAAGGAAATATGGGGTTACACATCGGCTTTCTACGGCTTATCACCCACAAACGAGTGGGCAAGTCGAGGTTTCAAACCGAGCGTTGAAGAGGATCTTGGAGAGATCCGTTGGGGAAAACCGACAAACTTGGTCGGATAAGTTGGACGATGCTTTATGGGCCTTTAGGACCGCTCATAAGACGCCCATTGGGTGAACTCCCTATAAGCTTGTGTATGGGAAGAATTGTCATTTGCCTATCGAGTTAGAACACAAGGCTTATTGGGCCCTAAAGCATTGTAATGATGATATAGAGACCACGGGAAAACACCGGAAAATGCAATTAAATGAATTGGATGAATTGAGAGACATTGCTTATGAAAATTCATTGATTTACAAAGAAAAAACTAAAAAGTTGCATGATTCTAAAATTAAAAACCGGGTTTCTAACATTGGGGATCAAGTTTTGCTTTTTAATTCAAGATTAAAAATCTTTTCCGGTAAATTGAAATCCCGTTGGTCCGGTCCATTCACCGTGACTCAAGTGTTTCCGTATGGGACCATCGAGCTAGCTCAAGATGATGGTCCTAACTTCAAGGTGAATCGACATAGGTTGAAGCACTACTTTAGCGGGGAAGTTCCATCCTTGAACTACCTCGACCAAGTCACTTTCCCCAATGATAATTAGTATTGAGGGGATCGAGTCGAGCTCATGACTCGGTAATAAAAAATGAGGTGCCTCGTGGGAGAGTCCCATGCTTATCCTATGTACATATTATCGCTTTCTAATGTAGCTTAACGTGTGGGGATTTGTGCCCTTCCAACCTTTGTTCCGTGGTTGTTTGTGATATGTGGTTTTTAGATCACGATCTTCACGATTGGAGCCTCTCGTGTTCGTTTTATGGGAGCACTCGATCGTTTGCTTTGGAGACATTTCTCAATATCCATGATATATCCTTTTGATGTTCTAACCTTAGGTTTTTAGCACACTTCATAAACGGCTATTAATTTATTGGTTACACCCTTTCCATGCTAGATTAGGCATTCGACGACGTCTCTAGTATGGGGGTGTTTGCACCCCTAGACTCGAAACATTGAGGACAATGTTTAACTTTAGTATGGGGGGGGGGGGGGGTGAATAGATACTTGCCTTGCCAAACCTTCACGCTTTCCAAAGTTTATCTTTTTGTTTATCGTTTTGTTGCAAAATAAGGCTAAAAATGGCCAAATTTTAAAATTTTTCTCATGTTTTATAAGTGTTTGAAGACACGAATGTAGGTTTTCCGATGGCGAGAATAAGAGTAATTTTTGACTCGACCGTGCGTGTTGAGCACTTAGATTTGATTCCTTAACTTATATTAGGCTAAGTCTCTTAAATGAGGACGAGAAATGATAGAGTTAATTATAAGTTACTATGCTAAACGTAGAGTACTCGTATTCTTTCAAAAACTCATGTGTTCTCGTTGTTTGCTTATTCTCCCTTCGCATGTAAATATTTTTTGCTTAATAAATATTGACTTAGCGGTTTAGTTAGGATTGTTGGGTTTCTAGTCTTTTCTAGTAGCTTCCGTGTAATTAAATTGGGAAGACATTAAGGTATCGCCAGCGTCACGGTTTTGAAGTATTGGCACCCCAATAATCGAAAGCTTCACCCAATAATAAGATTTCAAGTGCTCACCTAAATCAAGCAAACAATTTGAAGCCCCACAAGGCCGAAAAATCTATGCAAAATTGAAAGTGAATCAAGCCTTAATCTTCGAAGTTTTAAAGATCCAAAATTCGCTTTAGCGTGAGGATATACGTCTTTGGCTAATAAAACCACCGATGAGGCGGATAATAAAAGGAAAGGCAAGACCGAAGTCATAATAAAAGCTTCATGGCGAAGTTGAATAAAAGATGGAGGTAAACCAAAGATAATAAGGCCCTTCCGTTAGGGGGCGTATAAAAGTCTTGGTAATAAGTCTCATGTTCAAAACCGTTATAAAACCGTGTTTATCGATTCTTCTTGTCAACTTAATTTTTTAACATCGTTGTCTATTGGGAGGGGTTATTGATTTGATGGTCTTAGTTACACCGTTAGGACTCTATTTTTAGACCTAAATATCTATTATCGCATAAGTCAACAATGTATCCTCGTGAAACATTCAAGACAAAATAAAATATAAGAGATACAACTTAGGAATAATGGGAGGATAAGTACGTGATTAGGGCATATGAGTAGTGTTAGCATTACTAACTTATAATGACAATGATCTCGTTGCACGCTTGGCATGGAATTGGGGTGAAAATCGAGGACGATGAAATTATTTCTAACGAAGCATTCACGTGTTCATATTCTATGAACCTAAACGTCCCATTTTGCGATGAAAATCATACATTATGTCTAAAACACAAGTAGTAGTAATAGTAGTAGAGTAGCTAGTTTATCGTTCAATAAAGTGAATAAAATGAATTTTGAAGATGCTATGATACTATATTCTAGCATTGCGTGAGGGCACGGCAATGGTTTAGTATGGGGGAGTGATGAGACTGCTTTTATACATAGTCTCATCGTCCAAATAGGGCTTAAAATGCATTAAATATCATCAAAATACCCAAATATATGCTTGTGTATTTTAGGTACGGATATTGAGAAAATGACAAAAGATCACAAGAATCAGTCAAAAACGAACACGGGAAACGAAGCCGCACGATGAACCAAGCCCTAGTGAAGAATTTTTCAAAGAAATTCCTTGAAGATTTGAAGAATTATGAAGAAGGGTCCTCCAATATGGAAGAATTGACACTTTATACCCTTGTATCTTCATAATTACAAGTTTGGTCCCTAACGTTTGTCAAAATTACAAAAAGGACCCTTAACTTTGAAGAATTGGCAAAATTAGTCCCTCAACAAAACTAAATTGTCAATATTGGTCCTCCAAGAAGTCAACAAACAAGTCAACACCTTGAAGTATGAAGACATGTCACTTAAAGCCCTTGAAGATTGCCAAAATTGCACTTTTAGTCCTTAAAACAAGTTTAAAAACTTGTTGTGCCAAAACTGCCAACTTCCCAAAGTTGTTTTTCAAAGGAATGGAATTATTAGCCATTTAATACAAGATGAACAAAGAAAGAAAAGTGAGGGACCATTTGTGCCAGACAACAAAAAACAACCCTCCAACCACACACTGCCACCTCACTTTGACCTCTTGACCACCCAATCACAGCTCCTCCTTTCTCCACGTCACTTTCCACCCACACCATTTAACTTAATTAATCTTTCCCTCCCAAAACACTTTTTTAAACCTTAATTACCCCTAAATCGGATTAAACTCTCCCCAAATCCCTTATAAACCCTAAGAACTCCCCAGGTTGAATTAATCACATTTCAAAGGGGTTTTTGTTTATTTGCTCCAGATCCCTGATTAACCATCACTTAAACCTAAACCCACCCTTAAACCCCCATCACCATCACCTCACATGCTTGTACCACCCTCCCCTGCCCCACTATTCACTCCCAAACAAACAAAGTGCAGAAAATGAACGACCCACACCCTTGCTTACATCCTAAGCTAAAATGTGGACGTCCAAGATCTCTTTTCACTGCTGGCACCCCCACAATAGTCCAAAGATCCTCACATGGCACTCTTGGCGAATTCAAAAATTGGCATCTACATGGCATCTTCAAAGAATCTCCAAGGGCAATAGAGGAAGTTCAATACATTAGGGTTTTAGTTTCCTTTAAATTCTAGAATGTTTGTAGCCTCTATATAAAGGCGTTTAGGACTTAGGATTTTACTAGCTTTTTTTCTTCTCCTGGGTCAAGGCCTTGTAAATCCATATTTATTTTATGAAATGAATTGGTACTGAGTTTGTGACGAGAAAGAACAAGCCCATTTACATTTCTTGCATTTTTACTTTTCCAAGTTAAAGCTTCATTTTAATTTTCTGTTGGTGACTCAAGCTTCTAATTTTTCAAGAATTGGTCCAAGGGCTTTAAGCTTGTCTCATAAGCCTGATAATCTTGTTGATTATCAAGTTTAAGGGAGGGTTAAAGATCTTGTTGATTTAGTTTGTAGTAATATTTCAAGAAAATCAAGCATTTCAGTTTTTTTACTTTAGTCCAATAAGCCACAAATAGCTTAATCAATAAGCTGGTTTGTTAGCTTATTGACCTTGTGGACAGTTAACTCTTTTGCTTACCTTTTCTCTTAGCAGGATCCTAGTACCTATTCCAGTTTAAGAAGATATATGGGGTGTGTGTGTCAACAGTGACCACCACCATCAATTCTCTACTTGTTTCTTGTTCAAAACCCATAAGCACAAGCCACCAGCTTGTAGGAGGTGGCTTTTCAGCCACTGTTGGACCTGGATGTAGGTCCAACAAGGTATCTCCTTGTTTCTTAATTTCAGTTTTCATATTTTCAGATTTTGTGTGAATTTGCATGAATTTGTGAAGAAGATGTTTAAGTGTTATGGTGCTGTTTGATTATGCTACATGAGGTGTGAAATACATGTTAGCAGTGAATAGAATCAGTTTTGTTGTAGTTTGAATTGATTTGCTTTGAAAAATTTTCAATTTTAGTTTTTAAGGGGTGTTTGGATTAAGGCTTAAATCAGGAAAATTGATACAAGTCTTGTTTAAAACTTGTTTAGACACACTCAGTAGGATATTGTTAGGTTGTGTGCTACTTGTTTTTTTAGTTTGTTGGAGTTTTAGAACATTTGCATGATAAAAAGTTAAAAAAAAGATAGCATAAATCTGTCTCTCTTTTCTGCTTATTTTTAAGAGAATTTGTGCCTCATTTTTTATCATTGCTAGTTAATAGGTTGTTCTAGGGTTGTGAATCATTTGTATGTCAACTGGAGAACTTATGTGCAAGTATTGAAGGTTTAAATCTCATATTTGTGCAAGTACACTAGGTCTTTTGTTCATAAAACACCCTCAGACCTAGATAGTCATAACAGCAACCTTCATTTGCCATTTTTGTGAGATTTGGTGTTAGTGCTTGCCTGTTTTTGTGTTAGTCTTGACTCCCTATACTCAACTGAGTATAGGGGTGCCCCATTTGTCCAATCAAACATCCACAAAAGTCCTTGACAAGCTCCTCTTGTCATTTCTTCACAAGTGAAGAATTACCTTTGTGTTCATCAGAAACACAATTCATACTGGGCACTTGTTTTGATCTCATAAGCTTGAATCTAGTTTAGTGTTGATTAAAAAGTTTGTTTAGAGTATATTTAAGTAACTGGTATTGAGTTTTAAAGTTTAAAAAAAAAAAATATAAAAAGAGCAAAAAGGACTGGCCAGGACTCGAACCTGCGCCATCCTCCTCACAACACACACAACTTACCAACGCGCCCTTGGGACTTTTACTGATAGAGTTCCATTTCAATATCTATTTAAGTAGTATTTGTTTTGTAGCTTATTTAGCTAACAGCTTATTCATAAGATTATTCCAACTTATTTCTTTAAGGTTTTGACTGTTTAGCATTTTTCTTAGGTTCTTGTTAGGGTTTTTGACTTTTCAGTTCAAAAAGTTTATTTTTCTCTTATTTAATTAATTTTCTAGGATTATTTTTAGTTTAAATTTTGAAAAGTAATTTAAAAATAGAAAAAGGTAATTTAAAAATCTGAAAAATAGTTTTTAGGTTTTTAATCATACTTTTGAGGTTTACAGCTATTTAAGTTTTCAATTTGGCTTATTTTTTATTTTATAGGATTTTAGGGTTTTTAACCAACTTTAAAATTTAATATAAAATTATTAAATAGGTTTTAGAAAATTTTGATTGCATTTTTGTCTTAGTTACATTATTCTAGATTTTTGGTAATGTTTTAGAATTTTTTTATGAACTTTGATTTTTTTTGAATATTTTAATATTATTTTATTATTAAAAATTGAAGTTTGATTTTTTTTAGTTTTTACATTTTTCCTAGGTTAAAGACACTTAATTAGGAGTTTTGTCACTTTCCAAATATTTTTAGGACTTTTCAATTATTTTCTAGAATTATTTTAAGTTTTAATTGATTTTAATAGTTTTTAAGTGTTTAAAAATAGTTTAATTTGGTTTTAAAATTTTAAAAAATACTTTTTAGCTTAATTAGGACATTTTTGAGGTTTACAAACTTTAAGATCTTGTTTAGGGATTTTTAATAATTAATTGTGATTTTTAGGGCTTTAATTAGCACTAAAAAGTCATTATCTAATTAAATAAAAGGTTTTAGCAAGTTTGGATTTTTTTGTAAACTCTTAGAATATTATTGTGGATTTTTAGTAATTTTTAGGAATTTTTAGGTTAAAATTTTAATTTTTGCACTATTTACGGTTTTGCGTGATCGCCTTTTTCGTCTTAGTTTAATCCGTTTTCGTAACCGTCTTTCTCTTCTTATCTCATTTCTTTCTTTCTTCTCAATCATATAATCACAAATCATTAATCAATTCTTAACACAACGCACTTGCCTCCTTGGGAAACGAACTTGGGCTTATTTGGTCATTAGTGCTCGGTTTTCCTAAACCGACACTTAACGCTTACCACTACTTTGCCTCTCTTTTCCTAAAGGGTTGCAAAAAGCTACAATCATTATAGGGGTGTTCAATGTTTGGTTTGACACCGAACAAACCGAAAAGTAAACCGGATCGAAACTGAATAAAACCAGACCGAAAACTTTAATTGGCGTATGGTTTGGTTTGAAACCGAACCGGAGTATTTAATTGATGTTTGGTTTGGTTATGGTTTAACAAAAATAAAACCAAACCAAACCGAAAAAACCGAATAATTATATACACATGAAAATTTTAACTATATATACAAATTTTATATCTTATTATCCTAAGTAGTTACAAATCGCTCACTGGATTAAGCATTGATGTATATCACGAGCAACTGAGCAAGAGTTTGCCTACTTTATTCATATAAATTCCTATATGAAGTAAACTTTGAAAATTTGTGTTAAGTACTAAACCTTTTAGATTGTTTTTAAAATTTGTCGATTACTTGATCACTTTTAAAAGCTTATAATTTGTCATTTTTACATGAAAATTTAGGTTTTTATTTATGAATTCTACATTATTTTTTGGAGTTTACTTGAATTTGGTTTTCTTGGTTTAATCCGAAATCAAACCGAATTCTAATTTGGTTTATGGTTTGGTTTTATCAATACTATAGTTGGTTTGGTTTGGTTTTGGTTTTAACATTGAAAATTTTCAAACCGATTAACCCGAACCATACAACCCACAAACCCGAAAACCGAACCGATGAACACCCCTAAATCATTATGTGTGTTACTTCTTGTTTTGCTAGTTCTTTATCACACATATTTTTAAGAGTTGATTGTAGTTAAAATTTACAATTGTTTTTGGGTGATTCTAACAATTCTAAGTTTTTAACCTTTTGACATATTATCATTACAATTGGTATGGATGTGTTT
Source organism: Glebionis coronaria (assembly GCA_025667525.1). NCBI lineage: Eukaryota > Viridiplantae > Streptophyta > Magnoliopsida > Asterales > Asteraceae > Glebionis > Glebionis coronaria. Next base: position 237,022,925 of record CM046881.1, read on the forward strand.
TTCTACTTTTTTTCCACCAATTGTAAATTGATCTTGTCAAAACACTCTCTTTGGACATACTTAGCAAATACTTACTTCTAATTTGAGATTTCTTTTCTTCCTCTCTCTCAAGTTACTTAGTAGGTAGTGACTATAGTATATACATTGGTGTTTCTTTTCTTTCTACTAACCTTTGTATATAGCTTGTAACCATAGATCGATCACTTGGTGCCCCAAGCTAAGGGGAGTACGCACCAAGGGGGAGCTACTAGCAAAGTCGACTCTTCTTCCCTTTAAAGACTTGTGCTAACCTTTTTACTTCGAAAAAGGGTGAGAAATGATAGTGATAAACTCGTTAATAATTCGAAAACTTTTGTTTTTTTTACATAAATGAGTTTATAGTTTATCGTAATAAAAAAGAGGGAGATTGTTAATGCAAGAAATGCCTAAAAAAATTATTAGCGTTAACTAATCTTTCTTAGTTTTGATCACGACAAAGTATAAAGACATTTAATGTCAAAGACAATCGAAAGACGAATTATTTGACAAACACTATCATCAAGGTAATAATCATTTAAATCTTACAAAAAAATACATTAATCATGTTTAGTGATCATAGAAAGTGCTTAATCTTAAAACTCACATTTTGACAAATATGACAAAAGATTTTAATAAACTTTATTTTTAAGAAAATATTTTACTAAAATGGAAATTGAAAATTTGAATATGACATATTCTAAATGCCATAGGAATATCCTTTGAAGGTAAAATTTACCTCATATAACATTTCCTCACTAAAAGACAAAAAGGAGGGTATTCTACTCTAGACTATTCCCCAAATAGCTATACGGTTCATTATCAATAATAAATCGCACACTAATTAAAGAACCACACCACAAGAGCCGTTGGTTTTTGTCTCCTATAAATAGTGGATCAGATCTTCAGTTTCCATGAACTTTTTGGACATTCTTTCTGCCTCTTTTCTTCTTTCTATATCCTAATCATTAGTAAATGATCACTTAATGTGTTAAGTATGTTTACTTATGATTATCCTCTTGATCCCCTTCTTTACTTGTGCAAAGAGAAGATCACACACACATATGTGATGTGATTAAAGATGAAGCCTTGATGAAGATCATCCTTTCTTAGATATAGTCATATTCATCATGTTATATTTGAGTCTTGTGTAGATTCAATGTATTTGTGTATAATTGGACTAGTGTTGTGTTAATCCAATGTATTTGTGAATACTTGGATTAGTCTTGTATAACTCTATTGTATATGTGTATACTTGGATTTGTCTTATGTAGATCCAAGTTATATGTGTATACGTGGATATGTATTATTGAGTTGTAATAACTCTTGTATGTTAGTTCTCACTAAACTATAAAGTGATGTGTGTATGTGTCTTGTGAGTTCTCACTTAACTTCAAAGTGAAGAGTTGTGAAGATTGGTTCTAGCTTTGGATTAGAACTCGACATCTAGCCTTGTGTCGGAAAAGAAGATGGGCGACGAAGATTGGTTCTAGCTTTCGATTAGAACTCGACATCTAGCCTTGTGTTGGAAAAGAAGATGAGCGACGAAGATTGGTTCTAGCTTTCGATTAGAACTTGACATCTAGCCTTGTGTCGGAAAATGGTGATGTTGGCGACGTGTGTAGATTGGTCCTAGCCAAGATTAGGTCTCGACATTTAGCTTAGTGTCAGAAAATAATGTAAGCAACGTTGTAAGGTTTTCTTCGCCAAGAAGGGACCTTGTGGATGTAGTGGAAATCTCGAGTAAGGTGTACTCGAGGAGTGGAGTAGGAACGAATAGAGAGCTTCGTTGCCAAACCACTATAAATCTTGGTGCCATTCCTTAGGTTGTTTCTTTCCTTACTCTTTACTTACATTTATATTCTTGCATTGCATTCCATTGTTACTAATCATTGTTAATGCATTATATTTGAACCAAACAACTATGAAACTAGTTTTCAAGTAAAAGGTATTTTTGGGACAAACTTAATTGAAAAGATTTTTAATTAGGACCATAATTGAGAGAAACTATTTAACCCCCCCCCCTTCTAGTTTATACAAGCTGTTTCTCATAAATGTTGGTGGTCTACTGGTTTCCCACAAATGTTGGTGCTCTAAAACCTAGTACATAATTAGTGATCTTAAAATATAGATGCTCATATAACTTGTTACGGGCTCTTAAACCAAGTTAAACAAACCTTTTTATACTACCTTTACTTTCGACCACATTATCAATAAAAGCACACCATTCCCCCACATCCAAACTGGTTTTAGACCTATTCCTAATAATCAGAGATGCACCCGCTCTAATGAAAATATCAGTTGAACTTCGTAGAACTTCTTTTTTGTGTTAAATCCCGAATCATCTACGAGCATGATCCCTTTACCCTTTCCATAACTCTCTACTTCTTCACCAATGAAGTCTCAGACTCACTCTCACTCTCACCCTCATTCAGATTTTGTTTCCCTTTTACTCCTTTGATTTCCCTTTCTATTCTTCACCTTATATCTTTTCCATCACTGTTTCTTTCTTTTGTTATGAAAATCGGTATGTTTAATCTTTTGTTTATACCACCCTGAGTTTGGTTGTTATCGTTCATCTTCCTTTTGTGAAAACAATGTCTAGTCTTAAAAGGAGATGAGCTATACCAACGCAACCTAATATCATTTTCTACCCATCCTAAAAAATCCATATCTGCATCCATTAAATCAAAGTTCTTAAAATAATACTGACCTAGTCTTTGTTTCTTGTGAGCAACATACAAATCAATTGAACTATTCTTATAAGCCAGTTCCACCATCGTATGCACATCATTGTCCATGTGAATCAACTTCAAGCCTTTTTCAAGTGGTTTGTTAGGCAAACAAAAGAACAAAGCCCATTTTTCCGCATTACCAATCTTTCTAAAAGTATGATTTAGGACAATACTAAATATCTTGCTCCCGGGAAGTAAAACTACAAATTTGGCTAAGATTGTCATTCACATACCCCAATGAATCAGTATGGAAAAGCCATTATTGTGCATTTTGAAATCGACTTCTTTCTGATACGCCATTATAGCCGCTTGATATGAATCTGAATCGAGTTTTTGGTTGGTTGTACGATTTTAATTAAACTAGTAAAGTATTCAATGTAGAGATACTAGTGAAAGTTTCAACCTTGATGTTGCAACTTTAGTCCTTGAATTTATTTAATAGAGGGAAAATGGTTTCGAGGACAATTTCCGCACGAAAGGAAAGATGGAAGAGGGATGGCATGTTTGGGACGATCGAAGATGACGAAGTGCCATCACGTGCATGGCACATGAAGGAGATACCGGTGGTTAACTAGGAAAGTTAGAAAATAACGACTCATATATTTTTTATGTTCACTTTGGTATGATGATTGTGGTTCTTTTATGTTCACTTATATTGCTTTTAGATGATTGAATCATTCAAAATGCATTAATCATAATATTCTCTACACAAACTAATAAGATTTTGATTTTATTTTCAAGCACATTATCATATATGATATCTTTTAGTGTGTGACTTTCAAGCACATAATTATACATGATATTATACACAAAACTAACTCGTCGAGAGATCACAAACCTGCTTGTATTTTATTTCAAGTACATTACATATATTATATACTATAAATGCTTAAAATCTAACTTTATTATGTATGATTGTTTTTCGAAGCCCTTGTTTTCACTAACAGTTCATATTATATTTGTTTAGCGTGGACTCATCCTTCGGCTATGACTTTTGCTTAGCCTACAGCTTCCGTAAATGCTTATTTGTGCTCTTACAATATGATTTCGTCTCTAAAATCTCAATATCATCAACAAATCATTCCAGTAGTGTAAAGTTAACATCGAATCACATTTTCCTTCATTAATAACAATATATTGTACCTAAAAGCTTACTTATGTCATTATAACCTGATAATCTATAAAATATAATAATTCATAAAAATGAGCTAATGAGTTAGCCTATACTTAACATAATAAGTTCAAATGATAATAACTCATAAGCTTATTCACATCAGTCACCTAATAAGTTATTTTATCATTTAACGCGATAAATTCACATAATTCGTCAAATAAGATGAATTATAAGCTTATAAATTCATATGATGATACGTTCATAGGCTTGATTACATCAAATAAGCTAAAAAATGATATAATCATAAGCTAGAAAAATTGATCATCTTATTCAAATTAAAACTAAATTTGTAGATAAATTCACATCAATAAAGCTAAAAACAATAAGATGAATTATAAGCTTATTCACATTAAATAAGCAAAAAAATATAAACAAAGAAAGATCATATTATTTGACTTGATATTTATGAATTGAAAAAGGAGATAATCGATCGAAAATAAATTATATGAGATATGACTTCGTAAAGTGTGTTGTGTGTGTTTTTATTATGAGTTAGGTAGGAGAAACGTATAAGATATAAACGAGATCTGTATGAGCAAAGATCGGGGTTAGGTTGGTTGGTGTGTGATGTGAAATGATTAAAATACTTTTGCGTCTTTTTTATTATTTTTTATGAAAACAATCTTTTTAATCTCGGTCATATATTGATTTTAAATGAAAAACTTGAATCGGACCTTTTGTATTCAAGTAAAAAACAGGATATTCAAAATAATAGGGGTGAAAATAAAACCGAAAAACCAAAGCATAAACCGAAAAACAAAATAAAACCGCACAAAAAACAAAATAATACCGCACAAAAAAACCGTCCCAATTGACGAAAAGGTGGTTTACACATTTTTTTAAAATCAAACGTTTCGGGAGGTTTTTGGTTGCATGTATAAAACCGAACCGAAAAACCCACTCCGCCCCATCTTAGTCTACTATTCCAATATATTCTTACATCTTCTTTTAGTTATATTGATGTTTAGATTTTTATATAAATATGTTTATAAAAGATAACATAATAATTGATTATGATTTTATTCACCTAAACTTTATTAGATTTGTAACTGCTATTATAATGTTTTAATATAATTTTTGATTTCACAAAGTTAGATGGTAGCTAATGATGCTATTGTTGTAATATAACTAATGTTTGTGCTTAAAACTTGTACATGTAATATTATTCTTACATTAAATGAAAATATGTAGCTAATTCAAAATATTATTGCTAGTTGCAACTTGCAATCATTATTAGTTTGATTTTTGTCAAAATTGATTGAATATTGATGCGGTTTAGTGTAAATATGAAACCGAATACGTAAAGTGAAAAAAAGAAACCGAACCGATACAACAAAAAAACAACAAAAAAACAAAATAAAAAAAACAAATGTTTTGCAATTTGCAAAAACCAAAATTTAGAGTTTGGTTTTTGGTATTAGCATACAACCGCCTTATGCTCACCCTTAAAAAATAACATTCCCCCTACATAGTGTGTGAAGTGTTGCGTGTACACTTGGTAGAATGTTGTACACTCTTCAAGGTTCGAGCATATAGAGTTGTGCACTATTTAAATAGCTTGCTAAAGCTAAAGCACTTCACCACATGTATGAAACCAGAGGTTCTTGCGGATGCTCATAAATTTTATAATTTTTTTTGACATAATGTTAATTTTTTAGAAAATATTTTTTTTTTAATTTATATTAGACACACCCGGTTCATCAATATATGTTTATAGCATTACGGTTTAAATTTTCCATGCACCCGACGATGTCCATAGTTTAGATATTTACTCTTTTGGGCCTTTGTTTTCAAAACTGATGTATTAGGCTACCGGCAACGCCGATTGAATTGATCGGTCACGATCTTTGTCGAACTCGGTCGACCAGTTGCGGTGACCTAGTCGGCGAAATCGACTCCCCCAAATAGATCGTAGGTGAGACCTAATTCACAAACATGTCTCGCTTTCTTCTTTCTTTTCTTTTTTTTAAATATTTTTTTGATTAAATCATATTAGATTTAATTATGTTTTAATTATATAATATTTATATAAAAAATTCTAAGTTTTAATATATTGAGCTATGTTTAATTCCTCACAACTTGTGACACCCTCAAATAGGTCAAATGCAGCGGAATAATAATTGGGTGTCACTTTGGTGGATCAAACAGCAATAGTATGTAGAGCAACAAATAATAAATTATCATTTAAATATTACATGAACCATAGTGAAAATTGTTATAAAAATTGGCTTGATATTATTCAATAGATTGTTTATTCCCAAATTATAAAACCCTAGATGAGCTCTTTAATGATGTCTATCATGATGCTTGAATCCATGCACACATCAACTACATGCTTCAGTTTCCTGAGAAAAACATGCTTAGAGAGTCAACATAAAGTTGGTGAATTCACAAGTTTAGTAAATTAAGTTTGGACAGTAAAACATTCACTGAAGTAGTAATGCACAAAGCATCAACACTTAAAAGTAATTACATTTCTCATTTCCCGAAACAGACGCTATGACAGTTAACCCTCAACAGATGAGCACCCTTCGCATGCTAACATGCACCCATAATAATGTTCTGACATGATATACATCTGTTATTTCTGGCCGAGGCATAGTGAGCGCTAGTCACCCAGATGGGGATGGTCAATCCCAAATAGATCTATTTATAACATTCAGGCTATAAAACAATTAACAGTTTCAGTTCACGGGTCGTGAGGATTTCTACAATAGGCAAATGTAATCAAGGTTTATAACAGTTCAGTTTACGGTCCATAAACTATGTTGCATGTTTTCTCCCTCATAAAAGATCAAAAGTTTATCAAAGAATAAGTGTGGGGCCATGAACTCACCTCAGTAATAGTATCATGAAGAAATCACAAGTAATCCAACAAAGTGTCTCTGATACAGTCAACTACCTAAGTAATTGCATAGTCTCAGTACATGCAAAAAATAATGCATGAATGTTTCTGAATAAAATCTGTGCATGCTTATACTTGTTTTAGGCATCTTGTTATAATTGTCCCGTTAACATATATGTTAGTATAAGTATTAGTAATATTCGTTTTGGCACATAAATAATATTGTACTTATACTTTTATAAAATTATATATATTTAATATATATGACTTATATAAATGATCTTTATATGTTTAGAAAGTGTGAGAAATAATATATATGTTTAATCCGTCAAGTTTCTAATTTTATAGTATTAGTCTCTCCAGTTTGGGTTTATGATTTTTATACACATCTTTAATATATATATATATATATATATATATATATATATATATATATATATATATATATATATATATATATATAACATATATAAATGTTTAATATATATAACTAATATAAATGATTTTTATAAAATGTAAAACACTTTATTTAAATTAATTTAATGTCCTTGAAGTTTCTATAAAATACCGAATAATCCCTAGGTTACAAGTTTAGTGAAATGACAGTTTTAGTCCTTCTAAAATTAAGGTTTTGATAATAGTTTTAATAAGATTATAAATAAAATCTTAGGGCTTATATAAGTTTCGAAAAATGGCAAAACAAGCCCCTCCATGTTTTTAATATATATAACTTTCGGTATTTTACAAATATGGCCCCTAGGGCTAGTTTAACTTTTGGTAAATGGAAAAAGTAACCCTCCAAGTTATAACTAGGGTTTAGAACTTTTACTAAGTGACGAAAACAGCCCCTAGGGCTTGGATATGTTTCAGCTAGGGTCGCAATTAGTCCCTCAAGTTTATAAAACATAATATAACTTTCGGCTAATTATAAAAATGGTCCCTAGGGTTTCTAAGTCTCGAATCTAATTAAAATGGTCCATCTAGTTTTAGAAAAATACCATTTGGCCCTTGTAGTTTATGTTTTCGATGTTATAAAGTTTCAAATGTCACGGTTTTAGCCCTTATACTTTATAAATTTACATTTATGGCCTAAAACTTTTGTAAGTCATGTTTAAGGTTTAAAAATGTTTATAGAACTCCAAAAATGTCAAGTGGGCTTATAAAATGGGCTAAATGGACTAATAGGATCGGTAAGAGCCTATTGGGCTTTACATGACCCATTAACTATTCCAAATAGTTTTAGTAGGCTATAGAGGTTTGAAATGGGCCTAGTAACATTTTTAAGTCCACTAAAGGCATAGGGCTTATCTCTTGGACTTGTTAAGTATGTATGGGATTATTAGGCCCAAGTGGGTCTCGGCTAAACATTTTTAGGATCGGCTAAGCCCACTAAGGCTAAATGGGCTACTAGGTATATTAAGGAATATTACCAACTCTTTCTGGGGTTTATAGATCTAGTGAGTTTTAACCAATTCCATGTAAATTAGTATAAGCCCATTAAAACTAACTATGAACCCTATAGGCTTAAGAAAATGGTTGGTCCCTTGTAATTAGTGCTATACTAAGAGTACTAAGTATAGACCTAACCCATGGTGAACTAATGTAATAAACACAAGACAAAGTAAAGTAAATAACACAAAGGTTTTCAACGTTTAACTCTTAGCTTTATTAAAGAATTATACGCTATTGTTTGCGAAGCTACAATAGGGATTGAATAGACAATGTGTGTTTTGGTGATCTCCTCACTAACAAGCTAGTCCAATCCTAGTGATTGCTAAGCTTGATGATTATATCAACAAGAGATTAGAACTATAGTGTTTGATCGTATTTGGAGGAGGGAACTTTGTTTATGAATGTCTAAAGCATTTAGTGCACAAACTTTTTTCTCTCCTTTTACAACCATCCTATTTATAGAAGCAAAGGTAGATACAAGACAAAGAATTGCCCATGTGCAATTCTTGTCTTATTGGTATAGTGTACAATCTTGTCTTAGCCTATTCTAAGTATTAAGACATAAGTCCTTTTACACTGTCAGTAACCTATCTATCCCAAAGGAGTAAGTCACGCTAATTGTGTGATGTACTACATCTTATCACAATTCAACTTATCCCGCCTTTACTTCAGTTTTTGAGGATGCTTGTTTCTTCAGGGAGATCGTATGGGGTTTAGTGAGTCTATTGCCACAAATCACTGAACCCGTCACCTTCTTCTTCGTCTTAGAAATCATTCATTAAACTTCGCCTCTCTGAATGCTCGAGTATTTCTTTTAGACTCAGTCTAGGAACTCGAAGGTAACTCACTAAGTGACTGTTCACTCAGTGACTTTGTTATGTTCAAGGTTAATACTTCACTTAGGCTTATTGTTATTCAAATCCATCAGTGAGATCATTAGGCACTGAATTGACCTAACAATGTCCCCCTATTTGGATATAAAATATGCCTAAGTGAAATTGTTATAAGCGAGCAAAGAGGCTTCTTCTTACACAAACTATTCTATTGATGAAAAGACTTGTTTTACCAAAGTACTTCTTTTTTATTCATCATTACAAAGACTAAATAGTCTGATACAAGAAAAGCATAAATAAAACAAAAGATTACAATTATTCAGGAATCTATTACTTCACTCTTCACATTTGATGACTTCAACACCTTTTCTTTATCAGACCTCCTTGCAATTATCTCCCTGAGCTCCTCAGTAAATCTCTTTTTCTCATCAGTCTAGACTTTTCCAGCCATCACAAGGAAGATGAGAATGATTTCAGTAGTACATTTCTCAATGTCACTCATTCTTTGAAAAGCTTGGTCCTCAAATACATCAAGGAAGAAGATACCCCAGTCAGGTTCTTTGATGACCATATTGTTTACAAAGGGAATATGTTCTGGGAGAGTACAATTGCATTCTAACCAAGGGATCTTAGTCTCAGCTTCACGCTCAACTCTTTTACTTTTTCGTCCTGAGTCTTTGAAGGATCCTGTTCAGCCAAGGGAAGATCCTCAGTGATCCCTAGCTGCTCCTTGATCTGATTCAACCTCTCATATGTCTTACTAAGAGATTTGAGTATCTCAGGGACACATTTGTTTGTCTTGGTCTTGAAGAACCTACCCATTTCGTCCCACACACTGAGACCGAAATCACCAAATGAAAACTTCTTCATCACTTCAAAATTCCTTTCATCATTGTTTCGGTAAACAGATACTGAGACTAGTATGGTATGAGGAATAATTTGAAGATTGTTGATTGGTTCATGCCTCCTTCTTTGAGTGACAACTTTGGTGTATTGGTCAAATAACTTTTCAGTTGGTTGGTTCTTTGTTGCTGCTTCTTGACCATTTCATCCTGAATAGGCTTGAGTTCCTCCTCTTGCTTCTGAATGAACTCTTGTCCCCCCTCCTTCTTGATTAACAAGGCCTCAGGGTTACCACCCACTTCTTTAGCAAACTCAGTGGACACCCTGAGTATCTCAGCTCTAGTTGCCTCACTAGTTTTAGCCATCTCCATTCTGTCTAAGTACTCTTGAATTTGATTAGGAGTCATCTTGTACATCTTTCCATTAATCTCATAGGGTACCAAGACAATAACATCAGGATCAGGCCTTCTTTCCCTTGAAGCTTTTACAAGCTTCTTGGGTGGAGGTGTTAGGGTTTCATCAGCAATGCCTTTTCCCTTATCTAAATTAGATATTGAGGGCTCATGGTTGGGTAGAATTGAGTTTAAGTGTGTTGGTGTAGGGATCACAGGCACCTGAGGTTGAGGTTGTACCATTTCTTCCTGATACCCCTGAGTGTGAGAGGAAGGTTTACTCTAAGTAAGCATCATTGGTGGCACATTATCCCCCTCAAAAGTTGAAGGATCAGCCTGACTAATCCTAACGTTTACTCTTTGTGACGGTCCTGAAGTGGTGGTGGATGTCCCCTTGAAATCCTGAAACATCTTAGTCATAATTTCCTTCATAGACTGAGTATCAGCCTTGATGGTCTTAACATCCAATTGTATGAGTGACTGAGTGTTTTCCATCGTGGTGATTCTGGTCCTGAAGCGAGGAGTATCAGCATCCTTCAGTGACTTGGAGATCTCAGAAATATTGGAAGCATTAGCCATATATCCTTGTGCAGCCTTGCTTAATCTAAATTCAGCCTCCGAATCCATATGAACATCTTAAAAGATGTCTGATAGGTGTGTAAACCCCCATCCTTTTTACCACTTAATTACAATAATAACCGAGCCAAAACGTGTACTTTATGTCATTTATGTCGGAATTATGCGTGGTTTGTGTTTTTATTGTGATTTAGGACGAAAAGGTGAAAAGTGGAGAAAACACGGGATTTCACGGGCTTTTATCGAAGAAAAAGACGAAAGACGAAGTAAACAAATCAAGAGTGCAAAAAGAACGGAAGTCCAAGACCAATTCTGAAGATTTATCGAAGAAAAAGTCAAAAGACGGAAGTTTACTAAAAGCCGAAGAACTCGAGTCTTATTTATGAAGAAAATTCAAGACGAGTTTAAAGAAATCCCAAGACAAAGTCACTGAAGTCAAAAGATTAAAGAAGATTAGGGACTTAAGCATGCAAATAGAGAAAGAAGAAAGAGGGAGGAAGCTTCCTAAGCTCCTCCCTAATCTCCCTATAAATAGATTAGATAGTTTTCATTTTCAGGTTGTTGGTGGCTTGACAACCCATTCTTCTCCACCATTTTCAATTTCCTGCACTTTAAATTCTTGCACCTTAATTTCATGTATTGCACCTTTAATTCATTTAATTTCCAAGTAAGTTTTATTTTATTGTTCTTGAATCTTTACTTTATTGTTAATCTCCTTCTACCTTTCTTGTTTGATATGTTCTTCATCTTTATTGTTCATGTTCTTGATTTTTCATAGTTTTGATTAAGTGAGTTTTGATCTTGGTTATGATTGTTTGTTTTGTTGATTTGTTTTGATTGGTTATTGTTAATAGATCATTTGTGGTTGTTTTGGTTTAATCTTTTGGTTAGATTTTGTTAAATTCGTGTTTGGTTTTTATCCCCTGTTCTTCTTCTTCTTTACTGTTCTTCATACTTGCCCAGATATTCCGGATCAACTGCTTACTTTGTTCTTCATTCGGAATATTCGTTTATTCCGGATCAAAGCTCCTTCATGCGGAATATATAATATTCCGGATCAAGTCTTTTATTCGGAATATCTGATAATTCCAGATCAAACTCCTTCATGCGGAATATATAATATTCCGGATCAATCACTTCATTCGGAACACTTTGTATTCCGAATCAAGTCTTTCATCCGGAATAATATTCCGGATCAAGTGTTTCATCCGGAATATTGGTTATTCCGGATCAAGTCTTTTCATCCGGAATAATATTCCGGATCAAGGACTTTATTTCGAATGAACCATTTTTTCCCTTTTTATTCCGGATCAAGCTATTTATTCCGGATCAACTTCTTTTCTCTTTTTATTCCGGATCAAACACTATATTCCGTATCAAATAGTTTATTCCGGATAAGTGACATATTCCGGATGAATTGTTTTATTCCGGATGAGTGTTTTCCAGTTTTTAGTTTTAAGCTTTATTTTTCCCGCCTTTTTCCTTATTTGCATTTTTACTTGCTTTTCTTTTAGTTTAAGTTTAAGTTTGTCTTATTTACTTTATTTGCCTTTTAATTTCTCGTCATTTACTTTTCGCCAAGTTTTAATCTTTCATTGTTTCTTTTTATCGTCTTTACTTTATTTTTATTTGTTGCAAGTCTTTATTTTTCATTAGTTTTAGACAACGACCATTCTTTTTTATTCCACCAAGAACAACTAATCTCGCACAATTAACCAGATATCAATTCGAGAAGATTCCGAGAAACGAACTTTTCAACTAGTAAAAGTCATTGATAGGTGTGTAAACACCCATCCTTTTTACCACTTAATTACAATAATAACCGAGTTAAAACGTGTATTTTATGTCATTTATGTCGGAATTATGCGTGGTTTGTGTTTTTGTTGTGATTTAGGACGAAAAGGTGAAAAGTGGAGAAAACACGGGATTTCACAGGCTTTTATCGAAGAAAAAGACGAAAGACGAAGTCAAGAAATCAAGAGTGCAAAAAGAACGGAAGTCCAAGACCAATTCTGAAGATTTATCGAAGAAAAATTCAAAAGACGGAAGTTTACTAAAAACCGAAGAACTCGAGTATTATTTATGAAGAAAATTCAAGACGAGTTTAAATAAATCCCAAGACAAAGTCACTGAAGTCAAAAGATTAAAGAAGATTAGGGACTTAAGCATGCAAATAGAGAAAGAAGAAAGAGGGAGGAAGCTTCCTAAGCTCCTCCCTAATCTCCCTATAAATAGATTAGATAGTTTTCATTTTCATGTTGTTGGTGGCTTGACAACCCATTCTTCTCCACCATTCTCAATTTCCTGCACTTTAAATTCTTACACCTTAATTTCATGTATTGCACCTTTAATTCATTTAATTTCCAAGTAAGTTTTATTTTATTGTTCTTGAATCTTTACTTTATTGTTAATCTCCTTCTACCTTTCTTGTTTGATTTGTTCTTCATCTTTATTGTTCATGTTCTTGATTTTTCATAGTTTTGATTAAGTGGGTTTTGATCATTTTGGTTATGATTGTTCGTTTTGTTGATTTGTTTTGATTGGTTATTGTTAATAGATCATTTGTGGTTGTTTTGGTTTAATCTTTTGGTTTATTTTGGTTAGATTTTGTTAAATTCGTGTTTGGTTTTTATCCCCTGTTCTTCGTCTTCTTTACTGTTCTTCATACTTGCCCAGATATTCCGGATCAACTGCTTACTTTGTTCTTCATTCGGAATATTCGTTTATTCCCGATCAAAGCTCCTTCATGCGGAATATATAATATTCCGGATCAAGTCTTCTATTCGGAATATCTGATAATTCCGGGTCAAACTCCTTCATGCGGAATATATAATATTCCGGATCAATCACTTCATTCGGAATACTTTGTATTCCGAATCAAGTCTTTCATCCGGAATAATATTCCGGATCAAGTTTTTCATCCGGAATATTGGTTATTCCGGATCAAGTCTTTTCATCCGGAATAATATTCCGGATCAAGGACTTTATTCCGAATGAACCATTTTTTCCCTTTTTATTCCGGATCAAGCTATTTATTCCGGATCAAATTCTTTTCTCTTTTTATTTCGGATCAAACACTATATTCCGAATCAAATAGTTTATTCCGGATAAGTGACATATTCCGGATGAATTGTTTTATTCCGGATGAGTGTTTTCCAGTTTTTAGTTTTAAGCTTTATTTTTCCCGCCTTTTTCCTTATTTGCATTTTTACTTGCTTTCCTTTTAGTTTAAGTTTAAGTTTGTCTTATTTACTTTATTTGCCTTTTAATTTCTCGTCATTTACTTTTCGCCAAGTTTTAATCTTTCATTGTTTCTTTTTACCGTCTTTACTTTATTTTTATTTGTTGCAAGTCTTTATTTTTCATTAGTTTTAGACAACGACCATTCCTTTTTTATTCCACCAAGAACAACTAATCTCGCACAATTAACTAGTTATCAATTCGAGAAGATTCTGAGAAACGAACTTTTCAACTAGTAACAGTCATTGATAGGTGTGTAAACACCCATCCTTTTTACCACTTAATTACAATAATAACCGAGCCAAAACGTGTATTTTATGTCATTTATGTCGGAATTATGCGTGGTTTGTGTTTTTGTTGTGATTTAGGACGAAAAGGTGAAAAGTGGAGAAAACACGAGATTTCACGGGCTTTTATCGAAGAAAAGGACGAAAGACGAAGTCAAGAAATCAAGAGTGCAAAAAGAACGGAAGTCCAATACCAATTCTGAAGATTTATCGAAGAAAAAGTCAAAAGACGGAAGTTTACTAAAAGCCGAAGAACTCGAGTATTATTTATGAAGAAAATTCAAGACGAGTTTAAAGAAATCCCAAGACAAAGTCACTGAAGTCAAAAGATTAAAAGAAGATTAGGGACTTAAGCATGCAAATAGAGAAAGAAGAAAGAGGGAGGAAGCTTCCTAAGCTCCTCCCTAATCTCCCTATAAATAGATTAGATAGTTTTCATTTTCAGGCTGTTGGTGGCTTGACAACCCATTCTTCTCCACCATTTTCAATTTCCTGCACTTTAAATTCTTGCACCTTAATTTCATGTATTGCACCTTTAATTCATTTAATTTCCAAGTAAGTTTTATTTTATTGTTCTTGAATCTTTACTTTATTGTTAATCTCCTTCTACCTTTCTTGTTTGATTTGTTCTTCATCTTTATTGTTCATGTTCTTGATTTTTCATAGTTTTGATTACGTGGGTTTTGATCATTTTGGTTATGATTGTTCGTTTTGTTGATTTGTTTTGATTGGTTATTGTTAATAGATCATTTGTGGTTGTTTTGGTTTAATCTTTTGGTTTATTTTGGTTAGATTTTGTTAAATTCGTGTTTGGTTTTTATCCCCTGTTCTTCGTCTTCTTTACTGTTCTTCATACTTGCCCAGATATTCCGGATCAACTGCTTACTTTGTTCTTCATTCGGAATATTCGTTTATTCCGGATCAAAGCTCCTTCATGCGGAATATATAATATTCCGGATCAAGTCTTCTATTCGGAATATCTGATAATTCCAGATCAAAATCCTTCATGCGGAATATATAATATTTCGGATCAATCACTTCATTCGGAATACTTTGTATTCCGAATCAAGTCTTTCATCCGGAATAATATTCCGGACCAAGTTTTTCATCCGGAATATTGGTTATTCCGGATCAAGTCTTTTCATCCGGAATAATATTCCGGATCAAGGACTTTATTCCGAATGAACCATTTTTTCCCTTTTTATTCCGGATCAAGCTATTTATTCCGGATCAACTTCTTTTCTCTTTTTATTCCGGATCAAACACTATATTCCGAATCAAATAGTTTATTCCGGATAAGTGACATATTCCGGATGAATTGTTTTATTCCGGATGAGTGTTTTCCAGTTTTTAGTTTTAAGCTTTATTTTTCCCGCCTTTTTCCTTATTTGCATTTTTACTTGCTTTCCTTTTAGTTTAAGTTTAAGTTTGTCTTATTTACTTTATTTGCCTTTTATTTTCTCGTCATTTACTTTTCGCCAAGTTTTAATCTTTCATTGTTTCTTTTTACCGTCTTTACTTTATTTTTATTTGTTGCAAGTCTTTATTTTTCATTAGTTTTAGACAACGACCATTCCTTTTTTATTCCACCAAGAACAACTAATCTCGCACAATTAACCAGTTATCAATTCGAGAAGATTCCGAGAAACGAACTTTTCAACTAGTAAAAGTCATTGATAGGTGTGTAAACACCCAACCTTTTTACCACTTAATTACAATAATAACCGAGCCAAAACGTGTATTTTATGTCATTTATGTCGGAATTATGCGTGGTTTATGTTTTTGTTGTGATTTAGGACGAAAAGGTGAAAAGTGGAGAAAACACGGGATTTCACGGGCTTTTATCGAACAAAAAGACGAAAGACGAAGTAAACAAATCAAGAGTGCAAAAAGAACGGAAGTCCAAGACCAATTCTGAAGATTTATCGAAGAAAAAGTCAAAAGACGGAAGTTTACTAAAAGCCGAAGAACTCGAGTATTATTTATGAAGAAAATTCAAGACGAGTTTAAAGAAATCCCAAGACAAAGTCACTGAAGTCAAAAGATTAAAGAAGATTAGGGACTTAAGCATGCAAATAGAGAAAGAAGAAAGAGGGAGGAAGCTTCCTAAGCTCCTCCCTAATCTCCCTATAAATAGATTAGATAGTTTTCATTTTCAGGTTGTTGGTGGCTTGACAACCCATTCTTCTCCACCATTTTCAATTTCCTGCACTTTAAATTCTTGCACCTTAATTTCATGTATTGCACCTTTAATTCATTTAATTTCCAAGTAAGTTTTATTTTATTGTTCTTGAATCTTTACTTTATTGTTAATCTCCTTCTACCTTTCTTGTTTGATTTGTTCTTCATCTTTATTGTTCATGTTCTTGATTTTTCATAGTTTTGATTAAGTGTGTTTTGATCATTTTGGTTATGATTGTTCGTTTTGTTGATTTGTTTTGATTGGTTATTGTTAATAGATTATTTGTGGTTGTTTTGGTTTAATCTTTTGGTTTATTTTGGTTAGATTTTGTTAAATTCGTGTTTGGTTTTTATCCCCTGTTCTTCGTCTTCTTTACTGTTCTTCATACTTGCCCAGATATTCCGGATCAACTGCTTACTTTTTTCTTCATTCAGAATATTCGTTTATTCCGGATCAAATCTCCTTCATGCGGAATATATAATATTCCGGATCAAGTCTTCTATTCGGAATATCTGATTATTCCGGATCAAACTCCTTCATGCGGAATATATAATATTCCGGATCAATCACTTCATTCGGAATACTCTATATTCCGAATCAAGTCTTTCATCCGGAATAACATTCCGGATCAAGTGTTTCATCCGGAATATTGTTTATTGCAGATCAAGTCTTTTCATCCGGAATAATATTCCGGATCAAGGACTTTATTCCGAATGAACCATTTTTCCCTTTTTATTCCGGATCAAGCTATTTATTCCGTATCAACTTCTTTTCTCTTTTTATTCCGGATCAAACACTATATTCCGTATCAAATAGTTTATTCCGGATAAGTGACATATTCCGGATGAATTGTTTTATTCCGGATGAGTGTTTTCCAGTTTTTAGTTTTAAGCTTTATTTTTCCCGCCTTTTTCCTTATTTGCATTTTTACTTGCTTTCCTTTTAGTTTAAGTTTAAGTTTGTCTTATTTACTTTATTTGCCTTTTAATTTCTCGTCATTTACTTTTCGCCAAGTTTTAATCTTTCATTGTTTCTTTTTACCGTCTTTACTTTATTTTTATTTGTTGCAAGTCTTTATTTTTCATTAGTTTTAGACAACGACCATTCCTTTTTTATTCCACCAAGAACAACTAATCTTGCACAATTAACCAGTTATCAATTCGAGAAGATTTCGAGAAACGAACTTTTCAACTAGTAAAATCTTTGTATGAAATGGCGCCGCTGCCGGCTCTTTTCGTGAAGATTAACGGTTTTTTGTGAGAGACGCGTTGGCTTTTGGGATCCGTTCACTTGTGAACGTTATTTTTCATGTCAAAAAATTTCAAAAAATCCAAAAACATCTGAAAAATCATAAAAAGCATTTCTTTTTCAAAGTTTTGCATCAAAAATATTCTTATTGCTTATCTATTTTTCTTTATGGATTCTTATGTCCATTGCGTCGGGTGTTGGTGATAACTATATGGGGGCGTGTCATGTCAATTGTGTTCATGCGAGCGATGCGGAAGAGACCTTCCTCCCATTTCCATCGATTCACAATTTGGATTTTGTCCATCGTGTAACTCGACTAATTCGTCCTTTTCAAATCCACCTCCTAGCCTCCCTTGCATGTATTGTGGAAGCGATTCTTATTGGCATGTTTCGTGCCCGGTTCGATACCCGTATGGTCACGAGCAAGAACCGGGTTACAATTATGACAATGATAATAGCTTTCCACAAGACGCACTCGATTTTTCTCCTCACCCGTTTTGCAACAACTGTGGGGGTCCTCACGATACTTCTTATTGTCAACCAATGAATTATTATGAGCAAAATCCATGTCCTCATTTTTCTTCACCAATGGATTATTATGAACCAAACCAGTGTTCTAATTCTTCTCAACCGATGAACTACTATGAGCCACAACCATGCTATAATTCAGGTTTTCAACACTTTGAGCCCCCACATCACACCCTCAATCATCAATCCTCTCAGCAAATTAGTCATGACCAACAACTCACTTCTTTGAACCATATTCTAGAAGGTATAGCTCAACTCCGAGCTGACTTGCATCAGGAAAGGCAACCTTTGCTTGATGTGGACGAAACCTTGAAAACCACCGACACCTTTTTGAGCCAATTTAGTCGTTTTCCCTTCTTTTCTACACCAAAATGTTTAATTACAGCGTGGGATAGAATTGGTAAAATTGAACATACTCGGGGAGATGAACAACAAAAATTACTTCATGAGCTTCTTAAGGATGTGGAGGTTATCAAAGAAGAGTTAGCCGACTACGTCACTCCTAACTGGACTCGTCCCATCTATTATGATGACGACGACGACGATGATGTCTACACTTTCAACCAATCTTCTGAAGTTGCTGCTCCTACTCTCGATGTTGCTACTGCGTCTAAGGATCTAGATTCGTTGAATGAGTTTAGTGATGTTGGTCTCGACAAATTATTGGATGATAAGGTTTGTGACTTACCTGCTATGGAGCTTCAGGACGACATTGCTCTTACGAAAGAGGTCGATCCTAGTGATGACGACTCTTCTCTCCGCTATGAGAATTTCACTTTTGAAATTTCTCCATCTCCACCGGGAGATGCGGGCGATGACGATTTATTCTCTCCGGCTTACGAGAAGTTCATCGATGAACATGATCTTGTGGATAAGGTGGAAGACGTGCTTCTTCGCGATAGATTACGGAAAGTGCACCTTCTTATTGCTCAAATCGAAGAGTTGACTTCTCCTCCTCTCTCCGAGTCTTTGCCTCCATCTATTCCTCCCGTTGAAGATAATGACCCATTGCTGGAAGAAATCGACATTCACTCCATACCTCCAGATATTGATGACGATGACATGGAGGGGGATATTATTCTTGATAATTTGCTGCAGGAAGGTATTGACCCAAGTCCCCCTCCCGAGCACCTTTCATCCTCCCCTTTAGCCACTATTACGGAGGATGAGTGCTTTGACCCGGGAGGTGACATTGATTTTATTATCATTGATAACATTACGGCTTTGCCGAATGCTCAGCCTCCATTGTCTTTGGGGGATGACAATGTGCTAACTTTACCCACCCCACCTCCCGTGGATCTTGATTTCACATACTTTACGTATGTTGAAAGGACCTTTCTCCCATACAAGACTTATCCCCCCGCCTTTTTTTTGTTGATGTCCACCGGGAACGAGGACAAGGTCTTTGATCCCGGTATTACATTCGAGGCTTCCCCATGGACCATTTAATTCGGGGACGAGTCAGGCTCGTGACTCGGTTAATATAAACAAGCGCTTTTTGGGAGGCAACCCAGTTATCTATCTATCTTTACCATAAGTGTAGGGGGAGCCCCGTTGGTGTTTCTTGTTTTCTTTCTTATCATGTGCAGGGATTAGAGCTTCAAAGACACACTCTTGATGACTTTTGACGAACCGTGATTCCGTGTTCCCTTCTTCTCGGTTCTATTCTAAAACTCTTTTCGATTCACTATTTTATATTTCTCAATATTAAAATAGGAATATATTTAGTTTTCTCTTCCTTAGCGAGATTTAAACAAAGTGCACAATGTCCTAAGTGTAGGGGAGTTTACTCCCACATGCTTAAACATTGAGGACAATGTTTATATTAAGTGTAGGGGGGACTTCTATCGAAGTTAAGTGGCCTTTTCCTTGTATTTGTCCTCATTTTAACCGGAAAATCAATTTTTCGACATTTTTCAAATTTTTTGATCTATTTTGGCCTATTAGTTTTTCCCTTTGTATAGTTATTTTCTTTCTTTGTTAGAATAAATTTTTAATAAAGTGGTTTTAGTTTTCAAACGTTGTGAATCTTTTGACTCAACCCGAGTTTACTTATCTAAGTTTACTCTAGCTAGTATCCTTAACGTGTTTAAGTCAAGTTTTGCTAGGCTTTTATACAGGGAGCTATAAAACGCGAAAGTCTTCACTCTCACGGGTTAAGAATAAGAACTTTTCGCAAGTTCCTATAATTGATCCTAGAGAGTCGTTTATCAAGGGAACTTTAAAATGCGATTTCTAAGCTTGAAAAAGTCTTAGAGTTTGCAAGATCCTATAGGCGACTCGAAAACCCAAAACTTTGATTTAATAGGCTAAGCATCCACGAGTCTCATTCCTTGAGATTTTAAACTGTGGAGAACGAGAGATGATAAAGTCAATTATAAGTTTGGTATTCTTTCGTGAACTTATGTGAGTTAATTATAAGCCTATTCTCCCATCGCTTGCTAATAAATTTTTCTGCAATAAATAAGGTTGAACGATTTGAAAAGTTACTTAGCTTCTAGCCCAAGATCGTTTAAAAGTTGCTCGGTATGGATTAGAGTTCATAGCCAAGGCATAACTTATTGAAGCGGGATGCGAAGATTGGCGAGTCCAAAAAGGTCCTAACAAGGCATGAGGGCTACATTTTGTTGCTAAAGATCCCAAGTGATGTGAAGAATCATTTATCGAAAATCAATATGAAGGATCGAGACACACGATGAAAAGCAAGAACTCCCCAAAAGATCATGGAGAAATCTATCCGAAAAGACCCTAGCAAGGTATGAGGATAAATAAAGCCAAGTCCAAAAAGGAGGCGGATCGTTGTATATCAAAATCCCAAATAAAGATTGGAGAAAAATGAAGAAGTCGTGGTCCAAGTATGAATCTCTCAAAACTTCAAGTGAAGAAATTCCTATATGAAGAGAAGACCATTATTTCATGAACGTCTCTCAAGGTTTGAAGTATGAAGTCGCTGCCAAATATCGGTCCGAGAAAGGTCTCAAATCGCGAAGCGAGTTATGCCAAGATATGAACTTTATGAGGTCCCGAGAAGCAGTTTTAAAAGATTTTGTCCTTTAGCTAACTATTGATTAAGTCGTTCACTTTATTTTCAGACTTAATAACTATCGAAATAAGTCAGCAATGTATCCTCATGATCATTCAAGGCAACAATAAAATATAAGAGATACACTTAGGAATAAGGGAGTCTAAGTGAATAATTGGCCCACATGAGTTCGTGTTAGTTTGCTAACTTATAATAACAATGATCTCGTTTTTAAGCTTGGTTTGGAAAAAGTGAAAACTTGAGGATGATGATTATTCATGACATTTCCAAAACCCAAGGTATGTTTTTGATTTCTTTACTTTGAATGTTTATAAATTTCTATCTCTTTAATTAAGGCCAAGGTAGATTGATTATGATGAAAAATGTAAACGTGCTTTGTAACTAATGCATTGCATGAGGACATTGCAATGGTTAAGTGTAGGGGATTTGATAGGTGTGTAAACACCCATCCTTTTTACCACTTAATTACAATAATAACCGAGCCAAAACGTGTATTTTATGTCATTTATGTCGGAATTATGCGTGGTTTGTGTTTTTGTTGTGATTTAGGACGAAAAGGTGAAAAGTGGAGAAAACACGGGATTTCACGGGCTTTTATCGAAGAAAAAGACGAAAGACGAAGTCAAGAAATCAAGAGTGCAAAAAGAACGGAAGTCCAAGACCAATTCTGAAGATTTATCGAAGAAAAAGTCAAAAGACGGAAGTTTACTAAAAGCCGAAGAACTCGAGTCTTATTTATGAAGAAAATTCAGAACGAGTTTAAAGAAATCCCAAGACAAAGTCACTGAAGTCAAAAGATTAAAGAAGATTAGGGACTTAAGCATGCAAATAGAGAAAGAAGAAAGAGGGAGGAAGCTTCCTAAGCTCCTCCCTAATTTCCCTATAAATAGATTAGATAGTTTTCATTTTCAGGTTGTTGGTGGCTTGACAACCCATTCTTCCACCACTTTCAATTTCCTGCACTTTAAATTCTTGCACCTTAATTTCATGTATTGCACCTTTAATTCATTTAATTTCCAAGTAAGTTTTATTTTATTGTTCTTGAATCTTTACTTTATTGTTAATCTCCTTCTACCTTTCTTGTTTAATTTGTTCTTCATCTTTATTGTTCATGTTCTTGATTTTTCATAGTTTTGATTAAGTGGGTTTTGATCATTTTGGTTATGATTGTTCGTTTTGTTGATTTGTTTTGATTGGTTATTGTTAATAGATCATTTGTGGTTGTTTTGGTTTAATCTTTTGGTTTATTTTGGTTAGATTTTGTTAAATTCGTGTTTGGTTTTTATCCCATGTTCTTCGTCTTCTTTACTGTTCTTCATACTTGCCCAGATATTCCGGATCAACTGCTTACTTTGTTCTTCATTCGGAATATTCGTTTATTCCGGATCAAAGCTCCTTCATGCGGAATATATAATATTCCGGATCAAGTCTTCTATTCGGAATATCTGATTATTCCGGATCAAACTCCTTCATGCGGAATATATAATATTCCGGATCAATCACTTCATTCGGAATACTTTGTATTCCGAATCAAGTCTTTCATCCGGAATAATATTCCGGATCAAGTGTTTCATCCGGAATATTGGTTATTCCGGATCAAGTCTTTTCATCCGGAATAATATTCCGGATCAAGGACTTTATTCCGAATGAACCATTTTTTCCCTTTTTATTCCGGATCAAGCTATTTATTCCGGATCAACTTCTTTTATATTTTTATTCCGGATCAAACACTATATTCCAAATCAAATAGTTTATTCCGGATAAGTGACATATTCCGGATGAATTGTTTTATTCCGGATGAGTGTTTTCCAGTTTTTAGTTTTAAGCTTTATTTTTCCCGCCTTTTTCCTTATTTGCATTTTTACTTGCTTTCCTTTTAGTTTAAGTTTAATTTTGTCTTATTTACTTTATTTGCCTTTTAATTTCTCGTCATTTACTTTTCGCCAAGTTTTAATCTTTCATTGTTTCTTTTTACCGTCTTTACTTTATTTTTATTTGTTGCAAGTCTTTATTTTTCATTAGTTTTAGACAACGACCATTCCTTTTTTATTCCACCAAGAACAACTAATCTCGCACAATTAACCAGTTATCAATTCTAGAAGATTCCGAGAAACGAACTTTTCAACTAGTAAAATCTTTGTATCAGTGGCATCACACTTAACTTTTACCACATCTAAATCAGACCCGAGAGAGTCTAACCTAGTGAAGACTTCAGTAAGCCTATCCTCTTTCAGCAATTCTAGAAGTTGACCAACCTTGGAAGTGGACTCAGTAGTACTAGTGATCAGTCCATCCAAATTTGTTTTGAAGGACACATTGTCTTCAACTGTTGGAAGAGCATGATTTAGGAAGTTGATGAGCTTCTTCTCTTGATCTCATGACTACAATTAACAGAGCTGATGAACTCCATTTGGTTATCAACCTGAACTCTCATATTCTCTTCTGCTATATCAAAACAATCACCATACGTCCTGAATTCATCAAGGAGTTCATCAGCCTTTGAGGATAGGTCTTCGTGGTTCTGAGTAACCTCGGATTTCAGGGTGGTAGAAGCATGGTTTAAGACACCTTTGAGGGCTTCATACAAAATATTCTCAGTGACAGGCTTGGTGTCATCAAAAGTGGAATCCAGAACCACAGTCTGAGTCCCCCACGATGAGGTGTGAAGTTGTGCCTCATGGGAGGGATTTTTAGTTACCTCGGGGGAGGGCTATTTTTGTTCGGATTCCTCAAGGGAGGACTTTGGTTGAGCCTTAGGGGAGGGATGTATGTCCTCGAACAAGGGTAGGGACTGTGGCTTCTGGTCTGATTGAGGAGGGGCCTGAGTGTCAGGTTCATCCCCAGCCTCAATCATTTCATCGTCGTCACTGAAACCTTGGAGTATCTCTTCAGGATCCTCTAGTATATTAACAAAATCTCCAAAGTTCAGTGATCCCCTCGGTTTGTCTAGCTCCCCTTCAAAAGAAGGTTTGCCTTGGTTTTGGTCACTTCCTGCCCCAAATCCTGAGGCTCAGGTTTTAGCCAATTGATGCTCAGGGGCAATTTGCGATTTTATCAGGAGTGGAGGTGAGATCCCTATCAGTAAGGTGTGTTACCCGTAGGCGTCTCCCTGAGTCTTTGGGATCAATAGTGGTTCCCTCAAGCAAAGATTTTTGTTTTAGTGTGCCTTCATCTGGAGTTGTGGAGGTGAGATTCCTATCAGCTGGATGTTTTACCCGTGGGCGTCCCTCTAAGTCTAAGGAATCGAGTTTTGGGTCCTTAGGCAAAGACTTGTGTGTAAGTGTGCCTTCATTGGATTTAGTGGAAGTGATAGGCCTATCAGCGAGGTGTGTTACCCGTAGGCGTCTCTCTGAGTCTTTGGCCTTAGTGTTGTCCTCAAGCAAAAGTTGTGTTTTATGAGTGCCCTCATCAGACTGAGTGGAAGGCAGTCTCGTAGGAGTGGGTTGTTTATTTCCCACTCCATCAAGAGGACCAGTAGGTTGGCCCGTCAACCCTGAATGTGATGTATCAGGGCCTCCCGTAGGCTCTTTCCCTTGGGGTATTTGAAGCTTGGTATGAACAAGGGTGGTCTATTTAGCCTTGTCCTTTTTAGGACGTGGCTTGGATGCCTCAGGGCCCTGTGCCGTTGTTGGTTTGGTCTTTGGCACAGTCTGACGCTTCTTGTTCCCCTTCTTTAGTAAGAAGGGAATGGGAGACACGAATGATTCACGACTGATCACCTCATTCATGTAAGCCGTCAATTCTATGGGGGTGACTTCAGATGGGTTCTTAGAAAAATTTGTGGAACTCAGGATTGGTGTAGAGAAAACAGTAAATTTCTCCTGAGTCTAAAGAGAACCCAGTAACCTTTCTAAGGCGCAAGATATGAAACTTGGGTAAGATACATACTTTTGCCTTGACTCCTTCAGGGTCCTAGTTACGAGATCATTAAAAATAATCTCTCCTATGTCAATATTCAGTCCATTAACTAGACTGTAGATTAGCATTTGCTGAGTGGAATTAACCTGCTCAGTTGATGAGTAGTTCCCACCGATCACCTAAATCACAAAAGTGACCAGGATCCTTAATACGAGGCTTTTACCTAGTATAAAAATTAAGTTCGTTGAAGTGGTCTAATCGAATTGATTACTGGTTTAAAGTGTGACTCAGTTGTTTTTGGTGGGAAACAAATGTTGTGTCGTTGTAGTAAATTAAAATGCAAAAACTTTAACGTATATGGCGGTAATTTAAATCTAAACCTAATTGAAAATAAATGACGGGAAATAAAAACGTGACGAGAAATTAAAAGGCAGTTAAAGTAAATAACGCAAACTTAAAACTATCCTAAAGGCAAACTTAAACTTAAACTAAAGGCAAGCTTAAAATAAATCTAAGGCAAGTAAACTAAAAGTGCGACTAAGTAAAAAGGCGGGAAAATTAAAGCTTAAAACTTAAAAACATAAACTTAAAATAAACTAAAAAAATACTCATTCGGAATAAACCTTCGTTCGGAATAATTACTCGTTCGGAATGTCACCTTCACCCGGAATAATTCTTCTTTACTCGGAATAATTTAACAAAACCCTTAATCCGGAATAAAATGTTCACCCGGAATATTACTTCATCCGGAATAAATGGCTCATCCGGAATAACAAGTTTATCCGGAATATACCTTCGTTCGGAATAAATCTTCACTCGGAATAATGGTTCATCCGGAATAATCACTCCTTCATCCGGAAAAATAGCTCATCCGGAATAATTCCTTTATTCGGAATAAACTGCTTGATGCGGAATAACTCCTTGATCCGGAATGATGTTTGATTCGGAATATGAAGCTTGGTTCGAAATAATCAACAGAAAGCCTTCATCCGAAATGATTGCTAATCCGGAATAAATGGTTTATCCGGAATATTTGGTTTATCCGGGATAAACTGTTGATCTGAAATAAACTGCTGGTTCGGAATGACCACTTGATCCGGAATACCAAACTGATCCGGAATAACCTGGGCAAACTAATTCGTGAAGAACAAGGGAAATAAAAGCTACGACTTTTAATCAAAATCTACCAAGATAAACCTAAAGATTAAACCAAACTAACCACAAATGATTAACTAATGATAATCTATCAATCCAAATCAATAAAACTAACAATAACAACCAAAATAATCAAAACCCACTTGATTAATTCAATAAAAACTTCAAGAACATAAACATAAACATAAAAATGAAGAATAGATCAAAACAAGAAAGGTAGATGAGAGATTAACAAGAAAAGTAAAGATTCAATAACAATAAAAGTAAACTTACTAGGAATTAAAGGAATTAAGGTGCAAGTCAAGGTAATTAAAATTGACAATTAAGTAAATGACATGAAATTAAAGTGCATGTAATGTAAATGGTGGAGAGTTAATTTGTCAAATCAACTAACAAGTAAAATGAAATGAAATGGACACTATTTATAGGGAGAAGGGAAGCATGTGTTGCTTCCTCCTTTCTTTCTTTCCGTCTTTTCGTCTTCTTAATTCTTTGACTTTTTCGACGTTGTCTCGGGATTAATTAAACTCGTCTTGAAAATTCTTCATTAATAAGACTTGAGTTTCTCGGCTTTATTAAACTTCCGTCTTTAGACTTTTTCTTCGATAAATCTTCAAAATTGGCCTTGGACTTTTGTTCTTTTTGCACCCTTGATCTCTTGACTTCGTCTTTTGTCTTTTTCTTCGATAAAAGCCCGTGAAAGCCCGTGTTTTCCTCCCTTTTCACATTCTGGTCCTAAACACAACAAAAACACAAACCACGCATAATTCCAACATTTACGACATAAAATACACGTTTTGGCTTGGTTATTATTGTAATTAAGTGGTAAAAGGATGGGTGTTTTCACACCTATCAAATCCCCTACACTTGACCATTGCAATGTCCTCATGCAATGCATTAGTTACAAAGCACGTTTTATATTTTCCATCATAATCAATCCACATTGGCCTTTATTAAAGAAATAGAAAATTATAAACATTCAAAGGAAGAAAGTAAGTAAAGAAATCAAAGACATACCTTAGGGTTTTGGAAATGTCATGAATGATCATCATCCTCAAGTTTTCACATTCTCCAAACCAAGCTTACAAACGAGATCATTGTTATTATAAGTTAGCAAACTAACACGAACTCATGTGGGCAAATTATTTACTCAGACTCCCTTATTCCTAGGTGTATCTCTTATATTTTATTGTTGTCTTGAATGATCACGAGGATGCATCGTTGAATTATTTAGATAGTTATTAATGCTGGAAATAAAGTGGGACGATTTAATCAATAGTTAGCTAAAGGACAAAATCTTTTAAAACTGCTTCTCGGGACCTCATAAAGTTCATATCTTGGCATAACTCGCTTCACGATTTGAGACCTTTCTCGGACCGATATTTGGCAGCGACTTCATACTTCAAACCTTGAGAGACGTTCATGAAATAATGGTCTTCTCTTCATAATAGGAATTTCTTCACTTGAAGTTTTGAGAGATTCTTCATACTTGGACTACGACTTCTTCATTTTTCTCCAATCTTTATTTAGGACTTTGATATACAACGACCCGCCTCCTTTTAGGACTTGGATCTATTTATCCTCATACCTTGTTAGGGCCTTTTTGGATAGACTTCTCCATGATCTTTTGGGGAGTTTTTGCTTTTCGTCGTGTGTCTCGATCCTTCATATTAATTTTTGATAAATGATTCTTCACATCACTTTTGGATCTTTAGCAACAAAATGTAGCCCTCATGCCTTGTTAGGGCCTTTTCGGACTCGCCAATCTTCACATCCCGCTTCAATAAGTTATGCCTTGGCTATGAACTCTAATTAATACCGAGCAACTATTAAACGATCTTGGGCTAGAAGCTATGTAACTTTTCAAATCGTACGACCTTACTTATTGCAGATAAATTTATTAACAAGCGATGGGAGAATAGGCTTATAATCAACTCACATAAATTCACGAAAGAATACCAAACTTATAATTGACTCTATCATTTCTCGTTCTCCATAATTTAAAATCTCAAGGAATGAGACTCGTGGATGCTTAGCCAATTAAATCAAAGTTTTGGGTTTTCGAGTCATCTATAAGATCTTGCAAATTCTTAGACTTTTTCAAGTTTAGAAATCACATTTTAAAGTTCCCTTGATAAACGACTCTCTAGGATCAATTATAGGAAATTGCGAAAAGTTCTTGTTCTTAACCCGTGAGAGTTAAGACTTTCGCGTTTTAAAGCTCCCTATATAAAAGCCTAGCAAAACTTGACTTAAACACGTTAAGGATAATAGCTAGAGTAAACTTAGATAAGTAAACTCGGGTTAAGTCAAAAGATTCACAACGTTGAAAATTAAAACCACTTTATTGAAATTTATTCTAGTAAAGAAAGAAAATAACTATACAAAGGTAAAACTACTAGGCCAAAATAGATCAAAAATTTTGAAAAATGTTGAAAAATTGATTTTCCGGTTAAAATGAGGACAAATACAAGGAAAAGGCCACTTAACTTCGATAGAAGTCCCCCCTACACTTGATATAAACATTGTCCTCAATGTTTAAGCATGTGGGAGTAAACTCCCCTACACTTATGACATTGTGCACTTTGTTTAAATCTCGCTAAGGAAGAGACAACTAAAGAGATTCCTATTTTAATATTGAAGAATTGAAAATAGAGAATCAAAAGAGTTTAGGATAGAACCGGGAAGATGGGAACACGGAATCACGGTTCGTCAAAAATCATCACGAGTGGATCATTGAACGCTCGAATCCTTGAATATGAGAAGAGAAGAAATAGAAAACACCAACGGGTCTCCCCTACACTTGGGATAAAGATAGCTAAAAGATAGATACTTGGGTTGCCTCCCAAGAAGCGCTTGATTTTTTTTTTCACCGAGTCATGAGCCTGATTCGACCTTGATTAGCATAGGAAGAATCTTGAAAAACATCCACCGGGGTCAAATACATAGTTTTCGTCCATCAAATAGCACAAGCTTAAGGCGAACAAGGCAAGCCAAAGAAGAGTAGGCAAGGTTCCCTTAAGCAATTGTGAAGTACGGTGGAAGCAAGTATGGTGAGGGACAAGCATATCTTCATAAGTACCAAAGATTTTTCCTTTTATTTCATCAGATGGTTGAGAGATGGCTTGAAAAGTGCAATGCCGGGGTCGAACACCTTTTCCTTTAGGGGAAAATAGCACTCAGGCTCAGCCAAATTTGAAGAAGATCCGCTAAGAAAATGCACAACCTCGTCCTCAAAAGGTGGACAAAGAGGTGTCAAGAAATACGTGTTGCGGATGTTGGTGTCGTCCGGTGTCATCTCCTTTGAAAGAATTTTCTTCAAATCCGTAGAAGGATGAAGACCATAATCATCAAAGTCTAAAGGAGGAGCATCACTCTCATTTGGGAAGTAAGTATTGAGAAAAGTAGCAAAGTCTTCCTCAAATGAGTAGTCATCCAAAGTAGGATCAAGTGTTGTAGGCGGAGGATCTTCTTCATGAGAAGAATCACTCGAAAGAGTATCAGCCTCATCAAAATCATCATAAGTGGGCATGTCTGGATACTCAGAAGTAAAATCATCATAATCATCTCCATTAGAACTAGAATCATCATCATAAGCATCAAAGATCGATGGAGAATCATATATGGGTGGAGGTTCCAAATTGGAGAGAGAATCATCCACATCCTCTTGAAACAATGGATTATCATTGCAAGAATCGAATAGAGGATTGTTGTAGACGACAAAATCATCAAGCACATTAATCATATTCGCCGATTCTCTTCCATTATATTTTCTTGTAAGCTTCCCCATTTCAAAAACTTGTGCATCATCCCCGACTCTTAAGATGAGTTCACCTTTATCCACATCTACTAAAGCTTTACCGGTTCTCAAAAATGGGCGTCCAAGTATTAACGGAATACGAGGGTCCATTTCATAATCAACAACGAAGAAGTCGACCGGAAAAGTGAATGTGCCAACTTTAATGAACACATCTTCGGCAATACCAAGAGGGTAAGCAAGAGTGCGGTTTGCAAGCTCAAGAATCATCTTCGTGGGTGTAAGATCGGGCAATGATAACTTTTTCCAAACGCTGAAAGGCATCAAATTGATACTTGCCCCAAGATCGGCTAAGGCAGTAAATTCGTCGGTTTGGTTAAAAGTACAAGGTAGCACAAAACGACCGGGATCTCCAAGTTTTTCCGGAAGTTCTTTAAGAAGGATTGCAGAGCAATTTTCATTCAAGCGAGTATTAACAAACTCGACCATCTTCTCCTTCTTACTAAGTAATTCCTTAAACATATTGACAAATTGTGGCATTTGGGCAAGAGCTTCAACAAGGGTAAAGGTGACGGTCATGCCGGCAATCTTGTCCAAAAAGTTAGAGACTTGAAGGTCATTTTTAGTCAAAATTCTAGCCTTGTTGAGTCGAGAAGGGTAAGGAATGCTGGGGTTATAGGTGGAAGGTGGGGTTGGTGAAGGATTCTTGTTGGGTACTTCTTCATGACAAGGCGGAGACGGTAATGGTGAACTAATACTAGGTGTGGGAGTAGTAGGGATAAATGATGGTGGAGGAGGTGTAGATGGAGTAACTGGGGGTGGGATAGATGGTCCTACTAAAGTTGCTCCACTACGGTGTTTGAAGGGAGAGAGCCCGAAGTAGAGGGTTGAGTGGTTGGTATGAAACTAGCCAACATATTCTTCAAATCATTCGTTTGAGTGCTGAAGGAGGATTGTATATCATTTCGAAGCTCGGATCTAATGTCATTCCCTTGCTTAGTGATATCCCCTTTCAAATTGATAATTTAGCTTTGTAGATTCTTGATTTTCTCTCCTTGGGTTCTCATTAAAGCTTCAACATCTTGATTAATGGGTGGGGCTTGTTGAGCGGGTGGGTGATAAGGATTAGAAGCTCGAGGTGGGATTTGGTTGCTTTTATTGTAATTGTTGTTGGGGTTGTGGTTTTGAGGAGAAAAACCAGGTGAAAGATAGTTGTTCGACCGGTAACTTAGCAAATTTCGATCCCCTTGAGGTCGGGCTTGGTAATTTTTCGGTGAATAGTTACCATAAGCCGCATACAAGTTTTCCGGATTGCCTTGAGTAGAAGGACAATCAGTGTATGAGTGTGGACCGCCGCATGTCTCACAAGAATTTGCTACAGCTTTAACTTGTTGTTGGTTTGTAGAGATGAGCAAAATATTTTTGTTCATTTCGGCCATCATGCGGGTGAATTCGGTCATATCGGGGTTTGTTGAAGTAGAAGAAACATTGACTCTCGGGTTGTTCCTTGAAGAAGCAGAGGAATCCCAAATTTTGTGATGAGTAGTCATGTTTTCAATAAGCTCTCTACACTCCTCGGGTCTTCTTTTCATAAATGTGCCACCGGCGGCTACATTAATCGTATCACGATCACGAAAAGTCAAACCGTTGTAGAAAGTATCAATTAAGGTAACGGGGAGCATGTTCTGGTTTGGACATCGATCGATCAAAACATTATATCTTTCCAAAGCATCAAAGAGAGATTCATCGGGTTCTTGCATGAAACCGCTGATTTGATTTCGAAGGCTCGTGACCATGGATGGTGGAAAGCAGTGCGACAAAAATTGTTGAGTCATGTCGTCCCAAGTATGAATGGAATTCTTCGGGAGACGATCAAACCATTTTTCGGCGTGGTGGGATAAAGTATGTGGAAAGAGTTGAAGGCGAAGAACATCCATAGTAGCCCCGGGCAACTTCATGCTTTGAGTAACAGTAATGAATTTGTCGAGGTGCTTGTTGGCATCATCATCCGGTATTCCGCGGAATGGATTAGTTTGCACTTTTTGTATCATGTGATGCTTCAACAAAAACTCCGGAGCCGTGATTTGCATCGGCGTAATCGGTACCCTCGTCCAAACATTGTGGGTTGACAAAGCTCCTCCATTGTCCGAAGATCAGGCTGTGGAAGAACATTGTTGTTGTTATGGTTGAGGTGCGGTGGGTTATTGTTGTTGTTCACACCTGCCATAGCTAAATCTTCACGAGTCTCGAGTTCTGGATAAGTAGAAGATCTAGTACGCATACACCTGCAAAAGCAAAAGAAAAAGATACCAAAGCAATAGACAATATATATACACTATAAAAATAAAAATAAAATCTTTTTGGATTTTTTTTTTTTGAAATTTTTTAATTTTTATGGATTTTTTTGGAAATATTTATGCAAGAAAAATAACTCTCACGAATGAACGGATCCCAAAAAGCAACGCGTCTCTCACAGAAAACAGTTAATCTTAACGAAAAGAGCCGGCAGCGGCGCCATTTAATACGAGGCTTTTACCTAGTATAAAAATTAAGTTCGTTGAAGTGGTCTAATCGAATTGATTACTGGTTTAAAGTGTGACTCAGTTGTTTTTGGTGGGAAACAAATGTTGTGTCATGTAGTAAATTAAAATGCAAAAACTTTAACGTAAATGGCGGTAATTTAAATCTAAACCTAATTGAAAATAAATGACGGGAAATAAAAACATGACGAGAAATTAAAAGGCAGTTAAAGTAAATAACGCAAACTTAAAACTATCCTAAAGGCAAACTTAAACTTAAACTAAAGGCAAGCTTAAAATAAATCTAAGGCAAGTAAACTAAAAGTGCGACTAAGTAAAAAGGCGGGAAAATTAAAGCTTAAAACATAAAAACATAAACTTAAAATAAACTAAAAAAAAAACTCATTCGGAATAAACATTCGTTCGGAATAATTACTCGTTCGGAATGTCACCTTCACCCGGAATAATTCTTCTTTACTCGGAATAATTTAACAAAACCCTTGATCCGGAATAAAATGTTCACCCGGAATATTACTTCGTCCGGAATAAATGGCTCATCCGGAATAACAAGTTTATCCAGAATATACCTTCGTTTGGAATAAATCTTCACTCGGAATAATGGTTCATCCGGAATAATCACTCCTTCATCCGGAAAAATATCTCATCCGGAATAATTCCTTTATTCGGAATAAACTGCTTGATGCGGAATAACTCCTTGATCCGGAATGATGTTTGATTCGGAATATGAAGCTTGGTTCGGAATAATCAACAGAAAGCCTTCATCCAGAATGATTGCTCATCCGGAATAAATGGTTTATCCGGAATATTTGGTTTATCCGGAATAAACTGCTGATCCGAAATAAACTGCTGGTTCGGAATGACCACTTGATCCGGAATACCGAACTGATCCGGAATAACCTGGGCAAACTAATTCGCGAAGAACAAAGGTAATAAAAGCTACGAATTTTAATCAAAATCTACCAAGATAAACCTAAAGATTAAACCAAACTAACCACAAATGATTAACTAATGATAATCTATCAATCCAAATCAATAAAACTAACAATAATAACCAAAATAATCAAAACCCACTTGATTAAATCAATAAAACTTCAAGAACATAAACATAAACATAAAAATGAAGATTAGATCAAAACAAGAAAGGTAGATGAGAGATTAACAAGAAAAGTAAAGATTCAATAACAATAAAAGTAAACTTACTTGGAATTAAAGGAATTAAGGTGTAAGACAAGGTAATTAAAATTGACAATTAAGTAAATGACATGAAATTAAAGTGCATGTAATGTAAATGGTGGAGAGTTAATTTGTCAAATCAACTAACAAGTGAAATGAAATGAAATGGACACTATTTATAGGGAGAAGGGAAGCATGTGTTGCTTCCTCCTTTCTTTCTTTCCGTCTTTTCGTCTTCTTAATTCTTCGACTTTTTCGACGTTGTCTTGGGATTAATTAAACTCGTCTTGAAAATTCTTCATTAATAAGACTTGAGTTTCTCGGCTTTATTAAACTTCCGTCTTTAGACTTTTTCTTCGATAAATCTTCAGAATTGGCCTTGGACTTCCGTTCTTTTTGCACCCTTGATCTCTTGACTTCGTCTTTTGTCTTTTTCTTCGATAAAAGCCCGTGAAAGTCCGTGTTTTCCTCCCTTTTCACATTCTGGTCCTAAATCACAACAAAAACACAAACCACGCATAATTCCGACATTTACTACATAAAATACACGTTTTGGCTTGGTTATTATTGTAATTAAGTGGTAAAAGGATGGGTGTTTTCACACCTATCAATCCTCCAAACCGTAGGGAAAGCAGTTTTGATTAATGGGGTTTTAGTCACAAGTAACTCAGGGACCCCGTTTTCTTTTAAGCCCTTTTAAACTGACTCTGTGCCAGGATGTGCAACATAATTTCCTTTGTTATAATCCACTCCACTGGCTTGACAAAAAGTTTTGAAGTCTAAAATCAATGGTGTCTTCCCATTGTTTACAGTGAAATCAATGACACAACCCTTATATGACTTGGTCTCAGACCCCTGAGAACCTTTAGGCCGTTGGATAGGTGGGGTTACAACCACAGCCGTATACCAGAACTTCTTGAGATATTCATGGTAGAAAACCAAGGGGGTGTTTGTATAAGCATCAACCCAATCACAGTTTTTGAGAAATTTGAAAATTGGTTTGTAGGCTGATACACTACTAGGGTAACTGAAATTTCCCCTAGTTTTTTGGTGAAAAATGAACACCCTCATTGATAAGGTGTTCAACCTGAGGGGCATAGGGAATAGTCTTGGATAGTGCATTTTAAGTTATGATTTTTTAAAACTTTCAAAGGTCAATGGCGCTTTGTGGAATCAAACCAAGACTTGTTATAATGCAATACTAGGTCACCAAGTGACTTAATGCAATACTAGGTCACCAAGTGACTTAATGCAGACTTTTGATCTTGATAAAACCGAAAGATCAACCACCAAGTAACTTTGATAGCTTGTGGAATCAAAGGTCTTGTTATAATGCAATACTAGGTCACCAAGTGACTTAATGCAGACTTTTGATCTTGATAAAACCGAAAGATCAACCACCAAGTAACTTTGATAGCTTGTATGTATATGATAACAACAAAACAAGTGATCGATGTGATTACCTTTTATCAAATACCATTTTCTAGTAACAATGGTTGAACACACACTTTTCTTTTAGAGAAGATTTTGGCAGAGTAAGTTCGATAAAGTCTTTTGTGTGTTTGTTTGTGTCAATGCTTGGATATTTATAGGCTCGGACGTGAAAAAGATTTTATTTGATATAATTTGTTTTCACATCCGCATTTAATGCAATGTACAAGTGGTCCTCCCCTTTTTCTTGACAACTGTTCCTGTCTGTAACGATAACGCTTTTTTCAGAGATGACATGGGGTCATGTGCAATTGAAAGGACGTTTTTGTAACGGATTTTGTAATAAAAGGGCAAGCATTTAATGCTTCGTAGGATCCTTGACATTTTTTGACCCTTTGACTGGTTGGTGATATTTATTCAAAGGAATATTTGTCCCTTATTAAATAGGGTGTGTCACCAACGTAGGACATTAAGTAACTAAATCCTTAGAGCATTTAGTTACATCATTTAATGTACCTCAGTGTCAAGGGTGAAGACAAGAAGATATATTTACTCAGGAAGAAGATTATGAATGTACACTATACTGAACATCAAGTCATCAGGAAACCCAATTAATCAATGCTCAGCATACCAAGTTCAGCTTTCGGTCTAGTGAACGTTGGTTCATCCAGGGGTTTGGTGAAAATATCAGCTAGCTGATACTCAGTGGGAATGAAGTGTAATTCAATATCTCCTTTTAAGATGTGGTCCCTGAGGAAATGATATCTTATGTCAATGTGTTTAGTCCTAGAGTGTAGATCTGGATTATTGGATATGGAAATTGCACTGGTGTTGTCACAAAAGATGGGGAATACTTTGTATTCCACATTGTAGTCCCTGAGTTGACTTTTCATCCAAAGCATGTTTGCAAAACAACCAGCAGCTACCCCATATTCAGCCTCAACAGAGGACATTGCGACTGATTGCTGTTTCTTTGCACTCCAACATACTAGCTTGCCACCTAGGAATTGACATGCACCTGGGGTACTTTTTCTATCCATATTGCAGCCAACATAGTCTGACTCCGAGTATCCTTTAAGATCGAAGTCTGAGAAACGAGGATACCATAGACCCAGTGAAGGAGTACCCTTTAGGTACTTGAAGATTCGTTTAACAGCAGTAAGATGTGATTCTTTGGGATCGGCCTGATATCTTGCACATAGAATTGTTGAGAACTGAATATCAGGCCTGGTTGCTGTTAGGTACATTAATGATCCAATCATTCCCCTGAATAAGGTTTGATTGACTGGTTTACCAGTGAGATCAGGTCCTAAGTTGTTAGGAGGAACCATGGTAGTCTTTACAGAAGCACACTCAGAGATGTCATATTTTTTAAGTATTTCTCTGGTGTATTTTTCTTGACAAATTGAGATCCCTTTGTCCCCCTGTTTGATTTGTAGTCCATGAAAATATGTTAATTCACCCATCATACTCATTTCAAATTTCTTTGTCATAAGTTTTTCAAACTTTGTACAAAGGTCATAGTTAGTAGATTCGAATATGATGTCATCAACATATATCTGTACTAGCAAAACATCCTTCTTGGTTCTGAAGATAAACAAGGTATTTTCTATCTTCCCCCTGACGAATTTATTCATTATCAGGAAAGTAGAGAGAGTTTGATACCATGCCCTTGGTTCTTGTTTAAGTCCATATAGGGCTTTATCAAGTTTACAGACATGGTTAGGGAACTCAAAACTCTCAAAACCAGGAGGCTGAACTACATAAACTTCCTCAGTGATCTTGCCATTCAGGAAGGCATTTTTTACAACCATTTGGAAAACTTTGAAGTTCATGTATGTAGCATAGGCAAGGAAGATCCTGATGGCTTCCATTCTTGCAACAGGGGCAAAGGTCTCTTCATAGTCAATGCCTTCAAGCTGACCACATCCCTGAACAACAAGCCTAGCTTTATTTTTTATAACAATTCCATCTTCATCAGTCTTGTTTTTGTACACCTATTTTGTGCCAAGAGCTGATTTCCCTTTAGGGAGAGGAACAAGTTTCCAAAACTTGTTCCTGAGGAATTGATTGAGCTCTTCTTGCATAACCTCAACCCACCCTGGATGTGTCAGGGCCTCTGATACCTTTTGGGTTTAATTTTAGAGAGAAAGTCTGCAAAAAGACATTCATGGGCTGAGGCAGCAGAGAGTTTAGCAGCCTAATTGCGTGTGAGCATCCCCTCAGATACATCACCAATTATATTTACAAGCTCTATGTGTTGTTGTCTAGACCATTTGTCCTGAGGAATTGGATTAGAGCTTGTGGATAATTGATGATTATCAGGGACTGGTGGTTCAGTACATAGTACTGGATCATCACTTCTCACTGATGGATTTTCATTGACAAGTAGGTCAACATTCTTATCAGTTGTCCCTCAGTGTTTGCATGGATGAGAGAATCAGTTAACTCTTCAGCCTGAGTAGAGATAACTTCAGGGACATGTTGATTTGTGATTATGTTATTGATTGACCTATTGTGAGGTGATATATGGAAGGATATGTCAGCATCAGTTTGATACTGCTTTGAGGGACTATGTTCATACTCATCAGGAGGATATCTTGATGAGTCATCAATCCCAATTTCTTCCATTGATTGATTTGTGCAGTTAATGGCATCCATACATTCATCAAATGTGATATGAAATGATTCCTCAATTTGTTGTCTCCTTATGTTAAGGACCCTGAAGGCTTTGGAGACAAATGAATATCCAAGAAAGTATCCATCATTAGCCTTTGCATCAAATTTCCCAAGATGATCCTTTTGATTGTGAATGAACACAGGACATCCAAACACATGGAAATAGGTGATATCTGGAATCTTTTCCCTGTATATTTCATAAGGAGTCTTATCATGTCTCTTAACAATGATACATCTGTTCTGAGTATAAGAAGCTATTTTTACAGCCTCAGTCCAGAAGTGTTTTGAAAGATTGGATCCATTGAGCATGGCTCTTGCTGCTTTAATAAGAGTTATATTCTTCCTTTCAGCCACACCATTTTGTTCAGGTGTCTAGGGAGAAGAGGAGTTCTAAGAAATTCCTTTCTCATCGCAAAAACTCTCAAGCTCTTGGTTCCTGAATTCTATCCCATTATCAGTCCTTATTTGTTTGACTTTGGTTTTATTTTGATTTTCTATTTGCCTGATAAATGACATGATGAATTTAGGAGCCTGGCTTTTCTTTTTCAGGAAGTATACCCATGTGTATCTAGAGTATTCATCAACAATCACAAGGGTATATTTCTCATCATTTATAGACATGGGACTGACATGCCTAAATAAGTCCATACTGTTGGAAATACGTTTTTTGTATTTAGGAAGATTCGGTCACTCCGACAATATATTAAGTAGTGGCTCGTAATTTATTTATTCTACATTAAGTAAAAAAGGAAAGGCCTAGTCCATGGTTTGTATGGACGGCCCAAACATGTAAGCCCAAGCCCATCATAAGGCTTGGGTATACAAACCCTCTCCTTAGTTGGAGAGGGTGTGGTTCACCTTATTTTTCACATAGTAAGAAAAGTGTTTTCTTTCACTTTCTCTCTCTAAAAGTGTGTGTGTTCTCACCATCTCTCTATCTCTTTCTCTCTCTAAACATAAGCAAGATTTACAGCATCTTACAAATGGTATCAAGAGTCATGGAATGATTGTTTGGTTTTTGTGTTTGTGTTCTTGATTTTCACGCCTACTTTGATCTATATCATTCGTACCAAATTTTTTTTGTGTTTTTATGGTTTAATCTTGATATTTGGTATTGTTACTTTGGTTAAAAACACAAAATTTTTGGGTATTTGATACATTAGTTGGCTAGAAATCTCGAATTTCTTGTGTACTATCCGAGAAAAGTGGAAAAATACTCCATCGCAAAGTTGGAAGGGTTTTACTTTGCGATCACCAGGTATTGCGATACCCCTTATTCCGACGTACATTGCGATCGTTCATTGCGATCCTGGATTGCGACGGAATTAAGGCTTATTGAAACGTTACTCTGCCAAAATTTCATTTGCCATGCGATAGTCCTCATATTCCGATAGGTGTCACATTGCGATACCGGTCTCATTCCGATACGAGTACCATTGCGACAGTCCTCATATTCCGACAATGGACATATTGCGATAGTAGGGGTATTCCGACCGACTTTATATTGCGACAATGGACATATTGCAAAGATACAAAGGTCATTGCGATACAAGTGTCATTGCGATGGGTAATATTGCGATGGGTATTGTGATGAGTATTCCGATGGTTTAAACATTAACATTGCGACAGAACTTGTTTTGTGCATTCCGATAGAGTGACAAGATTTCCAAGATTTTTTCAAAAACGTGTTTTTGAAGATTGTGTGCAATTTTGACTTGGAACTTTTGGTTTATCGAGAACATAATTTAGGGGATTTCAACATTATTTCTCGGCTTTAACACACAACATCAAATACATTTACTTTCTCTCATTTATCGATCAACTTCGTAAATCTTAACTTATAGAAATGGAGTACACATCTCTTACGGATAAGTCCATCCTCTCGGGTACGGATAACCGTCCACCAATGTTGGTGAAGACTATATATGAGGATTGGGCTTCCCGAATGGAACTTTATATGTTGAACAAAGAAAATGGACATCTAATTTGGGCATCGGTGCTCAATGGACCATTGGTATATGGTACTGTGACGGAAGGTGTTGTTACTCGTCCTCGCACAACGGGTGAACTAACTGGAGATGCTAAGATACAAGACAAGTGTGATAAACAAGCTACAAATATCATTCTCCAAGCCCTTCCTCCAGATGTCTACAAACTCGTCAGTAAACATAAAGTTGCCAAAGAGTTATGGGATATAATTCGTGTTCTAATGCAAGGCACTTCGTTAACTAAACAAGAACGAGAGTGTAAGATCTATGATACTTTTAATAAGTTTGCCTATGTCCCAGGGGAGACTCTCAATGATTACTACCTGAGATTTACCCTATTGTTGAATGAGCTCAATATCTATGGCATGGCAATTCCTACGTTTCAGTTGAACACCAAGTATTTGAACACTCTTCCTTCAGAATGGAAAAAGTACGTGACGGATGTTAAATTGGGTAAGGACTTGCATAACACCAATGTGGATCAACATCAAGCTTTTCTTCAACAACACGAATGCCATGTGATCGAGGCTTGGTTGTCTACACCTCAAGTTCATGATCCACTTGCCATGTATGCTTCTCAACAAAACATGGCTTATACTTATCAACAACCATCATACTTGCAGCAGCCACCACCACACACCTATCAGCAACCCCAACAACCATCTTATCAACCACTAATGATGCCACATCAAGCATTTCAACAAAGTGTTCATCAACAATCTTTTCCACAACAACCACCACATCAGACATCACCATCACAAGCCAACACTTCTCTAATGGGTTATACTCCTCAGCAAGAATATTTTCCAGTTGAAGCACAACTAGCACAAGCCTTCTACTCCAATGAACTTCCACCAATCCAAGCACCGGTCTTTACTCCAAATGATACGCCAGCTGATGCTCTAAACCATCTTACTGCCTACTTGTCAAAACTTGTTGCAACTAGAGGATTTCCACCAACAAACAATCAGCTCCGCACCTCTTCAAATCCTTGACAACAAGCCACTGTTCAAGATGGTCAAGTGACGGTGCAACCTATTCAGGGAAGGCAAACTTCACATGGACCTCCTACAAGGACTGTAAATGCTCAAGATGTGAATTCTCAAGCTAATGTAAATGGAAGCCCTATTGGTCCTCAAAAGGTTGTGACTTGCTACAATTGCTTAGGACAAGGTCATATGGCTAGGGAATGCACTCAGCCAAAAAGAAGAAAGGATGCAACATGGTTTTGTGAGAAGATGTATTTGGTTCATGCTTAGTCTAAGGGAAATATTTTAGATTCAGAAGAGTTAGCATTTCTTGCAGACCCAGGGGTAGCAGATAATGAAGGCATTGTAGTCGTTTCTAATTCTAATGCAACATATCAAGCGGACGATCTTGATGCATATGATTCGGATTGTGATGACATTCACTCAGCCTCACCTGCTCTCGTTGCTAATCTTTCTTACTACGGTTCTGATGTCGTCAGTGACGTACCCACCACAACCAATCTTGGTAATGATGATAACCCACATCAAGTTGGGCATGAAAATGACAACCTCGAACAACATTCGGGAACTAGTAACTCAAATGATGTGGTACTCAATCCTACACATTTGAGTGAACCTCAACCAAATGCTACAACGGGTATGGAATCTTATGCTCAACATGATTTGGTCATGGTACCTAAACATATTATTGATCAAATGCATATGGCTCTCAGACAATCCGTATATACGAATTCCACCCTAACTGCTGAGCTTACGTTGCATAAAGAAAAGGTCAAAGCTTTTGAAATGGTCCCTCAAGAAGAGAAAATAACATGTTCTGAAATTGACCAATTTCGTTTTGAAAAGATTGAACACTTGAAAGAAATAGAATCATTAAAAGCTAATATTTCCAATGAATCAAAAGCAAAAGAGTCGATTGTCAATGATTTTCAGAAACTTAAAATGGATTTCGAAACTCTCGAGTCTAAAAAGTTTGAATCGAAAATTAATGCTACCAAACTTCTTAAATTCAAAGAACAACAGCTTTTAAAACAATACGCTTCCACAGAAAAGGTTCATCTTTTAACTAAATCGTTTAAAGAACTCGAACTTAAGCGTCTTCAAGATTTACTACCTAATCAAGGTTATGCAAAACAAGCTCAGGAATATATTCTGTGTCTTTATGATATGACCCTAATTGGTAAATCGAAAGAAGCACCTTTTGTTCGTAGTACTGAGGAGACACAGTTACTTGCGGAAGAAACTCATTCTAAAATGCTTTCAAAATTCCATAAGATTGATTATGATAAGCATAATAAAGATCAATTTTCTAAAAAGACACGTATTCGCTTACAAAAGGAATTAGCTGAATTGACAGTTCTTGTGCCCCAAATTTTGTCAAATGAAAACCCTCCTAGTACATCTCCTACACTTGTCAAAATGGATTTAACAAAGTTAATTCCACCGGTAAGTAAGGCGTCCGTTAACTTAAATGAGGTACACCAACACTTAACCGATTTTGAAAAGGTCATTTTGGAACGTACGACGGCTTCGACCATAACGGAAGGTGAATGGAATTTTGAGCACACTAGAGCTGCGTTTCGAGACGAAATTGTTCCGTTTGTAAAGAATGTTAAAGCTTGTCTTAGTAATCTTGATCAAGATTTGCTTCTGGAAATAGAAGAAGTTAGACGTGTTTTCAATGAAATGGATGATGCTTATGAAAACAGTTTACTTGAAATAGAACGAGTTTCACGCCAAAATGATCAGCTTCTAAAGCAAGTGATGTCTCATGATATAGTTTCCGTCTGTGTGAATAAAAGTGTTGATAATGATTCTATTGTGCATAATGTTGAATCTGTGGATAATGTAGTTGATAGTACTTGTCACAAATCTGACGCTGAATTTTTAAAGCTTCAAGATTCTTATACTTTGCTTTCAAAATTTTTTGATGAGATCCAAAAACATTATATTTCGCTTGAATGCAAGCAACAATTTATTCAAGAGATCTTAGAAACTTCATTCGAAGGTGTTAATATAGATGAGGCAAATTTTCAAAAGAATTTTCTATTGAATTTAGAATCAAAACAGCGTCAGCCGAGTGACAAGGTTGCAAAATCTTTGCCGATAGACATAGGGAAATCTAAGGAGCTTAACCGTGTGAACGTACTTGAGGCCGCTGAGAATTTAAAACTTGATCTAGATAATCGAGTTTCCAAGATTTTGTCCAAAGTTGATAACTTAAAACAGAAAAATACACAACTCTTCGATTCAGTAAAGCCCGCATGT
This sequence comes from Glebionis coronaria, assembly GCA_025667525.1. Taxonomy (NCBI): domain Eukaryota; kingdom Viridiplantae; phylum Streptophyta; class Magnoliopsida; order Asterales; family Asteraceae; genus Glebionis; species Glebionis coronaria. The sequence goes on from CM046881.1 coordinate 237,066,156, forward strand.
GCTAATACCACTTCACAGAATCAATCTTTGATTGAACAGTTGAATCGAAAGTCGGTGGAAATATCTGATTTGAGGGAACAAATTTGTGATAAAAATCTGTCCTTGGCTGAGTTAAAGGAAACACTTCGTACTCTAAAAGGTAAGAATGTTGTGGATAACGCAGCCACTGTCTCAGCATCGTCCTCTAGTGCAATAAAAAGGAACCTTATAGCCGTCACGCCATTTAATAAGAGCCCTAGGACTAAACCATCTCAAACATTGGTCACTAAAGATAAGGCAAAATCAAAACCAGCTTCTAATATTCCCGTGTTTCCTACTACAGGAGTAATCACCACTACTAAGGCTCAAAGATCTAAGCTTAAAAAAAATAAGAAGAATGATAGGATCTTGCCCCCATCTAGTAGTCAAGAGAAGAAGAAAGTAGAAGCCCACCCTAGGAATGTTATTTCTGTTTTGAATAAAAAGAATCATGTAGCTAAACCTAAAGGCTCTGCGGTTGTACAACGTTCTAAGCCTACTGTGAATTTTAATTTGAAATGTTGGAATTGAAATGAATGTATGTTTTCTAGTCGTCATGATTCTTGCCTTATTGACCATGTGAATGAGATGAATGCCCGGAAAAATGGATTAGAATGGAAACCGAATGGGAAAGTGTTAACCTAAGTTGGTTGGATGTGGCGCCCCACTGGTAGAACTTTCACTATAGTAGGAAATGCGTGACCTTTAACTAGGATCACTCCCACTAAAGCGAAGAAAGCGTGCCCTTTAACTAGGAGTACCAAGGATACCAAAACACCCGCGTGTCCTTTAACTAGGAACACCAACACTACTGTAGGAAACAAGTGCCCTTTAAATAGGTCTACTCCCACTGTAGTGCCCGCTAATAATCCAAAACCTAAGAAAGTTAGAACAGTAAAACCTGTTAGTGCTAAAACTCACATTAGAAAACACAGGAAATCTAAGGGTCACACAAATGTTAGCAATTCTGATAATATTATATCTATATCTGCTAACACTCCGGAACCAATAGTTTCCAATGCATTGTCTACTGTTGTTACTGAAAACAGGTGGTCCAAATTGTTCTCTGGTATTTGGACTCTGGTTGCTCCAAGCATATGACCGGAGATCGCTCTCAGCTCAAAAATTTCGTCAACAAGTTTCTTGGTACGGTTCGATTTGGAAATGATCATATTGCAAAGATAATGGGTTATGGTGAATATCATATTGGGTATGTTATAATTTCAAGAGTATATTATGTGGAAGGTCTAGGTCACAACTTATTTTCTGTGGGATAATTTTGTGATGCAAACCTAGAAGTTGCTTTTCGAGAGCAGACCTGTTTCATACGTAATTTGGAAGGGGTTGATTTATTGAAAGGTACTCGAGGGAATAATTTGTATACTTTGTCGCTACAAGACATGATGGCCGCTTCTCCCGTATGTCTTCTCTCCAAAGCATCAAAGACTAAATCATGGTTATGGCATCGACGGTTATCTCATCTTAACTTTGATGCTATTAATCATTTGGCGAAAAACGAACTTGTTCGTGGTCTTCCTAAACTTTCATTTCACAAGGATCATTGGTGTTTCGCGTGTACAATGGGGAAAAGCACTAAGAAATCATACAAACCCAAGACTTAAGACAACAACCAAGAGAAACTTTATTTGTTGCATATGGATCTTTGTGGGCCAATGCGTGTTGAAAGTCTTAGTGGCAAAAAGTACATCCTGGTAATTGTCGATGCTTACTCTCGGTTTACATGGGTAAAATTTCTTACAACAAAAAAATGAGGCACCTAAATTCATCATCGGATTTCTCAAGATGATTCAAGTGCGTCTCAACACTACTATCCGGCGCATTCGTACAGATAACAGAACCGAATTTGTGAATCAATTTTTTGCGTGATTATTAAGAAGTAGTTGGCATATCTCATGAAACATCCGTTGCTCGCACTCCACAACAAAACGGTGTCGTTGAAAGGTGAAATCGCACACTTATGTAAGATGCTCGCACGATGTTAATTTATGCAAAGGCTCCATTGTTTTTATGGGCAGAAGCAGTATCTACAGCAGTGTACACCCAAAACCGGTCACTAATTCGTAAACGCCATGGTCAAACACCTTATGAGCTTCTACATGGAAAAGTACCAGATTTATCATATCTTCATGTATTTGGTTCTCTCTGCTATCTAAATAATGATGGTGGCAATTTGGGAAAACTTCAACCCAAGGCTGATATTGGTATTTTCATTGGTTATGCACCTACAAAGAAGGCATACCAAATCTACAACAGTAAGTCTCGTAAGATCCTCGAAACTATGAATGTTGATTTTGATGAGATGACAGCTATGGATTCTGAGCAAAGTAGCTCTGAACCCACACTTCATGAAATGGGACCCAGAAACATTAGCTCTGGTCTTGTCCTAAATAACCCTACTTCATCATCATTTACACCACCTTCTAGGAATGAATGGGATACGTTGTTTCAACCGTTCTTTGATGAATTCTTTACTCCTACAAGTATTGTTGCTTCAGAACCTGAGGTAATAGCTCCGGTTACCGAAGTTGTCCCTCCAGCAACCGAAGCACAATCAGATACGTCTGCACCTACAATTGGTCAAGATATACCTTCAATAAGTAATTCTCAACAAACACATGTTTCAACTACCCATGTCATGCCTATTGATGATGAAGAGGATGATGATGATCACGATTTGGAATTCGCTCAAATGCGTGAACTTCCATTCTTTGCTTTACCAATTCTCGACCATAATCAAGCCATGTCGTCCACCTCAGAGGAAGCTCCTACTACGGTCTACTCCAATCCACGGATTCGTGAACATGACAACAAGTGGACAAATGATCATCCTATAGATTCTATAATTGGTGACCCTAATCGTCCGGTATCCGCACGAATTCAACTACAAAAAAATGCAATGTTTTGTCATTTTGATGCTTTTCTCACTGAAGTTGAACCTAAGACATGGCAAGAAGCTTTTACTCAATCCTGTTGGATAGAAGCTATGAAAGAAGAACTTAATTAATTTATACATCTTGAAGTATGGGAACTTGTCCCATGCCCGGATCAAGTGAAATTACTCACTTTGAAATGGGTTTACAAGGTGAAACTCGACGAGTTAGGCGGAATATTGAAGAACAAAGCTCGACTAGTAGCTCGTGGATACAAACAATTATTGGGCATCGACTTTATGGAATCCTTTGCACCTGTTGCCAGTTTGGAAGCTATTAGACTATTCCTCGCTTATGCAGCCCACATGAATATGATCGTCTATCAGATGGATGTGAAGACGGCATTTCTGAATGGTGAAATCAAGGAAGAAGTCTATGTTCAACAGCCGGATGGTTTTGTGAATCCTATATATCCTAATCATGTGTACAAGCTTAAGAAGGCTCTCTATGGGTTGAAGCAAGCTCCACGCGCATGGTATGATCTATTGTCACAATTCCTCATTATGCTAGGCTTCGCTAAAGGCAAGGTGGATCCAACGCTGTTTATTCAGAAACGAGGTAAAGATATGATTATGGTACAAATATATGTTGATGATATTATATTTGCTGCCTCGACCCAAACATTATCCGACGAGTTTGGGAAACTCATGTTTTCCAAGTTTAAGATGTCAATGATGGGAAGGTATCATTCTTCTTAGGTCTTCAGATATCTCAAAGTCCTAGAGGCATCTTTATCAATCAATCCAAGTATGCCCTTAAATCTCTTAAGAAATATAGGATGGAATCTTGCGACCCCGTGGATACTCCAATGGTGGAACGAACTAAGCTTGATGCAGATCCACATGGAGTTGCCGTTGATCCGACACTTTATCGTGGAATGATCGGTACCCTTCTATATATCACAGCTAGTCGACCTGATCTTCAGTTTTCTATATGTATGTGTGCTCGGTATCAAACTCGGCCTACTGAGTTACACTTGGCTACTGTGAAACGGATCTTTCGATATCTTAAAGGAACCATTAATCGGGGACTTTGGTATTCGAAGGACTCTTCGATTGCACTAATGGCATATGCAGATGCGGATCACGCGGGTTGTCAAGATACAAGGCGTATCACGAGTGGAACTTTGCAACAACTAGGAGATCGACTAATCAGTTGGGCATCGAAAAGGCAGAAAAGCGCTGAAATTTCAAGTACGGAAGCAGAATACATAGCTATGTCCGGTTGCTGTGCTCAAATTCTTTGGATGAGATCGCAATTAACCGACTATGGTATAGTTTTCAACAAAATTCCGATGTACTGTGACAACAAGAGTGCAATTTCCTTATGCTGCAACAACGTTCAATTCTCCCGGTCAAAGTACATTGACATTCGCTACCACTTCATCAAGGAGCAAGTGGAAAATAGAGTGATAGAGCTTTACTTTGTCCGATCTGAGTATCAATTGGCGGATATTTTCACGAAGGCTTTAGATCATACTCGAATTGAATTTTTGTCCGACAAGCTAGGAATGAGGAACCTTCTCGCCTGAGACTCTAAAGGAATTGGCAGATGAAGCGAAAGAATAGTGGTGGTAAACTATTCTCCGTATCCTTGGTGATCATCTGTATATATTGTTTATATTTTTATACACAAAAGCAAAATACAAAAATATAAAACCATATAAAAACCATAAAAATTGAAAAATTCAGAAAAATCCAAAAATATTTCTACTTTATTTTTTAAGGGCATGTCTTTTGGTACGATAATATTTACGGCCTTAGAAACGTTGATTAATATTGACACGGCGCCATAAATAGAGTTCGTACAAAAGTTGTAAATATTTCATAAAACATGCCCATATGGCTTGTAGTTATTTCAGATTGCAACCCGCTTTTCATATTAAAGTCAAGTATTTCTTATGAAAGTTGTGGCTCACAACGGGAATTAATTTTCTCAGGCATGGTTTACTTTATAACCATGTAAGGGATTGTGTTTACGTTATAACACAATATAACACGGATAGATGTACGCATTAGTGCATTTATTTGTTACAACAAGAGAAATCTTGTTTTTATGAAGTTATCATCTCTACAACCATAGCTGTTAGCCTTAAAATATTGAGTCAAACAAGAATGATCGGTCATATGTTTATTATGTATCGTATATTAGAACGTTGAAATAGGTAGTAGATTAGTCGTATATTACGGGCTTTACTTTAAGCTAAGGTTCATTCATAAGTAACCAAAGCCCAAAAGGAAAGCTCGACCCATTATCATATAGCCCATCATGCCACATGTAGGCAAGGCTATATAAACCTCTCCTTGCATGTAAGGAGAGGTTGGTTGTCTCATTTTTCTCTCCTAATCTAAATATTCACCAAGTTTCTCACACACTTCTCTCTACTTTCTCTCACTACTTTCTCTCTCTAGAATTCATCTTCTTCATCTATTTTCTTACTTTAACTCGTGTTCTATTATCTAAATATATTGTTGTCCCTATTTCCAACAACAGTAGCCACCCTCTGATTATCATACTTAGGTTGTCGATCATACTTTGGAGGACTCTTAGCATGTCTTAGTGAGTCATACTTGGAGGACTCTGTGCATAGGTGTTCCTCGGGTTTGAAGATGTTCAAAGGTTGTTGTTAGAAATAGGGAAACTGTTGGTACTCAAGTTGTGGAACAAAGTAGGATTCAATGTTTTAACTGCAGAGGTTTTGGGCATTTGGCTAGGGAATGAAGGCAGCCAAAGATGGTTAAAGATTATGGTTATCATAAGGAAAAGATGCTGTTTTGCAAGAAACTTGAAGCTGGAATCAAGTTATCAGCTGAGGAAGGAGAAATGCTTGACGACACAGATGATGAATTCTCCGACCAAGAACTCGAGGCACATTATTCATACATGGCAAAGATTCATGAGGTCCTTAATGTCACTGAAGATGACAATGGTCCTATCTTTGATACCGAGCCAATTGATAAGGTGCAACATGATGATGAATATAATGTGTTTGGTGATACACATGAGCATAGTGATCTACCAACAACAATTACTGACACGTGTATGATGGAAACGGTTGATGGCAATACCACACCCGATTCATCAGACATGTGAAATTATGAGTTTGAGGATGATCAACATGCAAATGAGTATGATGACGAGGAGCGTGTCACGCTTGCTAATTTAATTGCTAGTTTACAAAAAGATGTCAATGAAAATAGAAAGAGTCAAAAGCAATTAAAGAAGGCAAACGCAACGCTCACTCAAAACTTTGAAGAAAGCAAAGCCGCTCTTATAAAATCTAGTGAGACAATTGATAGTTATAGGGCTGAGCTGCTTCAAAAGACCAAAGAGCTTGAGGGGTACAAAAGTCGTGTCATCAACGTTAAAAAGGACGATTTTGAAAATAAATACAACTAATCTCTAGCTTTATTAACTAAAGAAAAACGTCAATTTAATGTCTTATTAAGTGATGAATGTCAAAAAACGTACCTTGCCACAACAAAAGTTAATGAACTTGAACAAAGGCTTTCTATGAATACCACCGATTATGTTAAAATTCTTGACGAAAAGAAACAAGAGGTTGAAACATTAAAACAAGATTTCAAAAATAGACAAAGCAAAGATACTGAATAAGTAAAGGATCTCGAAGAACAAGTCGATTTTTTGAAAAAAGTTGTTTATAATACACATGAATCTATTGAAACCGTCAGAATGATAACACCTCGGTCGTTTTTCAAGGGTTAGCCTAGTTTTGCGAGTCCAAAGTACCTCGAACAAGCTCAAGCTGTGAACCCCCATTTATATCTTGATGAGTCCGAATGGACCGATCATGATTGCCCTGTAGCTAACCTCGATAGTGACGAGACGTCCCTTTGGGATGAGGAGAGTAGATCACCGGTCAATAAAGATTATGTGAACCATATAACTATGCTTATCTAAGCAGTCTTTATGGTCTTTTCACTACACAAAAACAGAAGTCTCGTAAGGAATTGTTTTTAGAATGCAAACAAAGAATAATTTAATAGAAGAAAGCCTTTGCCACTAAGAGGAAAACTAATGTTTTTAAATATATTAACTATTTGCCTCTTGATGCTTCTAAAAGAAAAATTCGAAAAACACTTGGTTTTCTTAAACACCACATTGATAATGTTAAATCAATTGTTGAAAGCGATTAGGAAAAATGTCAAAAGGACAAGTGGAAAACAGAGATTCCTCACGACATAACTATGCTTGTGAAAGAACTTTTAATACCAAATACGAAGATAATCAAAGAACATGTTCTTGAGTTTGAAAACTTAATTCGGTCAGAAATGTTTGATGATTTGAAATACGTCGAGTCTCTTGAAAAAGAAATTGATGAACTTCAGACGGACAAATCAGATTTCTCGAACGAATATGATCTCCTCTTAGAAGAATGTCTCTCCAAAGATATTTTGTGTGTTACTCTTCAATCTTGTGTTGATATCGATGAATATTCTGATGTTGCATGCAAATATCTTGATAAGATCAAAGAGTGTGAGCGTCTTGAAACTGAGTTTTCAAAAGGTAAAGAAAATGTTGATAAAAAGGCTTTTGAGATACTTCAACACAAAACTGATTTCCTTCAAAAACATTGTCATTCTCTTGAACTTGCTTTGCAAAAAGACATCGGAAAAGGTCCAAATGATAATAACTTGTAAGTAAAACTTTCCGCATTGTGTCAAGAAATGAACGAAAAGAGTATGGAAATTACAGACTTGAAAGCTCAGTTGCAAGAAAAGGATACATCGATAGAAGAGTTGAAGAAACTCGTTGCTAAAATGGGTGGGAAACCTGTGGAACCTAAAGTTGTAAAACCTGTTGTTCGACAATCCAATACCTACAAGGATCCAAAGCCATCTATCTTAGGAAAACCGACTTCTTTCTCCAATTCTTCTCATCTAAAATCCAGGTTACCCCCTAAGACTGATGTGCAAACAAGTGTTCCAAAACCATCCATATCACCCTATGTTTCTCCATTTAGAAAGCACACTGTTGCTAAACCCAACCATGTCAATGCACGTAGCACTTCTAGGACTCCTCCAAAACGTGTGACATTCGCGTCCACAAAGGAATCTATAGGTTCAAATGACCTTGTTCATACCAACAACCTAGAGGATGCTAAACAAACAGGGAAGATTCAGAAAGACAAACCCGTGTATTCAAAACCTAGTTCACCAAATCCCACTAGAGTTCAACACACTCCAAATGGTAGTCAACCAAAACCTAGGATCCCTCACCAGCAATCTAGGAATTGGAAACCATCCATGAATAGTCGTGTTTCGAACACTACGCCTGAACGATTTAGAAAACCAAGGAATACAAGTACTTTCGTGAATCCCAAATTCCCCGTATGCTCCACTTGCAAAAAGGGCATTCACAATGGAAATCATGATCATTGCATTCTACAATACCTCTATGAGGTCAAATCTCGTTCCTTTGAACGGAGATCGAATCCAAAATACCATAAGACAACAAGGAGATAAAAACCCGTCGCAAAGCAAAGCAACCATACCAAATCTGAAACGTGGATTCAAAAAGGACATAGTTTCTCTCCAAAGAAGTCTTCCGCTGTGCAAGAGAAAACTACTCCTAAATCCAGTCTTCAGTGGAAACCAACGGGTCGGATCTTCACGGAAGTTGGTATTAAGTGGATTCCAATAGAGAAGAGTTATGAAACTTGCGCTAGCACGAATGCAAATGTTTTGGCCGTAGACAAGGAATTTGTTACTCCTAACACTAGTATTTGTGCAAACTCTTCTTATGTCATTGCAGGTACCTCAGCGGATTCTGAACCCACTTCTTCCTCCAAGGGTTCCAATTCTGTACATTCGATATCACCTTCTTCTGCTGTACAAAAGTCTATTTTGGATTAATTTCGAAAAACTTGAGAAAAATACAAAAATAAAATAAAACGTAAATATCCATAGAAAAACAAAATAAAAATTGGAAAAGTTTTTAAAATACCAAAAATATCTTTCTTGATATGTCTTTCAATATCGATAATATGGGCATACCTAGAAATGTCACTCAATAACGACACGGGTGTGTACATAAAGCTCGAATGAAAGTTGTAAATATTTTTCAAAACATGTTATTTCAATGATTTACAATTACCTCAGATTGTGACTTGTACCTCAAAGAAAGGAAAGTTGATCATGAATGATAACATATCCTTAAAAAACGGGAAAAGATATTTTCTCGGTCATGAGCTCTCATTAAAAACATTCAAAGTTTTTAAGCTCATGTAAACGACTTACAGTTAAATGTCAGACTGTAACTCGAGCTTCAAATAAAGGAAAGTTTATCTTTAAAGATAAACTTATCCTAACAAACGGGTAGATCAATATATCTTGGGTTGAGTTTATCACAAAACATTCAACGTTTTAAGCTCAACACTATGGCTTGTAATCACTTTCAGATTGCAACCCGGATCTATATTCACGGGGGAGTGTACGATTTCGTGCTCTTACCCTCAGCAAAAGAAGATCTTCTTACACTTGAGTGGATTCGTCAAGTCATTCAAAGTCTATGAACTCAAGTTTATGCTTTAGAAAAACCTCTTCGCCAAAAAGAAATAGGATTTTTCAAAAATGTTGAACACAATTTTTTCAAGAATTTCTCAATGATTATTCAAAATCTTTCAAAAATTGTGTGTTCAATAATTCCCATCCTCAAAAATCAAAATGTGGATCATATCCTCACAATGACAATTCAATTGGATCAATTTTTGAGGGGGAGCATTTCAACTTCATGCAAAGATTGACACGTCTTTCTCCCGAAGATTTTCAAGAGTATTTTTCAAAATATATTTTAATCAAATTTGGTATCTCTAATATCAAAAGATTTTTATATATTAGAGATAGGGGGGAAAATGTGATTAAAATGTGATCTTATATAAGACTCAAGCACTTTAACTCTTACCTACATGTGCGAAACACTTCCGATTATCGATGCACATGTGAAGGGGGAGCATTTCTGAAACGACAAAACTATCAAGGTGTTAAATGTTTTTCAAACACCTTGTTAGACATTTAAAGTGGTTTTCATGGTTACGATCAAATACCCACAACATCTTTAATTCACGACGTTATTGGTGTCAAAAGGGTGGTTAGGTTTAAGTCCTATGATCCAACCAGAACCGGAGGGATCTTCCCAGGGACAATCCAATAGATTATTAGAAGTCCTTAGGAAAGATGGAGTAGAATGTGAACGTAGCTGAATGCCGACTAAGTACCAATGCTAGTACTGGAACAATCACAACAAGGTGCTAGTAATGATGTCTTGGTAAGCATTGAAGGGGTTGAAGAATGAAAAAGAAATGTAAGGATAAAGGGTGTAAACAAAGAAGCCCTCCATACAGCTTAGGCAGAAACCGGGTTAACACATCATGAAGACAACTCATCATGGACCCAGTGATGTATGCACAAACCTTTCCCTGGCTACTCAGGCTTCTTTCAAAAGAAGTTTGTTTTATTGTCACGGAGATCTACATGACTTCTATTGACTTTCTCACTCCGAGATAGTTGATATTGAATAGGTGGCATCTGCTCCAGCCACCGACCACTAAAAGTGCACAAATCGAGTCTAGAGCCAAGAGATCTATCAAATCTCGTTAGGACACACGGGATGACGAACAAGAGAGTCCTACGCTATATCCTTGTGATATTGCTAGAACACTCAGAGTGATACTACTTAGTATTCACAATGATGACTGGAAATCCTTCCAGTGTTAACATCAAACAGCACTCCGGTAGGTCATATGTAAGATTCATTATGAATTGAACATGTGTAAAACTGAAAAGCAACAGTGATTTGATTCTGAATTGATTCAAACTCGTTTCAGGTTTCTACGCAATATCTTTATGGTCTTTCCAGAACATTCAGAGTGATATTCATTAATATTCACAGTGACGAACGAAAATCTTTCTAGCGTCAACATCAAACAGCGCTACGGTAGGTGACATGTGAGATTCTTATGAATCAAGCTTGTGTCAACTGGAAAGCAACAATGGTAAGATTATTTATGAATCACACTTGTTCCAGGAATTTGAATTGACGACTTTAATCAAGCGGATATTTATCCAATTGATTCACTCTTTATGTTCGCAGTCTTGCTTTGAGACGGTCGAGTAAAGAGAACGGCTAGTACAACCGTGAAACCCTGTCAAGGAGATTCTTAATTGAATCTACGTAATCACAGGTACGGTATTTAATATCGTATAACGGTCTTCACCGACCGGAGGTAAAACGCTACCGATTTAGAACGAATGTCAAAGCCATTCAGTCCGTGTCTATGTTATGTCTCAAGAAGGTGGCGTTACAGTGTACTCAGCAAAGTCAAAGATTCAAAAAACACATGCTCATGCCTAAAGACATATTCAACAATTAATAGTGTGAGCATGTAGATGAATACACAAGATCGCAAGATGGAAAAGTCTAGTCAAGGATGATTTGAAGATCTCAAGATTTAAAGACAAAGTCGAAAGACAACGACAAAGGCTCAAAGATCACAGCGTGAAGGAAAAAGACTACTATTACACGTTCAAGACTCATTTATGGCGAGATTAGTAATCTCTACAAATCTCCAAATGACAAAGTGTAATGACCTCTCATAAAGGGTAATGACCTCTCATTGGGGGAGATTGTTAGCCTCAAAATATTGAGTCAAACAAGAATGCTCGGTCATATGTTTATTATGTATCGTATATTATAACGTTGTAATAGGTAGTAGATTAGTCGTGTATTACGGGCTTAACTTTAAGCTAAGGTTCATTTATAAGTAACCAAAGCCCAAAAGGAAAGCCCGACCCATTATCATATAGCCCATCATGCCACATGTAGGCAAGGCTATATAAATCTCTCCTTGCATGTAAGGAGAGGTTGGTTGTCTCATTTTTCTCTCCTAATCTAATATTCACCAAGTTTATCACACACTTCTCTCTACTTTCTCTCACTACTTTCTCTCTCTAGAATTCATCTTCTTCATCTATTTTCTTACTTTAATTCGTGTTCTATTATCTAAATATATGGGACAAAAATAGCTATCTACATTTGGTATCTACATACTCGACGATACGACTACTCAAACGACGACTACAACTCTTTCAATAGAACACGGGTCAACAATTGAGGGGGAGCAATTGTCAATCATTCAGAATCTTCGATGCCAAAAATGCAAAGCTCACTAATTGGTGTCAAGACAACAATACCAATAGTAAATATGGTGTCAAGAGATGACTTCAGACGTGACGAGCCGACCAACATGTGCCGACAAGAATCATTTGATCTTATCATATGATGTTCTCATCAATCAGGTCCAACCTTGTCAATTTATTCTTATATGGTGAATATGTGATCATATTACAAATCGGTATCATATCTCACAAATTGGTCTTATGAAGATTAAATGAACTTGCATGTTTCTTCCCAAAACCTTTGTTAAAACTTCATTAAATCAATTGATATTAAAAACATCGATTGGGCTAATATTTTTAATATGGGGGAGAAAATGTGATTTAATATGGGAAATTATCACAAATGGTTTGACTTAACGTGATGGCTCATCCCGACATGTACGAAATGTTTTCGAGTATTATGGCATATGTTAAGGGGGAGCAAAGTGGATTTGCTATATCAAAATTGGAATTCATGGTGATTTTTACTTACCCACAACCCATTTATTTCATGACGATGAGGATTGTGGTGACATAAGGATGGTAAGATAGGTTAAGTCCAATGATTCTTCCAAAACCAGAGGAATCTTTCCAAGGAAATTCCATTGATAGAAATAGTAGTCCTTAGGAAAGATGGAGAAAGTTGGTGAATGTAGCTGAATGCCGACCAAGTACTTAAGTTAGCACTGGACCAATGACAATAAGGTGCTAGTTATGACGTATTGGTAAGCATTGAAGGGGTTGAAGAATGAAAAAGAATTGTAAAGATAAAGGGTGTAAAGAAAGAAGCCATCCTTACAACCTTAGGCAGAAACCGGGTCAACACATATGCTATTGAGATCATTTTAATGATGCTCGATATTGAAGATAGACATCATGGACCCAGTGATGCAATGCACAGCCCATTCCAGCTAACTCAGATATCTCTCAAAAGGTATTTGTTTTAATCACACGGAGACAACACATTATCTATTGATTTATTCACTCCGAATAATTTGGTATTGAAATGGTGGCACTCCTCTCCATCCTCCGATCACTAAAATCCAAAGTGTACGATTGAGTCTAGAGCCATTTGAGATCATCAAATATCTCATTAGGACACACTTCCATATTTCCTTGCTTCTTCACACACTGTGAAAAGTAAGAAAGATATTAAGAGTCCTACGCAAAATCTTCATGATCTTGCCTGAACATCCGAGTAATACGAAAGTATTTACAATGAAGATGGAAATCCTTCTTGAGCGAATATCAAAAAGCTCATGGTAGGTGAATTGCGTGATTCTTTATGAATCAAGCTTGTGATAACTGGAAAGCAACAGTGGTTTAATTCTTAATTGAATTTAAACACGTTCCAGGCCTTTACGAAAAATCTCAGTGATCTTGCCAGAACACTCAGAGTGAAACCTTAGTGTTCACAGTGATGAGTGGAAATCCTTCTAGTGTTATCATCAAACTGCACTTGGTAGGTAACTTGCAAGATTCATTATGAATCAAGCTCGTGACAACTGGAAAGCAACGATGGTGCGATTCTTTAATGAATCAAACTTGTTCCAGGAATCGGAATTGACGGCTTCAATCATGCGGATAATTTTATCCAAATGATTCACTCTTTACGTTCGCAGTCAGCTTTGGACGATCGAGTAAAGAGAACGCGTTTACCCGCGAAATCTTGTTAAGGAGATTTTTAATTAAATCTACCTGCCACAAGTACGATATTTTATATCGTCCAACGGTCTTCACCGACCGGAGGTAAAATGCTACCGAATTAGAATGAAATGTTCAAAGCCATTTTGTTCGTGTCTACTTATGTTTCGGCATTTGAAGACGGTGGTGTTGCGGAATCTGAGAAGAAGTCGTCCCCGCATGCTTATACTTTTCGCACTTAATACTTCAATAAATTCAAGAAAGGCTAAAAGTGAAGTCTTCCGCTGTATCAAAATCTAAAGCTTTCAAGAATTACAAAAGTATAAGTATGTGGAACATGAAGTCACGAAGAGGCGAATATCACAAGTCATGGATGCACAAGATCAAGGCAAGATATTAATGCTCAAGATTGATATCAAAGATCAGTTCAACATATTCACAAGAAAAGAAAAAGAAAAGAAAAACGAAGACTACGAGCTCAAGACAAGCATAGTATGCTAGGTTTATTTTATTATTGTAACTCGGGTAACACCCTTGTTTGGAGTGACCTCCCTTAGCGGGAGATTGTTGGAAATACGTTTTTCGTATTTAGGAAGATTCGGTCACTCCGACAATATATTAAGTAGTGGTTCGTAGTTTAGTTATTCTACATTAAGTAAACAAGGAAAGGCCTAGTCCATGTTTTGTATGGACGGCCCAAACATGTAAGCCCAAGCCCATCACAAGGATTGGGTATTTAAACCCTCTCCTTAGTTGGAGAGGGTGTGGTTTACCTTATTTTTCACATAGTAAGAAAAGTGTTTTCTTTCACTTTCTCTCTCTAAAAGCGTGTGTGTTCTCACCATCTCTCTATTTCTTTCTCTCTCTAAACATAAGCAAGATTTACAACATCTTACACATATGAAGAAGATGGAGACACTTCCAGATAGAAAAGTTTTGTTTTGGCTTGAAAGAAGCTCTCTTGTGTTTGCCTTTTTCACAGGCTGAACAAGGTTTGTCTTTTGAGTACACAAGAGGTGGTAAGCCAAGAACTTTGTTTTGTTTTGCAAGTTTGTTTATGTCTTTGAAATTGAGATGTGACAGTCTCTTGTGCCAAAGCTAATTAACAGAGTCTGAGGCTTTAGCAAAGAAACATGCTCCTGAGTGAGTTAGAGATGACATGTCTAAGACATATACATAATTTCTTCTTGGAGCAGTCAGCATAATTTCTTTGTTAGCATTAAAGATTGTTCCTTGCTTATCATCAAACTGAACGATGTACTTAGCATCACACAGTTGACTGATACTGATGAGGTTATACTTTAGACCATTTACAAACGCCACTTTTGAGAAAACTATTCCACCACATTTTATTGAACCATATCTCTCACTAACACAAGATGAGTTATCACCGAATACTACCTTAGGACCTGGTTGCTCTACGTATTTGTGAAGATAACTTTTGACCCCTGTCATACTTCTTGAACACCCATTGTCTAAGTACCAGACAGGCTCCTTGAAGTGTTTTACACAAATAACAAGGTGGATTAGTTTCTCTTGTGAGCCCACTTTTTAGTAGGCTCTTTGGATCTAGGAGCCTGAAGTCTTTCACCTCGTTTGAAGTACTCAAACTCAGCATGCTTTGAGGTAGAATGAACATTTCTTCCATATGTGTTGCAACTTAGTCCTACTGAGGTATTTTGAGATGACTCAGCTAGCATGCCTCTTCTGACCATAATTATCCTATTGTGTCCTGAGGTAGTATGATCATTGCTTCCATAAATATCACACTCAGGGTAGTATACACAATCATCAGGCCTATGATCAGATATGCCACAATGTGTACATGGTGGGAAAGGCTTAGCCTTGGATTTCCTGATTTGTTTAGAGGCGGACCCATAGTTGTAAGGCTGAGCATTATATCTATTATCATTTCTAATAGAAGCCATGTGTACCTCATGATCTGTTGTCCTGTGATCTTCACTTTTACACTTCATGCAATAGAGAACTCTAAAGCAGTTATCATTGGTATGATTTGTGTAGTGACATAATTCACAAGACGGTTTCTTTGTTTTAACTTTCTTGGAAGACTCAAGTTCAATTTTGTTACTTGTTGATGATTCAGGCTGTGAGGACACAGATGTTTAACCCTGAGTTTTAGAGGCTGAGTTCAGCTTCTCTTCCATGAATAGTTGGAACAATCCACTTAACTCCTCTTGATTTACAACAGGAATAGAGTTGACTGAGTTTGTAGGAGTCCCTGAGGGAGAGATAGGTTTGGTTGTTTTCTCAGTGACAGTTCCTAACTCAGTGTGATTTGATGTCACTTTTGAATCAAGCTTTGTTTGTTTAGGACAACCTAATCTAGCTCTTCCTCTAGGTGAGTGTTCTTGACAAGATAATGAAATTAGTTTAGAACGTAGACTTGCCTCTTGAAGATTTTTCAAAGGAGGCAGAGGAGTCTGAATGTCCTCAGCGACATTAAGTGATTCAGTGTTACTAGATTTATTAAGGACATCAGTCTCCTCATTAAGACCAAGTTTTTCATTAACAGCCTGAGATTCAGGTATTAATATTTTTCCAGTATCAAAGTTAGGCAACACACTCTCAAGATTTGATCTTTTAACCCATTCTTTTGACTTTGGAATCATTTCTTGATCAAACCCTACTGAGGCTAGGAAAAATGCTTTTTCACTCATTTCCTTTGTAAGTGGGTTTTCAGTGAGTTGACATGCCCCAAGAATTTTTTTCTTTTGGGCAGGAATTTGACTGTTTATACACTAAGAAGCTAAGGTAGAGCTATTGGTCCATTTCTCATTGATGCATTTTTCTTCCTTAAGTTGTTCTTGAAGAGCATGATTAATTTTAGTAAGTTCAGTGTTCTGAAGTTGACAACTTACTGTTTCAAGTTTGGCTTGTTTCAAAATCAATAAATCTTCTCTACATTTGTTTAATTCAAAAACAAGTTTATTATATTTTGAAAGAAGGTTTAATCTCTGCTCTTCAACAAACGATAGATCAATGTTTATATACTTAAGGAACCTTTGCCAATCAGACTCTTCATCCATATAGAGGACCATGTTTACCTTTCTCATGGTGATGTCAACCCATTCTCTATTTCGAGCATGACTTTTTCCAACAGATAGTTCATCATCAGCTAGAGCCATTAAAACTTGATAGCTGACTTCCTCATCTTCTAAGGATAAGTCTTTAATAAGTGCGAAAACACTTATCCTTTTACCACTTAATTATAATAATAACCAAGCCAAAACGTGTATTTTATGTCGTAAATGTCGGAATTATGTGTAGTTTATGTTTTTGTTGTGATTTAGGAACAAAATGTGAAAATGGAAGAAAACACAGTCTTTCGCGGGCTTTTATCGAAGAAAAAGACAAAAGACGAAGTCAAAAGATCAAGAGTGCAAAAAGAACGGAAGTCCAAGGCCTATTTTGAAGATTTATCGAAGAAAAAGTCTAAAGACGGAAGTTTAACGAAGTCGAAGAACCAAGCCTAATTAATGAAGAAATTAGAAGAAGAGTTCATTTTATTTATCGACAAATCCCGAAACAAAGTCGAGAATGACGAGTTTATTGTCAAAGATCAAAGACGAAAAGACAAGAGGAAGAAAGAAAGAAAGAAGCACAACACTCCTCCCCCATCGAGAATCTATCGTTAACCTCATTTTTGAGGTGTTAGCTAAATTGATAACTTAGCTCTCCAATTTATTTTCCTTTCACTTTCATATTGTCAATTTACTTTATTGTCTTTAATTTGAAGTTAATTTCAAGTAAGTTTTAATTTTGTTGTTGAATCTTTATTTTTAATCAAGTTCTTAATTAATCTCTCATTCTACCTTTCTTGTTTCTTTATGCTTATGTGCTTATTGTTATGCGTATTTTATCGTTTGTTATGTTTTTATGTGTTTGATTGTATTAGCTTATTGAATTTATAGCTTATTGTGTGTTTTTCTTATTTTTAATTAAGTGCTTAATAGTTATTTTTATAAAAAGTTTATTTTAAATATTTTTATTATTTAGTGTTTTAAAAAGTTTTTAAATTTTGGCTTATTTAGTTTTTCTTAAAATTGATTTGGTTAAGTTTTTAGATAAGTGCTTATTTGTTTTTAGCTTATTATTAGATTTTGCTTATTTTCATTCCTTAGCTTATCCGGGTTTCCTATAAACCCCTTTTTCTGGAATAACATCCATATTCATTATTCCGAATAAGTGATAGAAGATTTATTCCGGATTACCAAGTGAATCTATATTCCGAATAGTGCAAAGTATTACAGATTTCGGATAGTAACAAATTGCAAGATTTCGGATTGCATGAATTTTTGGTATTCCAGATATGAATAAGAATTAGTATTCCGGATAGTGACAGGAATTCACATTCTGGATTGGTGTAAAATAGGGAATTCCGGATAGTAGTGAGATCTCCATATTCCGGATATAGACAAGAACTCACATTGCGAATAGTAGGACTGTTACTGATTCCGGATAGTAATGTGAATTTGGATTCCGGATAAGCCTTGAAACAATTATTCCGGATATGAGGAAGAATTGTGTATTGCGCATTTATACCAACACTGTAACACCCCCAAATATTCATGGTTTAATTCAGCGGAAGAGTCGTTGGTGTTACGGGATAGAACATTACTCAAATCATAGACAACGCTTTAAAATCGTGTCGTTTATTAATAAAGCATTTTCTATTCATGAATATCAAATTACATAGGTCCCCAGGTCATAGTATGTCATACAATTTTACAAAACATTTGAATGGAAATTGTTATTTGAATGCGGGCCATAAATTCTTGTTGTCTTCCCGAGAATTACCTTCAAGTACCTGAGATAAAACATGACAAAAAGTCAGGGAAACGCCGAGTGAATTCATAGAGTTTAATAAAAACCATTAATATATATATATATCACCGGTATATAATAATTACCAAAATCATTTTGTACAATTCTTTGTCGTAGGCTATAAAATAGGCCAAAAACATTTTATGCGAATCTTTGTCGTAAATCATAATATAGGCTTTTGCCTTCAAAACCATTATACGAACCATTGTCGTAAAAACATCATACAATACGTTTTATAACGTTGTATAGCGTTTAATAAAAATCGTTATATGAAAATGGTTATGCAAAACCCAAACACGCACATAATATCAGTAATAAGACCCCGTATTGCTAGTCAGGCAATATATGATAATTAAATTCGTACATCAGTATTTTCATTAATGGATTATTATAAGCCGCATGACATTGTTACCTTTCTATAACATATATCGGGTAGCTAACCCGTATTTCCTTTTCCCATATAAAACAGCGTGTGGTCACAATAATCACACTTATATAAATCTTCTCATACATAAATTCGCTTACCAATCAATGTGGCACGACGGGGATCAACCGTCAAGGCGCGAATGGGGTGATCTTCCCCAAATAGTACTATTATATGCATAAGCTTCTATCAAATCCCGGTAGTTCACAATTCATGCTAATGGGACTTTTAGTGACATAATCTAACTAATAATAATCCATTTCATTTCATTCATTGGGTCATATAGTCATTCAGGTCCATATCAATAAGCATACAATCAAGACAACTAGTGTCCTATTTTTATCAAAAATAGCATGTTATCTCCCTCGCGGGTTTATAAAACATTTCATAAAACATTTAAAAGAATGCGAGGCTATGAACTCATATTGGTGTGGGAAGGCGGGTTATCGGCAATTAGAACGTATGGTACGTGCCTCGATCACGGGAAATCTAGATAAATAATACTCGGTCTTAGGCTATGCCCAATAACTTTATAAAAAGTTGTTATGTATATGTAATGATGTCATAACATGATGATCAAGTGGGGTTTTATCATCTTACAACGTTATTAGTTGCTAAGTATTAGTTAACTTAGGCTTATCATACTAGTTACACTAGTTTTAGCCCATTTACACATTAAGGCCGAATAAGCCCATTAAGAGTCCAATATCATTTTATTGCCAATTTATCTTTTTAAGATCAGGACCATACTCATATGTTGGGCCCAAGTAGGTTAAGCCCATGAGTAAGTCCAATAACATTAAACCAAACTAGTTGGGCTAATGGTCCAATAATGCTACTTTGGCCCATTATGGTCCATAAGTTATAAAGATCGGGTTTATCGGTTTTTACTTGTCAAATGTGTTTACATATCAGTATATGAGTTATAAAAATGTTACATTAGACGGGTCCGACCATCTAAGTTTTATTTGGCGAAAACGTTAATCTTTCGGTTTTAGCCGAAAAGACGTAAAACTTATATATAGTTTTATAACTTTAGAAAACATTTGAGTTTTTAATTTCATAAAATGCCATGTTTATTTATTTTAGTATACAACTCCTTTTATAATAGTTATTATTAGTTAGTAGGTTTTATATATCTATTTTATAATAATATTTACTTGAGTGTCTTTTTATACTATATAGTTTGTTTACAAATCTGATTACTAAAGTCCATTCCACCACTTTTGCCATATCTTGAGTTATACAAGGAGATAGAAGCTCAGCATAAACTACATGATGTGTGATAAAAATAACTCTTTTATAGCCACTGCTCAATCATCTTCTAAGTATGATAAATAATTCGTCCAAAACAGACTATACAGATTTGTACCTCAATAGTATTTTGATCATATCTTGCTCATTTTAATGATTTCATTGAGTGGCCAACTCAACACATATGTAAAAATCATATATCTATATGTATATGTAATAATCCAAGCCATTTAACCAAGTGATCATATTGATACTTACTGTTTTATAAAGCCTATGTATCTAACCAAGATTTTAACATTTTTACTTGTTGATTTTAGTCTTTTTAACCAAATCTATTAACACAAAATCACCACATAATATTTTAATCATCATTAATCATCATATACATATACATTTATGAAAAAAAATACATGAGTACATTTACAAAATAACAAGATGATAGGAAGAAATTGATCTCTATACCAATCAATATGATCAAAGATTGAGATTTTTGGATGAATAAGACTTGGTTTTGTAACCAAATCTTATGAGTTTAGCAAGATAACTTCTTAAGATCTTCAAGTGGATGAACACCTTCTTGAAATCAGCCCTTGAACATTATAAAAACTCTTTTTTATAAGTTATAATCACCTCCAATCTTCATCTTTTTAAAAGGCTTTCAACATATGTTGATTATTGATAAAGTTTGTGGTTAAATTTTGATGGAGATGGTGATTTGGGGGTGATTTTGGACGTTCAAGGAGAGGAGGGAGAGAGTTTTGGTGAAGTTTTTCTAGTTTTGCATGAGTGTGTGAGAAATGGTTAATGTTTTTTTGAGTTTTTAGTGGTTTTTGGTGTGGTTTAGTTAAAGTGGTGAGACATGTGTATCATGAACACTTAAAACTTTGACATCAAAGGTGGTGGTGGGACAAGTGTCCCACTTTTCTCATCTCCACTAATTTACGGGTACTAATTGATTCTAGTTTCCTCGATTTGCGTGCCCTCGGGTCGATTTACGAAAAACGTTTTTATAAAATATGAAACTACGGAACAAAACGATTCTAATAAAATTTGTCTCATCAAAAATGGGTAAATACGTAAACCTAGGGTTTCCGGTTTAATCGTAAAAGACGCTAAATTATGGACGTAAGTTCTAATTTCTTCTCGTAAATTTGTGAGTTTATTAATCAACACAAATTAAAATTCCAAAATAATATTCGAGAATAAATTTACTTCCTGAAATGTCGGACTGTTACAGAAACGGAGTATGTAAACGTAAACACGTAACATAGAGTTCTCCGGTTTAGACGTAGTCGATGCTTTTTTAGGACGTAAACCCCAATTTCTTCCCAAAGGTGAGTGAGTTCATAAATTAGCAATAAAATAATGATTTCAAATAATACTTGAGAATAAAATAACGACCTCAAATTGACGGATTGTCACAGCAGTTACCCCTAAAGAGGATCTTTGTCCTCAAATATCAATTCGTCTTACTACTCGCTTCTTAGTGTTTAAGCCATGTAGGTATTTCCTCCACATTCGGTCTTTTCTCACAAGTGTAATTCATTACAATTATGCGAGTTTCATCAAACATAACTATGGGAATATGATCACGCTTAAGTTGACTTACTTTCTCTATCCATGATGTCCACGGGTTTTCGATGAATGCAACTTTTCGCCGATCTAAACTTCATTAAGAAATATCATATTTTTCACTTGATAGACATTTTATCAAGTTCGTTATACGAAACATAATTCATGCAGCCCTTGAAGTTCTAGGGTAGATCTAGCTTATATGCCACTCAGACCAAATCTTTACATTATCTCAATGGTGCCATACAACAGGGACTTAGATTCCCACGATCTTTCAGATCATACATTCATCTTTCCATGATGATAAATTCTCGGCATAACTTTGATACCCATCCTGCACTTCAAGATCTACATTTCATATTCACATAACCTCCTGCCCACTACTGGTAGTCAATAATCAGATCCTAATTTCCACAATCATTTCAAGTCACGCAGGTCGGGTATCTTTATCCCAACTCCCACCTACAAGTGCTCTTTGTATAGATACTTACAAGATTAGATCTCTATCCTAATGCGATAATTATCATTGATAATCTCTCCCAAGGAAAGTGATTATCCTGTTCATTACCAAAGGTCAATCATTTAAACATAAAACAAGACTTCTAGTATTTGTATCGTTCTTTTACCTTTTCCCTTCGATTAGGGGTGGTAAGAAGTACTCATATCAAGATTTGTTCCCAATGACTTCTGAAGGAATCCCTAGAAATTCGATGCGAAGCGAGGATATTGATAGAGATGATCGATACAGGCACACCATGCTTACACAAATCCTTTAAATACAAAAGAGTCAACTTCTCCATCGAGAATCTATCATTAACGGGAATGATATTAGCAGATTTGGTCAGTCTGTCGACGATGACCCAAATCGAATCAAATCCAGATGATGACCTTGGAATAATTATGATAAGAATCCATGGTGGTTCTATCTCACTTCCAAACAAGAATTATAAGATGTAGAAGCAATCCTGATGGGTTTTGGTGTTCAGCTTCGACCTTCGCAAAAGTTATACATTTGCCAACGTATGTTGCGATGTTTGCTTTCATATTTGGCCATCAGTACAACTTCTTCAGATAAAGATACATTTTATCAGAAATGGCATGAATAGAATACTTAAACTTATGAGATTTCAACATGACTAAATCTCGAAATCCTCCATATTTAGGCAACCACAAGCGGCCTTTTAAACTAATTTAACGCCATCGGCTTTTATTTCTAATGGTTTTCATTAGCCGTGAAACTCTTTATTATTTATATTATCCTTTTTACAAGCATCGGCTATTTTTAAATTGCTCGACAATTTATTGTGTGTGGCCAATATAAGGAACACATCTTAATTGGTTCTCTATTCTTTCTACATAATGCGTCAGCAACTACATTCACCTTCCCCGATAAACTAAATATCATGACCATAATCACTTAGAAATTATTTCTTCATATTTTCTAAGTTTTAGTTTCGTCTCAACTATTATCTTTATTAGTTTTTCTCAATCCGACGTTTAAAGCGTCGATAAATATCATAAGTAATTAAATAATAAATATTTAATTTTTATGAAACGTAACCGTAAATTTTTTTAATTTCTCAGTTCGTCCATTTATAGAAAATGTTCAAAATAAATTTGATTTTAATTAACACGATTTTTGTTGATTTATCGAGAATAATTAGTAAGATATGTAAATGTTCGAAAAATCTTTGTTTATACTTTGGTCAAAATTTTCTTAGTTGAAGAGGAAAAATTGTCGTTCCAAATTTCAAGTCATGGTTTAAATGATTTCCTCAATTCCTCCTAGGTTGTCTAGAGGTATGCACCAACATCTACTCTTAGGTGAACTTAGTTAAATGATCTGGGTATGAGGGAATAATTCCTCAATAATCCCTCGAATAATATCTGTCAAAACCTCTTCGCACTTCCTTTTTTTTGGTATAACCCAAAGCCTTAATGGCTCCGATCTTTGAAGAGTCAACATAGATTCCACTACCATTAATGTAACAGCCCACTTGGATAAGTGGACCGTTATGTGTATTTATGGTGTGTCATCAAAGTATAAGGTAAATGTCCTAAAACATTAACTGACCACAACGGAAATAACAGAATCAAACATCGGTAATCCAACGTAAGCTCAAAACTTGAAAAGTAAAATACTGAAAGAAAGGAATGAACAATGTCCAACGGTATTATAAGAATGAAGTGCATAAAGTAAAGAAGTCTGGATTGCTTCCATCCAATGCACAAGCTCTCAGAATCTTAAGAGTGTCCTGGTGTACCTGTCGTTAGAACATGAAAGAACTACGGTTGAGCATAACGCTCAGTGAACGGATATAAAGCATGATAAGGAATTTACTGAACTTAAAATAATTAATAATTACTGAAGCTGAAAAACTGATATGCGGAGTGTGATGAAAGCTGTAGAAAATATGATAAGTCTGATTTATAAATAATAAAGCTGAACTATTATCTGTTAAATCTGAAAACATGCATCTACTGTATTTTAATTGCCAGAGCCTATATAGGTCATGTGCTGTAACAACGGTACATGAATAACTGGAGGGGTGACCTCGTCATGTTGTAGAGGGGTAACCTCTAAATGTTGTAGAGGGGTGACCTCTAAATATTGTGCTGTGTGGAGGGATCAGCTCCAATGTGAAGGATGTAGAGCACACACCACATTCACTTGATAACTGTAAACTGATAAGCCTAGGATGCATCCATACGCCCCACTAATAATACTGATAAAAAATGGCCATACTGAGCTGAGTGGGACGATGCAGGATATCACTCTCCTGCATGTGAGTCACGACACCGGTGCCTCAAGTGTCATGGTTACGGTACCTCCGTAACTAGTACATATAACTGGTCATGCTTGTATATAAGGCTCAGGCAATATCTTAGTTATTAAATTAATTCTGATAAATTATAAGATATACTGGGAAAAACATTTGGCTGCAGACGGGGAATCCTAATCATGCATAGAAAGGAAGTCATTGCTGAAGGACGGGAAATCCGTACAATCAGTCTAATAAGCGAAAGAGACAAATAATAGTAGACATATAGGAATATGCGTACCTTAATTAGTCGCGATAGTTACTCGAAGTCCAAACTATTTTTTCGCCAACATTCTACATAGATTAATCATTACTTAAATGTTACAATCAAGAATTACAAAAACATTGCGTTGAACACATGCATCTTTTTTTTGTTGACTCGACATTGATTCATTACTGTTATGGCTTAGTTTGATACAAGAAGTATCCATGTTGTATAATCAGTTTGCCATGTGATATATGTTTTCCCATGGATTTTATTAATTTTTAAACAATATAAATCAAGTTCCTATACTACTATTGATGATATCGATTTTAAATTTAAGGTAGCATGATCTTAGCGTGAACCTCACACTATTATTATACTTATGTATAATATTTTATTATCAAGCGAATATGGCAAAAGAATTACCTCAGATCTAAACGAGAAAGTTCGACATAAAAACGAACACGAGTGTAAACAAACAACCCCGAACACGATCATTAATCAGATGAAATTGAACATGAACGCGAACCTCAAACGTCCAGCGGATGCAATTGTGAACGTGGTTCGTGATTATATGAGGAACGCTGAGCATGAAGTATATCCTGAATGTGATACGTGAAACATACTGTGAACGTGATACTAGAACATATCATGGACGTATGTTGACTGAAGAAGGAATGCCAAATGATACGGTCTGAGATGTGAAACGTCTGCCTGGGTATGGAAAAATTGTGCGAAACTTGATTCTGGTTTCTTAAGCTTTCTGTGACCGTATTCAGTTACAAACTGTGAAACGTGTATCGTGAGATGGAACACGAATTTGATCGTGAACAATCTTATGAACGCTAACGTGAGCTTAAATCATGGGATAGCAACATGAACTGAAATAGCATCGCACTGCGAATGATACGTAAACGTAAAAGTAAAAGTAAATGTGAACGTGAATGTGAACGTACACGTGACCGTGAACATGAACGTGAGCGCGATTCACGAACGCTATTTCTATCTGACAAGATTGTTGATGGAATACCTTGGAATCATACGATTTATTGTTGAATTTCCTGCAGATTTGTTATCGCGTAAGGAGACGTGTAGGCTGGGTTAACTGGTTAACAACGACTTAGATAGCATCATGCTGGCGACTGAGTCTGTGATAACTGTCAATAACCTCCATGGAATCTTACCTCATTTATGTTAAGAAATTTCTAATGGTTGTAATAACTCACTAGTATGTCGGTGTTCTATCTTGAACCTGCTGGCATGTCAAGCATCTAGATGTGAACATAGCTGCATCAATTTTGTTATATTGCTTCTATCAAAATTCTGTCTGGGATTATGGTACATTCTGGTGGAATCTATCTGGGTGAATAGTCATGAACGAATTTTGATTCTGGGTAAAATAGATCTCTCCTAGCGTAGGAACTTATGTGATACAAAATTTTAGTGTAGTTCCTCTCCTTTATGCGTAAGCTTAGCCATGGAAGGCTAATCGTGGGAACTGTCCGCAATTTCTGTGGTATCAGTCAACTGAGTTCTAGAAAAATTTGTACTTTAGTCACAGGCGTCAATCTTGACCCTCTGGTGATGGCCTTCATCTTCGTAGGACCGTCTGAAATTTCTTTCTGTTGAAATAGGGTGGTTTAGAAATGCCACCTTGTTCATCTGGAACTCACATCTGGAAAGCTGCGTATATAATTTTCTCTTATCGGAGAATCTGCAGGGTCGTGAAAAGATGATCCTCATGTTCTTCTCCGGAATTTAGCTGTTCAGAAAGTTATCAATAAATATAATGACGATTTTGTCCGAGAATCTATGGAAAAATTTTATTCATCAATTTCTTACTATAGTTGGATCATTAGGGAGCTCATACGTATATGTCAAAATTTTAGAGAGACTATAATATGTGCAACAACAGTCTGGAGAACATCACGTTCTTTCTCTCGCCACTGACGGTAGTATGATCGTGAATTTTTCTGAAAAGAAGTTTAAGACTTTATAATCAGCTGGGATAAAGAATGGTGATCTTGTCAAACTTTTGGTGGTCAATCCATGATCTCATGCCACCAGCCTTCTTCCTGATAGATAGAAAATGGTGCCCCTTGTCGTGGCGTGCTAGGGCGAATAAAGCCTCGTTCCGGTAACTCTTGCAGCTAAGGCTGCAACTCTTTTAACTCAACTGGAGTCCTACGATAGAGAGTTCTAGAAACAGGTTATGTCCTTGAGACAAGATCTAGGTTAAACTCCGTCTCGTGGTTAGGAATGAATTTCTAGAAAACTTTCTGGAATGACATCGGGAACCTATGGAATAATCTATTGATCATGAATTTAAGGGACTTCAGAAGTTGATTTATAACTGGTAGCTATAAGTCTTCGTAGCTTTGAACTGATAAGTTACACGCTTGTAAGGCAGAAACAACTTGTACGGATTTTTCTGGCAGAATAATATAATGAATATATTTGGAATTTAGTAAGACGGATCTTGTCGTTATCTGAAATAAAATTTTAATAAACATGGTGATACTGTTGAGTTCTTTTCTGGCCGAGTCGCAGGTAACTACCTGATTTAAGATAAAGCTGACATAAGAACACGTGAAGTAAACATGACGACTTTTCACTAAATGTGTTCGTCTGCAACCTCACAGAATGAATACTGCGTGTTTAATCTGAATAATACTCTAGTGGTGGTGACTGAATTTTTAAATGATCTGATTCATGCGTGGCATAATAGAACGGGTATACCCCTTTCTGAAGGGTACCCTGAATTACTGAGGGCCTGGTTTAGAGAACATATGGAGTTATGAGTTCTGACTCGTACTTTGAGAAGATATTCGTATGACGTGTACCATGACTGGTTTCTTGATAAGTGTCTTCCGAAATGATACTTGAGACCTGTGTCTTGACTGTTGTCTAGACGCGTATTTTAATGGTTGAGTCTGAATAAGGTTAAGAGTTTCTGGTAACTTCTAGGGTTGGCGGACCGGTTAGACTGCTGACCTCTGTATTTCTGGTCACGTCCGATCCGGAGTTCCGATGGTTAGGGTGACTGGTTATTATAAGCACGGTGGTTGTCATTACCGCCTTGTCTGTTAGTTTCACGACGGTCATTATTACGACCGGAATTTCTGTACTTATTCTGCTGAGTGGTCAGCTGGGTAACGGTTCCCACTCTTCTGAATGAAGGTTAGTTGCGTGAAGTGTGACATCTATTTGAGAAAGTAAAAGCATGGAATAGAATGGTAGTGTCTGCTGGTTGAAATTTATTCTTGTCAGAAATTTCAAACTTATAGTTTTCGTCCTTGTTCTGTAGAGTCTTCATAGTATAAACAACAGCAGCATCTTGAGAAATCTCCAAAGTATCAGCAACATCAGCATTTGTGAGGTCTTCAAAGTGTTAGCAGCATCAGTATCTGGTAAAATCTCCAACTCACAAGCAGTATCAGCATCTGGTAGAATATCGACAAGTAGAAACGTCTGAGATGATTGAGGACCGATTAGCAATATCCATGGAGTAGGGTACCTGGAGTACACCTGGACTACTGTACATGAAGTACAAAATGAATACTACACATGGAGCATATCTGAGACATTGTACGTGGAGTACACCTGAAATACAACATGGAGTATAACTGAGACACTGTACAAGGGGTTACATAGGGAATACTGTACGTGACACTGGTGGAAATTTTATGGAATGATCGATACTGGTGTCAATTGTCTGACATGATCAAATAATGATTTGATTTAAACGGTAGTAAACTAAACTGAAATGAGTAACATGATAGCCTGGTAATTCCTGCATAGACTTAATGCTGGTTTATAAAGGTTCAAGAATATGATTAAACGGAATTTCAACACTAGTCAGCATAAAGACATGACTGATAAAGCCCAAACATGATTTATCATGAAACGGGATTTTATTGAAATCCTTGTGTGTCTTAGCATGAAAACATTATTACTCTGTTGAAAATAAAACCCTCGTAAGGAGACATGAAACTGAATCAGCGTGAAAACGCCGTCAACTTGATATTGTGAGAACTGGATTGTTACAAGGAATATAAGAGTATGATCAACTGAGGTTTAATAACAACTGGTGTGGATGGCTGTGGTTCAATCCACAGGATTCAAAGGAGGAAACATGTGACTAAGTATGGGCGATTCTGGTTCAATACATACTTGTCAAAATTTTATGAGAACTGCCATGTATAGGAATTTACAATCTGGGACTAAATATGGATGGTTGTAGTCCAAACCATACTAGTCAAAACTTCAATGAAACATCATGATATGAATGAGGTGAACAACTATGGATCGGTTCACAAAACAACATTCGACTGAAAAGCATGAAATTTGACTTGAGAAATGGTGAACGTTTTTTTTGGCTGGTTCACCCAGTAATATTTGACTGAAAACATGAATCTGACATAAGTAAGGGTAAACGCACATGGGTCGGTTTACCAATAAAAAATCTATACAGGCAAGGGTGAACGCCTATGGGTTGGTTCACCAAAACAAAATTCGAAAGAAAAGCACATGCAACTAAATATGGCCAGTCCTGTACCAACCTTTTACTTAGTCAAAACTTTAAGAAAACTGAGTGATAAATGAAGAAAACTGACTGAATAATCCATGAGAACATGAAAGATAACAACGCCAAAATCTGGGAAGTTCCTGGTGACTACCCACTAGTCACATGTTAAGTTTTAGAGCCTACAATTCGAACCTTGCGCTCTGATACCATAATTGTAACACCCCACTTGGATAAGTGGACCGTTACGTGTATTTATGGCGTGTCATCAAAGTATAAGGTAAATGTCCTAATACATTAACTGACCATAACGGAAATACCGGAATCAAACATCGGTAATCCAACGTAAGCTCAAAACATGAAAAGTAAAATACTGAAAGAAAGGACTGAACAATGTCCAACGGTATTATAAGAATGAAGTGCATGAAGTAAAGAAGTTTGGATTGCTTCCATCCAATGCACAAGCTCTCAGAATCTTAAGAGTGTCCTGGTGTACCTGCTGTTAGAACATGAAAGAACTACGGTTGAGCATAACGCTCAGTGAAAGATATAAAGCATGATAAGGAATTTACTGAACTTAAAATAATTAATAATTACTGAAGCTGAAAAACTGATATACGGAGTGTGATGAAAACTGTAGAAAATCTGATAAGTCTGATCTTTAAATAATAAAGCTGAACTGTTATCTGTTAAATCTGAAAACATGCATTTACTGTATTTTAATTGCCAGAGCTTATATAGGTCATGTGATGTAACAATGGTGCATGAATAACTGGAGGGGTGACCTCGTCATGCTGTAGAGGGGTGACCTCTAAATGTTATAGAGGGGTGACCTCTAAATATTGTGCTGGGTGGAGGGATCAGCTCCAATGTGAAGGATGTAGAGCACACACCACATTCACCTAATAACTGTAAACTGATAAGCCTAGGATGCATCTATACGCCCCACTAATAATACTGATAAAAAATGGCCAAACTGAGTTGAGTGGGTTGATGCAGGATATCACTATCCTGCATGTGAGTCACGACACCGGTGCCTCAAGTGTCATGGTTACGGTACCTCCGTAACTAGTACATATAACTGATCATGCTTGTATATAACGCTCAGGCAATATCTTAGTTATTAAATTAATTCAGATAATTTATAACATATACTGGAAAAAACATTTGGCTGCAGACGGGAAATCCTAATCATGCATAGAAAGGAAGTCATTGCTGAAGGACGGGAAATCCGTACAATCAGTCTAATAAACGAAAGAGACAAATAATAGTAGACATATAGGAATATCCGTACCTTAATTAGTCGCGATAGTTACTCGAAGTCCAAACTATTTTTTCGCCAATATTCTACATAGATTAATCATTACTTAAATGTTACAATCAAGAATTACATAAACATTGCGTTGAACACATGCATCTTTTTTTTTTGCTGACTCGACATTGATTCATTACTGTTATGGCTTAGTTTGATACAAGAAGTATCCATGTTGTATAATCAGTTTGCCATGTGATATATGTTTTCCCATGGATTTTATTAATTTTTAAACAATATAAATCAATTTCCTATACTACTATTGGTGATTTCGATTTTCAATTTAAGGTAGCATGATCTTAGCGTGAACCTCACACTATTATTATACTTATGTATAACATTTTATTATCAAGCGAATATGGCAAAAGAATTACCTCAGATCTAAACGAGAAAGTTCGACATAAAAACAAACACCAGTGTAAACAAACAGCCTCGAACATGATCATTAATCAGCTGAAATCGAACATGAACGCGAACCTCAAACGTGAACTCAAACGTCCAGCGGATGCAAGAAACTTCTCCATCAACCTTAACCTCAGACGCACCAATCATGACTCGATAAAGAATCGGTACTTAAACTCATGGATGGATGTCGTATAAGGTTAATATTATTGTTGCATTAGTGTTTTGATTTATAAGTCAAAGGTTGTGTGATGAGATGATATATATTGTATCTATATAATTAATGAGAGTAAACAGACATTCTGATTTTTAGGGATAACCTCTTTCACATTTACAAATGCCCTTGACTACATGTATTAAACATTTCTTTTATTTGGAAACAATAGCCATTATTCTTCTTTCTTACCGACTAGCCAAGATCACGTCTAAAACAAATCAATATTTGATTCAAACCATAAATTATTTACTAGGCAATTATTAAATATATTTCCTTTTAAGTTGTCATAGAACTAGTATTAGGCATAAATGTTATTTTGTAGGACATATAACATTATTATTATTATAGGTTAATATTTATATGTGAAATTCATTATACTTGAATACTTGTCGTGAATTAATTAATTAAAGTTTTTAATTAACCTGATATTTCATGTAATTAATATTTTCATGGATTTTTCATGAGTGTAAAGGATCAAGCCGTAAATCACATGATACATACTCAGGGTAGTCTACAGATGGTGTTGAATCCAAGATCGTTAGACTCAAACAGTCAAAACCGTTTTACCTAGAGTAATCATCATTCATATGATTTAACATAGCCGAATAGAACAATAATTAGAACAAGATGTCTAACAAAGACGAATTCTTCCCGAAGGGTTTGTATTATTGATTAACACAAACCGCTCTAGGTGTGTGTACATTGAATCCCACACCTAAAGATCAAATCAACAATAGGTTACATTGTAGTAGTGAATGAATGAATAAAGCCTACTGCTTACACACATGATTTATCAAATTCATGAATGCCACACGTGCGTTGGTCAATCCAAACAGTATCAAATGAAACTCATAATGTTCATTACAAGTTCTGGATGTAATGATTGGAATAAATAATCTGCTTTGCGGACGCGAATTTGATAATAACAACCAAGCCGTAGATCAAATTTTTGGAACATACGCTATAACCTTGTAAATGATCGAACAAATCTTTCATCTTGGGTAATGGATATCAATTTTGATCGTCAATTTATTCAGATCACGGTAATTAATGAATATATGGAATGATAATACCATAGCTCTTCATGATGACGAGCTCGGTAGAATAAAAGCTTTCTCTGACAACTCTCTCAGTTGTACGGTAACTCTTTCGATTCAGATGGTGCTGGCGTACAGTGCACATGCCACAGGTGTAGCATCGGGAATATAATCAATGCCAAATTCAACTTGCCTTAATGGCGAAAGTCTAGGTAATTCATCAGGAAGTACCTCAGAAAATCTCAAATAATAGGAATATTTTCTTATTTAATTCACCTTAGGTTCTTTCTAGATTACAAGATCTATGACTAGTTTATAACCATTCATGGTATAATTTCAAGCCCAAATAAAGGATATGGTCACCCATCGGAAATTATTTAGATCACCTTTGATAAGCAACATCTTATCTTTTAAGGGAATTCTACTCGAGTTCCCATCAGTTAAGACAATGACATCATGTCATAATCAATCAATCTATTCTACTAGCATTATCAACTTTCTAGTTTTATTACAGCTGATAAGATGAGAACTTCTCAAAAGACTAATAATAACTCGTAACCCGTCACAAATTCAAGGATATCTAGAGACATAGCTAACATTAAAAGAGTAAGGTCCACGCATGATTTACACGAGAAAATGTCAAATTAGACAAAGACGAAAATTTAACAAATATGGATATATTCCATGTTTTCATGCTTTGAGTACGCATTCGAAAGCACCACGGATCGTTACCCATGTTATTCAAATGGAATCTAATCAAAAGAATTGATAGGAACGTCGATACACCCAGTCGGGCATCAACACTCGGTAATTAGATACTTTTCCAAAGAATCTCACCAAGAGAGAATTGGACAAGAAGGGGAGGTCAAGTGTAAAATAAGACAATTTCCACAGATGAGTAAATTCGATTCAGAAAAATAAATGCTACGGGCACATATGTAGGTGCCCCTAACAATATGTCCCTAATTTGCACTTCTTGCAGATCTCATAAAAATTCAATCTTTCACAATTACAAATAAAAATGTAATGTTTATTAACAATTTCATGGTGACTACTAATCAGCCTTGCATGGTCCCTTCCAAATTGTACGTAGGCGCGTAACTATATACAATTTTAGGATTAACGATGCAATACTCGGTTCGTCAAAACTTTGTCATCATGTTTAAAATATATATATTCATGCTTAATTCTGGAATAAGATTAGAATGAATTTACAGAGATGTTCTTCGTTATGGAAGCAATTAAATTTTTCCAAGGTGTTTCATAAACAACATTATTTCAATAGCAATTACTTATAAGTCTCACTTTGAATAATCCATATGGTGATGAAAATTTAATTTTTCTCAAGGGATAATGTTTTAACTTATAAAAACAATGAGTGATCTGCAAAAGAGTGATGAAGAGTTGTTCACCAAGAACTAACTATGATATGATAAGAAATGAGCTTAGCCAAATAATCATGAGGTTTGTGACCTCGATGACACTCAAGAATATAAAGAGAAGAATCTACAACACAACTCTATCCGAAATGAGTACTTGTTCAGTGGTTACATCACTAATGCGAACATTAGGAAGAAGCAAGAAAAGATAGATAACATCGATACATATAAAATTTAGCAATCAAAGGTAGTCTTTTCATTAATCACAAACAAGTCAAAAATTGTACCGTAACACATTATGTGTCGCCATGTCATACAATTCCAAGGACTCATCATACCAACTGGTGTCTCAGTTAAGTTAGGGATTTTAGAAGATACTACAATGAATACTAATCTACATGAGTCATTAGGTGTTCCACCTGTCCCGGAAGATCCATCGGTCCCAATTCAGAAGGAGATTTCTTCAATATATTTCTTGGACACTAGACATCCTCGTCATTGGACGATGGCCTAGGAACAACCCTTAACATGAACCAACATTCATTTAAAACCTTATAATTCAATCACAAGACTTAATGACTTCCTCTTAACAATCTCATATTCCATACGAGTTAAATTTGACTTCATTCAAGTTTTAACCAACTTATAATTAATGCGATATCCTACCTCAATCTCCAATACTTTCAACCTTATTCTTAGACCTTAAAAGGGCAATAAAAGCTTGATACGAACAACACTTAATTTCCAATCCTATAGCTCTTACAAAAATAATTATCAAATGAGTCACTAGTATGAAATGATTCACACGTTCAATTAGACTTCTCTGAAAGATACTAGTGGCATGAGATTTTGGGTAATGGTTCCAATGACAGCCTCAGGTGCAACATTTACCTTTTCGATTTCAATTTAAGAATTGGGTGACACCGAATTAGATGACACCTTTCTAGGTGGTAAGGTTTTGTCAAACTCCACTCTATAAGGAAAGATCATCATCACATCGATATCAGATTTAATCTCGCTAATTCTTCTTCAAGATCATAATCAACTAATATCAACATTTCTACGAATATCAACCATTTTGTTGTGATCATAAATATCCACAACTTGGTTTAGATCTGGAATAGCTAGAATTCCTACAGAAATAGCTTTGATTAATTTACTAGGGCAGTTAGCATTCCTTGTGACAATCTACGTCGTATAAATACCTCGTATAAGTATTAAAATAATCATCAAACAATCATGTAATCAAATTACAACATATCTATATATATATATATATATATATATATATATATATATATATATATATATATATATATATATATATATATATATATATATATATATATATATATATATATATATATATATATATATATATATATATACATATATATATATATATACATATATATATATATATATATATATATATATATATATATATATATATATATATATATATATATATATATATATATATATATATATATATATATATATATATATATATATATATATATATATATATATATATATATATATATATATATATATATATATATATATATATATATATATATATATATATATATATATATATATATATATATATATATATATATATATATATATATATATATATATATATATATATATATATATATATATATATATATATATATTAAAATAACACTTCTTAGTCTGGCCTTGTCGGTAACTCGGGAATTCTTCGTCACCGTTATAGTCAAAAGATTTTTAAACATTTTACTCAAAATATTTATTTAAAAGTATTTATGGTTAAAAGATTTTGAAATGTTTTATTCAAAACTTCGGTTTTAAAAATCTTTCGTTCACTATAACGAGAGCTCTGGTACCAAACTATAACACCCCCAAATAATCATGGTTTAATTCAGCGGAAGAGTCGTTGGTGTTACGGGATAGCACATTACTCAAATCATAGAAAATGCTTAAAAATCGCGTCGTTTATTAATAAATCATTTTCCATTCATGAATATCAAAGTCCTCAGGTCATAGTATGTCATACAATTTTACAATACATTTGAATGGAAATTGTTATTTGAATGCGGGCCATAAATTCTTGTTGTCTTCCCGAGAATTACCTTCAAGTACCTGAGATAAAACATGACAAAAAGTCAGCGAAACGCCGAGTGAATTCATAGATTTTAATAAAAACCATTAATATATATATATCACCGGTATATAATCATTACCGAAAATCATTTTGTACAATTCTTTGTCGTAGGCTATAAAATAGGCCAAAAACATTGTATACGAATCTTTGTCGTAAATCATAATATACGCTTTTGCCTTCAAAACCATTATACGAACCATTGTCGTAAAAACATCATAAAATACATTTTATAACGTTCTATAGCGTTTAATAAAAATCGTTATATGAAAATGGTTATGCAAAACCAAAACACGAACATAATATCAGTAATAAGACCCCGTATTGCTAGTCAGGCAATATATTATAATTCAATTCGTACATCAGTATTTTCATTAATGGATTATTATAAGCCGCATGACATTGTTACCTTTCTATAACATATATCGGGTAGCTAACGCGTATTTCCTTCGCCCATATAAAACAGCTTGTCTTCTCAATAATCATGCTTATATAAATCTTCTCATACATAAATTCGCTTACCAATCAATGTGGCACGACGGGGATCAACCGTCAAGGCGCGAACTGGGGTGATCTTCCCCAAATAGTACTATTATATGCATAAGCTTCTACCAAATCCCGGTAGTTCACAATTCATGCTAATGGGACTTTTAGTGACATAACCTAACTAATAATAATCCATTTCATTTCATTCATTGGTCATATAGTCATTCGGGTCCATATCAATAAGCATACAATCGAGACAACTGGTGTCCTATTTTTTTATCAAAAATAGCATGTTATCTCCCTCGCGGGTTTATAAAACATTTCATAAAACATTTAAAAGAGTGCGAGGCTATGAACTCACATTGGTGTGGGAAGGCGGTTTATCGGCAATTAGAACGTATGGTACGTGCCTCGATCACGGGAAATCTAGACAAATAATACTCTGTCTTAGGCTATGCCCAATAACTTTATAAAAAGTTGTTATGTATATGTAATGATGTCATAACATGATGATCAAGTGGGGTTTTATCATCTTACAACACTATTAGTTTCTAAGTTTTAGTTAACTTAGGCTTATCATACTAGTTACACTAGTTTTAGCCCATTTACTCATTAAGGCCCAATAAGCCCATTAAGAGTCCAATATCATTTTATTAGTCCATTTAACTTTTTAAGATCAGGCCCATACTCATATGTTGGGCCCAAGTGGGTTAAGCCCATGAGTAAGTCCAATAACATTAAACCAAACTAGTTGGGCTAATGGTCCAATAAGGCTACTTTGGCCCATTAAGGTCCATAAGTTATAAAGTTCGGGTTTATCGGTTTTTACTTGTCAAATGCGTTTACATATCAGTATATGAGTTATAAAAATGTTACATTAGACGGGTCCGACCATCTAAGTTTTATTTGACGAAAACGTTAATCTTTCGGTTTTAGCCGAAAAGACGTAAAACTTATATATAGTTTTATAACTTTAGAAAACATTGAGTTTTTACTTTCATAAAATGCCATGTTTATTTATTTTAGTATACAACTCATTTTATAATAGTTATTATTAGTTAGTGGGTTTTATATATCTATTTTATAATAGTATTTACTTGAGTGCTCTTTTTATACTATATAGTTTATTTACAAATCTGATTACTAAAGTCCATTCCACCATAATATCTTGAGTTCTACAAGGAGATAGAAGCTCAAATTTGAGCAGCATAAATTACATGATGTGTGATACAAATAACTCTTTATAGACACTGCTCAATCATCCTCTAAGTATGATAAATAATTCGTCCAAAATAGACTATACAGATTTGTACCTCAATAGTATTTTGATCATATCTTGCTCATTTTAATGATTCCATTGAGTGGCCAACTCACCACATATGTAAAAATCATATATCTATCTGTATATGTAATAATCCAAGCCATTTAACCAAGTGATCATATTGATACTTAATATTTTATACTGCATATGTATCTAACTAAGATTTTAACATTTTTACTTGTTGATTTTAGTCTTTTTAACCAAATCTATTAACACAAAATCCCCACACAATATTTTGATCATCATTCATCATCATATACATATAAATTTATGAAAAAATACATGAGTACATTTGCAAAATAACAAGATGATAGGAAGAAATTGATCTCTATATCAATCAATATGATGAAAGATTGAGATTTTTGGATGAATAAGACTTGGTTTTGTAACCAAATCTTATGGGTTTAGCAAGATAACTTCTTGAGATCTTCATGTGGATGAACACCTTCTTGAAATCAACCCTTGAACATTATAAAAACTCCTTTTTATAAGTTATAATCACCTCCAATCTTCATCTTTTTAAAAGGCTTTCAACATATGTTGATTATTGATAAAGTTTGTGGTTAAATTTTGATGGAGATGGTGATTTGGGGGTGATGTTAGACGTTCAAGGAGAGGAGGGAGAGAGTTTTGGTGAAGTTTTTCTAGTTTTGCATGAGTGTGTGAGAAATGGTTAATGTTTTTTTGAGTTTTTAGTGGTTTTTGGTGTGGTTTAGTTAAAGTGGTGAGACATGTGTATCATGAACACTTAAAACTTTGACATCAAAGGTGGTGGTGGGACAAGTGTCCCACTTTTCTCATCTCCACTAATTTACGGGTACTACTCGATTCTAGTTTCCTCGATTTGCGTGCCCTCGGGTCGATTTACGAAAAACGTTTTTATAAAATATGAAACTACGGAACAAAACGATTCTAATAAAATTTGTCTCATCAAAAACGGAGTTCAAAAGCGTAAAAACGTAAACCTAGGGTTTCCGGTTTAATCGTAAAAGACGCTAAATTATGTACGTAAGTTCTAATTTCTTCTCGTAAATTTGTCAGTTTATGAACCAACACAAATTAAAATTCCAAAATAATATTCGAGAAAAAATTTACTTCCTGAAATGTCGGACTGTTACAGAAACGAAGTATGTAAACGTAAACACGTAACGTAGAGTTCTCCGGTTTAGACGTAGTCGATGCTATTTCAGGACGTAAACCCCAATTTCTTCCCAAATGTGAGTGAGTTCATAAATTAACAATAAAATAATGATTTTAAATAATACTTGAGAATAAAATAACGACCTCAAATTTACTGATTGTCACAAACACAAGGATTCCGAATAAGAGTAAGAACTAGTATTCCGGATTTGAGCAAATTGGATTCAGGATAAGAGTGAGTATTTGGTATTCCGGATTGTGACACGATTTTGGATTCCGAATTACTTTCAAGCATTTATTTTTCCCGCCATTTTTACTTAACATTACTTTAACTTGTCTTGTTTTAGTTTAATTTTAAATTTTTCATTTTTATAAAGTTTTAAGCTTTTAAATTTGCTTTTAAATAGTTTATTTTCCTTGCTATTTCGTTTAAGTCTTTACTTTGAGTTTTAATATTTTGTCATTTACGTTAAAGCTCTCATTTTTATTTTAAATTCTTTTATATTTTGTTCATTTACTTTTAAAGACTTTATTTTTGGTTTAACCTTTTAAAGTTTACATTTTTATTTTGTTACACAACGACAACCTTTCCTTTAATTAACCAAGAACAATTAAGTCTAGCATTAAACTGTGATCAATTCGAATCGAATCGAGAACGAAAGAACTTTTAACCTAGCAAAATCCCATATTAAAATAGCGCCGCTGCCGGCTCTTTTCGTGAAGATTAACAGTTTTTTGTGATAGACGCGTTGGATTTTGGGATCTGTTCACTCGTGAACGTTATTTTTCGTGTCAAAAATCCATAAAAATTAAAGAAAATTCAAAAAAATCCAAAAATAGTTATAAATCATAAAAGCATTTTTTTCAAAAGTCTTGAACCAAAAATATTCCTCTTCATCCTCTATTGTGTTTAATTCTTTTTCTCAACCCCTCTAAATTTTAATTCTTCATGGATTCGTCTGTTTATTACGTAGGGTGTGGGAGACCATTGTATGGTTTTCAAACTTGTCAATGGTGTACATGTGAGCGGTACGGAAATGATATCGACAATACATAATTTGGATTTTGTCCCTCTTGCAATTCGATTAACTCATCCTTTGCTCCTAATGCACTTAATTCCCCCTCTTGCATTTATTGTAGAAGCAATTCTCATTGGCATGTCTCGTGTCCGATTCGATACCCGTCTCATGACAGGCAAGAACCGGGTTACAATTATGACAATGGTAATAGCTATCCACAAGACGCACTGGTATTTTCTCAATACCTGTGTTGCAATCATTGTGGGGGCCCTCACGATACTTCTTATTGTCAACCAATGAATTATTATGAACCACATCCGTGTTCTAATTCTTCTCAACCGATGAATTATTATGAGCCACATCCGTGCTATAATTCCGGTTTTCAAAATTTTGATCCCCCACAATACTCCGTTGTTCAACAACCTTCTTTTGGAATGAGTGTAGAACTACTCACTAATTTGGCTGGAATTCTAAATCGCCTCCCAGCTATCTTAGAGAGGGCAAGCCGACAAGAGCAAATATCAGATATCGAGGCTTATATTCCTCCTCCTGTGTATCCATACTATTATGATGATGATGACAATGAGAATACTATTTCTTGGAATGATCTTGTTGCTCAATGTCCTAATGCAATTGCACCTCCTTCTATCGATATCCCAAATGCGTCTAAGGATTGTGATACATCGATTGAGAATAGTGAATTTGGTCTCGACAACTTATTTGATGAACTTTGTGATGTACCGACTTTTGCTGAGCTTACGGACGAGGCCGCTCTCAATGATGATGATTTTTCTCCATGCTATGAGAATTTCACTTTTGAAATTTCTCATCTTACCCCATTTCCTCAGGGAGATGAGGATGATGTTGATTTATTCTCTCCAACTTACGATAAGTTCACCACTGAACTTCGTCTTGTAGATGAGCTGGAAGACGATATTCTTCGCGACAAATTATGGAAAGTTCATCTTCTTATTGCTCAAATTGAAGCGTTGAATTCTCCTCCTATTTCCGAGTCTTTACCTCCATCTATTACTCCTGACGAGAATAATGACACATCTATGGAAGAAATCGACATTCACTCAATACCTCCGGGTATTGACGATGATGACACGGAGGAGAATATTCTTTTTGATACCTTGATCCATGAAGATATTGTCCCAAGTCCCCCTCCCGAGCAACTTTCATCCCAACCTTTAGAAACCATTACCGAGGATGAGTGCTTTGACCCGAGAGGTGACATTGACCATTCCATGATTAACACCTTTACGGCTTTTCCGCTCAGTGATACTCATATGTATTTTGGGGATGACATTTTGATTCCTTTACCCACCCCACCTCCCGTGGATCATGATTTCACATACTTTTCGTATGTTGAGAGGACTTTTCTACCGTTCAAGACGTATCCTCCGACCTCTCCTTTATTATTTTCCTCCGGGAACGAGAACAAGGTCTTTGATCCCGGTATTACATTTGAGGCTTCCCCATGGACCATTTAATTCGGGGACGAGTCAGGCTCGTGACTCGGTGAACAAAAACAAGCGCTTCTCGGGAGGCAACCCGAGTATCTATCCTTTTTATCCGCTTTTTATAATAAGTGTAGGGGGAGACCCTCGTATGTGTTTTTTTATCTTCTTTCTTATGATATGCAGGGATTAAAGCTTTAAAGAGCACTTTTGATGATATTTGATGACCTGTGATCCCGTTTACCCGTCTTCCCGATTTTATCCTAAACTCTTTTGATTCACTATTTTATATTCTACAATATTAAAAATAGGAATGACTTTAGTTGTCTCTTCCTTAGCAAGATTTAAACAAAGTGCACAATGTCCTAAGTGTAGGAGAGTTTACTCCCACATGCTTAAACATTGAGGACAATGTTTATATCAAGTGTAGGGGGACTTCTATCGATGTTAAGTGGGTTTTTCCATGAATTTGTCCTCATTTTAACTGGAAAATTGATTTTTTGACATTTTTCAAAATTTTTAATCTATTTTGGCCTAGTTGTATTTTCCTTTGTTATCGTAATTTTCTTTTATTAGAATAAATTTTAAATAAAATGGTTTTAATGAGTTTAGATATCTTTGATATTTTAGGCCCGTCATGAATGTTTTGACTCAACCAGAGTTTACTTATCCAAGTTTACTCTAG
Organism: Glebionis coronaria; assembly: GCA_025667525.1. Lineage (NCBI taxonomy): Eukaryota > Viridiplantae > Streptophyta > Magnoliopsida > Asterales > Asteraceae > Glebionis > Glebionis coronaria. Next base: position 237,108,205 of record CM046881.1, read on the forward strand.
CTAGTATCCTTAACGTGTTTAAGTCAAGTTTTGCTAGGCTTTTATATAGGGAACTTTAAAACACAAAAGTCTTAACTCTTACGGGTTAAGAACAAGAACTTTTCGCAAGTTCCTATAATTGATCCTAGAAAGTCGTTTATTAAGGGAACTTTAAAATGCGAAAGCTAAACTTGAAAGAGTCTAAGAAGTTGCAAGATCCTATAGATGACTTGAAAACCCAAAACTTTGATTTAATAGGCTAAGCATCCACGAGTCTCATTCCTTGAGATTTTAAATTGTGGAGAACGAGAGATGATAGAGTCAATTATAAGTTTGGTATTCTTTCATGAATTTGTGTGAGTTAATTATGAGCTTCTTTTCCTATCGCTTGTTAATAAATTCAATTGCAATAAGTAAGGTTGTACGATTTGAAAAGTTACTTAGCTTCTAGCACAAGATCGTTTAAAAGTTGGTCGGTATTAATTAGATTTCATAGCCAAGGCATAACTTATTGAAACGGGATGCGAAGATTGGCGAGTCCAAAAAGGCCCTAACAAGGCATGAGGGCTACATTTTTTTGCTAAATATCCCAAGTGATGTGAAGAATCATTTATCAAAAATCAATATAAAGGATCGAGACACACGACGAAAAGCAAATACTCCCCTAAAGACCATAGAGAAGTCTATCCGAAAAGACCCTAGCAAGGTATGAGGATAAATAGATCCAAGTCCTAAAAGGAGGCGGATCATTTTATTTCCAAAATCCAAAATAAAGATTGGAGAAAAATGAAGAAGTCGTGGTCCAAGTATGAAGAATCTCTCAAAACTTCAAGTGAAGAAATTCCTATTATGAAGAGAATACCATTATTTCAAGAACGTCTCTCAAGATTCGAAGTATGAAGTCACTGCCATATATCGGTCCGAGAAAGGTCTCAAATCGTGAAGCGAGTTATGCCAAGATATGAACTTTATGAGGTCCCGAGAAGCGGTTTTAAAAGATTTTGTCCTTTACCTAACTATTGATTAAATCGTCCTACTTTATTTTCGGCCTTAATAAACTATCAAAATAAGTCAAACAATGCATCCTCGTGATCATTCAAGACCATCATAAAATCTAAGAGATACACCTAGAAATAAGGGAGTCTAAGTGAATAATTGGGCCACATGAGTTTGTGTTAGTTTACTAACTTATAATAACAATGATCTCGTTTATAAGCTTGGTGTGGGGAACGTGAAACTTGAGGGTGATAAACATTCATGACATAACCCTAATGTAAGTCTTTAATTTCTTTACTTGTTTTCTTCCTTCAAAAACTTTGTATATATTTCTATCTTTTTAGTTTCCTTAGTGTTTAGTATTTAATAAAGGCCAAGGTAGGTTAATTATGATGAAAAATGTAAATCGTGCTTTGAAACTAATGCATTGCATGAGGGAATTGCAATGGTTAAGTGTAGGTGATTTAATAAGTGTGAAAACACTTATCCTTTTACCACTTAATTATAATAATAACCAAGCCAAAACGTGTATTTTATGTCATAAATGTCAGAATTATGCGTGGTTTGTGTTTTTGTTGTGATTTAGGACCAAAATGTGAAAAGGGAAGAAAACACGGTCTTTCGCGGGCTTTTATCGAAGAAAAAGACAAAAGACGAAGTCAAAAGATCAAGAGTGCAAAAAGAACAGAAGTCCAAGGCCTATTTTGAAGATTTATCGAAGAAAAAGTCTAAAGACGGAAGTTTAACGAAGTCGAAGAACCAAGTCTAATTAATGAAGAAATTAGAAGACGAGTTCATTTTATTTATCGACAAATCCCGAAACAAAGTCGAGAATGACGAGTTTATTGTCAAAGATCAAAGACGAAAAGACTAGAGGAAGAAAGAAAGAAAGAAGCACAACACTCCTCTCCCCTATAAAGAGAATCCTTAACCTCATTTGTGAGGTGTTAGCTAAATTGACAACTTAGCTCTCCAATTTATTTTCCTTGCACTTTCATATTGTCAATTTACTTTATTGTCTTTAATTTCAAGTTAATTTCAAGTAAGTTTTAATTTTGTCGTTGAATCTTTATTTTTAATCAAGTTCTTAATTAATCTCTCATTCTACCTTTCTTGTTTTGCTTAATCTTTATGCTTATGTGCTTATTGTTATGCTTATTTGATTGTTTGTTATGTTTTTATGTGTTTGATTGTATTAGCTTATTGATTTTATAGCTTATTGTGTGTTTTTCTTATTTTTAATTAAGTGCTTAATAGTTATTTTTATAAAAAGTTGATTTTAAATATTTTTATTATTTAGTGTTTTTAAAAGTTTTTAAATTTTGGCTTATTTAGTTTTTCTTAAAATTGATTTGGTCAGGTTTTTAGATAAGTGCTTATTTGTTTTTAGCTTATTATTAGATTTTGCTTATTTTCATTCCTTAGCTTATCCGGGTTGCCTATAAACCCCTTTTTCCCGAATAACATCCATATTCATTATTCCGAATAAGTGATAGAAGATTTATTCCGGATTACCAAGTGAATCTATATTCCGAATAGTGCCAAGTATTACAGATTCCGGATAGTAACAAATTGCAAGATTCCGGATTGCATGAATTTTTGGTATTCCGGATATGAATAAGAATTAGTATTCCGGATAGTGAGAGGAATACACATTCCAGATTGGTGTAAAATAGGGAATTCCGGATAGTAGTGAGATCTCCATATTCCGGATATAGATAAGAACTGACATTCTGAATAGTAGTGTTGTTACTGATTCCGGATAGTAATGGGAATTTTGATTCCGGATAAGCCTTGAAGCAATTATTCCGGATATGAGGAAGAATTGTGTATTCCGGATTTATACCAACACAAGGATTCCAAATAAGAGTAAGAACTAGTATTCCGGATTTGAGCAAATTGGATTCCGGATAAGAGTGAGTATTTGGAATTCCGGATTGTGACAGGATTTTGGATTCCGAATTACTTTCAAGCATTTATTTTTCCCGCCATTTTTACTTAGCATTACTTTAACTTGTCTTGTTTTAGTTTAATTTTAAAGTTTTCACTTTTATAAAGTTTTAAGTTTTAAATTTGCTTTTAATTAGTTTATTTTCCTTGCTATTTTGTTTAAGTCTTTACTTTGAGTTTTATATTTTGTCATTTACGTTAGAGCTCTCATTTTTATTTTAAATTCTTTTATATTTTGTTCATTTACTTTTAAAGACTTTATTTTTTGTTTAACCTTTTAAAGTTTACATTTTTATTTTGTTACACAACAACAACCTTTCCTTTTCTTAACCAAGAACAATTAAGTCTAGCATTAAACTGTGATCAATTCGAATCGAATCGAGAATGAAAGAACTTTTAACCTAGCAAAATCCCATATTAGTCTTCATCATCCCAATCAAAGGTTTTAGCTACCAGTCCTTTGGCTTAGTTCTGAGGAGGTTTTTGAGTCTGATTATTTGAAGGTCCAGCTTCTAAGAGTGCAAGCTTTGTTTTAACCTTTTTGTACTCAGACCTATAATCCTTCTCAATTTTCTTATTATTCTGAAAGCTTTGGTTAATTGGAGAAGCCTGAATCAGTTTTGGTGTAAACTTAGGTTGAAAATTTTCATTCCCTGATGATGAATTTTGACTTTTATATGAGGCCAATGGAGTTTTTGAAAGACAATATTTTGTAAAATGCCCAGTTTTACCACATTGGTAACAATCCACTCCCTCAGTGGATTGATTTCTAACAAACCTAGTTCTTTTGATATAACGTTTGGTATTTGCCAACATGGCCCTTTCATGATATACCCTATTTAGATCCCTTATGTATTCAGTACTAGATCTTTCATCAACCTCATCGTCTGAGGTCTCCTAAAAATCATGAACAATTGCATTTGAGTAAAAAGCAGTTGTAATGGGTCCATGATCAACTAGGGTTGGTTTGGCTGAGGTGTCTGTTATTAAGGCCTTCTTAGACTCAATATATCATCTATTTATTATATTATCTTCATAGATAAATCTTCCATAAATGTCTACAAGATCCTGAGTCTGTATGTGATTAGCATTTCTCAGTCCTTGAGAAAAACCAAGCCATTTTTTAGGGAGACTGTTCACAAAACCAACATTGATTTCATGCTTAGATAGTTTCACCCCGTCATTTGATAGCTCATTGAGCAAGGTCTTATATCTGGTATAAGTCTGAGGAAGTGTTTCAGATGGTTTGGCCCTGAAAGTGTTACATTCTAACTTCAGGTCCATAATTCGATTTTCCTTAGTGTCGGATGGTCCTTCGAAACTATGAACAAGATCTGTCCAAGTTTCTTTGGCCTTCTCACACTCGATGATAGCCACCATAATATCGTTAGGAAGACAAGATATTATGATTCTTTTGAGACGTTGGTCTTGATTAACCACTCTCCTTTCACCGTCAGACCATTGGTTTTCAGGTTTGTCATCACCTACTGCTGTTTTTGGTTTGAATGGACCATTCTTAATACAAGTAATTTAATAAGGTTCCATTCCCATCAAATAACATAACATTCTTTTCTTTCATTTTTAAAATCTTTCAACTTCTAACTTAGGAGCGTTAATAGAGTAACTTGCTCCCTTTTTGTTAACAAGTTGAGGTACATTACTTTCAGCCATAATGGATCAAGGTATTAAAAACTTTGAGACGGTAGTTAAAAAGTTTTATAATCCTACCGCTCTGATACCACTTGTTGGTCCCTTGTAATTAGTGCTATACTTAAGAATACTAAGTATAGACCTAACCATGGTGAAGTAATGTAATAAACACAAGATAAAGTAAAAATAACACAAAGGTTTTCAAAGTTTAACTCTTAGATTTATTAAAGAATTATACCCTATTGTATGCGAAGCTACAATAGGGATTGAATAGACAATGTGTGGTTTGGTGATCTCCTAACTAACAAGCTAGTCCAATCCTAACGATTTCTAAGCTTGACGATTCTATCAAAAAGAATTTAGAACTCTAGTGTTTGATCGTGTTTGGAGGAGAGAACTTTGTCTGTGAATGTCTAAAGCATTTAGTGCACAAACTTATTTCTCTCCTTTTACAACCATCCTATTTATAGAAGCAAAGGTAGATACAAGACAAAGAATTGCCCATGTTCAATTCTTGTCTTATTGGTACAGTGTACAATCTTGTCTTAGCCTATTCTAAGTATTGAGACATAAGTCCTTTTACACTGTCAGTACCGTATCTATCCCAAAGGAGTAAGTCACGCTAATTGTGTGATGTACTACATCTTATCACAATTCAAATTATCCCACCTTTACTTCAGTCTTTGAGGATGCTTGTTTCTTCATAGAGATCGTATGGGGTTCAGTGAGTCTATTGTCACAACTCACTGAACCCATCACCTTCTTCTTCGTCTTAGAAATCATTCATTGAACTTCACCTCTCTGAATGCTCGAGTCTTGTTTTAGACTCAGTCTAGGAACTCGAAGGTAACTCACTGAGTGACTGTTCACAAGGAGATTTCTACATGAAAAACACTCGTAATCATGAGACGAACCTATCCTACTTATCCAATTAAACTGAAACTCACTCATAAAGAAAAGCCCAATTTAGATGAAGAACACAAATCTGCAATTGGAAGAAGGAAGCCACGTGGCATGTTCTGGTTTGAAGCAACACGTCATCATACCTCCCCAACATCTATTTTTAGTCTATAAATACCCCTTGTAGCTCTCATTTGTACACGTAGCTTAAGTGTGTAAAAACACACACTTTTCCCAATTTTTCTCTCAATCATTTTTAGTTAGCACTTTCTAATCTCTCAAGGTGTCTGACAAACACTTTGAGAGTTAGTTAGTTTGTTATTCTAGTTGTAACTACTTCTTCAATTAATGAAATCCAAATTTACCTAAATTTACTCTTCACTCTCACTACACTTGCATACTTCTATCCTGCTGTTATATACTTTGATTCTGTTGTTCTCATAGAACAATGGAGTTGTTTTGGTACTTTGGAAGATTTCACTAGAAGTTTAGCAGTTGCAGTTCATAACCAGCTCACAGCCATAGCCATTATTTTTTATCAGACATTGTAGCAGGGGAAGTATAGATGATGATGATGATTGATTGGGTTGTAGCAGTGTAGATGAGGTGATTTAGTGTTGATAGAGTGATAAGTGAGCTTAGCGCTCCACTTCTTCACCAAAGAAGCCTTCAAGTTTCTTATAAGTCAATTCTTTAAAATTTCCTCTAAATCTTAGTCTTTATGTTTTTTCTTGTGTTTTAGTATAAAAATACTTGTTGATGCCTGCTATATGTTCTATTTTGACTTCTTGATATGATTGAGAGTTTGTTAGTCTAATCTGTTAGCTTTACATAGTTGTCATCGCTTAATTTTGAGCTTATCAGATAACTGTTGTTTGGTACTAATCACATATCTTAATCCAATTGATAAAAGTTTTTGTTTAGAGTTCATACACACTTACTAGCTAAGTACAAGTAAGACTGCAAGTTTTTGTGGTCAAACATAAGGTCAAACAGGCAATTTACCATCTAAATACTTTGGGTCATATTTTTTTGCAAAAACATGCCTATTTCAAATGCTTACCAAATCTTTGTTACTAAGAGTTAGAGAGTGATTTTTGTTTCTGACTGAAACTTATAATCCCATGTTTCTAAACATATAAGGTAGGTGATACAGTATTCACTAATCAGCTAGAAATAAGCCCTAGAATAAGCTTCTTAGGAAATGCAAGTTTCTGTGATAGCAGCTTAACAGAATTCTCATATATGCTTATTTCTTTCATAGAAGTTGTGATTTTCTTGCACAAATCAGTTACATAAGTTGAGAAATTGAGATTTGACCAAGGTCAAACTTGGTTAATGCTGGTCAACTCTTGGTCAACATAAGCCAAAACAACTTATTTGATTTTTCTGCTTATTTCTTAGTGCTTTTTGAGAAATTCTTGGATAGGTGCTCCTTATTTGGCCTAAAGATCATGTTTTGAGCAAATCAGCTTAAGTTCTTATATCAATAAGGTGTTCTCTTAAAAGTGCTTATTGCAAAAATAACTTATTGAGTTTACAGGCCATTTCAGCCAAAATCCTTGGAACTTACTAGGTATAATTGCATTTGAAGCTTTTTAGAAGTTTTTTCAACTTATTTGGTGGATTATAGCTTAAGTTCTAGCTTATTCAAGTCCTAGTGCCTGTTTTTGCTTATACATTCATATTAATTGCAATATAGTCCCTAGCTTTTAGGGATTAGTTTAATCAGTATTAAATAGTTAAACTTTTCTAGGATTTGGAATTCAGTCCCCACCTTTGATTGTTTGTTACATTTCAGTTTAGTAGTTTACAAGTTTGTTACATTTTAGTTACAAGTTTGTTATATTTCCATTTTCATTCCTTTAGGTTTCTGAATTTACAATTTTAGTCCTTTTACTTTTATGAAATTTACATTTTGAGCAATTTACATTCTTGTGCATTGATTACTTGTACATTTAGCATTAAATGTGGTATGTGCATTTTGTTTTAGACTAGTACGGATACATAGAGATCAGATTTTTACATTTTTACGTGCATTGTGATAATTAGACCTAAAATAACAAAATTCTATAAAATCTAACACCGAAAACAATTTGTAAACTTGATTTCTATTAGACAATCAATTCGTATTGAGTTGGAAATAACGAACTTGAAAGTGAAATATTAAATGGCGCCGCTGCCGGTTCATTACGTGGAGATTGACGATTGATTGACGGTTACAATTGGATTTTGGGATCCGTTCACCTTGTGAGCGTTCCTTGTACGTATCATAAATAAAAAATATAAATAAAGATAAAAATAAAAAAATAAAAAAAAAACAAAAAATCAATTCTTTCCTAAGAATTGAACAAAAAAAAATCAAAAAAAAATGTAATCTTTTTTCTAAAAGATTACAGCAAAAATATATTGTATATATTGATTTCAATCGTTTTTACGTACATACTTTACTTTCATAAAAAACAAATAAATACAAAAATATTTTTTGATATATTATTATATGTAGATACATATACGTAGATACGAAAAACCAATCCACCTACTTCCATAAGTATTGCTTTTGCGATACACCGTATTTGGGGGCGTTCCGGTCCTAAGTACGTGTACCGATAAATTTAATTATGGCACAATAGATAAATGCTACAATCTACTTAAACTTTAGAAAGAGGCCACTGTGTGGGGGGTATAAGGCGAGTGTATTTCACATTCTAAAGAAGCAGGCTCTTAAGTGCTACGTGCCGCCTCGTTTCTCCGCTTCCTTGTGGGTCTTTCAAGGGTGATAGCAGTGAGTGGTGTGCCACCAAAGTAGTACTACATATCTATATATTTTCTTGTGGATATTAATTATTGCACCTCGAGAGAGATAATCTCTTCTATCTCAAAAGTTGACCGAGAGCTCCTCTCTCATTCTTCGAGTTGAGTTGTATGCGCACTCGAACGCGTGCACATATACCATTTGGTGTACAACCCCTTCCTCCCAAAAGGAAGAAAAATAACAAGAACAACACCGTCCATCAAGCCGATCCCGAGTATCATGCTTTCAACAACCCACAAGAAGTCATGGCCGCCGTTGATAATAGACCATTGATTGAGATCCTCCCATCATGGAGGGGAATGCGGATGCTATTGTTATTTCTGATATACGTGCAAACACTTTTGAGCTTAAGACATGCGTGATTAATATGGTTTCTTCTATCCCCTTCCTAGGGAGACCATGGATGACCCCCACGACCATATCAAGAGATTCTTGTCACTTTGCAATACACTTAAGTATAATTGGGTACCTTATGATACTATTAAGATGATCTTATTCCGTTTCTCCTTAGAGGGTAATGCTAGGAATTGGTTAGACAAGCAACCTTCTATGAGCATTTTCACTTGGGAGGATTTGAAGAAGAAATTTGTGAATAAGTTCTTTCCTCCTTCACGAACCACCGCCTTGAGAAACCAAATAATAGGTTTTCAACAAAAGCAAGACCAAAACTTTAGTAAGGCTTGGGAAGAGTTTAAAGAGTTGTTGAGAAAGTGCGCAAACCTTGGTTTTAACAATGTTCACCAAATTAACACCTTCTACAATGCTTTGAAACCTCACCATCAAGATTCCCTTAACTCGGCCGCGGGTGGGAACATTCTTTCAAAATCCACACAAGATGCATGGGATATCATTGAGACAAAATCCATGGTTCAAAGTAATAATAAAAGAGATGAGGTGGTACATGTTGTTCAAGAGGGTGCTTATAGACCATTTGAGAGTCAAATCCTTTCACAACTTCAAGAAATGAACCAAAGACAAAAGATGCATCAAGCAATGATTCAAGACTTTATGAAGGTTTCCTTGAACAATTCTTCTACCAACAATGTCAATGCCATCACCCTATCTTGTGCGACATGTGGAGGCCCTCATTCCTACTTACAATGTGATAAAGTTCAAAACTTTCAAGGTGAATGCTATGTTTATCAAGATAAGGGAAGAGAATACTTTAAACCCAACATCAACAGCTGCCACATATTTATCCTACTTACAATGTTTGCATCTAGGAAGAGAACACTGTAAACCCTACTTATAATGTTTGCACAACAACCAGCAGCTACCACATATTCAGCCTCAGCAAAGGACATAGCGACTGACTGCTGTTTCTCTGCACTCCAACATACTAGCTTGCCACCTAGGAATTGACATGCACCAACTTACAATATTTGCACCTAGGAAGAGAACACTTTAAACCCTGCTTACATATTCAGCACTACTTACAATGTTTGCACATAGGAAGAGAACACTTTAAACCATATTTAAAATGTTTGCACAACAACCAGCAGCTGCCACATATTGAACCTCAGCAGAGGACATTGCGACTGACTGCTGTTTCTTTGCACTCCAACATACTAGCTTGCCACCTAGGAATTGACATGCACCTGACGTACTTTTTCTATCCATATTGCAGCCAGCATAGTCTGAGTCTGAGTATCCTTTAAGATCGAAGCCTGAGCAACGAGGATACCATAGACCCAGTGAAGGAGTACCTTTCAGGTAACTGGAGATTCATTTAACAGTAGTAAGATGTGATTCTTTGGGATCGGCCTGATATCTTGCACATAGAATTATTGATAACTGAATATCAGGCCTGGTTGTTGTTAGGTACATTAATGATCCAATCATTCCCCTGAATAAGGTTTGATTGATTGGTTTACCAGTGACATCAGGTCCTAAGTTGTTAGGGGGAACCATGTGAGTCTTCACATAAGCACACTCAAAGATGTTATATTTTTTTGTATTTCTCTAGTGTATTTTTCTTGACAGACTGAGATCCCTTTGTCCCCCTGTTTGATTTGTAGTCGAAGAAAATATGTTAATTCACCCATCATACTCATTTCAAATTTCTTTGTCATAAGTTTTTCAAACTTTCTACAAAGGTCATAGTTAGTATATCCGAATATGATGTCATCAACATATATATGTACTAGCAAAACATCCTCCTTGGTTCTGAAGATAAACAAGGTATTGTTTATTGATGTGTCGTGGATTGTATAGTGATTTATTTGATATACGTTATAGGGTAAATTAGAAAATTACCTTTAGGAAAAAGTAATAGACTAATAGTACCAATGACGAATTTGAGACGTTTTGCTTTTATTTGGACAATTGATTTGAATTGGTTTTTGGCTTTTAAACTACAATTGAAATCTACAAATTTTAAACTATTTAGTTTTATCCTAAAGTGCATGAATCGTTAACCCCGCTATTTTAAAAATCTACAAGCAATTAATTACTTAAAAGTTAACACTATTTAAAAAAATAGACTAATAAAAAAAATCTTTAAAATTTAATCTATTTAATAATCTATTAAAAAAATCTATTTAATGAATTTTAAAACTACTTAAGAATTTAATGAAATTATTTAAAACAAATTACTTAATTAAAAGTTACTTTAAAACAAAACTAATTTAAATCTAATTTTATAAAAATCTAATGTTAAAAAAATCTAATTACTTAAAATTTAAACTAATTAAACTTTTTAAATAAAAACATTTTTTTGTTATTAAATTTTATTTTATTTATTCTATTTTTTAATCTATTATGATTTTACTAAAATTAACTTTAACAAGAACATTTCTTTTTTAAAAAAAGTTTATTTAAAACGAAAGCAAAATAAATCAAAAGTTATTTAAAACAAAACTGCCAATTTGAAACAAACTATATTAATGAAATAGCAGCGAGTAAAATCAAAAGGGCGTGCAGCCCAGATGGCTATCACGTTTGACTGGTAAAGGGGAGGTCTCGAGTTCGAGACCCCCAAGTGACATATTTTTCTGATTTAATTACTTTTTGACAGAAGAGTAAAAGGAGTCTCAGGGGAGACTTTTTTGGTAGCTTATTTTGATAAGCTGTTATGTAACAGCTTATTGGGCTTCTCAGATTAATGGAATCTGATAAGCTGAAATTTATAAGAGCTCAGTGAAACAAAGCAAATAAACAGATAAGTTCAATAAGTAAAAACTCAGTCCAAATAAAAAATAACAAATCAGCTAGCTGCTGTAATCAACTCCTAGATGCAGCCTAATATAAAGACTCAGGTTACTAACAGATCTAAACAGAACAAACAGTCCTATCTCCTCAATCCTGAACTCAAGCAAAAGCAGCTAACTCAACGATCCAATATGAATAATCATCAATAGTTTAAGCAAATCTATTTTAGATATACAAAATCAGACGACTGATACTTCTTAAAACTTCATTTAATCAGCATATCTTACCATCTAATCAAATCGTAAGAAATTTAACAGTAACTTATATTAAAAGTACAAACTACAATTTTCTTTAAATCAGTTCCATCAGTAACTCCAATAAAATGACCAAACAGCTATTCAGGTTATTGATTCAGTCAAATTATTCCAGAACGACTAAAACAAAACCTTTAAACTCCTAAAACTTGATATTCTTCACAGTAAGATAACCAAACATTTAAAACAATCAGATAACCTGATCAAACATACCATACTCAGTATCATCCAAAATATCCACTTACTGAATAATCAAAATACCATCAAGCAGAAAATGAACTAAAACAGCTTCCTATCTATATATTTCAAACTCAGAAACAATATTATAATAGTCATACACACTGATTAATCCAAACGTATAAAAATAGCATCACTTCACAGGTTCCTACACAAATTATTCAAACAAATTGAACTTGTAAATAACATAAAGATTAAAAGAAAATGAGCACCTTTTGAGTTATCATTTGAGACGTAGACCTGCGCTGAGCAGTCTAAGAACCGTAACTAACACCACCATAAATCTCCATCAATCATTCCATCATCATCAAACGAACATGTTTTTTAGACTTTTCCAGTGGGGAAAAGATTTATCCAAACTTTAACTTTAAACATTAACTATAAACTATTAATTAGCTTATAATTAACATCTCACTATTACCCTTGTGAAACAGTTTAAACAGTAAGCAATAAAAGAAGAATAGACGCGACTTAAAATCAAATAAACTTATCTTTCATTAATTTCAGAAATAATACAAGATTTAATAAAAGAATTACAACATTTTACCTAAAACTATTTCTACAGAGTAACACTAAAAGTAAAGAAAGGATGATGAAATACAAGATAATTAGGGGTTTTTATAGCCACCCCCAAAGGCTTGCTGAGAAGGATATTCGCATCATCTGGAGTATATTCCCTTTTATTTCTGGCCTTCGATCTTCTCTTCCTTTCTCTTTCTTTGATCGGATGGCTGAGATGACTTAATCTAGCACACGGATCGCCAACGTGGCATCCGTGTGCTAGTTATGCTTCTTTCTTGCTCTCTGATTGGTGGGATTGGGAGATTGAGGTGTCATCTCTAATAGAAAGATGCCACGTAGCCACTGCATACCTCTTATTCTCTTCCTATAAGATTGGGGGTTTTATTCCCCTTTTTGTGAATTAATTGAATATATCAAAAGCCCCAAATAATTCGTGATTTATTTTGATCTAGGGTTTGTTACAGTAACTTAAAAGTTACTGGTTTTGGAAAAATTGGGGAAGATGGAGTGCATAGTTTCTATCGAAAGATTATTTATTTATTTAACTGTGTGTAGGATATAAGTGGGTGAGAGAATAACGTGTGACATGAGTGGGACGGTTTTCTATTTATTTGTGAAAAGTAAATGTGTCAAACAAAACATGTGAATCTAATACGTTTATAAACGTATCATTGGACAAAACCCTAAAGCCCAACAATCTTCTCATCCGTTTATTCCATTCGTTTCATTTTAATGAGCAATGGGCTTGGCCCAAATCCTTATTTCCATTCGTCCCATATTCTCAATTGGGCTATTAGTGAATTTAGACCCATTTGTCAAAAGTAATAACATGTTTATCCAATATTGGGCTTGTAAGCCCAATTGCTCTAATGTGGGACCCACTTGGCCCGTTTCCTTGACAAGTAATTAAATCCTCTAAAGTCGAACTCGATTTTGGCTTCTTTGATCTTTATCTTCAAACTCGTGCCGGTTTTGCCGATTTTCGCGAACTTGGTACCTACACACATTCAAACAAGAAACAACATATCCAAGGCATATTTGATACATTTAATGCATTATTTCATTGTTTCTAGATACAAATGATATGAGTAATTACACTCATATCAAATTCCCCCATGCTAAGCAATTGCCGTGTCCTCACGCAATGATAAAATAAAACACTAACCATTATTCAACTTTTAACACATTAATTTGTAAAGACATAAAATAACTTTATGGATAATAAAAGATCAAATAGATTCATCGTCCTCGACTTTTCACTTTTCCACGCCAAGTGCAAAAACAAGATCATTGTTATTATAAGTTGGTAGACTAACACGAACTCATGTGGGCCAATTATTCACTTAGACTCCCTTATTCCTAGGTGTATCTCTTTTATTTTATTGTTGTCATGAATGATCACGAGGATGCATTTTTTACTTATTTCGATAATTTATTAGACCAAAAATAAAGTGAACGATTTAATCAATAGTTAGCTAAAGGACAAAATCTTAACTGCTTCTCGGGACTTCATAAAGTTCATATCTTGGCATAACTTGCTTCGCGATTTGAGACCTTTCTCGGACCGATATTTGGCAATGACTTTATACTTCAAACCTTGAGAGACGTTCATGAAATAATGGTCTTCTCTTCATATAGGAATTTCTTCACTTAAAGTTTTGAGAGATTCATACTTGGACCACGACTTCTTCATTTTTCTCCAATCTTTATTTGGGATTTTGATATACAACGATTCGCCTCCTTTTTGGACTTGGCTTCATTTATCCTCATACCTTATTATGGTCTTTTTGGATAGACTTCTCCATGACTTTTGGGGAGTAATTTGCTTTTCGTCGTGTGTCTCGATCCTTCATATTGATTTTTGATAAATGATTCTTCACATCACTTGAGATCTTTAGCAATAAAACATAGCCCTCATGTCTTGTTAGGACCTTTTTGGACTCGCCAATCTTCGCATCCCGCTTCAATAAGTTATGCCTTGGCTATGAACTCTAATCCGTACCGAGCAACTTTTAAAGGATCTTGGGCTAGAAGCTAAGTAACTTTTCAAATCGTTCAACCTTATTTATTGCAATTAAATTTATTAACAAGCGATGGGAGAATAGGCTTATAATTAACTCACATAAATTCCCGAAAGAATACCAAACTTATAATTGGCTCTATCATCTCTTGTTCTCCATATTGTAAAATTTCAAAAATGTGAAATCAATGGATACTTAGCCTATTAAATCAAAGTTTTGGGTTTTCAAGTCATCTATAGGATCTTGCATCTTCTTATACTCTTGCAAGTTTTAGAATTTGCGTTTTAAAGTTCCCTTGATAGACGACTTTCTAGGATCAATTATAGGAGCTTGCGAAAAGTTCTTGTTCTTAACTCATATGAATTAAGACTTTCGCGTTTTAAAGCTCCCTATATAAAAGCCTAGCAAAACCTAATTCAAATACGTTAAGGAAAAGCTAAGGTTAAAAACCAAGTCGAGTAAAAAACTATTCTTATTTTCACCAACGGAAAGCCTACATTCGTGTCAAAAGCACTTATTTTATTAATTAAAACAAAAAATTTAAAATTTTATTGAAAAATGAGAAAAACAATACGTTTGGACACGACAAAAGCAATTGCAAGCGATTATATCGATTGACTCCCCCATGCTAAAACCAAACATTGTCCTCAATGTTTCTTAGCTCAAGAGTAACACCCCCTTGCTAAAACACGAAGAGTCTAATACAAACTCCTAGCATGGAAAGAGTACGCAAATCTATAAGCCGTTTATTAATTATGCCTCAAGATAAAACGTTAGTCGATAAAAATCAAGGGATAGAAAGTGTGCCCCTTTTTTGGCATTCAAAGAATGGAAGATCAAGTGGACCGGCAAAAACCGAACACGAGAGACTTCAAATATTAGGGTCATACCTAAGATAACAACACAACAAAACACGAGCACGAGCTTGAAAGATCAAGCCTTATTAGGTGTTAGAAAATAGAAAGAAGATAGAAAAACTCGTTTTTGTTAACCGAGTCATGAGCTCGACTCGATCCCCGCATTCATTGGTCCTTAGGGAAAATGGTAAGAACCGGCATATTGGAATAAAATCCATAATAAAGCACGATGCCGGGGTCAAAGATCTCATCCTCGTTGTCGGATGACAAACGAAAGGATAAAACTCCAACACAAATCTCTAAAAAGAGATAAAAGTCACAAAGATTGGAATGAATATAGCATGCTCCCCGAGATAAACTCGCACCAAGATGATCGAAAAATCTTTCAATTATTACATCGGTGAAAGGCCGAGATTTCCCTAAATAAACGATTCCGGGATCGAATACCTCGTCCTTGGTGGAGAAAGGAAAGGATAACACGGTGTCATCCCCCCATGCTAATCCAAGATCATATAAAGCACATGGTAATGGTGGGATAAAAGTTTCATCCATAGTGGAATCAACATTCTTTGCTTTAACGACCATTTCACCCTTAGGAATGTGATCAATAGGGTCATGGTACTCAATATGAGACACATGGAAAACCCGCACATTAAGGTCAAAGTGGGTGGGAGGAGAACTTGGGACGAAATCATCATCAAGTAAATTCTTTAAAAAGAGAGCGTCCCCCTCCTGGTCGATATCATCAACACCCGGTGGTATCGAATCATGAGTCGCAAGAAAAGTATCAATCTCCTCCATAAGCGGATCACTATCCTCAACGGGAATAGGAGATGGAGAGAAAGACTTGGCATTTGGCTTAGAATTCAAAGCCTCGATCCTAGAAATGAGAAGATAGACGTTGGATAACTTCTCACGAAGAACCACGTCCTCCACATCTAAATGAGTAAGTTCATCGGAGAACTTCTCAAGGATCGGAATAGTCAAATCAACCTCATTTCCCGGTGGAAATGGGTCTAAAGGAGCAAGTTCAAAAGTGAACCTCTCAAAAACCGGATCACTATCATCCTAATTTCACGGTGGAAATGGGTGAAGAAGAGTAGGTTCATCGGTAAACCCCTCAAAATCCGAGTCGTGAATGTCATCTTTATAACAAAGTTCATCGGAGAACTCCTCATTAGAAAATTCACTAGAAGTAGAATCATCCTCAAAATCTTCATTTCCATCACAATTTTCATCATTAGATTTGGAGAAAATATCAAAGTGAATGGAAGAAGTCGAGTCATCACAATGTGGCAAATCACACATCTCATTGGAAATACCGTCGAACTCTCTCAGGTTTTGGACAAGAATAGTGCTAATATGCTCGTCCCCCTTGCTTAGAGAATTTTCGGGTTCCACGGTGGAAGAATCATGAATAGGAGTGGTGATGTCATGAACGATTTCCTCATCATCTAGGATGGGAGAATCCTCGGGCTCAATAGCCGGCAAGATACGAATAGGAAACACGATAGCACTAGACGAAGGATGAAGAGCCATAAGATCTCGCAAAGAAAGAGTACTATCCTCGTCATCATCCAAAAGAAAAGAACGCTCGATTTCACGATTAGCAAGATATCTTTCTTCCTCTTGAATTTTTTCTTTCTTTCGAATCTCAATGCTTAAACCATTATAATCTTGCGAAAGTTGTCTAATTTTAAGCTCACAATCTCTTCTAAATCCCTCATCAATTATTTCTCCATGAAATCGTCGACTTCCTAATTCATTAGTAATGTCATTAATCTCTTGATTAATTTGTCTCTTTTCAAGCAACAAGTCTTCAATACTTTTTTCAAAAACTTCAACATTTCTTTGATTAATTGTTTCAAATCGTTCAATATCGAAAGAATATTGTGGAGATTGGTCAAAACCGGAAGGAATCGAATTATAGCAAGGATTAGGCTCATAAAAATTTTGATCTCTCGGTTGACAACAAAAACTCGTGAGGACCTCCACAATACTCACAACAAAGATATTGTTGTGATAAACTCGGTAAATCTTGTGGATAACAATTATCATTAAAGTTTTGATTGTAGCTCGGTTCTTGCTCGTAATTAAGCGAGAATCGATGCGAACAATCATCACCAAAATGAGAATCGTTTCCACAAAACTCACTCGAGGGTGTCTCGTATGTAGGGTGTGGAGGTGGATTGAAATCGATAGAATTATTCGAAAAATTCGGATTTCCAAATGAAGTAATATCATCATAATAAGGACAAAATCCAACACGTATATCGTTTCGTAAGTCATTTCCACAACGCTCACACGTGCACCACCGACATGGTAAAAAACCATATAACGGTTCTCCACACCCTTCACAATTGACGAAAGAAGAATTAAAATTTAGAGGGTGAGGAGAAAAAGAATTAAACATGATAGAGGATTAAGAAGATTATTTTTGGTATTTTTCATAAAAACGAGAATTTAGAGGATTGAAGAAAAGAATTTAGACAAGAAGAAGATTATTTTTGGTATTTATTTGGTATTTCTCAATCAATAATGATCGATAAAAAACAAGGAATAAGGATAACTACTATGGAAGTAAATTACCCTCGGTCGACTTTGAAACGATAGGTGAAAACCTAAACGTCTCGAGGTTCAATAAGTAAACAACAAAAATAACATTTATTACTACTTGAGTCGGCAAACCAATAATAGGTTGTCCCTCTCAATATACGCACAAGCAAGCGGGGAAACGAGGTGGCACAAAGCACTTAAAAACCTTTTTCCTTAGACGGCCTTTTATAGCACGTCGCCTTATACCCACCTTATAGTTTGTATAAATCGAGTTCAAACTTCTTATTAGTATTTATCTATTTTGCCTTTATTTTTGTTTTGGATTCGACTACAATATCTAGGTGATGAAATCCCAACTAAGGCTTATTTGAAAGATATGTCCAATTATTGTTCTACGTAATACAATATATTATTCACAAAAAACGAGAAAAACGATACATACTATATAATAGAAAAATAACAAAACTTTCCGAGGACGGAAAGGGTCTTCAAATCAACGATCAACAAATCTCCACAAAAGCGAATCGTACACAAGATCCCCGGCAGCGGCGCCAAAATTTTTGATGTGTCGTGGATTGTATAGTGATTTATTTGATATACGTTATAGGGTAAATTAGAAAATTTCCTTTAGGAAAAAGTAATAGACTAATAGTACCAATGACGAATTCAATTAAACACGTGAGTGAATCAAGTTCGTTGTACACGAAGATCTTATGAATTTGAGACGTTTTGCTTTGATTTGGACAATTGATTTGAATTGGTTTTTGGTTTTTAAACTACAATTGAAATCTACAAATTTTAAACTATTTAGTTTTATCCTAAAGTGCATGAATCGTTAACCCCGCTATTTTAAAAATCTACAAGCAATTAATTACTTAAAAGTTAACGCTATTTAAAAAAATAGACTAATAAAAAAAATCTTTAAAATTTAATCTATTTAATAATCTATTAAAAAAAATCTATTTAATGACTTTTAAAACTACTTAAGAATTTAATGAAATTATTTAAAACAAATTACTTAATTAAAAGTTACTTTAAAACAAAACTAATTAAAATCTAATTTTATAAAAATCTAATGTTATAAAAATCTAATTAATTAAAATTTAAACTAATTAAACTTTTTAAATAAAAACATTTTTTTGTTATTAAAATTTATTTTATTTATTCTATTTTTTTAATCTATTATGATTTTACTAAAATTAACTTTAACAAGAACATTTCTTTTTAAAAAAAAGTTTAATTAAAACGAAAGCAAAATAAATCAAAAGTTATTTAAAACAAACACTGCCAATTTGAAACAAACTATATTAATGAAATAGCAGAGAGTAAAATCAAAAGGGCGTGCAGCCCAGATGGCTATCACGTTTGACTGGTAAAGGGGAGGTCTCGAGTTCGAGACCCCCAAGTGACATATTTTTCTGATTTAATCACTTTTTGACAGAAGAGTAAAAGGAGTCTCAGGGGAGACTTTTTTGGTAGCTTATTTTGATAAGCTGTTAGGTAACAGCTTATTGGGCTTCTCAGATTAATGGAATCTGATAAGCTGAAATTTATAAGAGCTCAGTGAAACAAAGCAAATAAACAAATAAGTTCAATAAGTAAAAACTCAGTCCAAATCAAAAATAACAAATCAGCTAGCTGCTGTAATCAACTCCTAGATGCAGCCTAATATAAAGACTCAGGTTACTAGCAGATC
The DNA here is from genome assembly GCA_025667525.1 of Glebionis coronaria. Lineage (NCBI taxonomy): Eukaryota > Viridiplantae > Streptophyta > Magnoliopsida > Asterales > Asteraceae > Glebionis > Glebionis coronaria. The sequence goes on from CM046881.1 coordinate 237,127,848, forward strand.
TAAACAGAACAAACAGTCCTATCTCCTCAATCCTGAACTCAAGCAAAAGCAGCTAACTCAACGATCCAATATGAATAATCATCAACAGTTTAAGCCAATCTATTTTAGATATACAAAATCAGACGACTGATACTTCTCAAAACTTCATTTAATCAACATATCTTACCATCTAATCAAATCATAAGAAATTTAACAGTAACTTATATTAAAAGTACAAACTACAATTTTCATAAAATCAGTTCCATCAGTAACTCCAATAAAATGACCAAACAGCTATTCAGGTTATTGATTCGGTCAAATTATTCCAGAACGACTAAAACAAAACCTTTAAACTCCTAAAACTTGACATTCTTCACAGTAAGATAACCAAACATTTAAAACAATCAGATAACCTGATCAAACATACCATACTCAATATCATCCAAAATATCCACTTACTGAATAATCAAAATACCATCAAGCAGAAAATGAACTAAAACAGCTTCCTATCTATATATTTCAAACTCATAAACAATATTATAATAATCATACACACTGATTAATCCTAACGTATACAAATAGCATCACTTCACAGGTTCCTACATAAATTATTCAAACAAATTGAACTAGTAAATAACATAAAGATTAAAAGAAAATGAGCACCTTTTGAGTTATCCTTTGAGACGTAGACCTACGCTGAGCAGTCTAAGAACCGTAACTAACACCACCATAAATCTCCATCAATCGTTCCATCATCATCAAACGAACATGTTTTTTAGACTTTTCCAGTGGGGAAAAGATTTATCCAAACTTTAACTTTAAACATTAACTATAAACTATTAATTAGCTTATAATTAACATCTCACTATTACCCTTGTGAAACAGTTTAAACAGTAAGCAGTAAAAGAAGAATAGACGCGAATTAAAATCAAATAAACTTATCTTTCATTAATTTCAGAAATAATACAAGATTTAATAAAAGAAATACAACATTTTACCTAAAACTATTTCTATAGAGTAACACTAAAAGTAAAGAAAGGATGATGAAATACAAGATAATTGGAGGTTTTTATAGCCACCCCCAAAGGCTTGCTGAGAAGGATATTCGCATGATCTGGAGTATATTCCCTTTTATTTCTGGCCTTCGATCTTCTCTTCCTTTCTCTTTCTTTGATCAGATGGCTGAGATGACTTAATCTAGCACACGGATCGCCAACGTGGCATCCGTGTACTAGTTATGCTTCTTTCTTGCTCTCTGATTGGTGGGATTGGGAGATAGAGGTGTCATCTCTAATAGAAAGATGCCACGTAGCCACTGCATACCTCTTATTCTCTTCCTATAAGATTGGGGGTTTTATTCCCCTTTTTGTGAATTAATTAAATATATCAAAAGCCCCAAATAATTCGTGATTTATTTTGATCTAGGGTTTGTAACAGTAACTTAAAAGTTACTGGTTTTGGAAAAATTGGGGAAGATGGAGTGCATAGTTTCTATCGAAAGATTATTTATTTATTTAACTGTGTGTAGGATATAAGTGGGTGAGAGAATAACGTGTGACATGAGTGGGACAGTTTTCTATTTATTTGTGAAAAGTAAATGTGTCAAACAAAACGTGTGAATCTAATACGTTTATAAACGTATCATTGGACAAAACCCTGAAGCCCAACAATCTTCTCATCCGTTTATTCCATTCGTTTCATTTTAATGAGCAATGGGCTTGGGCCCAAATCCTTATTTCCATTCGTCCCATATTCTCAATTGGGCTATTAGTGAATTTAGATCCATTTGTCAAAAGTAATAACATGTTTATCCAATATTGGGCTTGTAAGCCCAATTGCTCCAATGTGGGACCCACTTGGCCCGTTTCCTTGACAAATAATTAAATCCTCTAAAGTCGAACTCGATTTTGGCTTCTTTGATCTTTATCTTCAAACTCGTGCCGGTTTTGCCCATTTTCGCGAACTTGGTACCTACACACATTCAAACAAGAAACAACATATCCAAGGCATATTTGATACATTTAATGCATTATTTCATTGTTTCTAGATACAAATGATATGAGTAATTACACTCATATCATTTATCTTCCCCCTGACGAATTTATTCATTATCAGGAAAGTAGAGAGAGTTTCATACCATGTCCTTGGTGCTTGTTTAAGTGTATATAGGGCTTTATCAAGTTTAAAGACATGGTTAGGGAACTTAGAAATCTCAAAACCAGGAGGCTGAGCTACATAAACTTCCTCAGTGATCTTGCCATTCAGGAAGGCATTTTTTACATCCATTTGGAAAACTTTCAAGTTCATGTATGTAGCATAGGCAAGGAAGATCCTGATGGCTTCCATTCTTGAAACATGGGCAAAGGTCTCTTAATAGTCAATGCCTTCAAGCTGACCACTCCCCTGAACAACAAGCCTAGCTTTGTTTTTTATAACAATTCCATCTTCATTAGTCTTGTTTTTATACACCCATTATGTGCCAAGAGCTGATTTGCCTTTAGGGAGAGGAACAAGTTTCCAAACCTTGTTCCTGAGGAATTCATTGAGCTCTTCTTGCATAGCCTCAACCCACCCTGGATGTGTCAGGGCCTCTGAAACCTTTTTGGGTTCAATTTTAGAGAGAAAGTCTACAAAAAGACATTCATGGGCTGAGGTAACAGAGAGTTTAGCAGCCTGATTGCGTGTGAGCATCCCCTCAGATACATCACTAGTTATATATACAAGATCTATGTGTTGTTGTCTAGACCATCTGTCATGAGGACTTGGATTAGAGCTTGTGGATAATTCATGATTATCAGGGAATGGTGGTTTAGTACATAGTACTGGATCATCACTTCTCACTGAAGGATTGTCAGTGACAAGTAGGTCAACATTCTCATCAGTTGTCCCCTCAGTGTCTACATGGATGAGAGAATCAATTAACTCTTCAGCCTGAGTAGAGATAACTTTAGGGACACGTTGATTTGTGATTAAGTTATTGATTGACCTATTATGAGGTGATATATGGAAGGATATGTCAGCATCAGTTTGATACTGCTTTGAGGGACTATGTTCATACTCATCAAGAGGATATCTTGATGAGTCATCAATCCTAATTTCTTCCATTGATTGATTTGGGAAGTTAATGGCATCCATACTTTCATCAAATGTGATATGAAATGATTCCTCTATTTGTTGTCTCCTTTTGTTAAAGACCCTGAAGGCTTTGGAGACAAAAGAATATCTAAGAAAGTATCCATCATTAGCCTTTGTATAAAATTTCCCAAGATGATCCTTTTGATTATGAATGAACACAGGACATCCAAACACATGGATATAGCTGATATCTGGAATCCTTTCCCTGTATATTTCATAAGGAGTCTTATCATGTCTCTTGACAATGATACATCTGTTCTGAGTATAGAAAGCTATTTTTACTTCATCAGTCCAGAAGTGTTTTGAAAGATTGGATCCATTGAGCATGGCTCTTGCTGCTTCAATAAGAGTTCTATTCTTCCTTTCAACCACACCATTTTGTTCAGGTTTGTAGGGAGAAGAGAAGTTATGAGAAATTCCTTTCTCATCACAAAAACTCTCAAGCTCTTGGTTCCTAAATTTTGTCCCATTATTAGTCCTTATTTATTTGACTTTGGTGTCATTTTGATTTTCTACTTGCCTGATAAATGACATGATGAATTCAAGATCCTGGCTTTTCTATTTCAGGAAGTATACCCATGTGTATCCAGAGTATTCATCAACAATCACAAAGGTATATTTCTCATGATTTATATACATGGGACTGACAGGCCCAAATAAGTCCATATGAAGAAGATGGAGACACTTCTTGATAGAAAAGTTTTGTTTTGGCTTTAAAGAAGCTCTCTTGTGTTTGCGTTTTTCACAGGCTGAACAAGGTTTATCTTTTGAGTACACAAGAGATGGTAAGCCAAGAACTTTGTTTTGTTTTGTAAGTTTTTTTATGTCTTTGAAATTGAGATGTGACAGTCTCTTGTGCCAAAGCCAATTAACAGAGTCTGAGGCTTTAGCAAAGAAACATGCTCCTGAGTGAGTTAGAGATGACATGTCTAAGACATATACATCATTTCTTCTTTGAGCAGTCAGCATAATTTCTTTGTTAGCATTAAAGATTGTTCCTTGCTTATCATCAAACTAAACGATGTACTTAGCATCACACAGTTGACTGATACAGATGAGGTTATACTTTAGACCATTTACAAACGCCACTTTTAAGAAAACTATTCCACCACATTTTATTGAACCATATCCCTCAGTAACACAAGATGAGTTATCATCGAATACTAACTTAGGACCTGGTTGCTCCACGTATTTGTGCAAATAACTTTTGACCCCTGTCATACTTCTTGAACACCTACTGTCTAAGTACCAGACAGGCTCCTTGAAGTGTTCTGCACGACTAACGAGGTGGATTAGTTTCTCTTGTGAGCCCACTTTTTAGTAGGCTCTTTGGCTCTAGGAGCCTGACGTCTTTCACCTCGTTTGAAGTACTCAAACTCAGCATGGTCTGAGGTAGAATGAACATTTCTTCCACATGTGTTGCATCTTAGTCCTACTGAGGATTCAGTATTTTGAGATGACTCAGCTAGCATGCCTCTTCTAACCATAATTATCCTATTATGTCCTAGGGTAGTATGATCATTGCTTCCACAAATATCACACTAAGGGTAGTATACACAATCATCAGGCCTATGATCAGAGATGTCACAATGTGTACATGGTGGGAAAGGCTTAGCCTTGGATTTCCTGAATTGTTTAGAGGTGGGCCCATAGTTGTAAGACTGAGCATTATATCTATTAGCATTTCTAATAGAAGCCATGTGTACCTCATGATCTGCTATCTTGTGATCTTCACTTTTACACTTCATGCAATAGAGAACTCTAAAGCAGTTATCATTGGTATGATTTGTGTAGTGACATAATTTACAGGAAGGCTTCTTTGTTTTAACTTTCTTGGAAGACTCAGGTTCAGTTTTGTTACTTGATGATGATTCAGGCTGTGAGGACACAGATGTTTTACCCTGAGTTTTAGAGGCTGAGTTCAGCTTCTCTTCCATGAATAGTTGGAACAATCTACTTAACTCCTCTTGATTTACAACAGGAATAGAGTTGACTGAGTTTGTAGGAGTCCCTGAGGGAAAGATAGGTTTGGTTGTTTTCTCAGTGATAGTTCCTGACTCAGTGTGATTTGATGTCACTTTTGAATCAGGCTTTGTTTGTTCAAGACAACCTAATCCAACTCTTCCTCTAGGTGAGTGTTCTTGATAAGATAATAGAATTAGTTTAGAACATGGACTTGCCCCTTGAAGATTTTTCAAAGGAGGCAGAGGAGTCTAAATGTCCTCAGCAACACTGAGTGATTCAGTGTTACTGGATTTATTGGGGAAATCAATCTCCTCATTAAGACCAAGTTTTTCATTAACAGCCTAAGATTCAGGTATTAATATTTTTCTAGTATCAAAGTTAGGCAACACACTCTCAAGATTTGATATTTTAACCCATTCTTTTGACTTTGGAATCATTTCTTGATCAAACCCTAATGAGGCTAGGAGAAATGCTTTTTCACTCATTTCCTTAGTAAGTGGTTTTTCAGTGAGTTGACGTGCCCCAATAATTTTTTTCTTTTGGGCAGGAATTTGACTGTTTATACACTAAGAAGCTAAGGTAGAGCTATTGGTCCATTTCTCATTGATGCGTTTTTGTTCCTTAAGTTGTTCCCGAAGAGCGTGATTAATTTTAGAAAGTTCAGTGTTCTGCTTCAAGTTTGGCTTGTAATAAGTGTGAAAACACTTATCCTTTCACTACTTATTTCCAATAATAACAAGACCAAAACGTGTGATTTATGTCGTAAAAGTCGGAATCATGCGTGGTTTGTGTTTTTATTGTGTTTTAGGACCAAAATATTAAAAAGGAAGAAAACACGGGCTTTCACGGGCTTTTATCGAAGAAAACGGGAAAAGACGAAGTCAAAAGATCAAGAGTGAAAAAAGAACGGAAGTCCAAGGCCTATTCTGAAGATTTATCGAAGAAAAAGTCAAAAGACGGAAGTTTAACGAAGTCGAAGAACTTAAGTCTAATAGAAGAAGAAAATTAAAAGACAAGTTCAAATCCCGAGACGACAAAGACAAAGAATTAAAGTCGAGTCGAGAAAGCGTGAAGAAAGCAAGAAAGAAGATGCAACACATACACTCCTTCCACCTTCCCTATAAATACCCTCCTAATAGTCATTAGGAGGGGTGTTAGTTAATTAGCTAGTTTTCACTTTTTCATTTTTTCTCTAGTTTTAGAGAGAGAAAGTCTTAAACTTTCTCTCACTAAATTTCATCTTTTTCTTTTTATCTTTCAAGATTAAACACTTTGTATTGCTGATTTTCATTAATCAAGTTCCATTTTTAGCTTTTATTCCTTAATCTCATTCTACTTTTCTTTGATTTAAGATTGATTTTGGTACGATTATCAATAGATCCGTGTTGTTCTTAATGATTTCGTGCTTAAAAAGTTAATCTTTTGATCATTTCATAAGTTTTCATTTGATTAAGCTTTAAGACTTTTGTGCTTATTGGCTTACTTTTATGATTAGCTTATTTACTTTATAAAAAGTTTTCTTAAAAAGTTTATGTTTTTATTGTTTGATCCAAAAAGTTGCTTAATTTGAGGTTTGATAAGTTGATTCTAGTGCTTATTTGACCCGTTTAGTTGGTTCGTTTTAAGTTTTGGGGATAAGCTCAATCTAATAGCTTATTTTCTAGCTTTTTAACCGAATCCCACCAATTTCGGAAAGGGTACAAACCCCTTTCCGATTTAAACATTCCGAGCAGCCTTCCATCTTCACATTCCGATCGATTGATCGGATAAGGGTTTTGGTTTCTTTCTGATTGCAGCCTATTCCGACCAGCTTCACTTTCCCTCATTTCGATCAAGTGATCGGATTAGGTTTTGTTGATTCCGATCTAGCAATCTTCTGCGTATTCCGATTGGGGGTGTTGTTGAGCATTCCGATTGTAGTAGTTTCCCCATTTTCCGATTGGAAGTCTTACACAGTATTCCGATTGTGCCAAGTTTGATATTCCGATCAGTGGCCTTCTCATATTCCGATCTGGGTTCCTTTTGGCTTATTCCGATTGAATTGCTTTGGTTTATTCCGATCTTACTTTCTTTTAGTACTTTTCAACTAAGTTCTTATTTTTAGAGTGTTTTCCAGTGTTAGTTTCATTTAGTGTGCTAGTACTTTTCCATTGTTACTTTTAAGTTTACAAGCTTTTATTTTCACTCGTCATTTTAGAATTAATCTTTTAACTTCCATTTTACTCAACGACACTTTAATTACTTGCTAATAGTTTAAAACAAACAAACCAAACCATTCTCTTGATTCACCAAAAGACGATTGAGTCGCACTTAAGACCGGTTTTCAATTCGAAAAGACTCCGGACGATAAGATTTTCATACCTAGCCAAAAGCGAAGTATTAAATGGCGCCGCTGCCGGCTCTTTTCGTTACGATTAACGGTTTTTAGTGAGAGACGCATTGAATTTTGGGATCTGTTCTTTGAACGTTATTTTTCCTTGCTTCAAAAATTTTCAAAACTCCTAAAAAATATAAAACTCTTCAAAAAATTCAAAAACATTATAAAATCATTAAAAAGCAATTCTTTTCAAAAGGTTTTGCACCAAAAAGATTATAGATATTCTCTTTTTGTATATTTTTCTTCTGCAGGTGTATGCGTACTAGATCTTCGAACTATTCTGAGCCCGAGACTCGTGAAGATTTAGATATGGCTGGTGTTAACAACAACAATAATCACCCACCTCAACCCAATTTGAATAATAACAACAACAAAAATGTCCACCTACCTGATTTACGAACCATGGAGGAATTGTGCCAACCCACCATGAACGGACGCGGAGGCCCGATTGCGCCAATGCACGTCACGGCTCAGGAGTTTTCGTTGAAGCATCACATGATCCAACAAGTGCAAACGAACCCATTTCGTGGAATTCCGGATGATGATGCCAACAAACACCTCGACAAATTCATTACCATGACCCAAAGCATGAAGTGCTCCGGTGTTTCTATGGATGACCTTCGCCTTCAACTCTTTCCCCACTCGCTTTCTCACCATGCCGAAAAATGGTTTGACCGTCTTCCTAAGAATTCTATTCATACGTGGAATGACATGACTCAACGCTTTTTATCGCGCTACTTTCCCCCATCCATGGTCACTAGCCTTCGTAACCAAATCAGTGGATTCATGCAAGAGAATGATGAATCGCTTTTCGATGCTTGGGAACGATACAATGATTTGATCGACCGCTGTCCTAATCACAATATGCTCCCCGTCACTCTCATTGACACCTTCTACAATGGTCTCACTTTTCGTGATCGTGACACGATCAATGCCGCCGCCGGTGGTACCTTTATGAAAAGGAGACCGGAGGAGTGTCGAGAGTTGATTGAAAACATGACTACTCACCACAAGAATTAGGATTCATCCGCATCCTCAAGATCTAATCAGAGAGTCAATGTTTCTTCTCCTACCTCCAATCCCGAGATATCCGAACTTACCCGACAAATCGCAATGATGCACAAAGATTTCATGTCCATAGCCACAAACAGATTTCAACAAGCTAAAGCCGTTGCTATTTCTTGTGACGCATGTGGTGGTCCTCATTCTTATAATGATTGTCCTTCTACCCAAGGCAATTATTCTGAAAACGTTAACGCGGCTTACGGCACTTATCCCACGGGAGGCTATCAAGCCCGCCCGCAAGGAGACCGTGGCTTGCTAAGTTATCGTTCCAACAATTATCTTGCTCCTCCTAGTTTCCCTCCTGCAAACCAAAACCAACAACAAAGCTATAACCGAAACAACCAATCCCAACCTCGTACTCAAAATCAATATCAATCCCAAAGAAACCCATACCCAACTCAAGGAAATTCTCAATCTTATCAAGCTCCACCTCTCAATCAACCGATGGCAGTGAGTCCAGACGTCGAGACGTTCATGAAGACTAATCGGGAGCTGGTGACGAATCTTCAGAGTCAATTTGTCAACTTGAAGAATGACATGGTGAAACAAGGGAGCGATATTCGAGCCGAGCTAAGGAATGACATGGCCAAACACAACAATGAAATTAATGCGAACATGCAAAACTCTTTTAATAATCAAGCGGTTCACCTTCGTGATATGATTGGTTCGCTCATCCAAAGTAATCAACCCTCTTCTTCGGGTACTCTTCCGAGTAATACCGTTGCGAATCCAAGAGGGGAGATGAAAGCAATCACCACTCGTAGTGGAAAAGGTTATATGGAACCCGAGCTTCCTACACCTCCACCCGTGATTGTGAACAAGGAAAAAGAGCAACTTTCCCCACCTCCTTCACCTTCTATCCCCATTTCCCCACCAACCGTGGTTGTGAGTGACCCTATTCCCTTAAAGCCTTCTTCTTCATCCAATATACCTTATCCTTCAAGGTTGAGGAAAGAGAAGCAAAAGAGCAAGGATGATATTCAGGTTTCAAACTTTCTAAAAATGTTTAAACAATTGAATTTTAATATCTCCTTTGCCGAGGCTCTCGCTCACATGCCCAAATACGCTAAGATGTTTAAAGATCTTCTAAGTTGTAAGGAAAAGCTTCTTGACATCGCTCAGACCCAACTTAATGAGAACTGCTCCGCAATGCTCTTAAGGAAATTGCCCACCAAACTTGGTGATCCGGGTCGCTTCTTGATTCCTTGCAACTTCTCGGGAGTAGAGAATTGCATGGCCCTAGCCGATCTAGGTGCCAGTATAAACTTAATGCCTTTAAGTGTTTGGAAGCAATTATCTCTACCCGAGCTAGTCCCCACCAAAATGACTTTGGAATTAGCCAACCGTACGGTTGCGTATCCAGTGGGGATAGCCGAAGATGTCTTTGTGGGCGTCGACAAATTCACCTTCCCGGCGGATTTTGTTGTCGTTGACTACGAGATGGATCCCCGTGTTCCATTAATCGTTGGACGTCCATTCCTGAGGACCGGTCGCACTCTTATTGATGTCGCCGCGGGCGAAATAATCATGAGAGTTGGTGACGATAAAATTGTCTTCAACATGGGTAAGATTTCTAAGCAACCTTATTCATATGAGAGTGTTAATGCTATTGATGTTCTCGATGAGGCTTGTGAAGAACATTTTCATGATGCTTGCAAAAGTACTCTTTCTTCTCTACCCAATGTTGAGACCGTTGCCTCAATTGCTCCAGCATTGATTCCTTTTGGAGAAAGTGACTTGGATGATTTCGAAGCTAGCTTGGGTCCTCTCGATATTAAGTATGATAATTTGTCCACCAATTGGGATGAAGACATTCGTACTATTGAGAGACTTCTCAATGAGGACCCGTTTTCTCCTCCTGCTCCTAAAGAGGTGACTAATGATGATCCATCGTTAGTTTCACCATGTATTGAGGATCCTCCTACTCTTGAGCTTAAGGATCTACCTCCTCATCTTGAGTACGTTTTCCTGGAAGACAACGAGAAGTTACCGGTCATCATCGCAAAGGATCTGAAAGAAGAAGAAAAAGCCCGACTTGTCGCCGTGTTGAAAAAGCATAAACGCGCTATCGCTTGGAAAATCTCCGACATCCGTGGAATTGATCCTCACTTCTGCACACATAAAATTCTCATGGAGGACGACTTTAAGCCCACAATTCAATGCCAACGAAGGGTGAATCCTAAAATCCATGAAGTCATCAAAAAAGAGGTTATCAAACTTCTTGATGCGGGTATGATTTACCCTATTTCGGATTCACCATGGGTTAGTCCAGTCCATTGTGTGCCTAAAAAGGGCGGAATCACCATTGTGCCCAATGCAAACAACGAGTTGATTCCTACCCGTCTCGTTACTGGGTGGAGAGTTTGTATAGACTACCGCAAACTCAATGATGCCACGAGAAAGGATCATTTCCCTCTACCTTTTATGGACCAAATGCTTGAACGTCTAGCGGGTAATGAATATTACTGCTTTCTTGATGGTTTCTCGGGTTATTTTCAAATACCCATCGATCCCCAAGATCAAGAGAAGACAACATTCACTTGTCCCTATGGCACCTTTGCTTACAAACGAATGCCTTTTGGCTTATGCAATGTCCCCGGGACTTTCCAAAGGTGCATGTTGGCTATCTTCCATGACATGGTTGAGCAAACCATGGAAGTCTTCATGGATGATTTCTCGGTCTTTGGGGATTCCTTCTCTTCTTGCCTTGCCAATTTGGAACGTATGCTTAAGCGGTGCGAAGACACTCGCCTTGTTCTGAATTGGGAAAAATGCCATTTTGTGGTAAAAGAAGGCATTGTGCTAGGACACAAAATTTCAAAAGCCGGTCTTGAAGTCGACCGTGCTAAAGTTGATGTCATAGCCAAATTACCTCCACCTTCAACCGTGAAGGGTGTGAGAAGTTTTCTGGGTCATGCGGGCTTCTATTCATTCAGGATTTCTCTAAAATCGCTCGCCCGATGACCCACCTCTTGGAAAAAGATACTCCTTTTATCTTTTCTAAAGAGTGTCTCGACGCATTCAATCTTCTTAAGGATAAGCTAACTAAGGCACCGGTCTTGGTTACCCCTAATTGGGAGCTGCCTTTTGAATTGATGTGCGATGCTAGCGACTTTGCTATTGGTGCGATTTTGGGCCAACGAGTGAATAAACACTTCCAACCAATCCACTATGCTAGCAAAACAATGACGGGGGCTCAATTGCATTATACGAAAACCGAAAAAGAGCTTTTAGCTGTTGTCTATGCTTTTGAGAAATTTCGCCCCTATCTTGTTTTATCTCCCACCATCGTATACACGGACCTCCGCGTTGAAGTACTTGATGACAAAGCATGATTCTAAGCCAAGACTTCTTCGCTGGGTTTTACTCCTTCAAGAATTCAACATTGAAATTCGTGACAAGAAGGGAGCAGAAAACCTGGCCGCGGATCATCTAAGTCGACTTGAGGATCCATATCAAGGGGATCATCCGAACAAAGAGATCAATGACTCTTTCCCCCTTGAGACCTTAATGTCTATAAACCTCAATCTTGATGACACCCCTGGTTTGCGGACATTACAAACTACTTAGCGGGTGGTATTCTCATCCAAGGGTTAACATCCCAACAAAAGAAGAAGTTCTTGAATGATGTTAAGACTTACTTTTGGGATGACCCTTTTCTATTCAAACAATGTGCTGATCTGATCATTCGTCGATGTGTTGACGGACCGGCAGCTTTTGACATCCTCCAAGCTTGCCACAAAGGACACACCGGTGGTCACTTTGGTCCCAACTACACCGCTAAGAAAGTGTTTGATTATGGATTCTATTGGCCCACCATTTATCGTGACGCTCACGAAATGGTTAAGCATTGTGATGCTTGCCAACGCCAAGGCAAGATCACACATAAGGATGAGATGCCTCAAATTTTCATACAGGAATGTGAAATCTTTGATGTATGGGGCATCGACTTTATGGGGCCATTTCCATCTTCCAAAGGGAACAAGTACATCCTCATCGCCGTCGACTACGTTTTTAAATGGGTTGAAGCTAAGGCTCTTCCTACGAATGATGCGAGGGTGGTTGTGAACTTTTTGAAGCAGCTTTTCGCTCGATTTGGCGTTCCTCGTTCTATCATCAGTGACCGCGGGACTCATTTTGCAACGATCAATTTGCAAGAGTCATGGCTAAGTATGGTGTCAATCACCGTCTTTCCACCGCCTATCATCCCCAAACCAATGGGCAAGCTAATAAGTGTGAAAACACTTATCCTTTTACACTTATTTCCAATAATAACAAGACCAAAACGTGTGATTTATGTCGTAAAAGTCGGAATTATGCGTGGTTTGTGTTTTTATTGTGTTTTAGGACCAAAATATGAAAAAGGAAGAAAACACGGGCTTTCACGGGCTTTTATCGAAGAAAACAGGAAAAGACGAAGTCAAAAGATCAAGAGTGCAAAAAGAACGGAAGTCCAAGACCTATTCTGAAGATTTATCGAAGAAAAAGTCAAAAGACGGAAGTTTAACGAAATCGAAGAACTTAAGTCTAATAGAAGAAGAAAATTAAAAGACAAGTTCAAATCCCGAGACGACAAAGACGAAGAATTAAAGTCGAGTCGAGAAAACGTGAAGAAAGCAAGAAAGAAGATGCAACACATGCACTTCTTCCACCTTCCCTATAAATACCCTCCTAATAGTCATTAGGAGGGGAGTTAGAGTTTTTAGTTAATTTTTCACTTTTTAGTTTTTCTCTAATTTTAGAGAGAGAAAGTCTTAAACTTTCTCTCACTAGTTCATCTTTTTCTTTTAATCTTTCAAGATTAAACATCTTTGTATTGCTTATTTTTATTAATCAAGTTCATTTTAAGCTTTTACTTCTTAATCTCATTCTACTTTTCTTTGATTTAAATTGATTTTGGTGCGAATATCATAAGATCCGTGTTGTTCTAATTGATTTTGTGCTTAAAAAGTTAATCTTTTGATCATTTTATAAGTTTTCATTTGATTAAGCTTTAAGACTTTTGTGCTTATTGGCTTATTTTTATGATTGGCTTATTTTTTCTTATTAAAAGTTCTATTAAAAAGTTTATGTTTTTATTGTTTGATCTAAAAAGTTGATTGATTTCGAGTCAAATAAGTTGATTAGAGTGCTTATTTGATTTGGTTTTATCTTAGATTCGGGTTAGTTTTGTGATAAGCTTGTTATATAGCTTATTCACTAGCTTATAACCAATTTCCACAATTTTCGGAAAAGGGTACAAACTCCCTTTTCCGATTGGTATACATTCCGAGCAGCAACACACCCTTTTTCCGATTCGATCAATCGGAAAAGGGTTTTGACTTTCCGACGGTAACCCATTTCTGTTTTCCGATTGGTTGCATTTCACATATTCCGATTGGCTGTCTCCTTGTTTATTCCGATTCGTGTGATTCTGGTCATTCCGATTGTGAGTAAGATTAATATTCCGATTAGGGTGCATTTGGATATTCCGATTGGGACCCTTGTTTACCCCTATTCCGACAGCCTCCTTTTCCAACTTTCCGATCGTGTCACTTTTACCCGTATTCCGATCAGTCGATCGGAAACATTCTGATCGGGGGTTCTTTTGACTTGATTTGGTTTCTTTCGATATCACTTTCTTATAGTACTTTTTATTTTCTGAAAATTTTCCAAGTGTTAGTTTTATTTAGTGAGTTAGTACTTTTCCATTATCACCTTTAAGTTTCCATGTATTTATTTTACTTGTGATTTCAATATTAATCTTTTAACTTTCCATTTACTCAACGACACTTTAATTACTTGCAAATAGTTTAAAACAAATCAACCAAACCATTCTCTTGATTCACCAAAAGACGATTGAGTCGCACTTAAGACCGGTTTTCAATTCGAAAAGATCGGAACAACGAAATTATTTTATACAAGGGTAAAACCAAGTATTAAATGGCGCCGCTGCCGGCTCTTTTCGTTAAGATAAACGGTTTCTAGTGAGAGACGCATTGAATTTTGGGATCCGTTCTTTGAACGTTATTTTCATTGCTATAAAAATTTCCAAAAATCCATAAAAAATATAAAACTTTTCAAAAATACAAAACATTTAAAAAATCATTAAAAGCAATTCTTTTCAAAAGGTTTTGCACCAAAAAGATTATATAGATATTTTTTGTGTATATTTTTCTTCTACAGGTGTATGCGTACTAGATCTTCCAACTATTCTGAGCCCGAGACTCTTGAAGATTTAGATATGGCTGGTGTTAATAACAACAATAATCACCCACCTCAAAACAATTTGAATAACAACAACAACAACAATGTCCTTCTACCTGATTTACGAACCATGGAGGAATTGTGTCAACCCACCATGAACGGACGCGGAGGCCCGATTGCGTCAATGCACGTCAAGGCTCAGGAGTTTTCGTTGAAGCATCACATGATACAACAAGTGCAAACGAACCCGTTTCGTGGAATTCCGGATGATGATGCCAACAAACACCTCGACAAATTCATTACCATTACCCAAAGCATGAAGTGCCCCGGTGTTTCTATGGATGACCTTCGCCTTCAACTTTTTCCACACTCGCTTTCTCACCATGCCGAAAAATGGTTTGACCGTCTTCCTAAGAATTCTATTCATACTTGGAATGACATGACTCAACGCTTTTTATCGCGCTACTTTCCCCCATCCATGGTCACTAGCCTTCGTAACCAAATCAGTGGATTTATGCAAGAGAATGATGAATCGCTTTTCGATGCTTGGGAACGTTACAATGATTTGATCGACCGCTGTCCTAATCACAATATGCTCCCCGTCACTCTCATTGACACCTTCTACAATGGTCTCACTTTTCGTGATCGTGACACGATCAATGCCGTCGCCGGTGGTACTTTTATGAAAAGGAGACCGGAAGAGTGTCGAGAGTTGATCGAAAACCTGACTACTCACCACAAGAATTGGGATTCATCCGCATCCTCAAGATCTAACTCGAGAGTCAATGTTTCTTCTACTTCCTCCAATCCTGAAATGTCTAAAATTTCTCGACAACTCGCTGAAATGAACAAGAATTTCATGGCCATGGCCACAAACCACTCTCAACAAGCTAAAGCCGTTGCTATTTCTTGTGACACATGTGGTGGCCCTCACTCTTATAATGATTGTCCTTCTACCCAAGGCAATTATTCTGAAAACGTTAACGCAGCTTACGACACTTATCCCACAGGAGGCTATCAAGCTCGCCCTCAAGGAGACCGTGGCTTGCTAAGTTATTGTTCCAACAATTATCTTGCTCCTCCTGGTTTCCCTCCTGCAAACCAAAACCAACAACAAAGCTACAACCGAAACAACCAATCCCAACCTCGTGCTCAAAATCAATATCAATCCCAACGAAACCCATACCCAACTCAAGGAAATTCTCAAGCTCCACCTCTCAATCAACCGATGGCCGTAAACCAAGACGTCGAGACGTTCATGAAGACTAATCGTGAGATGGTGACGAATCTTCAGAGTCAATTTGTCAACTTGAAGAATGACATAGTGAAACAAGGGAGCGATATTCGAGCCGAGCTAAGGAATGACATGGCCAAACACAGCAATGATATTAATGCCAACATGCAAAACTCTTTCAATAATCAAGCTCTTCACCTTCGTGATATGATTGGTTCGCTCATCCAAAGTAATCAACCCTCTTCTTCGGGTACTCTTCCGAGTAATACCGTTGCGAATCCAAGGGGGGAGATGAAAGCAATCACCACTCGAAGTGGAAAAGGTTATAAGGAAACCGAGCTTCCTACACCTCCACCCGTGATTGTGAACAAGGAAACCGAGCAACTTTCCTCACCTCCTTCACCTTCTATCCCCATTTCCCCACCACCCGTGGTTGTGAGTGATCCTATTCCCTTAAAGCCTTCTTCTTCATCCAATATACCTTATCCCTCAAGGTTGAGGAAAGAGAAGCAAAAGAGCAAGGATGATATTCAGGTTTCAAACTTTCTTAAAATGTTTAAACAACTGAATTTTAACATCTCCTTTGCCGAGGCTCTCGCTCACATGCCCAAATACGCTAAGATGTTTAAAGATCTTCTAAGTGATAAAGAAAAGCTTCTTGACATTGCTCAGACCCACCTTAATGAGAATTGCTCCGCAGTGCTCTTAAGGCAATTGCCCACCAAACTTGGTGATCCGGGTCGCTTCTTGATTCCTTGCAACTTCCCGGGAGTAGAGAATTGCATGGCCCTAGCCGATCTAGGTGCCAGTATAAACTTAATGCCTTTAAGTGTTTGGAAGCAATTATCTCTCCCCGAGCTAGTCCCCACCAAAATGACTTTGGAATTAGCCAACCGTACGGTTGCTTATCCAGTGGGGATAGCCGAAGATGTCTTTGTTGGCGTCGATAAATTCACCTTCCCGGCGGATTTTGTTGTCGTTGATTACGAGATGGATCCCCGTGTTCCATTAATCGTTGGACGTCCATTCCTGAGGACCGGTCGCACTCTCATTGATGTAGCCGCAGGCGAAATAATCATGAGAGTTGGTGACGATAAAATTGTCTTCAACATGGGTAAGATTTCTAAGCAACCTTATTCGTATGAGATTGTTAATGCTATTGATGTTCTCGATGAGGCTTGTGAAGAACATTTTCATGATGCTTGCAAAAGTACTCCTTCCTCTCTACCCAATGTTGAGACCGTTGCCTCAATTGCTCCAGCATTGACTCCTTTTGGAGAAAGTGACTTGGATGATTTCGAAGCTAGCTTGGGTCCTCTCGATATTAAGTATGATAATTTGTCCACCAATTGGGATGAAGATATTCGTACTATTGAGAGACTTCTCAATGAGGACCCGTTGTCTCCTCCTGCTCCTAAAGAGGTGACTAATGATGATCCATCGTTAGTTTCAACATCTATTGAGAATCCTCCTACTCTTGAGCTTAAGGACTTACCTCCTCATCTTGAGTACATTTTTCTGGAAGACGACGAGAAGCTACCGGTCATCATCGCAAAGGATCTGAAGGAAGACGAAAAAGCCCGACTTGTCGCTGTGTTGAAGAAGCATAAACGAGCTATCGCTTGGAAAATCTCCGACATCCGTGGAATTGATCCTCATTTCTGCACACATAAAATTCTCATGGAGGACGACTTTAAGCCCACAATTCAAAGTCAACGAAGGGTGAATCCTAAAATCCATGAAGTCATCAAAAAAGAGGTTATCAAACTTCTTGATGCGGGTATGATTTACCCTATTTCGGATTCACCGTGGGTTAGTCCAGTCCATTGTGTGCCTAAAAAAGGCGGAATCACCGTTGTGCCTAATGCAAACAACGAGTTAATTCCTACCCGTCTCGTTAATGGATGGAGAGTTTGTATAGACTACCGCAAACTCAATGATGCCACGAGAAAGGATCATTTCCCTCTACCTTTTATGGACCAAATGCTTGAACGTCTTGCTGGTAATGAATATTACTGCTTTCTTGATGGTTTCTCGGGTTATTTTCAAATACCCATCGATCCCCAAGATCAAGAGAAGACAACATTCACTTGTCCCTACGGCACATTTGCTTATAAAAGAATGCCTTTTGGCTTATGCAATGCCCCCGGGACTTTCCAAAGGTGCATGTTGGCTATCTTCCATGACATGGTTGAGCAAACCATGGAAGTCTTCATGGATGATTTCTCGGTCTTCGGGGATTCATTCTCTTCTTGCCTTGCCAATTTGGAACGTATGCTTAAACGGTGCGAAGACACTCGCCTTGTTCTGAATTGGGAAAAATGCCATTTTATGGTAAAAGAAGGCATTGTGCTAGGACACAAAATCTCTAAAGCCGGTCTTGAAGTCGACCGTGCTAAAGTTGATGTCATAGCCAAATTACCTCCACCTTCAACTGTGAAGGGTGTGAGAAGCTTTCTGGGTCATGCGGGCTTTTATCGTCGATTCATTCAGGATTTCTCTAAAATCGCTCGCCCGATGACCCACCTCTTGGAAAAAGATACTCCTTTTATCTTTTCTAAAGAGTGTCTCGAAGCCTTCAATCTCCTCAAGGATAAGCTAACTAAGGCACCGGTCTTGGTTACCCCAAATTGGGAGCTGCCTTTTGAACTAATGTGCGATGCTAGCGACTTTGCTATTGGTGCGGTTCTGGGCCAAAGAGTGAATAAACACTTCCAACCAATCCACTACGCTAGCAAAACAATGACGGGGGCTCAATTGCATTATACGACAACCGAAAAAGAGCTTTTAGCTGTTGTCTATGCTTTTGAGAAATTTCGCCCCTATCTTGTTTTATCCACCACCATCGTATACACGGACCATTCCGCGTTGAAGTACTTGATGACAAAGAACGATTCTAAGCCAAGACTTCTTCGCTGGGTTTTGCTCCTTCAAGAATTCAACATTGAAATTCGTGACAAGAAGGGAGTCGAAAACCTGGCCGCGGATCATCTGAGCAGACTTGAGGATCCATATCAGGGGGATCATCCGAACAAAGAGATCAATGACTCTTTCCCCCTGGAGACTCTAATGTCTATAAATCTCAATCTTGATGGCACCCCGTGGTTTGCGGACATTGCAAACTACTTAGCGGGTGGTATTCTCATCCAAGGGTTAACATCCCAACAAAAGAAGAAGTTCTTGAATGATGTTAAGACTTACTTTTGGGATGACCCTTATCTATTCAAACAGTGTGCTGATCTGATTATTCGTCGATGTGTTGACGGACCGGTAGCTTTTGACATCCTCCAAGCTTGCCACAAAGGACCCACCGGTGGTCACTTTGGTCCCAACTACACCGCTAAGAAAGTGTTTGATTCTGGATTCTACTGGCCCACCATTTATCGTGACGCTCACGAAATGGTTAAGCATTGTGATGCTTGCCAACGTCAAGGCAAGATCACACATAAGGATGAGATGCCTCAAAATTTCATACAGGAATGCGAAATCTTTGATGTATGGGGCATCGACTTTATGGGGCCATTTCCATCATCCAAAGGGAACAAGTACATCCTCGTCGCCGTCGACTACGTCTCTAAATGGGTTGAAGCTAAGGCTCTTCCTACGAATGATGCGAGGGTGGTTGTGAACTTTTTGAAGCAGCTTTTCGCTCGATTTGGCGTTCCTCGTGCTATCATCAGTGACCGCGGGACTCATTTTTGCAACGATCAATTTGCACGAGTCATGGCAAAGTATGGTGTCAATCACCATCTTTCCACCGCCTATCATCCCCAAACCAATGGGCAAGCCGAGATATCCAACCGTGGCTTGAAGAGAATTTTGGAGCGTACTGTGGGAGAGCATCGTGCCGCGTGGGCCGATAAGTTAGATGATGCTCTGTGGGCTTTCCGTACTGCTTACAAGACCCCGATCGGTTGTACACCTTATCGTCTTGTGTACGGGAAAGCCTGCCACCTACCCATCGAGCTGGAACATAAGGCGCACTGGGCCTTGAAGTGGGCTAACTTCGACATCATCAAAGCCGGTGATCATCGCAAGGTTCAACTCAACGAGCTAAATGAACTAAGGAATGAAGCTTATGAGAACTCGCTGATCTACAAGGAGAAGACGAAGATGATCCACGATGCTAAAATCAAGAACCGAGAGTTCCACGTTGGTGATAAAGTCTTACTCTTTAACTCTCGGTTGAAGATCTTCTCTGGCAAGTTGAAGAGCCGCTGGACTGGTCCATTCACCGTCGCCAAAGTCTTTCCGTATGGGACCATTGAGCTTTCTCAGCCAAATGGGCCCAATTTCAAGGTGAATGGCCAGCGTTTGAAGCTGTACTTTGGTGAGGACATCTCTCAGGAGATGATTCCATCCCTCACCACGTTCCCCATGAACTAAAATTGGGTCGAGTCAGGCTCATGACTCGGTGAACAAAAACAAGCGCTTCTCGGGAGGCAACCCGTGTTCTATCTTTTACTGCTTTCATAATAAGTGTAGGGGGAGTCCCGCATATGTTTGTTGTCTTGTTTCTTGTGATGTGCAGGGATTAAAACTTCAGAGAGCATCTTGATGACTTTTGACGAACCGTGATACCGTGTTTTCCATCTTCCCGGTTCTATCCTAAACTCTTGTGATTCAATATTTCATATTCTATATGTTCACATTGAATTCACTTTAGTTGTCCTGTCCTTAGCAAGATTTAAGCAAAGTGCACAATGTCCTATGTGTAGGGGAGTTTACTCCCACATGCTTAAACATTGAGGACAATGTTTATCTCAAGTGTAGGGGGGACTTCTATCGAAGTAAGTGGTCTTTTCCATGAATTTGCCCTCATTTTAACCGGAAAATTTGATTTTTCGACATTTTTCAAAATTTTTAATCTATTTTGGCCTAGTTGTATAGTGGTATTTGCCTTTGTCATGTTTATTTTCTCTCCATTGCTAGAATAGTTTTAATAAAGTGGTTTTAAATTTTTCTTAGTTGTGAACATTTTGACTCAACCCGAGTTTACTTGCCTAAGTTTACTCTAGCTAGTATCCTTAACATATTTGAGTCAAGTTTTGCTAGGCTTTTATATAGGGAGCTATAAAACGCGAAAGTCTTAACTCTCACGGGTTAAGAACAAGAACTTTTCGCAAGTTCCTATAATTGATCCTAGAGAGTCGTTTATCAAGGGAACTTTAAAACGCGATTTCTAAACTTGAAAAAGTCTAAGAAGTTGCAAGATCCTATAGGCGACTCGAAAACCAAAAACTTTGATTTAATAGGCTAAGCATCCACGAGTCTCATTCCTTGAGATTTTAAACTGTGGAGAACGAGAGATGATAGAGTCAATTATAAGTTCGGTATTCTTTCGTGAATTTATGTGAGTTAATTATGAGCCTATTCTCCCTCCGCTTGTTAATAAATTAATCTGCTAATAAATAAGGTTGTACGATTTAAAAGGTTACTTAGCTTCTAGCCCCTGATCGTTTAAAAGTTGCTCGGTAATGACGAGAGTTCATAGCCAAGGCATAACTTATGAAGCGGGGCGCGAAGATTGGCGAGTCCGAAAAGGCCCTAACAAGGCATGAGGGCTACATTTTTTTGCTAAAGATCCAAAAGTGATGTGAAGAATCATTTATCGAAAATCAATATGAAGGATCGAGACACACGACGAAAAGCAAGAAATCCCCAAAAGTCATGGAGAAGTCTATCCGAAAAGACCCTAACAAGGTATGAGGATAAATAGATCCAAGTCCTAAAAGGAGGCGGATCGTTGTATATCAAAGTTCAAAATAAAGATTGGAGAAAAATGAAGAAGTCGTGGTCCAAAGATGAAGAATCTCTCAAAAACTTCAAGTGAAGAAATTCCTATTATGAAGAGAAGACCATAATTTCAAGAACGTCTCTCGAAGATTCGAAGAATGAAGTCGCTGCCAAATATCGGCCCGAGAAAGGTCTCAAATAGCGAACCAAGTTATGCCAAGATATGAACTTTTTGATATCCCGAGAAGCAGTTTTAAAAGATTTGGTCCTTTAGCTAACTATTGATTAAATCGTTCACCTTATTTTCGGACTAAATAACTATCGAAATAAGTCAAACAATGCATCCTCGTGATCATTCAAGACAAAAATAAAATATAAGAGATACACCTAGGAATAAGGGAGTCTAAGTGAATAATTGGCCCACATGAGTTCGTGATAGTTTGCTAACTTATAATAACAATGATCTCGTTTTTAAGCTTGGTATGGGGAACGTGAAACTTGAGGATGATAAACGTTCATGGCCGCCAAAACCCAATGTAAGTTTTTAATTTCTTTACTTATTTCTATCTTTTATGTTTAGTATTTAATAAAGGCCAAGGTGGGTTATTTATGATGGAAAATGTAAACCGTGCTTTAAAATTAATGCATTGCATGAGGGCATTGCAATGGTCAAGTGTAGGGGATTTAATAAGTGTGAAAACACTTATCCTTTTACACTTATTTCCAATAATAACAAGACCAAAACGTGTGATTTATGTCGTAAAAGTCGGAATTATGCGTGGTTTGTGTTTTTATTATGTTTTAGGACCAAAATATGAAAAAGGAAGAAAACACGGGCTTTCACGGGCTTTTATCGAAGAAAACAGGAAAAGACGAAGTCAAAAGATCAAGAGTGCAAAAAGAACGGAAGTCCAAGACCTATTCTGAAGATTTATCGAAGAAAAAGTCAAAAGACGGAAGTTTAACGAAATCGAAGAACTTAAGTCTAATAGAAGAAGAAAATTAAAAGACAAGTTCAAATCCCGAGACGACAAAGACGAAGAATTAAAGTCGAGTCGAGAAAACGTGAAGAAAGCAAGAAAGAAGATGCAACACATGCACTCCTTCCACCTTCCCTATAAATACCCTCCTAATAGTCATTAGGAGGGGAGTTAGAGTTTTTAGTTAATTTTTCACTTTTTAGTTTTTCTCTAATTTTAGAGAGAGAAAGTCTTAAACTTTCTCTCACTAGTTCATCTTTTTCTTTTAATCTTTCAAGATTAAACATCTTTGTATTGCTTATTTTTATTAATCAAGTTCATTTTAAGCTTTTACTTCTTAATCTCATTCTACTTTTCTTTGATTTAAGATTGATTTTGGTGCGAATATCATAAGATCCTTGTTGTTCTAATTGATTTTGTGCTTAAAAAGTTAATCTTTTGATCATTTTATAAGTTTTCATTTGATTAAGCTTTAAGACTTTTGTGCTTATTGGCTTATTTTTATGATTGGCTTATTTTTTCTTATTAAAAGTTCTATTAAAAAGTTTATGTTTTTATTGTTTGATCTAAAAAGTTGATTGATTTCGAGTCAAATAAGTTGATTAGAGTGATTATTTGATTTGGTTTTATCTTAGATTCGGGTTAGTTTTGTGATAAGCTTGTTATATAGCTTATTCACTAGCTTATAACCAATTTCCACAATTTTCGGAAAAGGGTACAAACTCCCTTTTCCGATTGGTATACATTCCGAGCAGCAACACATCCTTTTTCCGATTGGATCAATCGGAAAAGGGTTTTGACTTTCCGACGGTAACCCATTTCTGTTTTCCGATTGGTTGCATTTCACATATTCCGATTGGCTGTCTCCTTGTTTATTCCGATTCGTGTGATTCTGGTCATTCCGATTGTGAGTAAGATTAATATTCCGATTAGGGTGCATTTGGATATTCCGATTGGGACCCTTGTTTACCCCTATTCCGACAGCCTCCTTTTCCAACTTTCCGATCGTGTTAATTTTACCCGTATTCCGATCAGCCGATCGGAAAACATTCCGATCGGGGGTTCTTTTGACTTGATTTGGTTTCTTTCGATATCACTTTCTTATAGTACTTTTTATTTTCTGAAAATTTTCCAAGTGTTAGTTTTATTTAGTGAGTTAGTACTTTTCCATTATCACCTTTAAGTTTCCATGTATTTATTTTACTTGTGATTTCAATATTAATCTTTTAACTTTCCATTTACTCAACGACACTTTAATTACTTGCAAATAGTTTAAAACAAATCAACCAAACCATTCTCTTGATTCACCAAAAGACGATTGAGTCGCACTTAAGACCGGTTTTCAATTCGAAAAGATCGGAACAACGAAATTATTTTATACAAGGGTAAAACCAAGTATTACAAGCCGAGATATCCAACCGTGGCTTGAAGAGAATTTTGGAGCGTACTGTGGGAGAGCATCGCGCCGCGTGGGCCGATAAGTTGGATGATGCTCTGTGGGCTTTCCGTACTGCTTACAAGACCCCGATCGGTTGTACACCTTATCGTCTTGTGTACGGGAAAGCCTGCCACCTACCCATCGAGCTGGAACATAAGGCGCACTGGGCCTTGAAGTGGGCTAACTTTGACATCAACAAAGCCGGTGATCATCGCAAGATTCAACTCAACGAGCTAAATGAACTACGGAATGAAGCTTATGAGAACTCGTTGATCTACAAGGAGAAGACAAAGATCATTCATGACGCTAAAATCAAGAACCGAGAGTTCCACGTTGGTGATCAAGTCTTACTCTTTAACTCTCGGTTGAAGATCTTCTCTGGCAAGTTGAAGAGCCGCTGGACTGGTCCATTCACCGTCGCCAAAGTCTTTCCTTATGGGACCATTAAGCTTTCTCAGCCGAATGGGCCCAATTTCAAGGTGAATGGCCAGCGTCTGAAGCTGTACTTTGGTGAGGACATCTCTCAAGAGATGATTCCATCCCTCACCACGTTCCCCATGAACTAAATTGGGTCGAGTCAGGCTCGTGACTCGGTGAACAAAAACAAGCGCTTCTCGGGAGGCAACCCGTGTTCTATCCTTTACTGCTTTCATAATAAGTGTAGGGGGAGCCTCGCATATGTTTGTTGTCTTGTTTATTGTGCTGTGCAGGGATTAAAACTTCAGAGAGCATCTTGATGACTTTTGACGAACTGTGATACCGTGTTTTCCATCTTCCTGGTTCTATCCTAAACTCTTGTGATTCAATATTTCATATTCTATATGTTCACATTGAATTCACTTTAGTTATCCTTTCCTTATCATGATTTAAACAAAGTGCACAATGTCCTAAGTGTAGGGGAGTTTACTCCCACATGCTTAAACATTGAGGACAATGTTTATCTCAAGTGTAGGGGGGACTTCTATCGAAGTAAGTGGTCTTTTCCATGAATTTGCCCTCATTTCAACCGGAAAATTTGATTTTTCGACATTTTTCAAAATTTTTAATCTATTTTGGCCTAGTTGTATAGTCATACTTTCCTTTATCATGTTTAGTTTCTTTCCGTTACTAGAATAAATTTTCAATAAAGTGGTTTTAAATTTTTCTTAGTCGTGAACATTTTGACTCAACCCGAGTTTACTTACCTAAGTTTACTCTAGCTGGTATCCTTAACGTGTTTAAGTCAAGTTTTGCTAGGCTTTTATATAGGGAGCTATAAAACGCGAAAGTCTTAACTCTCACGGGTTAAGAACAAGAACTTTTCGCAAGTTCCTGTAATTGATCCTAGAGAGTCATTTATCAAGGGAACTTTAAAATGCGATTTCTAAACTTGAAAAAGTCTAAGAATTTGCAAGATCCTATAGATGACTCGAAAACCCAAAACTTTGATTTAATAGGCTAAGCATCCACGAGTCTCATTCCTTGAGATTTTAAACTGTGGAGAACGAGAGATGATAGAGTCAATTATAAGTTTGGTATTCTTTCGTGAATTTATGTGAGTTAATTATAAGCCTATTCTCCCCCGTTTGTTAATAAATTTATCTGCAATAAATAAGGTTGTACGATTTAAAAGGTTACTTAGATTCTAGCCCCAGATCGTTTAAAAGTTGCTCGGTACGGATTAGAGTTCATAGCCAAGGCATAACTTATTGAAGCGGGATGCGAAGGTTGGCGAGTCCAAAAAGGCCCTAACAAGGCATGAGAGCTACATTTTGTTGCTAAAGATCCAAAAGTGATGTGAAGAATCATTTGTCGAAAATCAATATGAAGGATCGAGACACACGACGAAAAGCAAGAACTCCCCAAAAGTCATGGAGAAGTCTATCCGAAAAGACCCTAACAAGGTATGAGGATAAATAGATCCAAGTCCTAAAAGGAGGCGGATCGTTGTATATCAAAGTCCAAAATAAAGATTAGAGAAAAATGAAGAAGTCGTGGTCCAAAGATGAAGAATCTCTCAAAACTTCAAGTGAAGAAATTCCCATTATGAAGAGAAGACCATTATTTCAAGAACGTCTCTCAAAGATTCGAAGTATGAAGTCGCTGCCAAATATCGGTCCGAGAAAGGTCTCAAATCGTGAAGCGAGTTATGCCAAGATATGAACTTTATGAGGTCCCGAGAAGCAGTTTTAAAAGATTTGGTCCTTTAGCTAACTATTGATTAAATTGTTCACTTTATTTTCGGCCTAAATAACTATCGAAATAAGTCAAACAATGCATCCTCGTGATCATTCAAGACAAAAATAAAATATAAGAGATACACCTAGGAATAAGGGAGTCTAAGTGAATAATTGGCCCACATGAGTTCGTGATAGTTTGCTAACTTATAATAACAATGATCTCGTTTTTAAGCTTGGTATGGGGAACGTGAAACTTGAGGATGATAAACGTTCATGGCCGCCAAAACCCAATGTAAGTTTTTAATTTCTTTACTTATTTCTATCTTTTATATTTAGTATTTAATAAAGGCCAAGGTGGGTTACTTATGATGGAAAATGTAAACCGTGCTTTAAAATTAATGCATTGCGTGAGGGCATTGCAATGGTCAAGTGTAGGGGATTTAATAAGTGTGAAAACACTTATCCTTTCACTACTTATTTCCAATAATAACAAGACCAAAACGTGTGATTTATGTCGTAAAAGTCGGAATTATGCGTGGTTTGTGTTTTTATTGTGTTTTAGGACCAAAATATTAAAAAGGAAGAAAACACGGGCTTTCACGGGCTTTTATCGAAGAAAACGGGAAAAGACGAAGTCAAAAGATCAAGAGTGCAAAAAGAACGGAAGTCCAAGGCCTATTCTGAAGATTTATCGAAGAAAAAGTCAAAAGACGGAAGTTTAACGAAGTCGAAGAACTTAAGTCTAATAGAAGAAGAAAATTAAAAGACAAGTTCAAATCCCGAGACGACAAAGACAAAGAATTAAAGTCGAGTCGAGAAAACATGAAGAAAGCAAGAAAGAAGATGCAACACATACACTCTTTCCACCTTCCCTATAAATACCCTCCTAATAGTCATTAGGAGGGGTGTTAGTTAATTAGCTAGTTTTCACTTTTTCATTTTTTCTCTAGTTTTAGAGAGAGAAAGTCTTAAACTTTCTCTCACTAAATTTCATCTTTTTCTTTTTATCTTTCAAGATTAAACACTTTGTATTACTGATTTTCATTAATCAAGTTCCATTTTTATCTTTTATTCCTTAATCTCATTCCACTTTTCTTTGATTTAAGATTGATTTTGGTACGATTATCAATAGATCCGTGTTGTTCTTAATGATTTCGTGCTTAAAAAGTTAATCTTTTGATCATTTCATAAGTTTTCATTTGATTAAGCTTTAAGACTTTTGTGCTTATTGGCTTACTTTTATGATTAGCTTATTTACTTTATAAAAAGTTTTCTTAAAAAGTTTATGTTTTTATTGTTTGATCCAAAAAGTTGCTTAATTTGAGGTTTGATAAGTTGATTCTAGTGCTTATTTGATCCGTTTAGTTGGTTCGTTTTAAGTTTTGGGGATAAGCTCAATCTAATAGCTTATTTTCTAGCTTTTTAACCGAATCCCACCAATTTCGGAAAGGGTACAAACCCCTTTCCGATTTAAACATTCCGAGCAGCCTTCCATCTTCACATTCCGATCGATTGATCGGATAAGGGTTTTGGTTTCTTTCCGATTGCAGCCTATTCCGACCAGCTTCACTTTCCCTCATTCCGATCAAGTGATCGGATTAGGGTTTGTTGATTCCGATCTAGCAATCTTCTGCGTATTCCGATTGGGGGTGTTTTTGAGCATTCCGATTGTAGTAGTTTCCCCATTTTCCGATTGGAAGTCTTACACAGTATTCCGATTGTGCCAAGTTTGATATTCCGATCAGTGGCCTTCTCATATTCCGATTGTGTGCATTTTCCCCTATTCCGACCACCAGATCGGAATACATTCCGATCTGGGTTCCTTTTGGCTTATTCCGATTGAATTGCTTTGGTTTATTCCGATCTTACTTTCTTTTAGTACTTTTCAACTAAGTTCTTATTTTTAGAGTGTTTTCTAGTGTTAGTTTCATTTAGTGTGCTAGTACTTTTCCATTGTTACTTTTAAGTTTACAAGCTTTTATTTTCACTCGTCATTTTAGAATTAATCTTTTAACTTCCATTTTACTCAACGACACTTTAATTACTTGCTAATAGTTTAAAACAAATAAACCAAACCATTCTCTTGATTCACCAAAAGACGATTGAGTCGCACTTAAGACCGTTTTTCAATTCGAAAAGACTCCGGACGATAAGATTTTCATACCTAGCCAAAAGCGAAGTATTAGCTTGTTTCAAAATCAATAAATCTTCTCTACATTTGTTTAATTCAAAAACAAGTTTATTATATTTTGAAAGAAGGTTTAATCTCTGCTCTTCAACAAACGATAGATCAATGTTTATATACTTAAGGAACCTTTGCCAATCAGACTCTTCATCAATAGAGAGGAGCATGTTTACCTTTCTCATGGTGATGTCAACCCATTCTCCATTTTGAGCATGACTTTTTCCAACAGATAGTTCATCATCAGCTAGAGCCATTAAAACTTGATATCTAACTTCCCCATCTTCTAAGGATAAGTCTTCATCATCCCAATCAAAGGTTTTAGCTACCAGTCCTTTGGATTTGTTCTGAGGAGGCTTTTGAGTCTGATTATTTGAAGGTCCAGCTTCTAAGAGTGCAAGCTTTGTTTTAACCTTTTTGTACTCAGGCCTATAATCCTTCTCAAGTTTCTTATTATTCTGAAAGCTTTGGTTAATTAGAGAAGCCTGAATCAGTTTTAGTGTAAACTTAGGTTGAAAATTGTCATTCCCTGATGATGAATTTTGACTTTTATATGAGGCCAATGGAGTTTTTGAAAGACCATATTTTGCAAAATGCCCAGTTTTACCACATCGGTAACAATCCACTCCCCCAATGGATTGATTTCCAACAAACCTTGTTCTTTTGATGTAACGTTTGGTATTTTCCAACATGTCCCTTTCATGATATTCCCTATTTAGATCCCTTATGTATTTAGTACTAGATCTTTCATCAACCTCATCGTCTGAGGTCTTCTAAAAATCTTGAACAATTGCATTTGAGTAAAAAGTAGTTGTAATGGGTCCATGATCAACTGGGGTTGGTTTAGCTGAGGTGTCTGTTATCAAGGCCTTCTTAGACTCAGTATATTTTCTATTTACTAGATTATCTTCATAGATAAATCTTCCATAAATGTCTACAAGATCCTGAGTCTGTATGTGATTAGCATTTCTCAAGCCTTGAGAAAAACCAAGCCATTTTTCAGGGAGATTGTTCACAAAACCAACATTGATTTCATTCTTAGATAGTTTCACCCGTCATTTGATAGCTCATTGAGCAAGGTCTTATATCTGGTATAAGTCCGAGGAAGTGTTTTTAGATGGTTTGGCCCTGAAAGTGTTATATTCTAACTTCAGGTCCATAATCCGATTTTCCTTAGTGTCGAATGGTCCTTTGAAACTATGAACAAGATATGTCCAAGTTTCTTTGGCCGTCTCACACTCGATGACAGCCTCTATAATATCGCTAGGAAGACAAGATATTATGATGCTTTTGAGACGTTGGTCTTGATTAACCACTCTCCTTTCTTCGTGAGACCATTGGTTTTCAGGTTTGTCATCACCTGCTGTTGTTTTTGGTTTGAGTGGACCATTCTTAATACAAGTAATGTAATAAGGTTCCATTCCCATCAAATAATATAGCATTCTTTTCTTCCATTTGTTAAATCTTTCAACTTCTAACTTAGGAGCGTTAACAGAGTAACTTGCTCCCTTTTTGTTAACATGTTGAGGTACATTACTTTTAGCCATAATGGATCAAGGTATTAAAAACTTTGAGACGGTAGTTAAAAGTTTTATAATCCTACCGCTCTGATACCACTTGTTGGTCCCTTGTAATTAGTGCTATACTTAAGAATACTAAGTATAGACCTAACCATGGTGAAGTAATGTAATAATCACAAGATAAAGTAAAGTAAATAACACAAAGGTTTTCAACGTTTAACTCTTAGCTTTATTAA
Source organism: Glebionis coronaria (assembly GCA_025667525.1). NCBI lineage: Eukaryota > Viridiplantae > Streptophyta > Magnoliopsida > Asterales > Asteraceae > Glebionis > Glebionis coronaria. The sequence goes on from CM046881.1 coordinate 237,158,040, forward strand.
AGAATTATACCCTATTGTATGCGAATCTACAATAGGGATTGAATAGACAATGTGTGTTTTGGTGATCTCCTCCCTAACAAGCTAGTCCAATCCTAACGATTGCTAAGTTTGACGATTCTATCAACAAGAGTTTAGAACTCCAGTGTTTGATCGTATTTGGAGGAGAGAACTTTGTTTGTGAATGTCTAAAGCATTTAGTGCACAAACTTCTTTCTCTCCTTTTACAACCATTCTATTTATAGAAGCAAAGGTAGATACAAGACAAAGAATTGCCCATGTGAAATTCTTGTCTTATTGGTATAGTGTACAATCTTGACTTAGCCTATTCTAAGTATTAAAACATAATTCCTTTTACACTGTCAGTACCCTATCTATCCCAAAGGAGTAAGTCACGCTAATTGTGTGATGTACTACATCTTATCACAATTCAACTTATCCCGCCTTTACTTCAGTCTTTGAGGATGCTTGTTTCTTCAGGGAGATCGTATGGGGTTCAGTTAGTCTATTGTCACAACTCACTGAACCCATCACCTTCTTCTTCGTCTTAGAAATCATTCATTGAACTTCGCCTCTCTAAATGCTCGAGTCTTTCTTTTAGACTCAGTCTAGGAACTCGAAGGTTACTCACTGAGTGACTGTTCACTCAGTCACTTCATTATGTTCAAGGTTAATACTTCACTTAGGCTTATTGTTATTCAAATCCACCAGTGAGATCATTAGGCAATGAATTGACCTAACAAAAACCTACGGCATGAATTATCCACAAGGTTTACAATATTACATCCACGTTCATTGATATGAGTGAATTCTCATATCAGTTATATCATATTTAACCCTAAAACACAAAGTAAAATACCTGATTTTGATGTGTAAAAGCAGTATTATGGGTATACTTTGTTGTTTGTGCTTGTGTAGGTAAAAAGATACAAATGTGAAGCAAATAAGGAAATCAAGCCAATATTGATAAAGAAAAGACAAAAGAAGGACAAAAGATGACAAGTCAAACAAAGTCAAAGGACATTTCTTGACAACTTTGAAAGTAGAGGGACTAGAAGTGACAAGTTGGAAAAGTCAAGAAGAAAGTCAAATCTGGTCAAAGTTCAAGTCAACAAGTCAATGGATCATTATTGTCCAAGATCAAAGTCAAAAGGGCCAAGATTGACAAGTTTATGAAGATTGAAACTCAAGTTAAGAAGCTGTTAACTAGGAGGACCTTGTAAAACCCGCATGCTTTTACCATGCATAGTACCCTTAGGATCGTACGTACTAGTTAAAACTTTCCTAATATAGCATGATTACGATTACGTGTTAGGAGTTTACGTATTACGTACGTGTTAGAACACGATAAGTATTTACTATGCACGATCACGTAATAATTATTTAACAATAATTAATCACGAACATGCGATCATAAAAATCATGAACGTAATTAAAACACGAACTATTATTAATTACGTATATATATTTATTACGAGCGTAATTAAATATATTAGATCACGGTATTTACGTAACGAGAACATCAAAAACACGAACATAAATAATCACAAACGAGTAACTAAATAACGAGACACGGAAAAAGGTACGGGTACCCCATGTAGGGGTCCCTACTCGCGGCCAAACAAGGACAAATGGGCCAAGCCCATTTGTCAAATTTACTAAAGGGGGTTTTTACTTTTTACACTACACAAAATAACTTTACAGAAGATATCAAGAAAAACCTAAAACCCTCCTTCTTCCTTGTTCTTTGTGCCGCCACCCTAAAACCACCATACAAGGTGATTTTTGATCTTTGATCTTTTGGTGATTGATCGTGTTTGTTCTTCGTCCTCTTGATCCACGAATTCGGTAAAACCTTTTTAAACCTTTTCTTTTGATTTAATCTTTATATAAATTATGAACATGTAATGTTTTTATAAAAACATAATAATTAATCATAGATCTAACATGTTTTGGTGTTAAATTAAATCAAAGGGTTGTTTTAAGGGGGTGTTTGTTTTGGCCGCAGGCTGCAACCGAACGCGAAGGGGTTTCGGTTTGCCAAGCCGACCACCACCAAGACCATATGGTCTTTGTTGGTACGTGTGGGTCCCACGGCAGCAAGGGGAAACACGGGTACCCCGAGTTGGTTCGGGGTACAGTGTCGATTCATGTCTGGTTCATGTTTTTAGCCTAGATCCGGTTCATGGTGTATGTTAGTTTTTTTATGTTTATGAACTTATGTTAAAATTAAATTAATAAAATGATGTGATTAATTTAATAACATGACTTAGGTTATTTAATTATTAATGATCATGAAATTATTTTAACCTAAATATTTATATATTTAAGACTTATAATTAATTAATTATTTTAAAAACCATGGATATAATTAATTAATTAACATGACTTAGGTTATATTATTAGTATATAATAATACATATTTTAACCTAAGTATTTAACTTATTTAACTAAAAACATGTTACACTTTAATTAAATATTATAACCTATAGTTTAATTAAATTACATGAAATAATTATTAAACTATACAATATACCATAAGACTTAGAAAATAATCATGAAAAACACTTAGGCTTATATACTTAGCTTATTTAACCAGCTTATTTCTAATTATGGAAACTTTCTATTTTTAGGAACTTAATTAAATAAGGCAGCTAATCTAATTATGGAAACCAGCTATTTTTAGAAACTTATTTATTTCAGGCAGCTAATCTATTTATGGAAACTTTCTATTTTTAGAAACTTATCTATTTTAAGCAGTAAATCTATTTTTGGAAACTTTCTATTTTTGGAAACTTTCTATTTTTGGAAACTTTCTATTTTTGGTAACTTTCTATTTTTGGAAACTTTCTATTTTTGGAAACTTTCTATTTTTGGAAACTTTCTATTTTAGGAAACCTGCTATTTTTGGAAAGTTACTTATTATTACACAGTAAGTATAATAACACATGAAATACCAGGAATACTTAATCAGATTAAACAGAATATAAGGTAAAACATAGTTTAAGGCTTAGAAACAGTAAAACATGGTAAGAACACATAAAATAAGCTAAGACATTACATAAAACCAGCTACGTATTTAGTAAGCAGATACTTATTCATGTACGTATTTATGTAGCGCTAGTGATTCGGAAGTAGGATTCTCGCAGTTCGTCTTTCTCGTTCACTGGACATAAGGTACGGATTCCCGTCCTTTCAGTATGGACATTCTTTCCTTATTAGGATTCCCCGTATGCAGCCAACTGTTTTCCCGTAGTATAAGTTATGAGTTTGATTGCTTATGTTTAATTAAGATTACCTATAGCCATATACATGCATGACCAGTTTCACCTAGTTATGGAGGTACCATAACCATAACATTAGAGGCACTGATGTTATGACTTCACCACGGCGGAGTGATTGCTCGTGGCGTCCCTTCAGCTTTTGGCCATTTATTTATATTTATCATGTGGGGCGTATGGGTGCATCCTAGTTACATGTTTTTATTTCAGGATTACATGGTGAATGTGGTGTGTGCCTTGCATCCTTCACAAGGAGCTGATCCCTCCTACCCAAAAACCAGTATATTAAATTAGAGGCAGCCCCTCTAATTTGCATGATGAGGTCACCCCTCCAATTATTCATGCATGGTGGATTTTCATGACATATATTGGCTAATGGTAAAATATGACAAACAATTTTATAAGATAAACATAAGACTTTAAAACTATAAAACCAGTTTTATTCAGACTTAACTAGGTTACTCGGGAATTAGTTTTCTTCCGTTGTTATTATGTTATATGCTTATCCTATTCATGCTTTATTGTACATCCGTGCACTGAGCGTATTTGCTCAGCCGTTTTCCTTTTCTATGTTCCCAAAACGGCAGGTACTCAGGGACGCTCGTAGACACTAAGAGTACGTGCATATGGACTGGAAGCTGTCTAGCCTTCTTTACATTATGCATTTCCTTTCTTTTGATACTTATGCTTTGGACATTGTTTAGTCCTTTCCTTTATTATACTATGTTTGTGTGTGATGAGCTTTACTTCTGGACTACCGATGTTTGATTCCGGTATTTTCCTTTTTATGGTCAAGTAATGTTTAGACATTTTACCTTGTATGCTTTGATGACACGCCATAATTACTGTGATATTTCCATTTCCAAAATGGGGTGTTACAATTATGGTATCAGAGCCTAAGGCTTCGACCTGTAGGCTCTCAAATATGACCTGTGATTAGTGGGTAGTCGCTACGGTTTTCCTAGAACTGACAGTTGTTTTCATGCATTCATCATTTTTAAGCATACATATACATGTCATTGTTGCAGGGTTTTTGACTAAGTAATGGTTGGTACAGGACTGGCCCTATTTAGTCGCATGTGTTTTATCGAAACTTTTAGATTTGGGACCGACCCATAGGCGTCCCCTCGCTATGTCTTTGTTTTGGGTGAACTGACCAGAGGCGTTCACTCTCGAGCATACAAAAGTTTTCATAAAACTGCATCATGCATTCATACACAAAATTTTCTTGCATAAAATTTTTCTCGTGAAATTTTAGTATAATTTTTTTTTCATGTATATATTTATATTTTATGTTTTAAACTGTTTAATCATATGTTTTATGTCATACTGCCAGATGGTTCTCACACGCGAACAAGAGCAGCTCAATGCTGCAATTCAGGCTGCCATGCAAGCCTTGCTTCCTCAACTGAGGAACGACATTCGGGCTGAAGTTCAAGCTGCCAACAATCAGCAGCACAATCAGCCACCTCCTCCTCCTCCTCCAGTGACGTTAGCAGTATGGATGGAGAGATTCAACAAGCTCCGCCCTCGAGCTTTTGAGAAGACAGATAGCCCCAGCGATGCTGAAAGCTGGTTGGCTCACATCGAGAAGATTTTCAACGCTATGGGCTGTGACCCTGCATACAAGGCGAGGTTGGCATGCTATCGGTTCGAAGGCGATGTACTCAACTGGTGGTTAGCATTGATGCAATCTGGAGGTGGTGATGAGTGGGTTGCTAGTTTGACTTGGGCTCAGTTCAAGGACAGGGTGATGGAGCAGTTCTTTCCCAAGGCTGAGCACGACAAGCTCAAGAGAGAGTACCATGGGATCTGACAGAGAGCTGGGGAGAATAGCAACGAGTTTATGCAGCACTTTCTTCGCTTGGCTGGTTTCCTTGGTGCGGCAGCAGGTACTCCTGAAGAGCAGGCACATCACTTCAGATGGGCTCTTCGCACATCGGTCGCAAACAATCTGGTGTGTGCTACGTTCAACACTGTAGCACAAGTGGCTGATGCAGCACGAAAACTGGAGATGCTGCAGGAGAGGGATGAGTTCGGGGAAGCTGAAAGACCCGACAAGAGGTAAACATTCGTATTCAAGCGGTGACCAATCCGTATACTTTCTATATGTCAATTATTCATCTCTTAAATGTATCTTCCAGGCAGAAAACTGGGGACCGGTCTCAGCCGGTGATAGGTGTGTAAACACCCATCTTTTCTACCACTTAATTATAATAATAACTGGACCAAAACGTGTATTTTATGCCTTTTATGTCGGAATTATGCGTGGTTTGTGTTTTTGTTGTGATTTAGGACGAACAAGTGAAAAGTGGAGAAAACACGGAAATTCACGAGCATTTACGGACTTTTATTGAAGAAAAAGATGAAAGACGAAGTCAAGAAGTCAAGAGTGCAAAAAGAATGGAAGTCCACGACCAATTCTGAAGATTTATCGAAGAAAAAGTCAAAAGACGGAAGTTTATCAAAAGCCGAAGAATTCAAGTCTATTTTATTGAAGAAATTAAAGACGAGTTCAAAGAAATCCCGAAGCCAAAAGTCCCTTAAGTCCAAGTTTAAAGAAGATTAGAAGAAAAGGACTAAGTATGCAATTAATGGAGATTAAAAGAAATAGGGACTTAATGACGCAATTAAGAGAAAAGGAAAGAGGGGAGGAAGCTTCCCTAATCCTCCCCTATAAATAGATTAGGATTGTTTACATTTCATTGTTGTTGGCTAAGTGTGACAATTAGCTCTTCCACCATTTAAATACCTTGTCATTTAATTTCTTGTCAAATTTAAATACCTTGTCTTGCACCTTAAATTCATTTAATTTCAAGTAAGTTTTCATTTAATCTTTGTCAATCTTTACTTTATCTTGTCAATCTCTTATCTACCTTTCTTAATCTTTGATTTATGTGTCTATGTTTATGTTCATGTTCATGCTTTTATTTTGATCCAAGTGATTGTTGATTATTGTGGTTAAAATAGTTTGATTTCTTGTTTTAAATTGTTTGTTTATGTTATCTATTGATTCGTTACTGTTTAGTTTAAATCGTGTGATTTTATTTTGATTAATTTGTTGTTATATCTGCTGTTACTGTATCCCCTTGTTCTTCGGGAGTGTTTGTTTTGTTTCTGATCTTTCCAGGAAAACTTCCGAACCAAGAAGGAGGGAAAGTGCTCATTCGGAACTTCCAAAGTTCCGAATCAAAGGTTTCATCCGGAAGATTTTAAGCTCAGCAAAACTTCCGAGTCAAGCTTTGTTCATCCGGAACATTCAAAGTTCCGGACGAAGGGAAACTTCCGATCAAGGAGACTCATTCGGAACTTCAAAAGTTCCGAATCAAGGGGTTTCGTTCGGAACTTAAAAGTTCCGAACCATCTTCCGGATCAAGGCCAAGTTCCGAGTCAAGGAAGCTTCATTCGGAAGTCTGAAAGTTCCGAATCAAAGAGGCTTCATTCGGAATCTTCCGAATCAAGGGTGACCAAAAAATTCCGAATCAAGGCAAAATTTAGAAGGTCCGAATCAGTAAAGTTCCGAACGAAGGATTGTTTTGGATAAGTGACATATTCAGATCAATTTGTTCCGGATCAAGGATTTTGGTAATATTCCAAGCGAAGAAGAATCATTTCAACCGAAGGTGACATTCCGGACGAGTGATTGTTCCAAACGAAGGTTTATTCCGAATGAGCTGTATTCAGGTTCTTATTAGCTTTTGTCTTTGATTTTTATTTTCAAGCTTCATTTTTCCCGCCTTTATTTTAATCGCACTTTAAGTTTATTTGCCTTAGTTAAATTTTAGTCTTGCCTTAGTTTAAGTTTTAGTCGCGTTTTAAGTTTGCCTTAGATAGATTTAAGTTTGCGTCTTTACTTTAGTGCCTTTAATTCCAGTCTCGCTTTAAATATTTGCATAATTACTTTAACTAGACTTAGATTTACTTTAAGAGCACCTTTACTTTAATTGATTCGCACATTTAATTTTTAAACACTACAACGACACATCTTTGTTTCACCAAAAACAATAGAGTCACATAGAGAACCTAGATCAATTCGATTAGACAGGAACAACGAACTTTAATTTTTATACGGGGTGTCAAAAGCCTTGTATCAGCCGGCTACTCAGCAGCAGCCTTATCAGCCCAAGGGAAACGGTCAGACTAACGACCGTTCTGCTACGGATAGGCGTGGTGGTAATGACAATTACCGTAACAACGCCGGGTACTCCAACAACAGCAGGTCCTAATACTTACGAAATTCCTTATGTTTTATGTTATAACTCATATTCTGACACTTTATCAAACTTCTACCAGGAACAATGGAAACGGTAGGGACCAGAACCAGAGAGGTTCGCAGCCTAGCCGTCCAGCTATCACTGGTATTCAATCTTACGATTATCCGCTTCGTCCTTTGTACCCAACTATCATGTCTTATGTATAATGTTTTTATCAGGTCCTCAGCCAGCCAGAGCACCTGCTGGAGGATACACTCATCCTCTTTGCTCTACTTGCCACCGTAGACATCCAGGACCATGTCACCGTAATACTAATGCGTGCTTCAAGTGTGGTCTTCCTGGCCATATTATGAAGGATTGCCGTAAGGGCGAGATGGATGGTACATCGGGACATGCTGATACCAAGTCGCCTTCTACTGCCGGGCGTGTCTACACGACATCTCGAGACCAGGCCAACAAGTCTACAGGTACCATCACTGGAATCTTGTATATGTATGGTCGCGCTGCATGTGTTCTTTTTGATACGGGTGCTACTCACTCGGTTATTTCTACTGCTTATGCTAAGAACATTAGGATGCCTCCCTTGCCACTAGAAAATAGGCTTACTATTTCCACGCCTTTGAGGGACTCTGTATTAATTACCCATGTATACAAGAGTCTTCCCCTAGAATTTGATGATAAGGTTCGACCTGTCGACGCACTTCCGCTGGACATGAATGACTTCGACATGATTTTGGGCATGGATTGGCTATCCAAGTATCATGCTACCATAGACTGCCATTCATATCGAGTTATCTTCGGTGATGTTAATGCACCATAGTACATTCATAATTGGTTCGTACCCGGACGGTCTGTACAAGTCATATCCACCCTGCAAGCGTGTGCACTACTGTCACATGGCTGCGAGGGTTATCTAGCTACGGTCCATGACATGGATGTTGAATCTCCATCGATTTAGGATCAACCAATAGTGTCAGAATTCCAAGACGTGTTTCCAGCAGAACTTCCGGGCATACCACCTGCACAAGAAGTGGAATTCAGTATCGAGCTGATTCCAGGAGCTGAACCAATCTCCAAGGCTCCTTATCGCATGGCTCCCATAGAGCTGAAGGAGCTGAAGGATCAACTACAAGAACTTCTTGAACGAGGTTTCATTCGACCGAGCGCATCTCTATGGGGCGCACCGGTTTTGTTTGTTAAGAAGAAGGACGGCAGTATGCGTCTTTGCATAGACTATCGCGAGCTCAACAAGATTACCATTCGAAATAGGTATCCACTGCTACGCATTGATGATCTGTTTGACCAACTCCAAGGGGCCAAACACTTCTCCAAGATTGATCTTAGGTCAGGCTATCATCACCTATGGGTCAAGGAGCAGGATATCGCTAAGACTGCCTTTCGTACTCGTTATGGCCACTACGAGTTTGTAGTTATGCCATTTGGCCTGACAAATGCTCCAGCAGTGTTCATGGATCTGATGAACAGAATCTTCCATGAATTTCTGGACAAATTCGTCATTCTTTTCATCGATGACATCCTGATTTTCTCAAAGTCCAAGGAGGAACACGAAGACCATCTTCGTACAGTACTACAGATTCTTCGCCAGAAGCAGTTGTATGCTAAATTCTCCAAATGTGAGTTCTGATTAGACAAGGTGGCATTCTTAGGTCACATTGTATCAGCAGAAGGAATCACTATGGATCCAATGAAGGTTGAGGCCATTACTAAGTGGCCAAGGCCGACATCAGCGACGGAAGTCCGCAGTTTCTTAGGCTTAGCTGGCTATTACCGTAGGTTCGTAGAGAACTTTTCCCGCCTAGCACTACCATTGACCAAACTGATGCGGAAAGGGGAGAAATTCGTCTGGACTGAAGATCGAGAGAAGAGCTTTGAAGACCTGAAGCAGAAGCTAGTATCTGCACCTATTCTTACTCTACCATCTGGTACGGGTGGATTTCAAATCTACAGCGATGCATCGGGGAAGGGACTTGGCTGTGTTCTCATACAACATGGGAAAGTGATCACGTACGCTTCACGGCAGCTTAAGCCTTATGAAGAAAATTACCCCACGCACGATCTGGAACTTGCTGCAGTCGTGTTTGCATTGAAGATATGGAGACACTACTTATATGGAGAATCATGTGACATTTTCACGGACCACAAGAGCTTGAAGTATATCTTCACTCAGCGTGAATTGAACATGAGGCAGAGGAGATGGTTAGAGCTGTTGAAGGATTATGACATTAATCTACAGTATCATCCCGGAAAGGCAAATGTAGTAGAAGATGCTCTTAGCAGGAAGTCCGGAATGATCAACGGCATTAAAATCAAAGAGGAAATCATTAGAGAATTGGAGCGACTAGACATCGAGATCATGGTACGTGGACAGCACGGTTAACGGGCTAATCTTAGAGTAGAACCCGAGTTACTATCTAAGATCAAGGAAGCTCAGAAGGATGACGGAGAAATCTGGGCGATAGTACAAAATTTGGAGAAGCAGACAGAATTCAGAGTAGATGCAGATGGTATCGTATGCCAGGGCACTAGACTTTGTGTTCCTGATGACCAAGAACTCCGGGAAGCTTTGTTAGCTGAAGCTCATAGCTCCCCATTCTCGATACATCCTGGTTCGACTAAAATGTACCATGACATCAAGCAGTACTTTTGGTGGAGTGGTATGTAACAGGATGTGGCCACTTACGTCTCCAAATGTCTTACCTGCCAGCAGGTTAAGATCGAGCATCAGCGATCTGGCGGTCTCCTTCAACCGTTAGATATTCCAGAGTGAAAGTGGGACAAAATCACCATGGATTTTGTTACCGGTCTTCCGCCTACCAAAAGGAAGCACGATGCAATTTGGGTTATCGTTGATCGACTTACCAAATCAGCTCATTTCTTACCGATCCGCAAGGAAGATCCGGTAAGTAAACTCGCAGATACGTATAGACGAGAGATCATGAGACTCCACGGTGCACCATCCAGCATCGTCTCAGACAGAGATCCTCGATTCACCTCACGCTTTTGGAAAAGTCTGCAGAAAGCTTGGGGTACACAACTTAAGCTTAGCACGGCTTTTCATCCTCAAACGGACGGACAGTCGGAGCGAACCATTCAGACATTGGAAGATATGTTGAGGTCATGTGCGTTGGAATGGATGGGTGATTGGGACGAATACATCTGTTTGGTGGAGTTTGCATACAACAACAGCTGGCACGCAAGCATAAAATGTGCTCCATTTGAGATGTTGTACGACAGAAAGTGTCGCGCCCCAATCTGCTGGGATCAGGTTGGCGAGCGAACACTCGAAGGACCAGAAATCATAGAGATGACAAATGAGAAGATCGCAGTAGCTAAGCAGAAGATTCAGGAGGCACGGTCACGTCAGAAGAGTTACGCCGATAAGCATCGTAGGGATATACACTTTAACGTAGGAGATCACGTCTTCCTTAAGGTTTCGCCGGCACGTGGTGTTAGACGCTTCGGGATTAAAGGGAAGCTCAGTCCTCGTTTCATCGGACCGTTTGATATCATTGAACGAGTCGGTGAAGTATCTTACCGATTGGCGTTACCTCCGCAGCTTTCGCATGTGCACAACGTGTTTCATGTGTCCTTACTCAGAGGGTACCAGTATCATCCCCTTCACATGGTTCAGTATCCACTGGAACAGATACGTGAAGATCTCACTTTTATAGAAGAAGCCGAACGAGTTCTTGACAGACAAGAACGAGTCATGAGAAAGAAGACGATTCCATTCGTCAAACTTCCATGAGAAAGAAGGTGATTTTTACTTACCCACAACCCATTTATTTCACGACGATGAGGATTGTGGTGACATAAGGATGGTAAGATAGATTAAGTCCAATGATTCTTCCAAAACTAGAGGAATTTTTCCAAGGAAATTCCATTGATAGAAATAGTAGTCCTTAGGAAAGATGGAGAAAGTTGGTGAATGTAGCTAAATGCCGACCAAGTACTTAAGTTAGCACTGGACCAATGACAACAAGGTGCTAGTTATGACGTATTGGTAAGCATTGAAGGGGTTGAAGAATGAAAAAGAATTGTAAAGATAAAGGGTGTAAAGAAAGAAGCCATCCTTACAACCTTAGGCAGAAACCGGGTCAACACATATGCTATTGAGATCATTTTAATGATGCTCGATATTGAAGATAGACATCATGGACCCAGTGATGCAATGCACAGCCCATCCCAGCTAACTCAGATATCTCTCAAAAGGTATTTGTTTTAATCACACGGAGACAACACATTATCTATTGATTTATTCACTCCGAATAATTTGGTATTGAAATGGTGGCACTCCTCTCCATCCTTCGATCACTAAAATCCAAAGTGTACGATTGAGTCTAGAGCCATTTGAGATCATCAAATATCTCATTAGGACACACTTCCATATTTCCTTGCTTCTTCACACATTGTGAAAAGTAAGAAAGATATTAAGAGTCCTACGCAAAATCTTCATGATCTTGCCTGAACATCCGAGTAATACGAAAGTATTTACAATGAAGATGGAAATCCTTCTTGAGCGAATATCAAAAAGCTCATGGTAGGTGAATTACGTGATTCTTTATGAATCAAGCTTGTGATAACTGGAAAGCAATAGTGGTTTAATTCTTAATTGAATTTAAACATGTTCCAGGCCTCTACGAAAAATCTCAGTGATCTTGCCAGAACACTCAGAGTGAAACCTTAGTGTTCACAGTGATGAGTGGAAATCCTTCTAGTGTTATCATCAAACTGCACTTGGTAGGTAACTTGCAAGATTCATTATGAATCAAGCTCGTGACAACTGGAAAGCAACGATGGTGCGATTCTTTAATGAATCAAACTTGTTCCAGGAATCGGAATTGACGGCTTCAATCATGCGGATAATTTTATCCAAATGAATCACTCTTTACGTTCGCAGTCAGCTTTGGACGATCGAGTAAAGAGAACGCGTTTACCCGCGAAATCTTGTCAAGGATATTTTTAATTAAATCTACCTGCCACAAGTACGATATTTTATATCGTCCAACGGTCTTCACCGACCGGAGGTAAAATGCTACCGAATTAGAATGAAATGTTCAAAGCCGTTTTGTTCGTGTCTACTTATGTTTCGGCATTTGAAGACGGTGGTGTTGCGGAATCTGAGAAGAAGTCGTCCCCGCATGCTTATACTTTTCGCACTTAATACTTCAACAAATTCAAGAAAGGCTAAAAGTGAAGTCTTCCGTTGTATCAAAATCTAAAGCTTTCAAGAATTACAAAAGTATAAGTATGTGGAACATGAAGTCACGAAGAGGCGAATATCACAAGTCATGGATGCACAAGATCAAGGAAAGAGATTAATGCTCAAGATTGATATCAAAGATCAGTTCAACATATTCACAAGAAAATAAAAAGAAAAGAAAAACGAAGACTACAAGCTCAAGACAAGCATAGTATGCTAGGTTTATTTTATTATTGTAACTCGGGTAACACCCTTGTTTGGAGTGACCTCCCTTAGGGGGAGATTGTTGGAAATACGTTTTTCGTATTTAGGAAGATTCGGTCACTCCGACAATATATTAAGTAGTGGTTCGTAGTTTAGTTATTCTACATTAAGTAAACAAGGAAAGGCCTAGTCCATGTTTTGTATGGACGGCCCAAACATGTAAGCCCAAGCCCATCACAAGGATTGGGTATTTAAACCCTCTCCTTAGTTGGAGAGGGTGTGGTTTACCTTATTTTTCACATAGTAAGAAAAGTGTTTTCTTTCACTTTCTCTCTCTAAAAGTGTGTGTGTTCTCACCATCTCTCTATTTCTTTCTCTCTCTAAACATAAGCAAGATTTACAACATCTTACACATATGAAGAAGATGGAGACACTTCCAGATAGAAAAGTTTTGTTTTGGCTTGAAAGAAGCTCTCTTGTGTTTGCCTTTTTCACAGGCTGAACAAGGTTTGTCTTTTGAGTACACAAGAGGTGGTAAGCCAAGAACTTTGTTTTGTTTTGCAAGTTTGTTTATGTCTTTGAAATTGAGATGTGACAGTCTCTTGTGCCAAAGCTAATTAACAGAGTCTGAGGCTTTAGCAAACAAACATGCTCCTGAGTGAGTTAGAGATGACATGTCTAAGACATATACATAATTTCTTCTTGGAGCAGTCAGCATAATTTCTTTGTTAGCATTAAAGATTGTTCCTTGCTTATCATCAAACTGAACGATGTACTTAGCATCACACAGTTGACTGATACTGATGAGGTTATACTTTAGACCATTTACAAACGCCACTTTTGAGAAAACTATTCCACCACATTTTATTGAACCATATCTCTCACTAACACAAGATGAGTTATCACCGAATACTACCTTAGGACCTGGTTGCTCTACGTATTTGTGAAGATAACTTTTGACCCCTGTCATACTTCTTGAACACCCATTGTCTAAGTACCAGACAGGCTCCTTGAAGTGTTTTACACAAATAACAAGGTGGATTAGTTTCTCTTGTGAGCCCACTTTTTAGTAGGCTCTTTGGATCTAGGAGCCTGAAGTCTTTCACCTCGTTTGAAGTACTCAAACTCAGCATGCTTTGAGGTAGAATGAACATTTCTTCCATATGTGTTGCAACTTAGTCCTACTGAGGTATTTTGAGATGACTCACCTAGCATGCCTCTTCTGATCATAATTATCCTATTGTGTCCTGAGGTAGTATGATCATTGCTTCCATAAATATCACACTCAGGGTAGTATACACAATCATCAGGCCTATGATCAGATATGCCACAATGTGTACATGGTGGGAAAGGCTTAGCCTTGGATTTCCTGATTTGTTTAGAGGCGGACCCATAGTTGTAAGGCTGAGCATTATATCTATTATCATTTCTAATAGAAGCCATGTGTACCTCATGATCTGTTGTCTGTGATCTTCACTTTTACACTTCATGCAATAGAGAACTCTAAAGCAGTTATCATTGGTATGATTTGTGTAGTGACATAATTCACAGGACGGTTTCTTTGTTTTAAATTTCTTGGAAGACTCAAGTTCAATTTTGTTACTTGTTGATGATTCAGGCTGTGAGGACACAGATGTTTAACCCTGAGTTTTAGAGGCTGAGTTTAGCTTCTCTTCCATGAATAGTTGGAACAATCTACTTAACTCCTCTTGATTTACAACAGGAATATAGTTGACTGAGTTTGTAGGAGTCCCTGAGGGAGAGATAGGTTTGGTTGTTTTCTCAGTGACAGTTCCTAACTCAGTGTGATTTGATGTCACTTTTGAATCAGGCTTTGTTTGTTTAGGACAACCTAATCTAGCTCTTCCTCTAGGTGAGTGTTCTTGACAAGATAATGAAATTAGTTTAGAACGTAGACTTGCCTCTTGAAGATTTTTCAAAGGAGGCAGAGGAGTCTGAATGTCCTCAGCGACATTAAGTGATTCAGTGTTACTAGATTTATTAAGGACATCAGTCTCCTCATTAAGACCAAGTTTTTCATTAACAGCCTGAGATTCAGGTATTAATATTTTTCCAGTATCAAAGTTAGGCAACACACTCTCAAGATTTGATCTTTTAACCCATTCTTTTGACTTTGGAATCATTTCTTGATCAAACCCTACTGAGGCTAGGAAAAATGCTTTTTCACTCATTTCCTTAGTAAGTGGGTTTTCAGTGAGTTGACATGCCCCAAGAATTTTTTTCTTTTGGGCAGGAATTTGACTGTTTATACACTAAGAAGCTAAGGTAGAGCTATTGGTCCATTTCTCATTGATGCATTTTTCTTCCTTAAGTTGTTCTTGAAGAGCATGATTAATTTTAGTAAGTTCAGTGTTCTGAAGTTGACAACTTACTGTTTCAAGTTTGGCTTGTTTCAAAATCAATAAATCTTCTCTACATTTGTTTAATTCAAAAACAAGTTTATTATATTTTGAAAGAAGGTTTAATCTCTGCTCTTCAACAAACGATAGATCAATGTTTATATACTTAAGGAACCTTTGCCAATCAGACTCTTCATCCATATAGAGGACCATGTTTACCTTTCTCATGGTGATGTCAACCCATTCTCTATTTCGAGCATGACTTTTTCCAACAGATAGTTCATCATCAGCTAGAGCCATTAAAACTTGATAGCTGACTTCCTCATCTTCTAAGGATAAGTCTTTAATAAGTGCGAAAACACTTATCCTTTTACCACTGAATTATAATAATAACCAAGCCAAAACGTGTATTTTATGTCGTAAATGTCGGAATTATGTGTAGTTTATGTTTTTGTTGTGATTTAGGAACAAAATGTGAAAATGGAAGAAAACACAGTCTTTCGCGGGCTTTTATCGAAGAAAAAGACAAAAGACGAAGTCAAAAGATCAAGAGTGCAAAAAGAACGGAAGTCCAAGGCCTATTTTGAAGATTTATCGAAGAAAAAGTCTAAAGACGGAAGTTTAACGAAGTCGAAGAACCAAGCCTAATTAATGAAGAAATTAGAAGAAGAGTTCATTTTATTTATCGACAAATCCCGAAACAAAGTCGAGAATGACGAGTTTATTGTCAAAGATCAAAGACGAAAAGACAAGAGGAAGAAAGAAAGAAAGAAGCACAACACTCCTCCCCCCATCGAGAATCTATCGTTAACCTCATTTTTGAGGTGTTAGCTAAATTGATAACTTAGCTCTCCAATTTATTTTCCTTTCACTTTCATATTGTCAATTTACTTTATTGTCTTTAATTTGAAGTTAATTTCAAGTAAGTTTTAATTTTGTTGTTGAATCTTTATTTTTAATCAAGTTCTTAATTAATCTCTCATTCTACCTTTCTTGTTTCTTTATGCTTATGTGCTTATTGTTATGCGTATTTTATCGTTTGTTATGTTTTTATGTGTTTGATTGTATTAGCTTATTGATTTTATAGCTTATTGTGTGTTTTTATTATTTTTAATTAAGTGCTTAATAGTTATTTTTATAAAAAGTTTATTTTAAATATTTTTATTATTTAGTGTTTTTAAAAGTTTTTAAATTTTGGCTTATTTAGTTTTTCTTAAAATTGATTTGGTTAAGTTTTTAGATAAGTGCTTATTTGTTTTTAGCTTATTATTAGATTTTGCTTATTTTCATTCCTTAGCTTATCCGGGTTTCCTATAAACCCCTTTTTCCGGAATAACATCCATATTCATTATTCCGAATAAGTGATAGAAGATTTATTCCGGATTACCAAGTGAATCTATATTCCGAATAGTGCAAAGTATTACAGATTCCGGATAGTAACAAATTGCAAGATTTCGGATTGCATGAATTTTTGGTATTCCGGATATGAATAAGAATTAGTATTCCGGATAGTGACAGGAATTCACATTCTGGATTGGTGTAAATTAGGGAATTCCGGATAGTAGTGAGATCTCCATATTCCGGATATAGACAAGAACTCACATTGCGAATAGTAGGACTGTTACTGATTCCGGATAGTAATGGGAATTTGGATTCCGGATAAGCCTTGAAACAATTATTCCGGATATGAGGAAGAATTGTGTATTGCGGATTTATACCAACACTGTAACACCCCCAAATATTCATGGTTTAATTCAGCGGAAGAGTCGTTGGTGTTACGGGATAGCACATTACTCAAATCATAGACAACGCTTTAAAATCGTGTCGTTTATTAATAAAGCATTTTCCATTCATGAATATCAAATTACATAGGTCCCCAGGTCATAGTATGTCATACAATTTTACAAAACATTTGAATGGAAATTGTTATTTGAATGCGGGCCATAAATTCTTGTTGTCTTCCCGAGAATTACCTTCAAGTACCTGAGATAAAACATGACAAAAAGTCAGGGAAACGCCGAGTGAATTCATAGAGTTTAATAAAAACCATTAATATATATATATATCACCGGTATATAATAATTACCAAAATCATTTTGTACAATTCTTTCTCGTAGGCTATAAAATAGGCCAAAAACATTTTATACGAATCTTTGTCGTAAATCATAATATAGGCTTTTGCCTTCAAAACCATTATACGAACCATTGTCGTAAAAACATCATACAATACGTTTTATAACGTTGTATAGCGTTTAATAAAAATCGTTATATGAAAATGGTTATGCAAAACCCAAACACGAACATAATATCAGTAATAAGACCCCGTATTGCTAGTCAGGCAATATATGATAATTAAATTCGTACATCAGTATTTTCATTAATGGATTATTATAAGCCGCATGACACTGTTACCTTTCTATAACATATATCGGGTAGCTAACCCGTATTTCCTTTTCCCATATAAAACAGCGTGTGGTCACAATAATCACACTTATATAAATCTTCTCATACATAAATTCGCTTACCAATCAATGTGGCACGACGGGGATCAGCCGTCAAGGCGCGAATGGGGTGATCTTCCCCAAATAGTACTATTATATGCATAAGCTTCTATCAAATCCCGGTAGTTCACAATTCATGCTAATGGGACTTTTAGTGACATAATCTAACTAATAATAATCCATTTCATTTCATTCATTGGGTCATATAGTCATTCAGGTCCATATCAATAAGCATACAATCAAGACAACTAGTGTCCTATTTTTAACAAAAATAGCATGTTATCTCCCTCGCGGGTTTATAAAATATTTCATAAAACATTTAAAAGAATGCGAGGCTATGAACTCATATTGGTGTGGGAAGGCGGGTTATCGGCAATTAGAACGTATGGTACGTGCCTCGATCACGGGAAATCTAGATAAATAATACTCGGTCTTAGGCTATGCCCAATAACTTTATAAAAAGTTGTTATGTATATGTAATGATGTCATAACATGATGATCAAGTGGGGTTTTATCATCTTACAACGTTATTAGTTGCTAAGTATTAGTTAACTTAGGCTTATCATACTAGTTACACTAGTTTTAGCCCATTTACACATTAAGGCCGAATAAGCCCATTAAGAGTCCAATATCATTTTATTGCCAATTTATCTTTTTAAGATCAGGACCATACTCATATGTTGGGCCCAAGTAGGTTAAGCCCATGAGTAAGTCCAATAACATTAAACCAAACTAGTTGGGCTAATGGTCCAATAATGCTACTTTGGCCCATTATGGTCCATAAGTTATAAAGATCGGGTTTATCGGTTTTTACTTGTCAAATGTGTTTACATATCAGTATATGAGTTATAAAAATGTTACATTAGACGGGTCCGACCATCTAAGTTTTATTTGGCGAAAACGTTAATCTTTCGGTTTTAGCCGAAAAGACGTAAAACTTATATATAGTTTTATAACTTTAGAAAACATTTGAGTTTTTACTTTCATAAAATGCCATGTTTATTTATTTTAGTATACAACTCCTTTTATAATAGTTATTATTAGTTAGTGGGTTTTATATATCTATTTTATAATAATATTTACTTGAGTGTCTTTTTATACTATATAGTTTGTTTACAAATCTGATTACTAAAGTCCATTCCACCACTTTTGCCATATCTTGAGTTATACAAGGAGATAGAAGCTCTAATTTGAGCAGCATAAACTACATGATGTGTGCTAAAAATAACTCTTTTATAGCCACTGCTCAATCATCTTCTAAGTATGATAAATAATTCGTCCAAAACAGACTATACAGATTTGTACCTCAATAGTATTTTGATCATATCTTGCTCATTTTAATGATTTCATTGAGTGGCCAACTCAACACATATGTAAAAATCATATATCTATATGTATATGTAATAATCCAAGCCATTTAACCAAGTGATCATATTGATACTTACTGTTTTATAAAGCCTATGTATCTAACCAAGATTTTAACATTTTTACTTGTTGATTTTAGTCTTTTTAACCAAATCTATTAACACAAAATCACCACATAATATTTTAATCATCATTAATCATCATATACATATACATTTATGAAAAATAATACATGAGTACATTTACAAAATAACAAGATGATAGGAAGAAATTGATCTCTATACCAATCAATATGATCAAAGATTGAGATTTATGGATGAATAAGACTTGTTTTTGTAACCAAATCTTATGAGTTTAGCAAGATAACTTCTTAAGATCTTCAAGTGGATGAACACCTTCTTGAAATCAGCCCTTGAACATTATAAAAACTCTTTTTTATAAGTTATAATCACCTCCAATCTTCATCTTTTTAAAAGGCTTTCAACATATGTTGATTATTGATAAAGTTTATGGTTAAATTTTGATGGAGATGGTGATTTGGGGGTGATTTTGGACGTTCAAGGAGAGGAGGGAGAGAGTTTTGGTGAAGTTTTTCTAGTTTTGCATGAGTGTGTGAGAAATGGTTAATGTTTTTTTGAGTTTTTAGTGGTTTTTGGTGTGGTTTAGTTAAAGTGGTGAGACATGTGTATCATGAACACTTAAAACTTTGACATCAAAGGTGGTGGTGGGACAAGTGTCCCACTTTTCTCATCTCCACTAACTTACGGGTACTACTCGATTCTAGTTTCCTCGATTTGCGTGCCCTCGGGTCGATTTACGAAAAACGTTTTTATAAAATATGAAACTACGGAACAAAACGATTCTAATAAAATTTGTCTCATCAAAAATGAAGTTCAAAAGCGTAAATACGTAAACCTAGGGTTTCCGGTTTAATCGTAAAAGACGCTAAATTATGGACGTAAGTTCTAATTTCTTCTCGTAAATTTGTGAGTTTATTAATCAACACAAATTAAAATTCCAAAATAATATTCGAGAATAAATTTACTTCTTGAAATGTCGGACTGTTACAGAAACGGAGTATGTAAACGTAAACACGTAACATAGAGTTCTCCGGTTTAGACGTAGTCGATGCTTTTTTAGGACGTAAACCCCAATTTCTTCCCAAAGGTGAGTGAGTTCATAAATTAGCAATAAAATAATGATTTCAAATAATACTTGAGAATAAAATAACGACCTCAAATTGACGGATTGTCACAGCAGTTACCCCTAAAGAGGATCTTTGTCCTCAAATATCAATTCGTCTTACTACTCGCTTCTTATAGTGTTTAAGCCATGTAGGTATTTCCTCCACATTCGGTCTTTTCTCACAAGTGTAATTCATTACAATTATGCGAGTTTCATCAAACATAACTATGGGAATATGATCACGCTTAAGTTGACTTACTTTCTCTATCCATGATGTCCACGGGTTTTCGATGAATGCAACTTTTCGCCGATCTAAACTTCATTAAGAAATATCATATTTTTCACTTGATAGACATTTTATCAAGTTCGTTATACGAAACATAATTCATGCAGCCCTTGAAGTTCTAGGGTAGATCTAGCTTATATGCCACTCAGACCAAATCTTTACATTATCTCAATGGTGCCATACAACAGGGACTTAGATTCCCACGATCTTTCAGATCATACATTCATCTTTCCATGATGATAAATTCTCGGCATAACTTTGATACCCATCCTGCACTTCAAGATCTACATTTCATATTCACATAACCTCCTGCCCACTACTGGTAGTCAATAATCAGATCCTAATTTCCACAATCGTTTCAAGTCACGCAGGTCGGGTATCTTTATCCCAACTCCCACCTACAAGTGCTCTTTGTATAGATACTTACAAGATTAGATCTCTATCCTAATGCGATAATTATCATTGATAATCTCTCCCAAGGAAAGTGATTATCCTGTTCATTACCAAAGGTCAATCATTCAAACATAAAACAAGACTTCTAGTATTTGTATCGTTCTTTTACCTTTTCCCTTCGATTAGGGGTGGTAAGAAGTACTCATATCAAGATTTTTTCCCAATGACTTCTGAAGGAATCCCTAGAAATTCGATGCGAAGCGAGGATCTTGATAGAGATGATCGATACAGGCACACCATGCTTACACAAATCCTTTAAATACAAAAGAGTCAACTTCTCCATCGAGAATCTATCATTAACGGGAATGATATTAGCAGATTTTGTCAGTCTGTCGACGATGACCCAAATCGAATCAAATCCAGATGATGACCTTGGAATAATTATGATAAGAATCCATGGTGGTTCTATCTCACTTCCAAACAAGAATTATAAGATGTAGAAGCAATCCTGATGGGTTTTGGTGTTCAGCTTCGACCTTCGCAAAAGTTATACATTTGCCAACGTATGTTGCGATGTTTGCTTTCATATTTGGCCATCAGTACAACTTCTTCAGATAAAGATACATTTTATCAGAAATGACATGAATAGAATACTTAAACTTATGAGATTTCAACATGACTAAATCTCGAAATCCTCCATATTTAGGCAACCATAAGCGGCCTTTTAAACTAATTTAACGCCATCGGCTTTTATTTCTAATGGTTTTCATTAGCCGTGAAACTCTTTATTATTTATATTATCCTTTTTACAAGCATCGGCTATTTTTAAATTGCTCGGCAATTTATTGTGTGTGGCCAATATAAGGAACACATCTTAATTGGTTCTCTATTCTTTCTACATAATGCGTCAGCAACTACATTCACCTTCCCCGATAAACTAAATATCATGACCATAATCACTTAGAAATTATTTCTTCATATTTTCTAAGTTTTAGTTTCGTCTCAACTATTATCTTTATTAGTTTTTCTCAATCCGACGTTTAAAGCGTCGATAAATATCATAAGTAATTAAATAATAAATATTTAATTTTTATGAAACGTAACCGTAAATTTTTTATAATTTCTCAGTTCGTCCATTTATAGAAAATGTTCAAAATAAATTTGATTTTAATTAACACGATTTTTGTTGATTTATCGAGAATAATTAGTAAGATATGTAAATGTTCGAAAAATCTTTGTTTATACTTTGGTCAAAATTTTCTTAGTTGAAGAGGAAAAATTGTCGTTCCAAATTTCAAGTCATGGTTTAAATGATTTCCTCAATTCCTCCTAGGTTGTCTAGAGGTATGCACCAACATCTACTCTTAGGTGAACTTAGTTAAATGATCTGGGTATGAGGGAATAATTCCTCAATAATCCCTCGAATAATATCTGTCAAAACCTCTTCGCACTTCCTTTTTTTTGGTATAACCCAAAGCCTTAATGGCTCCGATCTTTGAAGAGTCAACATAGATTCCACTACCATTAATGTAACAGCCTACTTGGATAAGTGGACCGTTATGTGTATTTATGGTGTGTCATCAAAGTATAAGGTAAATGTCCTAAAACATTAACTGACCATAACGGAAATAACAGAATCAAACATCGGTAATCCAACGTAAGCTCAAAACTTGAAAAGTAAAATACTGAAAGAAAGGAATGAACAATGTCCAACGGTATTATAAGAATGAAGTGCATAAAGTAAAGAAGTCTGGATTGCTTCCATCCAATGCACAAGCTCTCAGAATCTTAAGAGTGTCCTGGTGTACCTGTCGTTAGAACATGAAAGAACTACGGTTGAGCATAACGCTCAGTGAACGGATATAAAGCATGATAAGGAATTTACTGAACTTAAAATAATTAATAATTACTGAAGCTGAAAAACTGATATGCGGAGTGTGATGAAAGCTGTAGAAAATATGATAAGTTTGATTTATAAATAATAAAGCTGAACTATTATCTGTTAAATCTGAAAACATGCATCTACTGTATTTTAATTGCCAGAGCCTATATAGGTCATGTGCTGTAACAACGGTACATGAATAACTGGAGGGGTGACCTCGTCATGTTGTAGAGGGGTAACCTCTAAATGTTTTAGAGGGGTGACCTCTAAATATTGTGCTGGGTGGAGGGATCAGCTCCAATGTGAAGGATGTAGAGCACACACCACATTCACCTGATAACTGTAAACTGATAAGCCTAGGATGCATCCATACGCCCCACTAATAATACTGATAAAAAATGGCCATACTGAGCTGAGTGGGACGATGCAGGATATCACTCTCCTGCATGTGAGTCACGACACCGGTGCCTCAAGTGTCATGGTTACGGTACCTCCGTAACTAGTACATATAACTGGTCATGCTTGTATATAAGGCTCAGGCATTATCTTAGTTATTAAATTAATTCTGATAATTTATAAGATATACTGGGAAAAACATTTGGCTGCAGACGGGGAATCCTAATCATGCATAGAAAGGAAGTCATTGCTGAAGGACGGGAAATCCGTACAATCAGTCTAATAAGCGAAAGAGACAGATAATAGTAGACATATAGGAATATGCGTACCTTAATTAGTCGCGATAGTTACTCGAAGTCCAAACTATTTTTTCGCCAATATTCTACATAGATTAATCATTACTTAAATGTTACAATCAAGAATTACATAAACATTGCGTTGAACACATGCATCTTTTTTTTGTTGACTCGACATTGATTCATTACTGTTATGGCTTAGTTTGATACAAGAAGTATCCATGTTGTATAATCAGTTTGCCATGTGATATATGTTTTCCCATGGATTTTATTAATTTTTAAACAATATAAATCAAGTTCCTATACTACTATTGGTGATATCGATTTTAAATTTAAGGTAGCATGATCTTAGCGTGAACCTCACACTATTATTATACTTATGTATAATATTTTATTATCAAGCGAATATGGCAAAAGAATTACCTCAGATCTAAACGAGAAAGTTCGACATAAAAACGAACACGAGTGTAAACAAACAACCCCGAACACGATCATTAATCAGATGAAATTGAACATGAACGCGAACCTCAAACGTCCAGCGGATGCAATTGTGAACGTGGTTCGTGATTATATGAGGAACGTTGAGCATGAAGTATATCCTGAATTGTGAAACATACTGTGAACGTGATACTAGAACATATCATGGACGTATGTTGACTGAAGAAGGAATGCCAAATGATACGGTCTGAGATGTGAAACGTCTGTCTGGGTATGGAAAAACTGTGCGAAACTTGATTCTGGTTTCTTAAGCTTTCTGTGACCGTATTCAGTTACAAACTGTGAAACGTGTATCGTGAGATGGAACACGAATTTGATCGTGAACAATCTTATGAACGATAACGTGAGCTTAAATCATGGGATAGCAACATGAACTGAAATAGCATCGCACTGCGAATGATACGTAAACGTAAAAGTGAAAGTAAATGTGAACGTGAATGTGAACGTACACGTGACCGTGAACATGAACGTGAGCGCGATTCACGAACGCTATTTCTATCTGACAAGATTGTTGATGGAATACCTTGGAATCATACGATTTATTGTTGAATTTCCTGCAGATTTGTTATCGCGTAAGGAGACGTGTAGGCTGGGTTAACTGGTTAACAACGACTTAGATAGCATCATGCTGGCGACTGAGTTTGTGATAACTGTCAATAACCTCCATGGAATCTTACCTCATTTATGTTAAGAAATTTCTAATGGTTGTAATAACTCACTAGTATGTCTGTGTTCTATCTTGAACCTGCTGGCATGTCAAGCATCTAGATGTGAACATAGCTGCATCAATTTTGTTATATTGCTTCTATCAAAATTCTGTCTGGGATTATGGTACATTCTGGTGGAATCTATCTGGGTGAATAGTCATGAACGAATTTTAATTCTGGGTAAAATAGATCTCTCCTAGCGTAGGATCTTATGTGATACAAAATTTTAGTGTAGTTCCTCTCCTTTATGCGTAAGCTTAGCCATGGAAGGCTAATCGTGGGAACTGTCCGCAATTTCTGCGGTATCAGTCAACTGAGTTCTAGAAAAATTTGTACTTTAGTCACAGGCGTCAATCTTGACCCTCTGGTGATGGCCTTCATCTTCGTAGGACCGTCTGAAATTTCTTTCTGTTGAAATAGGGTGGTTCAGAAATGCCACCTTGTTCATCTGGAACTCACATCTGGAAAGCTGCGTATATAATTTTCTCTTATCGGAGAATCTGCAGGGTCGTGAAAAGATGATCCTCATGTTCTTCTCCGGAATTTAGCTGTTCAGAAAGTTATCAATAAATATAATGACGATTTTGTCCGAGAATCTATGGAAAAATTTTATTCATCAATTTCTTACTATAGTTGGAGCATTAGGGAGCTCATACGTATATGTCAAAATTTTAGAGATACTATAATATGTGTAACAACAGTCTGGAGAACATCACGTTCTTTCTCTCGCCACTGACGGTAGTATGATCGTGAATTTTTCTGAAAAGACGTTTAAGACTTTATAATCAGCTGGGATAAAGAATGGTGATCTTGTCAAACTTTTGGTGGTCAATCCATGATCTCATGCCACCAGCCTTCTTCCTGATAGATAGAAAATGGTGCCCCTTCTCGTGGCGTGCTAGGGCGAATAAAGCCTCGTTCCGGTAACTCTTGCAGCTAAGGCTGCAACTCTTTTAACTCAACTGGAGTCCTACGATAGAGAGTTCTAGAAACAGGTTATGTCCTTGAGACAAGATCTAGGTTAAACTCCGTCTCGTGGTTAGGAATGAATTTCTAGAAAACTTTCTGGAATGACATCGGGAACCTATGGAATAATCTATTGATCATGAATTTAAGGGACTTCAGAAGTTGATTTATAACTGGTAGCTATAAGTCTTCGTAGCTTTGAACTGATAAGTTACACGCTTGTAAGGCAGAAACAACTTGTACGGATTTTTCTGGCAGAATAATATAATGAATATATTTGGAATTTAGTAAGACGGATCTTGTCGTTATCTGAAATAAAATTTTAATAAACATGGTGATACTGTTGAGTTCTTTTCTGGCCGAGTCGCAGGTAACTACCTGATTTAAGATAAAGCTGACATAAGAACACGTGAAGTAAACATGACGACTTTTCACTGAATGTGTTCGTCTGCAACCTCACAGAATGAATACTGCGTGTTTAATCTGAATAATACTCTAGTGGTGGTGACTGAATTTTTAAATGATCTGATTCATGCGTGGCATAATAGAACGGGTATACCCCTTTCTGAAGGGTACCCTGAATTACTGAGGGCCTGGTTTAGAGAACATATGGATGAGTTCTGACTCGTACTTTGAGAAGATATTCGTATGACGTGTACCTTGACTGGTTTCTTGATAAGTGTCTTCCGAAATGATACTTGAGACCTGTGCGTATTTTAATGGTTGAGTCTGAATAAGGTTAAGAGTTTCTGGTAACTTCTAGGGTTGGCGGACCGGTTAGACTGCTGACCTCTGTATTTCTGGTCACGTCCGATCCGGAGTTCCGATGGTTAGGGTGACTGGTTATTATAAGCACGGTGGTTGTCATTACCGCCTTGTCTGTTAGTTTCACGACGGTCATTATTACGACCGGAATTTCTGTACTTATTCTGCTGAGTGGTCAGCTGGGTAACGGTTCCCACTCTTCTGAATGAAGGTTAGTTGCGTGAAGTGTGACATCTATTTGAGAAAGTAAAAGCATGGAATAGAATGGTAGTGTCTGCTGGTTGAAATTTATTCTTGTCAGAAATTTCAAACTTATAGTTTTCGTCCTTGTTCTGTAGAGTCTTCATAGTATAAACAACAACAGCATCTTGAGAAATCTCCAAAGTATCAGCAACATCAGCATTTGTGAGGTCTTCAAAGTGTTAGCAGCATCAGTATCTGGTAAAATCTCCAACTCACAAGCAGTATCAGCATCTGGTAGAATATCGACAAGTAGAAACGTCTGAGATGATTGAGGACCGATTAGCAATATCCATGGAGTAGGGTACCTGGAGTACACCTGGACTACTGTACATGAAGTACAAAATGAATACTACACATGGAGCATATCTGAGACACTGTACGTGGAGTACACCTGAAATACAACATGGAGTATAACTGAGACACTGTACAAGGGGTTACATAGGGAATACTGTACGTGACACTGGTGGAAATTTTATGGAATGATCGATACTGGTGTCAATTGTCTGACATGATCAAATAATCATTTGATTTAAACGGTAGTAAACTAAACTGAAATGAGTAACATGATAGCCTGGTAATTCCTGCGTAGACTTAATGCTGGTTTATAAAGGTTCAAGAATATGATTAAACGGAATTTCAACACTAGTCAGCATAAAGACATGACTGATAAAGCCCAAACATGATTTATCATGAAACGGGATTTTACTGAAATCCTTGTGTGTCTTAGCATGAAAACATTATTACTCTGTTGAAAATAAAACCCTCGTAAGGAGACATGAAACTGAATCAGCGTGAAAAACGCCGTCAACTTGATATTGTGAGAACTGGATTGTTACAAGGAATATAAGAGTATGATCAACTGAGGTTTAATAACAACTGGTGTGGATGGCTGTGGTTCAATCCACAGGATTCAAAGGAGGAAACATGTGACTAAGTATGGGCGATTCTGGTTCAATCCATACTTGTCAAAATTTTATGAGAACTGCCATGTATAGGAATTTATAATCTGGGACTAAATATGGATGGCTATAGTCCAAACCATACTAGTCAAAACTTCAATGAAACATCATGATATGATGAGGTGAACAACTATGGATCGGTTCACAAAACAACATTCGACTGAAAAGCATGAAATTTGACTTGAGAAATGGTGAACGTTTTTTTTGGCTGGTTCACCCAGTAATATTTGACTAAAAACATGAATCTGACATAAGTAAGGGTAAACGCACATGGGTCAGTTTACCAATAAAAAATCTAAACAGGCAAGGGTGAACGCCTATGGGTTGGTTCACAAAAACAAAATTCGAAAGAAAAGCACATGCAACTAAATATGGCCAGTCCTGTACCAACCTTTTACTTAGTCAAAACTTTAAGAAAACTGAGTGATAAATGAAGAAAACTGACTGAATAATCCATGAGAACATGAAAGATAACAACGCCAAAATCTGGGAAGTTCCTGGTGACTACCCACTAGTCACATGTTAAGTTTTAGAGCCTACAATTCGAACCTTGCGCTCTGATACCATAATTGTAACACCCCACTTGGATAAGTGGACCGTTACGTGTATTTATGGCGTGTCATCAAAGTATAAGGTAAATGTCCTAATACATTAACTGACCATAACGGAAATACCGGAATCAAACATCGGTAATCCAACGTAAGCTTAAAACATGAAAAGTAAAATACTGAAAGAAAGGACTGAACAGTGTCCAACGGTATTATAAGAATGAAGTGCATGAAGTAAAGAAGTTTGGATTGCTTCCATCCAATGCACAAGCTCTCAGAATCTTAAGAGTGTCCTGGTGTACCTGCTGTTAGAACATGAAAGAACTACGGCTGAGCATAACGCTCAGTGAACGGATATAAAGCATGATAAGGAATTTACTGAACTTAAAATAATTAATAATTACTGAAGCTGAAAAACTGATATACGGAGTGTGATGAAAACTGTAGAAAATCTGATAAGTCTGATCTTTAAATAATAAAGCTGAACTGTTATCTGTTAAATCTGAAAACATGCATTTACTGTATTTTAATTGCCAGAGCTTATATAGGTCATGTGATGTAACAATGGTGCATGAATAACTGGAGGGGTGACCTCGTCATGCTGTAGAGGGGTGACCTCTAAATGTTATAGAGGGGTGACCTCTAAATACTGTGCTGGGTGGAGGGATCAGCTCCAATGTGAAGGATGTAGAGCACACACCACATTCACCTAATAACTGTAAACTGATAAGCCTAGGATGCATCTATACGCCCCACTAATAATACTGATAAAAAATGGCCAAACTGAGTTGAGTGGGTTGATGCAGGATATCACTATCCTGCATGTGAGTCACGACACCGGTGCCTCAAGTGTCATGGTTACGGTACCTCCGTAACTAGTACATATAACTGATCATGCTTGTATATAAGGCTCAGGCAATATCTTAGTTATTAAATTAATTCAGATAATTTATAACATATACTGGGAAAAACATTTGGCTGCAGACGGGAAATCCTAATCATGCATAGAAAGGAAGTCATTGCTGAAGGACGGGAAATCCGTACAATCAGTCTAATAAACGAAAGAGACAAATAATAGTAGACATATAGGAATATCCGTACCTTAATTAGTCGCGATAGTTACTCGAAGTCCAAACTATTTTTTCGCCAATATTCTACATAGATTAATCATTACTTAAATGTTACAATCAAGAATTACATAAACATTGCGTTGAACACATGCATCTTTTTTTTTTGCTGACTCGACATTGATTCATTACTGTTATGGCTTAGTTTGATACAAGAAGTATCCATGTTGTATAATCAGTTTGCCATGTGATATATGTTTTCCCATGGATTTTATTAATTTTTAAACAATATAAATCAATTTCCTATACTACTATTGGTGATTTCGATTTTCAATTTAAGGTAGCATGATCTTAGCGTGAACCTCACACTATTATTATACTTATGTATAACATTTTATTATCAAGCGAATATGGCAAAAGAATTACCTCAGATCTAAACGAGAAAGTTCGACATAAAAACAAACACCAGTGTAAACAAACAGCCTCGAACATGATCATTAATCAGATGAAATCGAACATGAACGCGAACCTCAAACGTGAACTCAAACGTCCAGCGGATGCAAGAAACTTCTCCATCAACCTTAACCTCAGACGCACCAATCATGACTCGATAAAGAATCGGTACTTAAACTCATGGATGGATGTCGTATAAGGTTAATATTATTGTTGCATTAGTGTTTTGATTTATAAGTCAAAGGTTGTGTGATGAGATGATATATATTGTATCTATATAATTAATGAGAGTAAACAGACATTCTGATTTTTAGGGATAACCTCTTTCACATTTACAAATGCCCTTGACTACATGTATTAAACATTTCTTTTATTTGGAAACAATAGCCATTATTCTTCTTTCTTACCGACTAGCCAAGATCACGTCTAAAACAAATCAATATTTGATTCAAACCATAAATTATTTACTAGGTAATTATTAAATATATTTCCTTTTAAGTTGTCATAGAACTAGTATTAGGCATAAATGTTAGTTTGTAGGACATATAACATTATTATTATTATAGGTTAATATTTATATGTGAAATTCATTATACTTGAATACTTGTCGTGAATTAATTAATTAAAGTTTTTAATTAACCTGATATTTCATGTAATTAATATTTTCATGGATTTTTCATGAGTGTAAAGGATCAAGCCGTAAATCACATGATACATACTCAGGGTAGTCTACAGATGGTGTTGAATCCAAGATCGTTAGACTCAAACAGTCAAAACCGTTTTACCTAGAGTAATCATCATTCATATGATTTAACATAGCCGAATAGAACAATAATTAGAACAAGATGTCTAACAAAGACGAATTCTTCCCGAAGGGTTTGTATTATTGATTAACACAAACCGCTCTAGGTGTGTGTACATTGAATCCCACACCTAAAGATCAAATCAACAATAGGTTACATTGTAGTAGTGAATGAATGAATAAAGCCTACTGCTTACACACATGATTTATCAAATTCATGAATGCCACATGTGCGTTGGTCAATCCAAACGGTATCAAATGAAACTCATAATGTTCATTACAAGTTCTGGATGTAATGATTGGAATAAATAATCTGCTTTGCGGACGCGAATTTGATAATAACAACCAGGCCGTAGATCAAATTTTTGGAACATACGCTATAACCTTGTAAATGATCGAACAAATCTTTCATCTTGGGTAATGGATATCAATTTTGATCGTCAATTTATTCGGATCACGGTAATTAATGAATATATGGAATGATAATACCATAGCTCTTCATGATGACGAGCTCGGTAGAATAAAAGCTTTCTCTGACAACTCTCTCAGTTGTACGGTAACTCTTTCGATTCAGATGGTGCTGGCGTACAGTGCACATGCCACAGGTGTAGCATCGGGAATATAATCAATCCCAAATTCAACTTGCCTTAATGGAGAAAGTCTAGGTAATTCATCAGGAAGTACCTCAGAAAATCTCAGATAATAGGAATATTTTCTTATTTAATTCACCTTAGGTTCTTTCTAGATTACAAGATCTATGACTAGTTTATAACCATTCATGGTATAATTTCAAGCCCAAATAAAGGATATGGTCACCCATCGGAAATTATTTAGATCACCTTTGATAATCAACATCTTATCTTTTAAGGGAATTCTACTCGAGTTCCCATCAGTTAAGACAATGACATCATGTCATAATCAATCAATCTATTCTACTAGCATTATCAACTTTCCAGTTTTATTACAGTTGATAAGATGAGAACTTCTCAAAAGACTAATAATAACTCGTAACCCGTCACAAATTCAAGGATATCTAGAGACATAGCTAACATTAAAAGAGTAAGGTCCACGCATGATTTACACGAGAAAATGTCAAATTAGACAAAGACGAAAATTTAACAAATATGGATATATTCCATGTTTTCATGCTTTGAGTACGCATTCGAAAGCACCACGGATCGTTACCCATGTCATTCAAATGGAATCTAATCAAAAGAATTGATAGGAACGTCGATACACCCAGTCGGGCATCAACACTCGGTAATTAGATACTTTTCCAAAGAATCTCACCAAGAGAGAATTGGACAAGAAAGGGAGGTCAAGTGTCAAATAAGACAATTTCCACAGATGAGTAAATTCGATTCAGAAAAATAAATGCTACGGGCACATATGTAGGTGCCCCTAACAATATGTCCCTAATTTGCACTTCTTGCAGATCTCATAAAAATTCAATCTTTCACAATTACAAATAAAAATGTAATGTTTATTAACAATTTCATGGTGACTACTAATCAGCCTTGCATGGTCCCTTCCAAATTGTACGTAGGCGCGTAACTATATACAATTTTAGGATTAACGATGCAATACTCAGTTCGTCAAAACTTTGTCATCATGTTTAAAATATATATATTCATGCTTAATTCTGGAATAAGATTAGAATGAATTTACAGAGATGTTCTTCGTTATGGAAGCAATTAAATTTTTCCAAGGTGTTTCATAAACAACATTATTTCGATAGCAATTACTTATAAGTCTCACT
The DNA here is from genome assembly GCA_025667525.1 of Glebionis coronaria. NCBI lineage: Eukaryota > Viridiplantae > Streptophyta > Magnoliopsida > Asterales > Asteraceae > Glebionis > Glebionis coronaria. The sequence continues at coordinate 237,190,391 of CM046881.1, forward strand.
TTGAATAATCCATATGGTGATGAAAATTTATTTTTTCTCAAGGGATAATGTTTTAACTTATAAAAACAATGAGTGATCTGCAAAAGAGTGATGAAGAGTTGTTCACCAAGAACTAACTATGATATGATAAGAAATGAGCTTAGCCAAATAATCATGAGGTTTGTGACCTCGATGACACTCAAGAATATAAAGAGAAGAATCTACAACACAACTCTATCCGAAATGAGTACTTGTTCAGTGGTTGCATCACTAATGCGAACATTAGGAAGAAGCAAGAAAAGATAGATAACATCGATACATATAAAATTTAGCAATCAAAGGTAGTCTTTTCATTAATCACAAACAAGTCAAAAATTGTACCGTAACACATTATGTGTCGCCATGTCATACAATTCCAAGGACTCATCATACCAACTGGTGTCTCAGTTAAGTTAGGGATTTTAGAAGATACTACAATGAATACTAATCTACATGAGTCATTAGGTGTTCCACCTGTCCCGGAAGATCCATCGGTCCCAATTCAGAAGGAGATTTCTTCAATATATTTCTTGGACACTAGACATCCTCGACATTGGACGATGGCCTAGGAACAACCCTTAACATGAACCAACATTCATTTAAAACCTTATAATTCAATCACAGGACTTAATGACTTCCTCTTAACAATCTCATATTCCATACGAGTTAAATTTGACTTTATTCAAGTTTTAACCAACTTATAATTAATGCGATATCCTACCTCAATCTCCAATACTTTAAACCTTATTCTTAGACCTTAAAAGGGCAATAAAAGCTTGATACGAACAACACTTAATTTCCAATCCTATAGCTCTTACAAAAATAATTATCAAATGAGTCACTAGTATGAAATGATTCACACGTTCAATTAGACTTCTCTGAAAGATACTAGTGGCATGAGATTTTGGGTAATGGTTCCAATGACAGCCTCAGGTGCAACATTTACCTTTTCGATTTCAATTTAAGAATTGGGTGACACCGAATTAGATGACACCTTTCTAGGTGGTAAGGTTTTGTCAAACTCCACTCTATAAGGAAAGATCATCATGACATCGATATCAGATTTAATCTCGCCAATTCTTCTTCAAGATCATAATCAACTAATATCAACATTTCTACGAATATCAACCATTTTGTTGTGATCATAAATATCCACAACTTGGTTTAGATCTGGAATAGCTAGAATTCCTACAGAAATAGCTTTGATTAATTTACTAGGGGAGTTAGCATTCCTTGTGACAATCTACGTCGTATAAATACCTCGTATAAGTATTAAAATAATCATCAAACAATCATATAATCAAATTACAACATATCTATATATATATATATATATATATATATATATATATATATATATATATATATATATATATATATATATATATATATATATATATATATATATATATATATATATATATATATATATATATATATATATATATATATATATATATATATATATATATATATATATATATATATATATATATATATATATATATATATATATATATATATATATATATATATATATATATATATACACATATATATATATATATACATATATATATATATACATATATATATATAAATATACATATATATATATATATATACATATATATATATATATATATATATATATATATATATATATATATATATATATATATATATATATATATATATATATATATATATATATATATATATATATATATATATATATATATATATATATATATATATATATATATATATATATATATATATATATATATATTAAAATAACACTTCTTAGTCTGGCCTTGTCGGTAACTCGGGAATTCTTCGTCACCGTTATAGTCAAAAGATTTTTAAACATTTTACTCAAAATATTTATTTAAAAGTATTTATGGTTAAAAGATTTTGAAATGTTTTATTCAAAACTTCGGTTTTAAAAATCTTTCGTTCACTATAACGAGAGCTCTGGTACCAAACTATAACACCCCCAAATAATCATGGTTTAATTCAGCGGAAGAGTCGTTGGTGTTACGGGATAGCACATTACTCAAATCATAGAAAATGCTTAAAAATCGCGTCGTTTATTAATAAATCATTTTCCATTCATGAATATCAAAGTCCTCAGGTCATAGTATGTCATACAATTTTACAATACATTTGAATGGAAATTGTTATTTGAATGCGGGCCATAAATTCTTGTTGTCTTCCCGAGAATTACCTTCAAGTACCTGAGATAAAACATGACAAAAAGTCAGCGAAACGCCGAGTGAATTCATAGAGTTTAATAAAAACCATTAATATATATATATATCACCGGTATATAATCATTACCGAAAATCATTTTGTACAATTCTTTGTCGTAGGCTATAAAATAGGCCAAAAACATTGTATACGAATCTTTGTCGTAAATCATAATATACGCTTTTGCCTTCAAAACCATTATACGAACCATTGTCGTAAAAACATCATAAAATACATTTTATAACGTTCTATAGCGTTTAATAAAAATCGTTATATGAAAATGGTTATGCAAAACCAAAACACGAACATAATATCAGTAATAAGACCCCGTATTGCTAGTCAGGCAATATATTATAATTCAATTCGTACATCAGTATTTTCATTAATGGATTATTATAAGCCGCATGACATTGTTACCTTTCTATAACATATATCGGGTAGCTAACGCGTATTTCCTTAGCCCATATAAAACAGCTTGTCTTCTCAATAATCACGCTTATATAAATCTTCTCATACATAAATTCGCTTACCAATCAATGTGGCACGACGGGGATCAACCGTCAAGGCGCGAACTGGGGTGATCTTCCCCAAATAGTACTATTATATGCATAAGCTTCTACCAAATCCCGGTAGTTCACAATTCATGCTAATGGGACTTTTAGTGACATAACCTAACTAATAATAATCCATTTCATTTCATTCATTGGTCATATAGTCATTCGGGTCCATATCAATAAGCATACAATCGAGACAACTGGTGTCCTATTTTTATCAAAAATAGCATGTTATCTCCCTCGCGGGTTTATAAAACATTTCATAAAACATTTAAAAGAGTGCGAGGCTATGAACTCACATTGGTGTGGGAAGGCGGTTTATCGGCAATTAGAACGTATGGTACGTGCCTCGATCACGGGAAATCTAGACAAATAATACTCTGTCTTAGGCTATGCCCAATAACTTTATAAAAAGTTGTTATGTATATGTAATGATGTCATAACATGATGATCAAGTGGGGTTTTATCATCTTACAACACTATTAGTTTCTAAGTATTAGTTAACTTAGGCTTATCATACTAGTTACACTAGTTTTAGCCCATTTACTCATTAAGGCCCAATAAGCCCATTAAGAGTCCAATATCATTTTATTAGTCCATTTAACTTTTTAAGATCAGGCCCATACTCATATGTTGGGCCCAAGTGGGTTAAGCCCATGAGTAAGTCCAATAACATTAAACCAAACTAGTTGGGCTAATGGTCCAATAAGGCTACTTTGGCCCATTAAGGTCCATAAGTTATAAAGTTCGGGTTTATCGGTTTTTACTTGTCAAATGCGTTTACATATCAGTATATGAGTTATAAAAATGTTACATTAGACGTGTCCGACCATCTAAGTTTTATTTGGCGAAAACGTTAATCTTTCGGTTTTAGCCGAAAAGACGTAAAACTTATATATAGTTTTATAACTTTAGAAAACATTGAGTTTACTTTCATAAAATGCCATGTTTATTTATTTTAGTATACAACTCATTTTATAATAGTTATTATTAGTTAGTGGGTTTTATATATCTATTTTATAATAGTATTTACTTGAGTGCTCTTTTTATACTATATAGTTTATTTACAAATCTGATTACTAAAGTCCATTCCACCATAATATCTTGAGTTCTACAAGGAGATAGAAGCTCAAATTTGAGCAGCATAAATTACATGATGTGTGATACAAATAACTCTTTATAGACACTGCTCAATCATCCTCTAAGTATGATAAATAATTCGTCCAAAATAGACTATACAGATTTGTACCTCAATAGTATTTTGATCATATCTTGCTCATTTTAATGATTCCATTGAGTGGCCAACTCACCACATATGTAAAAATCATATATCTATCTGTATATGTAATAATCCAAGCCATTTAACCAAGTGATCATATTGATACTTACTATTTTATACTGCATATGTATCTAACTAAGATTTTAACATTTTTACTTGTTGATTTTAGTCTTTTTAACCAAATCTATTAACACAAAATCCCCACACAATATTTTGATCATCATTCATCATCATATACATATAAATTTATGAAAAAATACATGAGTACATTTGCAAAATAACAAGATGATAGGAAGAAATTGATCTCTATATCAATCAATATGATGAAAGATTGAGATTTTTGGATGAATAAGACTTGGTTTTGTAACCAAATCTTATGGGTTTAGCAAGATAACTTCTTGAGATCTTCATGTGGATGAACACCTTCTTGAAATCAACCCTTGAACATTATAAAAACTCCTTTTTATAAGTTATAATCACCTCCAATCTTCATCTTTTTAAAAGGCTTTCAACATATGTTGATTATTGATAAAGTTTGTGGTTAAATTTTGATGGAGATGGTGATTTGGGGGTGATGTTGGACGTTCAAGGAGAGGAGGGAGAGAGTTTTGGTGAAGTTTTTCTAGTTTTGCATGAGTGTGTGAGAAATGGTTAATGTTTTTTTGAGTTTTTAGTGGTTTTTGGTGTGGTTTAGTTAAAGTGGTGAGACATGTGTATCATGAACACTTAAAACTTTGACATCAAAGGTGGTGGTGGGACAAGTGTCCCACTTTTCTCATCTCCACTAATTTACGGGTACTACTCGATTCTAGTTTCCTCGATTTGCGTGCCCTCGGGTCGATTTACGAAAAACGTTTTTATAAAATATAAAACTACGGAACAAAACGATTCTAATAAAATTTGTCTCATCAAAAACGGAGTTCAAAAGCGTAAAAACGTAAACCTAGGGTTTCCGGTTTAATCGTAAAAGACGCTAAATTATGTACGTAAGTTCTAATTTCTTCTCGTAAATTTGTGAGTTTATGAACCAACACAAATTAAAATTCCAAAATAATATTCGAGAATAAATTTACTTCCTGAAATGTCGGACTGTTACAGAAACGGAGTATGTAAACGTAAACACGTAACGTAGAGTTCTCCGGTTTAGACGTAGTCGATGCTATTTTAGGACGTAAACCCCAATTTCTTCCCAAATGTGAGTGAGTTCATAAATTAACAATAAAATAATGATTTTAAATAATACTTGAGAATAAAATAACGACCTCAAATTTACTGATTGTCACAAACACAAGGATTCCGAATAAGAGTAAGAACTAGTATTCCGGATTTGAGCAAATTGGATTCAGGATAAGAGTGAGTATTTGGTATTCCGGATTGTGACAGGATTTTGGATTCCGAATTACTTTCAAGCATTTATTTTTCCCGCCATTTTTACTTAACATTACTTTAACTTGTCTTGTTTTAGTTTAATTTTAAATTTTTCATTTTTATAAAGTTTTAAGCTTTTAAATTTGCTTTTAAATAGTTTATTTTCCTTGCTATTTCGTTTAAGTCTTTACTTTGAGTTTTAATATTTTGTCATTTACGTTAAAGCTCTCATTTTTATTTTAAATTCTTTTATATTTTGTTCATTTACTTTTAAAGACTTTATTTTTGGTTTAACCTTTTAAAGTTTACATTTTTATTTTGTTACACAACGATAACCTTTCCTTTTCTTAACCAAGAACAATTAAGTCTAGCATTAAACTGTGATCAATTCGAATCGAATCGAGAACGAAAGAACTTTTAACCTAGCAAAATCCCATATTAAAATAGCGCCGCTGCCGGCTCTTTTCGTGAAGATTAACAGTTTTTTGTGATAGACGCGTTGGATTTTGGGATCTGTTCACTCGTGAACGTTATTTTTCGTGTAAAAAAGTTTCAAAAATCCATAAAAATTAAAGAAAATTCAAAAAAATCTAAAAATAGTTATAAATCATAAAAGCTTTTTTTTCAAAAGTCTTGCACCAAAAATATTCCTCTTCATCCTCTATTGTGTTTAATTCTTTTTCTCAACCCCTCTAAATTTTAATTCTTCATGGATTCGTCTGTTTATTGCGTAGGGTGTGGGAGACCATTGTATGGTTTTCAAACTTGTCAATGGTGTACATGTGAGCGGTACGGAAATGATATCGACAATACATAATTTGGATTTTGTCCCTCTTGCAATTCGATTAACTCATCCTTTGCTCCTAATGCACTTAATTCCCCCTCTTGCATTTATTGTAGAAGCAATTCTCATTGGCATGTCTCGTGTCCGATTCGATACCCGTCTCATGACAGGCAAGAACTGGGTTACAATTATGACAATGGTAATAGCTATCCACAAGACGCACTGGTATTTTCTCAATACCTGTGTTGCAATCATTGTGGGGGCCCTCACGATACTTCTTATTGTCAACCAATGAATTATTATGAACCACATCCGTGTTCTAATTCTTCTCAACCGATGAATTATTATGAGCCACATCCGTGCTATAATTCCGGTTTTCAAAATTTTGATCCCCCACAATACTCCGTTGTTCAACAACCTTCTTTTGGAATGAGTGTAGAACTACTCACTAATTTGGCTGGAATTCTAAATCGCCTCCCAGCTATCTTGGAGAGGGCAAGCCGACAAGAGCAAATATCGAATATCGAGGCTTATATTCCTCCTCCTGTGTATCCATACTATTATGATGATGATGACAATGAGAATACTATTTCTTGGAATGATCTTGTTGCTCAATGTCCTAATGCAATTGCACCTCCTTCTATCGATATCCCAAATTCGTCTAAGGATTGTGATACATCGATTGAGAATAGTGAATTTGGTCTCGACAACTTATTTGATGAACTTTGTGATGTATCGACTTTTGCTGAGCTTACGGACGAGGCCGCTCTCAATGATGATGATTTTTCTCCATGCTATGAGAATTTCACTTTTGAAATTTCTCATCTTACCCCATTTCCTCAGGGAGATGAGGATGATGTTGATTTATTCTCTCCAACTTACGATAAGTTCACCACTGAACTTCGTCTTGTAGATGAGCTGGAAGACGTTATTCTTCGCGACAAATTACGGAAAGTTCATCTTCTTATTGCTCAAATTGAAGCGTTGAATTCTCCTCCTATTTCCGAGTCTTTACCTCCATCTATTACTCCTGACGAGAATAATGACACATCTATGGAAGAAATCGACATTCACTCAATACCTCCGGGTATTGACGATGATGACACGGAGGAGAATATTCTTTTTGATACCTTGATCCATGAAGATATTGTCCCAAGTCCCCCTCCCGAGCAACTTTCATCCCAACCTTTAGAAACCATTACCGAGGATGAGTGCTTTGACCCGAGAGGTGACATTGACCATTCCATGATTAACACCTTTACGGCTTTTCCGCTCAGTGATACTCATATGTCTTTTGGGGATGACATTTTGATTCCTTTACCCACCCCACCTCCCGTGGATCATGATTTCACATACTTTTCGTATGTTGAGAGGACTTTTCTACCGTTCAAGACGTATCCTCCGACCTCTCCTTTATTATTTTCCTCCGGGAACGAGAACAAGGTCTTTGATCCCGGTATTACATTTGAGGCTTCCCCATGGACCATTTAATTCGGGGACGAGTCAGGCTCGTGACTCGGTGAACAAAAACAAGCGCTTCTCGGGAGGCAACCCGAGTATCTATCCTTTTTATCCGCTTTTTATAATAAGTGTAGGGAGAGACCCTCGTATGTGTTTTTTTATCTTCTTTCTTATGATATGCAGGGATTAAAGCTTTAAAGAGCACTTTTGATGATATTTGATGACCTGTGATCCCGTTTACCCGTCTTCCCGGTTTTATCCTAAACTCTTTTGATTCACTATTTTATATTCTACAATATTAAAAATAGGAATGACTTTAGTTGTCTCTTCCTTAGCAAGATTTAAACAAAGTGCACAATGTCCTAAGTGTAGGAGAGTTTACTCCCACATGCTTAAACATTGAGGACAATGTTTATATCAAGTGTAGGGGGACTTCTATCGATGTTAAGTGGGTTTTTCCATGAATTTGTCCTCATTTTAACTGGAAAATTGATTTTTTGACATTTTTCAAAATTTTTAATCTATTTTGGCCTAGTTGTATTTTCCTTTGTTATCGTAATTTTCTTTTATTAGAATAAATTTTAAATAAAATGGTTTTAATGAGTTTAGATATCTTTGATATTTTAGGCCCGTCATGAATGTTTTGACTCAACCAGAGTTTACTTATCCAAGTTTACTCTAGCTAGTATCCTTAACGTGTTTAAGTCAAGTTTTGCTAGGCTTTTATATAGGGAACTTTAAAACACAAAAGTCTTAACTCTTACGGGTTAAGAACAAGAACTTTTCGCAAGTTCCTATAATTGATCCTAGAAAGTCGTTTATTAAGGGAACTTTAAAATGCGAAAGCTAAACTTGAAAGAGTCTAAGAAGTTGCAAGATCCTATAGATGACTTGAAAACCCAAAACTTTGATTTAATAGGCTAAGCATCCACGAGTCTCATTCCTTGAGATTTTAAATTGTGGAGAACGAGAGATGATAGAGTCAATTATAAGTTTGGTATTCTTTCATGAATTTATGTGAGTTAATTATGAGCTTCTTTTCCTATCGCTTGTTAATAAATTCAATTGCAATAAGTAAGGTTGTACGATTTGAAAAGTTACTTAGCTTCTAGCACAAGATCGTTTAAAAGTTGGTCGGTATTAATTAGATTTCATAGCCAAGGCATAACTTATTGAAACGGGATGCGAAGATTGGCGAGTCCAAAAAGGCCCTAACAAGGCATGAGGGCTACATTTTTTTGCTAAATATCCCAAGTGATGTGAAGAATCATTTATCAAAAATCAATATAAAGGACCGAGACACACGACGAAAAGCAAATACTCCCCTAAAGACCATGGAGAAGTCTATCCGAAAAGACCCTAGCAAGGTATGAGGATAAATAGATCCAAGTCCTAAAAGGAGGCGGATCGTTTTATTTCAAAATCCAAAATAAAGATTGGAGAAAAATGAAGAAGTCGTGGTCCAAGTATGAAGAATCTCTCAAAACTTCAAGTGAAGAAATTCCTATTATGAAGAGAATACCATTATTTCAAGAACGTCTCTCAAGATTCGAAGTATGAAGTCACTGCCATATATCGGTCCGAGAAAGGTCTCAAATCGTGAAGCGAGTTATGCCAAGATATGAACTTTATGAGGTCCCGAGAAGCGGTTTTAAAAGATTTTGTCCTTTACCTAACTATTGATTAAATCGTCCTACTTTATTTTCGGCCTTAATAAACTATCAAAATAAGTCAAACAATGCATCCTCGTGATCATTCAAGACCATCATAAAATATAAGAGATACACCTAGAAATAAGGGAGTCTAAGTGAATAATTGGGCCACATGAGTTTGTGTTAGTTTACTAACTTATAATAACAATGATCTCGTTTATAAGCTTGGTGTGGGGAACGTGAAACTTGAGGGTGATAAACATTCATGACATAACCCTAATGTAAGTCTTTAATTTCTTTACTTGTTTTCTTCCATCAAAAACTTTGTATATATTTCTATCTTTTTAGTTTCCTTAGTGTTTAGTATTTAATAAAGGCCAAGGTAGGTTAATTATGATGAAAAATGTAAATCGTGCTTTGAAACTAATGCATTGCATGAGGGAATTGCAATGGTTAAGTGTAGGTGATTTAATAAGTGTGAAAACACTTATCCTTTTACCACTTAATTATAATAATAACCAAGCCAAAACGTGTATTTTATGTCATAAATGTCAGAATTATGCGTGGTTTGTGTTTTTGTTGTGATTTAGGACCAAAATGTGAAAAGGGAAGAAAACACGGTCTTTCGCGGGCTTTTATCGAAGAAAAAGACAAAAGACGAAGTCAAAAGATCAAGAGTGCAAAAAGAACAGAAGTCCAAGGCCTATTTTGAAGATTTATCGAAGAAAAAGTCTAAAGACGGAAGTTTAACGAAGTCGAAGAACCAAGTCTAATTAATGAAGAAATTAGAAGACGAGTTCATTTTATTTATCGACAAATCCCGAAACAAAGTCGAGAATGACGAGTTTATTGTCAAAGATCAAAGACGAAAAGACCAGAGGAAGAAAGAAAGAAAGAAGCACAACACTCCTCTCCCCTATAAAGAGAATCCTTAACCTCATTTGTGAGGTGTTAGCTAAATTGATAACTTAGCTCTCCAATTTATTTTCCTTGCACTTTCATATTGTCAATTTACTTTATTGTCTTTAATTTCAAGTTAATTTCAAGTAAGTTTTAATTTTGTTGTTGAATCTTTATTTTTAATCAAGTTCTTAATTAATCTCTCATTCTACCTTTCTTGTTTTGCTTAATCTTTATGCTTATGTGCTTATTGTTATGCTTATTTGATTGTTTGTTATGTTTTTATGTGTTTGATTGTATTAGCTTATTGATTTTATAGCTTATTGTGTGTTTTTCTTATTTTTAATTAAGTGCTTAATAGTTATTTTTATAAAAAGTTGATTTTAAATATTTTTATTATTTAGTGTTTTTAAAAGTTTTAAAATTTTGGCTTATTTAGTTTTTCTTAAAATTGAGTTGGTAAGGTTTTTAGATAAGTGCTTATTTGTTTTTAGCTTATTATTAGATTTTGCTTATTTTCATTCCTTAGCTTATCCGGGTTTCCTATAAACCCCTTTTTCCCGAATAACATCCATATTCATTATTCCGAATAAGTGATAGAAGATTTATTCCGGATTACCAAGTGAATCTATATTCCGAATAGTGCCAAGTATTACAGATTCCGGATAGTAACAAATTGCAAGATTCCGGATTGCATGAATTTTTGGTATTCCGGATATGAATAAGAATTAGTATTCCGGATAGTGAGAGGAATACACATTCCAGATTGGTGTAAAATAGGGAATTCCGGATAGTAGTGAGATCTCCATATTCCGGATATAGATAAGAACTGACATTCAGAATAGTAGTGTTGTTACTGATTCTGGATAGTAATGGGAATTTTGATTCCGGATAAGCCTTGAAGCAATTATTCCGGATATGAGGAAGAATTGTGTATTCCGGATTTATACCAACACAAGGATTCCAAATAAGAGTAAGAACTAGTATTCCGGATTTGAGCAAATTAGATTCCGGATAAGAGTGAGTATTTGGAATTCCGGATTGTGACAGGATTTTGGATTCCGAATTACTTTCAAGCATTTATTTTTCCCGCCATTTTTACTTAGCATTACTTTAACTTGTCTTGTTTTAGTTTAATTTTAAAGTTTTCACTTTTATAAAGTTTTAAGTTTTAAATTTGCTTTTAATTAGTTTATTTTCCTTGCTATTTTGTTTAAGTCTTTACTTTGAGTTTTAATATTTTGTCATTTACGTTAGAGCTCTCATTTTTATTTTAAATTCTTTTATATTTTGTTCATTTACTTTTAAAGACTTTATTTTTGGTTTAACCTTTTAAAGTTTACATTTTTATTTTGTTACACAACAACAACCTTTCCTTTTCTTAACCAAGAACAATTAAGTCTAGCATTAAACTGTGATCAATTCAAATCGAATCGAGAATGAAAGAACTTTTAACCTAGCAAAATCCCATATTAGTCTTCATCATCCCAATCAAAGGTTTTAGCTACCAGTCCTTTGGCTTAGTTCTGAGGAGGTTTTTGAGTCTAATTATTTGAAGGTCCAGCTTCTAAGAGTGCAAGCTTTGTTTTAACCTTTTTGTACTCAGACCTATAATCCTTCTCAATTTTCTTATTATTCTGAAAGCTTTGGTTAATTGGAGAAGCCTGAATGAGTTTTGGTGTAAACTTAGGTTGAAAATTTTCATTCCCTGATGATGAATTTTGACTTTTATATGAGGCCAATGGAGTTTTTGAAAGACAATATTTTGTAAAATGCCCAGTTTTACCACATTGGTAACAATCCACTCCCTCAGTGGATTGATTTCCAACAAACCTAGTTCTTTTGATATAACGTTTGGTATTTGCCAACATGGCCCTTTCATGATATACCCTATTTAGATCCCTTATGTATTCAGTACTAGATCTTTCATCAACCTCATCGTCTGAGGTCTCCTAAAAATCATGAACAATTGCATTTGAGTAAAAAGCAGTTGTAATGGGTCCATGATCAACTAGGGTTGGTTTGGCTGAGGTGTCTGTTATTAAGGCCTTCTTAGACTCAATATATCATCTATTTATTATATTATCTTCATAGATAAATCTTCCATAAATGTCTACAAGATCCTGAGTCTGTATGTGATTAGCATTTCTCAGTCCTTGAGAAAAACCAAGCCATTTTTTAGGTAGACTGTTCACAAAACCAACATTGATTTCATGCTTAGATAGTTTCACCCCGTCATTTGATAGCTCATTGAGCAAGGTCTTATATCTGGTATAAGTCTGAGGAAGTGTTTCATATGGTTTGGCCCTGAAAGTGTTACATTCTAACTTCAGGTCCATAATTCGATTTTCCTTAGTGTCGGATGGTCCTTCGAAACTATGAACAAGATCTGTCCAAGTTTCTTTGGCCTTCTCACACTCGATGATAGCCACCATAATATCGTTAGGAAGACAAGATATTATGATTCTTTTGAGACGTTGGTCTTGATTAACCACTCTCCTTTCACCGTCAGACCATTGGTTTTCAGGTTTGTCATCACCTACTGCTGTTTTTGTTTTGAATGGACCATTCTTAATACAAGTAATTTAATAAGGTTCCATTCCCATCAAATAACATAACATTCTTTTCTTTCATTTTTAAAATCTTTCAACTTCTAACTTAGGAGCGTTAATAGAGTAACTTGCTCCCTTTTTGTTAACAAGTTGAGGTACATTACTTTCAGCCATAATGGATCAAGGTACTAAAAACTTTGAGACGGTAGTTAAAAAGTTTTATAATCCTACCGCTCTGATACCACTTGTTGGTCCCTTGTAATTAGTGCTATACTTAAGAATACTAAGTATAGACCTAACCATGGTGAAGTAATGTAATAAACACAAGATAAAGTAAAAATAACACAAAGGTTTTCAAAGTTTAACTCTTAGATTTATTAAAGAATTATACCCTATTGTATGCGAAGCTACAATAGGGATTGAATAGACAATGTGTGGTTTGGTGATCTCCTCACTAACAAGCTAGTCCAATCCTAACGATTTCTAAGCTTGACGATTCTATCAAAAAGAATTTAGAACTCTAGTGTTTGATCGTATTTGGAGGAGAGAACTTTGTCTGTGAATGTCTAAAGCATTTAGTGCACAAACTTATTTCTCTCCTTTTACAACCATCCTATTTATAGAAGCAAAGGTAGATACAAGACAAAGAATTGCCCATGTTCAATTCTTGTCTTATTGGTACAGTGTACAATCTTGTCTTAGCCTATTCTAAGTATTGAGACATAAGTCCTTTTACACTGTCAGTACCGTATCTATCCCAAAGGAGTAAGTCACGCTAATTGTGTGATGTACTACATCTTATCACAATTCAACTTATCCCACCTTTACTTCAGTCTTTGAGGATGCTTCTTTCTTCATAGAGATCGTATGGGGTTCAGTGAGTCTATTGTCACAACTCACTGAACCCATCACCTTCTTCTTCGTCTTAGAAATCATTCATTGAACTTCACCTCTCTGAATGCTCGAGTCTTGTTTTAGACTCAGTCTAGGAACTCGAAGGTAACTCACTGAGTGACTGTTCACAAGGAGATTTCTACATGAAAAACACTCGTAATCATGAGACGAACCTATCCTACTTATCCAATTAAACTGAAACTCACTCATAAAGAAAAGCCCAATTTAGATGAAGAACACAAATCTGCAATTGGAAGAAGGAAGCCACGTGGCATGTTCTGGTTTGAAGCAACACGTCATCATACCTCCCCAACATCTATTTTTAGTCTATAAATACCCCTTGTAGCTCTCATTTGTACACGTAGCTTAAGTGTGTAAAAACACACACTTTTCCCAATTTTTCTCTCAATCATTTTTAGTTAGCACTTTCTAATCTCTCAAGGTGTCTGACAAACACTTTGAGAGTTAGTTAGTTTGTTATTCTAGTTGTAACTACTTCTTCAATTAATGAAATCCAAATTTACCTAAATTTACTCTTCACTCTCACTACACTTGCATACTTCTATCCTGCTGTTATATACTTTGATTCTGTTGTTCTCATAGAACAATGGAGTTGTTTTGGTACTTTGGAAGATTTCACTAGAAGTTTAGCAGTTGCAGTTCATAACCAGCTCACAGCCATAGCCATTATTTTTTATCAGACATTGTAGCAGGGGAAGTATAGATGATGATGATGATTGATTGGGTTGTAGCATTGTAGATGAGGTGATTTGGTGTTGATAGAGTGATAAGTGAGCTTAGCGCTCCACTTCTTCACCAAAGAAGCCTTCAAGTTTCTTATAAGTCAATTCTTTAAAATTTCCTCTAAATCTTAGTCTTTATGTTATTTCTTGTGTTTTAGTATAAAAATACTTGTTGATGCCTGCTATATGTTCTATTTTGACTTCTTGATATGATTGAGAGTTTGTTAGTCTAATCTATTAGCTTCACATAGTTGTCATCGCTTAATTTTGAGCTTATCAGATAACTGTTGTTTGGTACTAATCACATATCTTAATCCAATTGATAAAAGTTTTTGTTTAGAGTTCATACACACTTACTAGCTAAGTACAAGTAAGACTGCAAGTTTTTGTGGTCAAACATAAGGTCAAACAGGCAATTTACCATCTAAATACTTTGGGTCATATTTTTTTGCAAAAACATGCCTATTTCAAATGCTTACCAAATCTTTGTTACTAAGAGTTAGAGAGTGATTTTTGTTTCTGACTGAAACTTATAATCCCATGTTTCTAAACATATAAGGTAGGTGATACAGTATTCACTAATCAGCTAGAAATAAGCCCTAGAATAAGCTTCTTAGGAAATGCAAGTTTCTGTGATAGCAGCTTAACAGAATTCTCATATATGCTTATTTCTTTCATAGAAGTTGTGATTTTCTTGCACAAATCAGTTACATAAGTTGAGAAATTGAGATTTGACCAAGGTCAAACTTGGTTAACGCTGGTCAACTCTTGGTCAACATAAGCCAAAACAACTTATTTGATTTTTCTACTTATTTCTTAGTGCTTTTTGAGAAATTCTTGGATAGGTGCTCCTTATTTGGCCTAAAGATCATGTTTTGAGCAAATCAGCTTAAGTTCTTATATCAATAAGGTGTTCTCTTAAAAGTGCTTATTGCAAAAATAACTTATTGAGTTATAGGCCATTTCAGCCAAAATCCTTGGAACTGACTAGGTATAATTGCATTTGAAGCTTTTTAGAAGTTTTTTCAACTTATTTGGTGGATTATAGCTTAAGTTCTAGCTTATTCAAGTCCTAGTGCCTGTTTTTGCTTATACATTCATATTAATTGCAATATAGTCCCTAGCTTTTAGGGATTAGTTTAATCAGTATTAAATAGTTAAACTTTTCTAGGATTTGGAATTCAGTCCCCACCTTTGATTGTTTGTTACATTTCAGTTTAGTAGTTTACAAGTTTGTTACATTTTAGTTACAAGTTTGTTATATTTCCATTTTCATTCCTTTAGGTTTCTGAATTTACAATTTCAGTCCTTTTACTTTTATGAAATTTACATTTTGAGCAATTTACATTCTTGTGCATTGATTACTTGTACATTTAGCATTAAATGTGGTATGTGCATTTTGTTTTAGACTAGTACGGATACATAGAGATCAGATTTTTACATTTTTACGTGCTTTATGATAATTAGACCTAAAATAACAAAATTCTATAAAATCTAACACCGAAAACAATTTGTAAACTTGATTTCTATTGGACAATCAATTCGTATTGAGTTGGAAATAACGAACTTGAAAGTGAAATATTAAATGGCGCCGCTGCCGGTTCATTACGTGGAGATTGACGATTGATTGACGGTTACAATTGGATTTTGGGATCCGTTCACCTTGTGAGCGTTCCTTGTACGTATCATAAATAAAAAATATAAATAAAGATAAAAATAAAAAAAATAAAAAAAATAAAAAATCAATTCTTTCCTAAGAATTGAACAAAAAAAATCAAAAAAAAAATGTAATCTTTTTTCTAAAAGATTACAGCAAAAATATATTGTATATATTGATTTCAATCGTTTTTACGTACATACTTTACTTTCATAAAAAACAAATAAATACAAAAATATTTTTTGATATATTATTATATGTAGATACATATACGTAGATACGAAAAACCAATCCACCTACTTCCATAAGTATTGCTTTTGCGATACACCGTATTTGGGGGCGTTCCGGTCCTAAGTACGTGTACCGATAAATTTAATTATGGCACAATAGATAAATGCTACAATCTACTTAAACTTTAGAAAGAGGCCACTGTGTGGGGGGTATAAGGCGAGTGTATTTCACATTCTAAAGAAGCAGGCTCTTAAGTGCTACGTGCCGCCTCGTTTCTCCGCTTCCTTGTGGGTCTTTCAAGGGTGATAGTAGTGAGTGGTGTGCCACCAAAGTAGTACTACATATCTATATATTTTCTTGTGGATATTAATTATTGCACCTCGAGAGAGATAATATCTTCTCTCTCAAAAGTCGACCGAGAGCTCCTCTCTCATTCTTCGAGTTGAGTTGTATGCGCACTCGAACGCGTGCACATATACCATTTGGTGTACAACCCCTTCCTCCCAAAAGGAAGAAAAATAACAAGAACAACACCGTCCATCAAGCCGATCCCGAGTATCATGCTTTCAACAACCCACAAGAAGTCATGGCCGCCGTTGATAATAGACCATTGATTGAGATCCTCCCATCATGGAGGGGAATGCGGATGCTATTGTTATTTCCGATATACGTGCAAACACTTTTGAGCTTAAGACATGCGTGATTAATATGGTTTCTTTTATCCCCTTCCTAGGGAGACCATGGATGACCCCCACGACCATATCAAGAGATTCTTGTCACTTTGCAATACACTTAAGTATAATTGGGTACCTTATGATACTATTAAGATGATCTTATTCCGTTTCTCCTTAGAGGGTAATGCTAGGAATTGGTTAGACAAGCAACCTTCTATGAGCATTTTCACTTGGGAGGATTTGAAGAAGAAATTTGTGAATAAGTTCTTTCCTCCTTCACGAACCACCGCCTTGAGAAACCAAATAATAGGTTTTCAACAAAAGCAAGACCAAAACTTTAGTAAGGCTTGGGAAGAGTTTAAAGAGTTGTTGAGAAAGTGCGCAAACCTTGGTTTTAACAAAGTTCACCAAATTAACACCTTCTACAATGCTTTGAAACCTCACCATCAAGATTCCCTTAACTCGGCCGCGGGTGGGAACATTCTTTCAAAATCCACACAAGATGCATGGGATATCATTGAGACAAAATCCATGGTTCAAAGTAATAATAAAAGAGATGAGGTGGTACATGTTGTTCAAGAGGGTGCTTATAGACCATTTGAGAGTCAAATCCTTTCACAACTTCAAGAAATGAACCAAAGACAAAAGATGCATCAAGCAATGATTCAAGACTTTATGAAGGTTTCCTTGAACAATTCTTCTACCAACAATGTCAATGCCATCACCCTATCTTGTGCGACATGTGGAGGCCCTCATTCCTACTTACAATGTGATAAAGTTCAAAACTTTCAAGGTGAATGCTATGTTTATCAAGATGAGGGAAGAGAATACTTTAAACCCAACATCAACAGCTGCCACATATTTATCCTACTTACAATGTTTGCATCTAGGAAGAGAACACTGTAAACCCTACTTACAATGTTTGCACAACAACCAGCAGCTACCACACATTCAGCCTCAGCAAAGGACATAGCGACTGACTGCTGTTTCTTTGCACTCCAACATACTAGCTTGCCACCTAGGAATTGACATGCACCTACTTACAATGTTTGCACCTAGGAAGAGAACACTTTAAACCCTGCTTACATATTCAGCACTACTTACAATGTTTGCACATAGGAAGAGAACACTTTAAACCATATTTAAAATGTTTGCACAACAACCAGCAGCTGCCACATATTGAACCTCAGCAGAGGACATTGCGACTGACTGCTGTTTCTTTGCACTCCAACATACTAGCTTGCCACCTAGGAATTGACATGCACCTGACGTACTTTTTCTATCCATATTGCAGCCAGCATAGTCTGAGTCTGAGTATCCTTTAAGATCGAAGCCTGAGCAACGAGGATACCATAGACCCAGTGAAGGAGTACCTTTCAGGTAACTGGAGATTCATTTAACAGCAGTAAGATGTGATTCTTTGGGATCGGCCTGATATCTTGCACATAGAATTGTTGATAACTGAATATCAGGCCTGGTTGTTGTTAGGTACATTAATGATCCAATCATTCCCCTGAATAAGGTTTGATTGATTGGTTTACCAGTGACATCAGGTCCTAAGTTGTTAGGGGGAACCATGTGAGTCTTCACATAAGCACACTCAAAGATGTTATATTTTTTTGTATTTCTCTAGTGTATTTTTCTTGACAGACTGAGATCCCTTTGTCCCCCTGTTTGATTTGTAGTCGAAGAAAATATGTTAATTCACCCATCATACTCATTTCAAATTTCTTTGTCATAAGTTTTTCAAACTTTCTACAAAGGTCATAGTTAGTATATCTGAATATGATGTCATCAACATATATATGTACTAGCAAAACATCCTCCTTGGTTCTGAAGATAAACAAGGTATTGTTTATTGATGTGTCGTGGATTGTATAGTGATTTATTTGATATACGTTATAGGGTAAATTAGAAAATTACCTTTAGGAAAAAGTAATAGACTAATAGTACCAATGACGAATTTGAGACGTTTTGCTTTGATTTGGACAATTGATTTGAATTGGTTTTTGGCTTTTAAACTACAATTGAAATCTACAAATTTTAAACTATTTAGTTTTATCCTAAAGTGCATGAATCGTTAACCCCGCTATTTTAAAAATCTACAAGCAATTAATTACTTAAAAGTTAACACTATTTAAAAAAAATAGACTAATAAAAAAAATCTTTAAAATTTAATCTATTTAATAATCTATTAAAAAAATCTATTTAATGACTTTTAAAACTACTTAAGAATTATTATTTAAAACAAATTACTTAATTAAAAGTTACTTTAAAACAAAACTAATTAAAATCTAATTTTATAAAAATCTAATGTTATAAAAATCTAATTACTTAAAATTTAAACTAATTAAACTTTTTAAATAAAAACATTTTTTTGTTATTAAATTTTATTTTATTTATTCTATTTTTTAATCTATTATGATTTTACTAAAATTAACTTTAACAAGAACATTTCTTTTTTAAAAAAAGTTTATTTAAAACGAAAGCAAAATAAATCAAAAGTTATTTAAAACAAAACTGCCAATTTGAAACAAACTATATTAATGAAATAGCAGCGAGTAAAATCAAAAGGGCGTGCAGCCCAGATGGCTATCACGTTTGACTGGTAAAGGGGAGGTCTCGAGTTCGAGACCCCCAAGTGACATATTTTTCTGATTTAATTACTTTTTGACAGAAGAGTAAAAGGAGTCTCAGGGGAGACTTTTTTGGTAGCTTATTTTGATAAGCTGTTATGTAACAGCTTATTGGGCTTCTCAGATTAATGGAATCTGATAAGCTGAAATTTATAAGAGCTCAGTGAAACAAAGCAAATAAACAGATAAGTTCAATAAGTAAAAACTCAGTCCAAATAAAAAATAACAAATCAGCTAGCTGCTGTAATCAACTCCTAGATGCAGCCTAATATAAAGACTCAGGTTACTAGCAGATCTAAACAGAACAAACAGTCCTATCTCCTCAATCCTGAACTCAAGCAAAAGCAGCTAACTCAACGATCCAATATGAATAATCATCAACAGTTTAAGCCAATCTATTTTAGATATACAAAATCAGACGACTGATACTTCTTAAAACTTCATTTAATCAGCATATCTTACCATCTAATCAAATCGTAAGAAATTTAACAGTAACTTATATTAAAAGTACAAACTACAATTTTCTTTAAATCAGTTCCATCAGTAACTCCAATAAAATGACCAAACAGCTATTCAGGTTATTGATTCAGTCAAATTATTCCAGAACGACTAAAACAAAACCTTTAAACTCCTAAAACTTGATATTCTTCACAGTAAGATAACCAAACATTTAAAACAATCAGATAACCTGATCAAACATACCATACTCAGTATCATCCAAAATATCCACTTACTGAATAATCAAAATACCATCAAGCAGAAAATGAACTAAAACAGCTTCCTATCTATATATTTCAAACTCAGAAACAATATTATAATAGTCATACACACTGATTAATCCTAACGTATAAAAATAGCATCACTTCACAGGTTCCTACACAAATTATTCAAACAAATTGAACTTGTAAATAACATAAAGATTAAAAGAAAATGAGCACCTTTTGAGTTATCCTTTGAGACGTAGACCTGCGCTGAGTAGTCTAAGAACCGTAACTAACACCACCATAAATCTCCATCAATCGTTCCATCATCATCAAACGAACATGTTTTTTAGACTTTTCCAGTGGGGAAAAGATTTATCCAAACTTTAACTTTAAACATTAACTATAAACTATTAATTAGCTTATAATTAACATCTCACTATTACCCTTGTGAAACAGTTTAAACAGTAAGCAGTAAAAGAAGAATAGACGCGACTTAAAATCAAATAAACTTATCTTTCATTAATTTCAGAAATAATACAAGATTTAATAAAAGAAATACAACATTTTACCTAAAACTATTTCTACAGAGTAACACTAAAAGTAAAGAAAGGATGATGAAATACAAGATAATTGGGGGTTTTTATAGCCACCCCCAAAGGCTTGCTGAGAAGGATATTCGCATCATCTGGAGTATATTCCCTTTTATTTCTGGCCTTCGATCTTCTCTTCCTTTCTCTTTCTTTGATCGAATGGCTGAGATGACTTAATCTAGCACACGGATCGCCAACGTGGCATCCGTGTGCTAGTTATGCTTCTTTCTTGCTCTCTGATTGGTGGGATTGGGAGATTGAGGTGTCATCTCTAATAGAAAGATGCCACGTAGCCACTGCATACCTATTATTCTCTTCCTATAAGATTGGGGGTTTTATTCCCCTTTTTGTGAATTAATTGAATATATCAAAAGCCCCAAATAATTCGTGATTTATTTTGATCTAGGGTTTGTAACAGTAACTTAAAAGTTACTGGTTTTGGAAAAATTGGGGAAGATGGAGTGCATAGTTTCTATCGAAAGATTATTTATTTTATTTAACTGTGTGTAGGATATAAGTGGGTGAGAGAATAACGTGTGACATGAGTGGGACGGTTTTCTATTTATTTGTGAAAAGTAAATGTGTCAAACAAAACATGTGAATCTAATACGTTTATAAACGTATCATTGGACAAAACCCTAAAGCCCAACAATCTTCTCATCCGTTTATTCCATTTGTTTCATTTTAATGAGCAATGGGCTTGGCCCAAATCCTTATTTCCATTCGTCCCATATTCTCAATTGGGCTATTAGTGAATTTAGACCCATTTGTCAAAAGTAATAACATGTTTATCCAATATTGGGCGTGTAAGCCCAATTGCTCTAATGTGGGACCCACTTGGCCCGTTTCCTTGACAAATAATTAAATCCTCTAAAGTCGAACTCGATTTTGGCTTCTTTGATCTTTATCTTCAAACTCGTGCCGGTTTTGCCGATTTTCGCGAACTTGGTACCTACACACATTCAAACAAGAAATAACATATCCAAGGCATATTTGATACATTTAATGCATTATTTCATTGTTTCTAGATACAAATGATATGAGTAATTACACTCATATCAAATTCCCCCATGCTAAGCAATTGCCGTGTCCTCACGCAATGATAAAATAAAACACTAACCATTACTCAACTTTTAACACATTAATTTGTAAAGACATAAAATAACTTTATGGATCATAAAAGATCAAATAGATTCATCGTCCTCGACTTTTCACTTTTCCACGCCAAGTGCAAAAACAAGATCATTGTTATTATAAGTTGGTAGACTAACACGAACTCATGTGGGCCAATTATTCACTTAGACTCCCTTATTCCTAGGTGTATCTCTTTTATTTTATTGTTGTCATGAATGATCACGAGGATGCATTTTTTACTTATTTCGATAATTTATTAGACCAAAAATAAAGTGAACGATTTAATCAATAGTTAGCTAAAGGACAAAATCTTAACTGCTTCTCGGGACTTCATAAAGTTCATATCTTGGCATAACTTGCTTCGCGATTTGAGACCTTTCTCGGACCGATATTTGGCAATGACTTTATACTTCAAACCTTGAGAGACGTTCATGAAATAATGGTCTTCTCTTCATATAGGAATTTCTTCACTTAAAGTTTTGAGAGATTCATACTTGGACCACGACTTCTTCATTTTTCTCCAATCTTTATTTGGGATTTTGATATACAACGATTCGCCTCCTTTTTGGACTTGGCTTCATTTATCCTCATACCTTATTATGGTCTTTTTGGATAGACTTCTCCATGACTTTTGGGGAGTAATTTGCTTTTCGTCGTGTGTCTCGATCCTTCATATTGATTTTTGATAAATGATTCTTCACATCACTTGAGATCTTTAGCAATAAAACATAGCCCTCATGTCTTGTTAGGACCTTTTTGGACTCGCCAATCTTCGCATCCCGCTTCAATAAGTTATGCCTTGGCTATGAACTCTAATCCGTACCGAGCAACTTTTAAACGATCTTGGGCTAGAAGCTAAGTAACTTTTCAAATCGTTCAACCTTATTTATTGCAATTAAATTTATTAACAAGCGATGGGAGAATAGGCTTATAATTAACTCACATAAATTCCCGAAAGAATACCAAACTTATAATTGGCTCTATCATCTCTTGTTCTCCATATTGTAAAATTTCAAAAATGTGAAATCAATGGATACTTAGCCTATTAAATCAAAGTTTTGGGTTTTCAAGTCATCTATAGGATCTTGCATCTTCTTATACTCTTGCAAGTTTTAGAATTTGCGTTTTAAAGTTCCCTTGATAGACGACTTTCTAGGATCAATTATAGGAGCTTGCGAAAAGTTCTTGTTCTTAACTCATATGAATTAAGACTTTCGCGTTTTAAAGCTCCCTATATAAAAGCCTAGCAAAACTTAATTCAAATACGTTAAGGAAACGCTAAGGTTAAAATCCAAGTCGAGTCAAAAACTATTCTTATTTTCACCAACGGAAAGCCTACATTCGTGTCAAAAGCACTTATTTTATTAATTAAAACAAAAAATTTAAAGTTTTATTGAAAAATGAGAAAAACAATACGTTTGGACACGACAAAAGCAATTGCAAGCGATTATATCGATTGACTCCCCCATGCTAAAACCAAACATTGTCCTCAATGTTTCTTAGCTCAAGAGTAACACCCCCTTGCTAAAACACGAAGAGTCTAATACAAACTCCTAGCATGGAAAGAGTACGCAAATCTATAAGCCGTTTATTAATTATGCCTCAAGATAAAACGTTAGTCGATAAAAATCAAGGGATAGAAAGTGTGCCCCTTTTTTGGCATTCAAAGAATGGAAGATCAAGTAGACCGGCAAAAATCGAACACGAGAGACTTCAAATATTAGGGTCATACCTAAGATAACAACACAACAAAACACGAGCACGAGCTTGAAAGATCAAGCCTTATTAGGTGTTAGAAAATAGAAAGAAGATAGAAAAACTCGTTTTTGTTAACCGAGTCATGAGCTCGACTCGATCCCCGCATTCATTGGTCCTTAGGGAAAATGGTAAGAACCGGCATATTGGAATAAAATCCATAATAAAGCACGATGCCGGGGTCAAAGATCTCATCCTCGTTGTCGGATGACAAACGAAAGGACAAAACTCCAACACAAATCTCTAAAAAGAGATAAAAGTCACAAAGATTGGAATGAATATAGCATGCTCCCCGAGATAAACTCGCACCAAGATGATCGAAAAATCTTTCAATTATTACATCGGTGAAAGGCCGAGATTTCCCTAAATAAACGATTCCGGGATCGAATACCTCGTCCTTGGTGGAGAAAGGAAAGGATAACACGGTGTCATCCCCCCATGCTAATCCAAGATCATATAAAGCACATGGTAATGGTGGGATAAAAGTTTCATCCATAGTGGAATCAACATTCTTTGCTTTAACGACCATTTTACCCTTAGGAATGTGATCAATAGGGTCATGGTACTCAATATGAGACACATGGAAAACCCGCACATTAAGGTCAAAGTGGGTGGGAGGAGAACTTGGGACGAAATCATCATCAAGTAAATTCTTTAAAAAGAGAGCGTCCCCCTCCGGGTCGATATCATCAACACCCGGTGGTATCGAATCATGAGTCGCAAGAAAAGTATCAATCTCCTCCATAAGCGGATCACTATCCTCAACGAGAATAGGAGATGGAGAGAAAGACTTGGCATTTGGCTTAGAATTCAAAGCCTCGATCCTAGAAATGAGAAGATAGACGTTGGATAACTTCTCACGAAGAACCACGTCCTCCACATCTAAATGAGTAAGTTCATCGGAGAACTTCTCAAAGATCGGAATAGTCAAATCAACCTCATTTCCCGGTGGAAATGGGTCTAAAGGAGCAAGTTCAAAAGTGAACCTCTCAAAAACCGGATCACTATCATCCTAATTTCCCGGTGGAAATGGGTGAAGAAGAGTAGGTTCATCGGTAAACCCCTCAAAATCCGAGTCGTGAATGTCATCTTTATAACAAAGTTCATCGTAGAACTCCTCATTAGAAAATTCACTAGAAGTAGAATCATCCTCAAAATCTTCATTTCCATCACAATTTTCATCATTAGATTTGGAGAAAATATCAAAGTGAATGGAAGAAGTCGAGTCATCACAATGTGGCAAATCACACATCTCATTGGAAATACCGTCGAACTCTCTCAGGTTTTGGACAAGAATAGTGCTAATATGCTCGTCCCCCTTGCTTAGAGAATTTTCGGGTTCCACGGTGGAAGAATCATGAATAGGAGTGGTGATGTCATGAACGATTTCCTCATCATCTAGGATGGGAGAATCCTCGGGCTCAATAGCCGGCAAGATACGAATAGGAAACACGATAGCACTAGACGAAGGATGAAGAGCCATAAGATCTCGCAAAGAAAGAGTACTATCCTCGTCATCATCCAAAAGAAAAGAACGCTCGATTTCACGATTAGCAAGATATCTTTCTTCCTCTTGAATTTTTTCTTTCTTTCGAATCTCAATGCTTAAACCATTATAATCTTGCGAAAGTTGTCTAATTTTAAGCTCACAATCTCTTCTAAATCCCTCATCAATTATTTCTCCATGAAATCGTCGACTTCCTAATTCATTAGTAATGTCATTAATCTCTTGATTAATTTGTCTCTTTTCAAGCAACAAGTCTTCAATACTTTTTTCAAAAACTTCAACATTTCTTTGATTAATTGTTTCAAATCGTTCAATATCGAAAGAATATTGTGGAGATTGGTCAAAACCGGAAGGAATCGAATTATAGCAAGGATTAGGCTCATAAAAATTTTGATCTCTCGGTTGACAACAAAAACTCGTGAGGACCTCCACAATACTCACAACAAAGATATTGTTGTGATAAACTCGGTAAATCTTGTGGATAACAATTATCATTAAAGTTTTGATTGTAGCTCGGTTCTTGCTCGTAATTAAGCGAGAATCGATGCGAACAATCATCACCAAAATGAGAATCGTTTCCACAAAACTCACTCGAGGGTGTCTCGTATGTAGGGTGTGGAGGTGGATTGAAATCGATAGAATTATTCGAAAAATTCGGATTTCCAAATGAAGTAATATCATCATAATAAGGACAAAATCCAACACGTATATCGTTTCGTAAGTCATTTCCACAACACTCACACGTGCACCACCGACATGGTAAAAAACCATATAACGGTTCTCCACACCCTTCACAATTGACGAAAGAAGAATTAAAATTTAGAGGGTGAGGAGAAAAAGAATTAAACATGATAGAGGATTAAGAAGATTATTTTTGGTATTTTTCATAAAAACGAGAATTTAGAGGATTGAAGAAAAGAATTTAGACAAGAAGAAGATTATTTTTGGTATTTATTTGGTATTGCTCAATCAATAATGATCGATAAAAACAAGGAATAAGGATAACTACTATGGAAGTAAATTACCCTCGGTCGACTTTGAAACGATAGGTGAAAACCTAAACGTCTCGAGGTTCAATAAGTAAACAACAAAAATAAGATTTATTACTACTTGAGTCGGCAAACCAATAATAGGTTGTCCCTCTCAATATACGCACAAGCAAGCGGGGAAACGAGGTGGCACAAAGCACTTAAAAACCTTTTTCCTTAGACGGCCTTTTATAGCACGTCGCCTTATACCCACCTTATAGTTTGTATAAATCGAGTTCAAACTTCTTATTAGTATTTATCTATTTTGCCTTTATTTTTGTTTTGGATTCGACTACAATATCTAGGTGATGAAATCCCAACTAAGGCTTATTTGAAAGATATGTCAAATTATTGTTCTACGTAATACAATATATTATTCACAAAAAACGAGAAAAACGATACATACTATATAATAGAAAAATAACAAAACTTTCCGAGGACGGAAAGGGTCTTCAAATCAACGATCAACAAATCTCCACAAAAGCGAATCGTACACAAGATCCCCGGCAGCGGCGCCAAAATTTTTGATGTGTCGTGGATTGTATAGTGATTTATTTGATATACGTTATAGGGTAAATTAGAAAATTTCCTTTAGGAAAAAGTAATAGACTAATAGTACCAATGACGAATTCAATTAAACACGTGAGTGAATCAAGTTCGTTGTACACGAAGATCTTATGAATTTGAGACGTTTTGCTTTGATTTGGACAATTGATTTGAATTGGTTTTTGGTTTTTAAACTACAATTGAAATCTACAAATTTTAAACTATTTAGTTTTATCCTAAAGTGCATGAATCGTTAACCCCGCTATTTTAAAAATCTACAAGCAATTAATTACTTAAAAGTTAACGCTATTTAAAAAAATAGACTAATAAAAAAAATCTTTAAAATTTAATCTATTTAATAATCTATTAAAAAAAATCTATTTAATGACTTTTAAAACTACTTAAGAATTTAATGAAATTATTTAAAACAAATTACTTAATTAAAAGTTACTTTAAAACAAAACTAATTAAAATCTAATTTTATAAAAATCTAATGTTATAAAAATCTAATTAATTAAAATTTAAACTAATTAAACTTTTTAAATAAAAACATTTTTTTGTTATTAAATTTTATTTTATTTATTCTATTTTTTTTAATCTGTTATGATTTTACTAAAATTAACTTTAACAAGAACATTTCTTTTTAAAAAAAAGTTTAATTAAAACGAAAGCAAAATAAATCAAAAGTTATTTAAAACAAACACTGCCAATTTGAAACAAACTATATTAATGAAATAGCAGAGAGTAAAATCAAAAGGGCGTGCAGCCCAGATGGCTATCACGTTTGACTGGTAAAGGGGAGGTCTCGAGTTCGAGACCCCCAAGTGACATATTTTTCTCATTTAATCACTTTTTGACAGAAGAGTAAAAGGAGTCTCAGGGGAGACTTTTTTGGTAGCTTATTTTGATAAGCTGTTAGGTAACAGCTTATTGGGCTTCTCAGATTAATGGAATCTGATAAGCTGAAATTTATAAGAGCTCAGTGAAACAAAGCAAATAAACAGATAAGTTCAATAAGTAAAAACTCAGTCCAAATCAAAAATAACAAATCAGCTAGCTGCTGTAATCAACTCCTAGATGCAGCCTAATATAAAGACTCAGGTTACTAGCAGATCTAAACAGAACAAACAGTCCTATCTCCTCAATCCTGAACTCAAGCAAAAGCAGCTAACTCAACGATCCAATATGAATAATCATCAACAGTTTAAGCCAATCTATTTTAGATATACAAAATCAGACGACTGATACTTCTCAAAACATCATTTAATCAACATATCTTACCATCTAATCAAATCATAAGAAATTTAACAGTAACTTATATTAAAAGTACAAACTACAATTTTCATTAAATCAGTTCCATCAGTAACTCCAATAAAATGACCAAACAGCTATTCAGGTTATTGATTCGGTCAAATTATTCCAGAACGACTAAAACAAAACCTTTAAACTCCTAAAACTTGATATTCTTCACAGTAAGATAACCAAACATTTAAAACAATCAGATAACCTGATCAAACATACCATACTCAATATCATCCAAAATATCCACTTACTGAATAATCAAAATACCATCAAGCAGAAAATGAACTAAAACAGCTTCCTATCTATATATTTCAAACTCAGAAACAATATTATAATAATCATACACACTGATTAATCCTAACGTATACAAATAGCATCACTTCACAGGTTCCTACATAAATTATTCAAACAAATTGAACTTGTAAATAACATAAAGATTAAAAGAAAATGAGCACCTTTTGAGTTATCCTTTGAGACGTAGACCTGCGCTGAGCAGTCTAAGAACCGTAACTAACACCACCATAAATCTCATCAATCGTTCCATCATCATCAAACGAACATGTTTTTTAGACTTTTCCAGTGGGGAAAAGATTTATCCAAACTTTAACTTTAAACATTAACTATAAACTATTAATTAGCTTATAATTAACATCTCACTATTACCCTTGTGAAACAGTTTAAACAGTAAGCAGTAAAAGAAGAATAGACGCGACTTAAAATCAAATAAACTTATCTTTCATTAATTTCAGAAATAATACAAGATTTAATAAAAGAAATACAACATTTTACCTAAAACTATTTCTATAGAGTAACACTAAAAGTAAAGAAAGGATGATGAAATACAAGATAATTGGGGGTTTTTATAGCCACCCCCAAAGGCTTGCTGAGAAGGATATTCGCATGATCTGGAGTATATTCCCTTTTATTTCTGGCCTTCGATCTTCTCTTCCTTTCTCTTTCTTTGATCAGATGGCTGAGATGACTTAATCTAGCACACGGATCGCCAACGTGGCATCCGTGTGCTAGTTATGCTTCTTTCTTGCTCTCTGATTGGTGGGATTGGGAGATAGAGGTGTCATCTCTAATAGAAAGATGCCACGTAGCCACTGCATACCTCTTATTCTCTTCCTATAAGATTGGGGGTTTTATTCCCCTTTTTGTGAATTAATTAAATATATCAAAAGCCCCAAATAATTCGTGATTTATTTTGATCTAGGGTTTGTAACAGTAACTTAAAAGTTACTGGTTTTGGAAAAATTGGGGAAGATGGAGTGCATAGTTTCTATCGAAAGATTATTTATTTATTTAACTGTGTGTAGGATATAAGTGGGTGAGAGAATAACGTGTGACATGAGTGGGACGGTTTTCTATTTATTTGTGAAAAGTAAATGTGTCAAACAAAACGTGTGAATCTAATACGTTTATAAACGTATCATTGGACAAAACCCTAAAGCCCAACAATCTTCTCATCCGTTTATTCCATTCGTTTCATTTTAATGAGCAATGGGCTTGGGCCCAAATCCTTATTTCCATTCGTCCCATATTCTCAATTGGGCTATTAGTGAATTTAGACCCATTTGTCAAAAGTAATAACATGTTTATCCAATATTGGGCTTGTAAGCCCAATTGCTCCAATGTGGGACCCACTTGGCCCGTTTCCTTGACAAATAATTAAATCCTCTAAAGTCGAACTCGATTTTGGCTTCTTTGATCTTTATCTTCAAACTCGTGCCGGTTTTGCCGATTTTCGCAAACTTGGTACCTACACACATTCAAACAAGAAACAACATATCCAAGGCATATTTGATACATTTAATGCATTATTTCATTGTTTCTAGATACAAATGATATGAGTAATTACACTCATATCATTTATCTTCCCCCTGGCGAATTTATTCATTATCAGGAAAGTAGAGAGAGTTTCATACCATGTCCTTGGTGCTTGTTTAAGTGTATATAGGGCTTTATCAAGTTTAAAGACATGGTTAGGGAACTTAGAAATCTCAAAACCAGGAGGCTGAGCTACATAAACTTCCTCAGTGATCTTGCCATTCAGGAAGGCATTTTTTACATCCATTTGGAAAACTTTCAAGTTCATGTATGTAGCATAGGCAAGGAAGATCCCGATGGCTTCCATTCTTGAAACATGGGCAAAGGTCTCTTAATAGTCAATGCCTTCAAGCTGACCACTCCCCTGAACAACAAGCCTAGCTTTGTTTTTTATAACAATTCCATCTTCATTAGTCTTGTTTTTATACACCCATTATGTGCCAAAAGCTGATTTGCCTTTAGGGAGAGGAACAAGTTTCCAAACCTTGTTCCTGAGGAATTCATTGAGCTCTTCTTGCATAGCCTCAACCCACCCTGGATGTGACAGGGCCTCTGAAACCTTTTTGGGTTCAATTTTAGAGAGAAAGTCTGCAAAAAGACATTCATGGGCTGAGGTAACAGAGAGTTTAGCAGCCTGATTGCGTGTGAGCATCCCCTCAGATACATCACTAGTTATATATACAAGATCTATGTGTTGTTGTCTAGACCATCTGTCATGAGGACTTGGATTAGAGCTTGTGGATAATTCATGATTATCAGGGAATGGTGGTTTAGTACACAGTACTGAATCATCACTTCTCACTGAAGGATTGTCAGTGACAAGTAGGTCAACATTCTCATCAGTTGTCCCCTCAGTGTCTACATGCATGAGAGAATCAATTAACTCTTCAGCCTGAGTAGAGATAACTTTAGGGACACGTTGATTTGTGATTAAGTTATTGATTGACCTATTGTGAGGTGATATATAGAAGGATATGTCAGCATCAGTTTGATACTGCTTTGAGGGACTATGTTCATACTCATCAGGAGGATATCTTGATGAGTCATCAATCCTAATTTCTTCCATTGATTGATTTGGGAAGTTAATGGCATCCATACTTTCATCAAATGTGATATGAAATGATTCCTCTATTTGTTGTCTCCTTTTGTTAAAGACCCTGAAGGCTTTGGAGACAAAAGAATATCTAAGAAAGTATCCATCATTAGCCTTTGTATAAAATTTCCCAAGATGATCCTTTTGATTATGAATGAACACAGGACATCCAAACACATGGATATAGCTGATATCTGGAATCCTTTCCCTGTATATTTCATAAGGAGTCTTATCATGTCTCTTGACAATGATACATCTGTTCTGAGTATAGAAAGCTATTTTTACTTCCTCAGTCCAGAAGTGTTTTGAAAGATTGGATCCATTGAGCATGGCTCTTGCTGCTTCAATAAGAGTTCTATTCTTCCTTTCAGCCACACCATTTTGTTCAGGTTTGTAGGGAGAAGAGAAGTTATGAGAAATTCCTTTCTCATCACAAGAACTCTCAAGCTCTTGGTTCCTAAATTTTGTCCCATTATCAGTCCTTATTTATTTGACTTTGGTGTCATTTTGATTTTCTACTTGCCTGATAAATGACATGATGAATTCAAGATCCTGGCTTTTCTATTTCAGGAAGTATACCCATGTGTATCCAGAGTATTCATCAACAATCACAAAGGTATATTTCTCATGATTTATATACATGGGACTGACAGGCCCAAATAAGTCCATATGAAGAAGATGGAGACACTTCTTGATAGAAAAGTTTTGTTTTGGCTTTAAAGAAGCTCTCTTGTGTTTGCGTTTTTCACAGGCTGAACAAGGTTTATCTTTTGAGTACACAAGAGATGGTAAGCCAAGAACTTTGTTTTGTTTTGCAAGTTTTTTTATGTCTTTGAAATTGAGATGTGACAGTCTCTTGTGCCAAAGCCAATTAACAGAGTCTGAGGCTTTAGCAAAGAAACATGCTCCTGAGTGAGTTAGAGATGACATGTCTAAGACATATACATCATTTCTTCTTTGAGCAGTCAGCATAATTTCTTTGTTAGCATTAAAGATTGTTCCTTGCTTATCATCAAACTAAACGATGTACTTAGCATCACACAGTTGACTGATACAGATGAGGTTATACTTTAGACCATTTACAAACGCCACTTTTAAGAAAACTATTCCACCACATTTTATTGAACCATATCCCTCGGTAACACAAGATGAGTTATCATCGAATACTAACTTAGGACCTGGTTGCTCCACGTATTTGTGCAGATAACTTTTGACCCCTGTCATACTTCTTGAACACCTACTGTCTAAGTACCAGACAGGCTCCTTGAAGTGTTCTGCACGACTAACGAGGTGGATTAGTTTCTCTTGTGAGCCCACTTTTTAGTAGGCTCTTTGGCTCTAGGAGCCTGACGTCTTTCACCTCGTTTGAAGTACTCAAACTCAGCATGGTCTGAGGTAGAATGAACATTTCTTCCACATGTGTTGCAGCTTAGTCCTACTGAGGATTCAGTATTTTGAGATGACTCAGCTAGCATGCCTCTTCTAACCATAATTATCCTATTATGTCCTAGGGTAGTATGATCATTGCTTCCACAAATATCACACTAAGGGTAGTATACACAATCATCATGCCTATGATCAGAGATGTCACAATGTGTACATGGTGGGAAAGGCTTAGCCTTGGATTTCCTGAATTGTTTAGAGGTGGGCCCATAGTTGTAAGACTGAGCATTATATCTATTAGCATTTCTAATAGAAGCCATGTGTACCTCATGATCTGCTATCTTGTGATCTTCACTTTTACACTTCATGCAATAGAGAACTCTAAAGCAGTTATCATTGGTATAATTTGTGTAGTGACATAATTTATAGGAAGGCTTCTTTGTTTTAACTTTCTTGGAAGACTCAGGTTCAGTTTTGTTACTTGATGATGATTCAGGCTGTGAGGACACAGATGTTTTACCCTGAGTTTTAGAGGTTGAGTTCAGCTTCTCTTCCATGAATAGTTGGAACAATCTACTTAACTCCTCTTGATTTACAACAGGAATAGAGTTGACTGAGTTTGTAGGAGTCCCTGAGGGAAAGATAGGTTTGGTTGTTTTCTCAGTGATAGTTCCTGACTCAGTGTGATTTGATGTCACTTTTGAATCAGGCTTTGTTTGTTCAAGACAACCTAATCCAGCTCTTCCTCTAGGTGAGTGTTCTTGATAAGATAATAGAATTAGTTTAGAACATGGACTTGCCCCTTGAAGATTTTTCAAAGGAGGCAGAGGAGTCTAAATGTCCTCAGCAACACTGAGTGATTCAGTGTTACTGGATTTATTGGGGAAATCAATCTCCTCATTAAGACCAAGTTTTTCATTAACAGCCTAAGATTCAGGTATTAATATTTTTCTAGTATCAAAGTTAGGCAACACACTCTCAAGATTTGATATTTTAACCCATTCTTTTGACTTTGGAATCATTTCTTGATCAAACCCTAATGAGGCTAGGAGAAATGCTTTTTCACTCATTTCCTTAGTAAGTGGTTTTTCAGTGAGTTGACGTGCCCCAATAATTTTTTTCTTTTGGGCAGGAATTTGACTGTTTATACACTAAGAAGCTAAGGTAGAGCTATTGGTCCATTTCTCATTGATGCGTTTTTGTTCCTTAAGTTGTTCCTGAAGAGCGTGATTAATTTTAGAAAGTTCAGTGTTCTAAAGTTGACAGCTTACTGCTTCAAGTTTGGCTTGTAATAAGTGTGAAAACACTTATCCTTTCACTACTTATTTCCAATAATAACAAGACCAAAACGTGTGATTTATGTCGTAAAAGTCGGAATTATGCGTGGTTTGTGTTTTTATTGTGTTCTAGGACCAAAATATTAAAAAGGAAGAAAACACGGGCTTTCACGGGCTTTTATCGAAGAAAACGGGAAAAGACGAAGTCAAAAGATCAAGAGTGCAAAAAGAACGGAAGTCCAAGGCCTATTCTGAAGATTTATCAAAGAAAAAGTCAAAAGACGGAAGTTTAACGAAGTCGAAGAACTTAAGTCTAATAGAAGAAGAAAATTAAAAGACAAGTTCAAATCCCGAGACGACAAAGACAAAGAATTAAAGTCGAGTCGAGAAAACGTGAAGAAAGCAAGAAAGAAGATGCAACACATACACTCCTTCCACCTTCCCTATAAATACCCTCCTAATAGTCATTAGGAGGGGTGTTAGTTAATTAGCTAGTTTTCACTTTTTCATTTTTTTCTCTAGTTTTAGAGAGAGAAAGTCTTAAACTTTCTCTCACTAAATTTCATCTTTTTCTTTTTATCTTTCAAGATTAAACACTTTGTATTGCTGATTTTCATTAATCAAGTTCCATTTTTAGCTTTTATTCCTTAATCTCATTCTACTTTTCTTTGATTTAAGATTGATTTTGGTACGATTATCAATAGATCCGTGTTGTTCTTAATGATTTCGTGCTTAAAAAGTTAATCTTTTGATCATTTCATAAGTTTTCATTTGATTAAGCTTTAAGACTTTTGTGCTTATTGGCTTACTTTTATGATTAGCTTATTTACTTTATAAAAAGTTTTCTTAAAAAGTTTATGTTTTTATTGTTTGATCCAAAAAGTTGCTTAATTTGAGGTTTGATAAGTTGATTCTAGTGCTTATTTGATCCGTTTAGTTGGTTCGTTTTAAGTTTTGGGGATAAGCTCAATCTAATAGCTTATTTTCTAGCTTATCCCACCAATTTCGGAAAGGGTACAAACCCCTTTCCGATTTAAACATTCCGAGCAGCCTTCCATCTTCACATTCCGATCGATTGATCGGATAAGGTTTTTGGTTTCTTTCTGATTGCAGCCTATTCCGACCAGCTTCACTTTCCCTCATTCCGATCAAGTGATCGGATTAGGTTTTGTTGATTCCGATCTAGCAATCTTCTGCGTATTCCGATTGGGGGTGTTGTTGAGCATTCCGATTGTAGTAGTTTCCCCATTTTCCGATTGGAAGTCTTACACAGTATTCCAATTGTGCCAAGTTTGATATTCCGATCAGTGGCCTTCTCATATTCCGATTGTGTGCATTTTCCCCCTATTCCGACCACCAGATCGGAATACATTCCGATCTGGGTTCCTTTTGGCTTATTCCGATTGAATTGCTTTGGTTTATTCCGATCTTACTTTCTTTTAGTACTTTTCAACTAAGTTCTTATTTTTAGAGTGTTTTCCAGTGTTAGTTTCATTTAGTGTGCTAGTACTTTTCCATTGTTACTTTTAAGTTTACAAGCTTTTATTTTCACTCGTCATTTTAGAATTAATCTTTTAACTTCCATTTTACTCAACAACACTTTAATTACTTGCTAATAGTTTAAAACAAACAAACCAAACCATTCTCTTGATTCACCAAAAGACGATTGAGTCGCACTTAAGACCGGTTTTCAATTCGAAAAGACTCCGGACGATAAGATTTTCATACCTAGCCAAAAGCGAAGTATTAAATGGCGCCGCTGCCGGCTCTTTTCGTTACGATTAACGGTTTTTAGTGAGAGACGCATTGAATTTTGGGATCTGTTCTTTGAACGTTATTTTTCCTTGCTTCAAAAATTTTCAAAACTCCTAAAAAATATAAAACTCTTCAAAAAATTCAAAAACATTATAAAATCATTAAAAAGCAATTCTTTTCAAAAGGTTTTGCACCAAAAAGATTATAGATATTCTCTTTTTGTATATTTTTCTTCTGCAGGTGTATGCGTACTAGATCTTCGAACTATTCTGAGCCCGAGACTCGTGAAGATTTAGATATGGCTGGTGTTAACAACAACAATAATCACCCACCTCAACCCAATTTGAATAATAACAACAACAACAACAATGTCCACCTACCTGATTTACGAACCATGGAGGAATTGTGCCAACCCACCATGAACGGACGCGGAGGCCCGATTGCGCCAATGCACGTCACGGCTCAGGAGTTTTCGTTGAAGCATCACATGATCCAACAAGTGCAAACGAACCCATTTCGTGGAATTCCGGATGATGTTGCCAACAAACACCTCGACAAATTCATTACCATGACCCAAAGCATGAAGTGCTCCGGTGTTTCTATGGATGACCTTCGCCTTCAACTCTTTCCCCACTCGCTTTCTCACCATGCCGAAAAATGGTTTGACCGTCTTCCTAAGAATTCTATTCATACGTGGAATGACATGACTCAACGCTTTTTATCGCGCTACTTTCCCCCATCCATGGTCACTAGCCTTCGT
The DNA here is from genome assembly GCA_025667525.1 of Glebionis coronaria. NCBI lineage: Eukaryota > Viridiplantae > Streptophyta > Magnoliopsida > Asterales > Asteraceae > Glebionis > Glebionis coronaria. Next base: position 237,226,711 of record CM046881.1, read on the forward strand.
AACCAAATCAGTGGATTCATGCAAGAGAATGATGAATCGCTTTTCGATGCTTGGGAACGATACAATGATTTGATCGACCGCTGTCCTAATCACAATATGCTCCCCGTCACTCTCATTGACACCTTCTACAATGGTCTCACTTTTCGTGATCGTGACACGATCAATGCCGCCGCCGGTGGTACCTTTATGAAAAGGAGACCGGAGGAGTGTCGAGAGTTGATTGAAAACATGACTACTCACCACAAGAATTGGGATTCATCCGCATCCTCAAGATCTAAATAGAGAGTCAATGTTTCTTCTCCTACCTCCAATCCCGAGATATCCGAACTTACCCGACAAATCGCAATGATGCACAAAGATTTCATGTCCATAGCCACAAACAATTTTCAACAAGCTAAAGCCGTTGCTATTTCTTGTGACGCATGTGGTGGTCCTCATTCTTATAATGATTGTCCTTCTACCCAAGGCAATTATTCTGAAAACGTTAACGCGGCCTACGGCACTTATCCCACGGGAGGCTATCAAGCCCGCCCGCAAGGAGACCGTGGCTTGCTAAGTTATCGTTCCAACAATTATCTTGCTCCTCCTGGTTTCCCTCCTGCAAACCAAAACCAACAACAAAGCTATAACCGAAACAACCAATCCCAACCTCGTACTCAAAATCAATATCAATCCCAAAGAAACCCATACCCAACTCAAGGAAATTATCAATCTTATCAAGCTCCACCTCTCAATCAACCGATGGCAGTGAGTCCAGACGTCGAGACGTTCATGAAGACTAATCGGGAGCTGGTGACGAATCTTCAGAGTCAATTTGTCAACTTGAAGAATGACATGGTGAAACAAGGGAGCGATATTCGAGCCGAGCTAAGGAATGACATGGCCAAACACAGCAATGAAATTAATGCGAACATGCAAAACTCTTTTAATAATCAAGCGGTTCACCTTCGTGATATGATTGGTTCGCTCATCCAAAGTAATCAACCCTCTTCTTCGGGTACTCTTCCGAGTAATACCGTTGCGAATCCAAGAGGGGAGATGAAAGCAATCACCACTCGTAGTGGAAAAGGTTATATGTAACCCGAGCTTCCTACACCTCCACCCGTGATTGTGAACAAGGAAAAAGAGCAACTTTCCCCACCTCCTTCACCTTCTATCCCCATTTCCCCACCAACCGTGGTTGTGAGTGACCCTATTCCCTTAAAACCTTCTTCTTCATCCAATATACCTTATCCTTCAAGGTTGAGGAAAGAGAAGCAAAAGAGCAAGGATGATATTCAGGTTTCAAACTTTCTAAAAATGTTTAAACAATTGAATTTTAATATCTCCTTTGCCGAGGCTCTCGCTCACATGCCCAAATACGCTAAGATGTTTAAAGATCTTCTAAGTTGTAAGGAAAAGCTTCTTGACATCGCTCAGACCCAACTTAATGAGAACTGCTCCGCAGTGCTCTTAAGGAAATTGCCCACCAAACTTGGTGATCCGGGTCGCTTCTTGATTCCTTGCAACTTCTCGGGAGTAGAGAATTGCATGGCCCTAGCCGATCTAGGTGCCAGTATAAACTTAATGCCTTTAAGTGTTTGGAAGCAATTATCTCTACCCGAGCTAGTCCCCACCAAAATGACTTTGGAATTAGCCAACCGTACGGTTGCGTATCCAGTGGGGATAGCCGAAGATGTCTTTGTGGGCGTCGACAAATTCACCTTCCCGGCGGATTTTGTTGTCGTTGACTACGAGATGGATCCCCGTGTTCCATTAATCGTTGGACGTCCATTCCTGAGGACCGGTCGCACTCTTATTGATGTCGCCGCGGGCGAAATAATCATGAGAGTTGGTGACGATAAAATTGTCTTCAACATGGGTAAGATTTCTAAGCAACCTTATTCATATGAGAGTGTTAATGCTATTGATGTTCTCGATGAGGCTTGTGAAGAACATTTTCATGATGCTTGCAAAAGTACTCTTTCTTCTCTACCCAATGTTGAGACCATTGCCTCAATTGCTCCAGCATTGACTTCTTTTGGAGAAAGTGACTTGGATGATTTCGAAGCTAGCTTGGGTCCTCTCGATATTAAGTATGATCATTTGTCCACCAATTGGGATGAAGACATTCGTACTATTGAGAGACTTCTCAATGAGGACCCGTTTTCTCCTCCTGCTCCTAAAGAGGTGACTAATGATGATCCATCGTTAGTTTCACCATCTATTGAGGATCCTCCTACTCTTGAGCTTAAGGATCTACCTCCTCATCTTGAGTACGTTTTCCTGGAAGACAACGAGAAGTTACCGGTCATCATCGCAAAGGATCTGAAAGAAGACGAAAAAGCCCGACTTGTCGCCGTGTTGAAAAAGCATAAACGCGCTATCGCTTGGAAAATCTCCGACATCCGTGGAATTGATCCTCACTTCTGCACACATAAAATTCTCATGGAGGACGACTTTAAGCCCACAATTCAAAGCCAACGAAGGGTGAATCCTAAAATCCATGAAGTCATCAAAAAAGAGGTTATCAAACTTCTTGATGCGGGTATGATTTACCCTATTTCGGATTCACCATGGGTTAGTCCAGTCCATTGTGTGCCTAAAAAGGGCGGAATCACCGTTGTGCCCAATGCAAACAACGAGTTGATTCCTACCCGTCTCGTTACTGGGTGGAGAGTTTGTATAGACTACCGCAAACTCAATGATGCCACGAGAAAGGATCATTTCCCTCTACCTTTTATGGACCAAATGCTTGAACGTCTAGCGGGTAATGAATATTACTGCTTTCTTGATGGTTTCTCGGGTTATTTTCAAATACCCATCGATCCCCAAGATCAAGAGAAGACAACATTCACTTGTCCCTATGGCACCTTTGCTTACAAACGAATGCCTTTTGGCTTATGCAATGTCCCCGGGACTTTCCAAAGGTGCATGTTGGCTATCTTCCATGACATGGTTGAGCAAACCATGGAAGTCTTCATGGATGATTTCTCGGTCTTTGGGGATTCCTTCTCTTCTTGCCTTGCCAATTTGGAACATATGCTTAAGCGGTGCGAAGACACTCGCCTTGTTCTGAATTGGGAAAAATGCCATTTTGTGGTAAAAGAAGGCATTGTGCTAGGACACAAAATTTCAAAAGCCGGTCTTGAAGTCGACCGTGCTAAAGTTGATGTCATAGCCAAATTACCTCCACCTTCAACCGTGAAGGGTGTGAGAAGTTTTCTGGGTCATGCGGGCTTCTATCGTCGATTCATTCAGGATTTCTCTAAAATCGCTCGCCCGATGACCCACCTCTTGGAAAAAGATACTCCTTTTATCTTTTCTAAAGAGTGTCTCGACGCATTCAATCTTCTTAAGGATAAGCTAACTAAGGCACCGGTCTTGGTTACCCCTAATTGGGAGCTGCCTTTTGAATTGATGTGCGATGCTAGCGACTTTGCTATTGGTGCGATTTTGGGCCAACGAGTGAATAAACACTTCCAACCAATCCACTATGCTAGCAAAACAATGACGGGGGCTCAATTGCATTATACGAAAACCGAAAAAGAGCTTTTAGCTGTTGTCTATGCTTTTGAGAAATTTCGCCCCTATCTTGTTTTATCTCCCACCATCGTATACACGGACCATTCCGCGTTGAAGTACTTGATGACAAAGCATGATTCTAAGCCAAGACTTCTTCGCTGGGTTTTACTCCTTCAAGAATTCAACATTGAAATTCGTGACAAGAAGGGAGCAGAAAACCTGGCCGCGGATCATCTAAGTCGACTTGAGGATCCATATCAAGGGGATCATCCGAACAAAGAAATCAGTGACTCTTTCCCCCTTGAGACCTTAATGTCTATAAACCTCAATCTTGATGACACCCCTGGTTTACGGACATTACAAACTACTTAGCGGGTGGTATTCTCATCCAAGGGTTAACATCCCAACAAAAGAAGAAGTTCTTGAATGATGTTAAGACTTACTTTTGGGATGACCCTTTTCTATTCAAACAATGTGCTGATCTGATCATTCGTCGATGTGTTGACGGACCGGCAGCTTTTGACATCCTCCAAGCTTGCCACAAAGGACCCACCGATGGTCACTTTGGTCCCAACTACACCGCTAAGAAAGTGTTTGATTATGGATTCTATTGGCCCACCATTTATCGTGACGCTCACGAAATGGTTAAGCATTGTGATGCTTGCCAACGCCAAGGCAAGATCACACATAAGGATGAGATGCCTCAAATTTTCATACAGGAATGTGAAATCTTTGATGTATGGGGCATCGACTTTATGGGGCCATTTCCATCTTCCAAAGGGAACAAGTACATCCTCGTCGCCGTCGACTACGTTTTTAAATGGGTTGAAGCTAAGGCTCTTCCTACGAATGATGCGAGGGTGGTTGTGAACTTTTTGAAGCAGCTTTTCGCTCGATTTGGCGTTCCTCGTGCTATCATCAGTGACCGCGGGACTCATTTTGCAACGATCAATTTGCAAGAGTCATGGCTAAGTATGGTGTCAATCACCGTCTTTCCACCGCCTATCATCCCCAAACCAATGGGCAAGCCGAGATATCCAACCGTGGCTTGAAGAGAATTTTGGAGCGTACTGTGGGAGAGCATCGCACCGCGTGGGCCGATAAGTTGGATGATGCTCTGTGGGCTTTCCGTACTGCTTACAAGACCCCGATCGGTTGTACACCTTATCGTCTTGTGTACGGGTAAGCCTGCCACCTACCCATCGAGCTGGAACATAAGGCGCACTGGGCCTTGAAGTGGGCTAACTTTGACATCAACAAAGCCGGTGATCATCGCAAGATTCAACTCAACGAGCTAAATGAACTGCGGAATGAAGCTTATGAGAACTCGTTGATCTACAAGGAGAAGACAAAGATCATTCATGACGCTAAAATCAAGAACCGAGAGTTCCACGTTGGTGATCAAGTCTTACTCTTTAACTCTTGGTTGAAGATCTTCTCTGGCAAGTTGAAGAGCCGCTGGACTGGTCCATTCACCGTCGCCAAAGTCTTTCCTTATGGGACCATTAAGCTTTCTCAGCCGAATGGGCCCAATTTCAAGGTGAATGGCCAGCGTCTGAAGCTGTACTTTGGTGAGGACATCTCTCAAGAGATGATTCCATCCCTCACCACGTTCCCCATGAACTAAATTGGGTCGAGTCAGGCTCGTGACTCGGTGAACAAAAACAAGCGCTTCTCGGGAGGCAACCCGTGTTCTATCCTTTACTGCTTTCATAATAAGTGTAGGGGAGCCCCGCATATGTTTGTTGTCTTGTTTATTGTGCTGTGCAGGGATTAAAACTTCAGAGAGCATCTTGATGACTTTTGACGAACTGTGATACTGTGTTTTCCATCTTCCTGGTTCTATCCTAAACTCTTGTGATTCAATATTTCATATTCTATATGTTCACATTGAATTCACTTTAGTTATCCTTTCCTTATCATGATTTAAACAAAGTGCACAATGTCCTAAGTGTAGGGGAGTTTACTCCCACATGCTTAAACATTGAGGACAATGTTTATCTCAAGTGTAGGGGGGACTTCTATCGAAGTAAGTGGTCTTTTCCATGAATTTGCCCTCATTTCAACCGGAAAATTTGATTTTTCGACATTTTTCAAAATTTTTAATCTATTTTGGCCTAGTTGTATAGTCGTACTTTCCTTTATCATGTTTAGTTTCTTTCCGTTACTAGAATAAATTTTCAATAAAGTGGTTTTAAATTTTTCTTAGTCGTGAACATTTTGACTCAACCCGAGTTTACTTACCTAAGTTTACTCTAGCTAGTATCCTTAACGTGTTTAAGTCAAGTTTTGCTAGGCTTTTATATAGGGAGCTATAAAACGCGAAAGTCTTAACTCTCACGGGTTAAGAACAAGAACTTTTCGCAAGTTCCTGTAATTGATCCTAGAGAGTCGTTTATCAAGGGAACTTTAAAATGCGATTTCTAAACTTGAAAAAGTCTAAGAATTTGCAAGATCCTATAGATGACTCGAAAACCCAAAACTTTGATTTAATAGGCTAAGCATCCACGAGTCTCATTCCTTGAGATTTTAAACTGTGGAGAACGAGAGATGATAGAGTCAATTATAAGTTTGGTATTCTTTCGTGAATTTATGTGAGTTAATTATAAGCCTATTCTCCCTCCGTTTGTTAATAAATTTATCTGCAATAAATAAGGTTGTACGATTTAAAAGGTTACTTAGATTCTAGCCCCAGATCGTTTAAAAGTTGCTCGGTACGGATTAGAGTTCATAGCCAAGGCATAACTTATTGAAGCGGGATGCGAAGATTGGCGAGTCCGAAAAGGCCCTATCAAGGCATGAGAGCTACATTTTGTTGCTAAAGATCCAAAAGTGATGTGAAGAATCATTTGTCGAAAATCAATATGAAGGATCGAAACACACGACGAAAAGCAAGAACTCCCCAAAAGTCATGGAGAAGTCTATCCGAAAAGACCCTAACAAGGTATGAGGATAAATAGATCCAAGTCCTAAAAGGAGGCGGATCATTGTATATCAAAGTCCAAAATAAAGATTGGAGAAAAATGAAGAAGTCGTGGTCCAAAGATGAAGAATCTCTCAAAACTTCAAGTGAAGAAATTCCCATTATGAAGAGAAGACCATTATTTCAAGAACGTCTCTCAAAGATTCGAAGTATGAAGTCGCTGCCAAATATCGGTCCGAGAAAGGTCTCAAATCGTGAAGCGAGTTATGCCAAGATATGAACTTTATGAGGTCCCGAGAAGCAGTTTTAAAAGATTTGGTCCTTTAGCTAACTATTGATTAAATTGTTCACTTTATTTTCGGCCTAAATAACTATCGAAATAAGTCAAACAATGCATCCTCGTGATCATTCAAGACAAAAATAAAATATAAGAGATACACCTAGGAATAAGGGAGTCTAAGTGAATAATTGGCCCACATGAGTTCGTGATAGTTTGCTAACTTATAATAACAATGATCTCGTTTTTAAGCTTGGTATGGGGAACGTGAAACTTGAGGATGATAAACGTTCATGGCCGCCAAAACCCAATGTAAGTTTTTAATTTCTTTACTTATTTCTATCTTTTATATTTAGTATTTAATAAAGGCCAAGGTGGGTTACTTATGATGGAAAATGTAAACCGTGCTTTAAAATTAATGCATTGCATGAGGGCATTGCAATGGTCAAGTGTAGGGGATTTAATAAGTGTGAAAACACTTATCCTTTCACTACTTATTTCCAATAATAACAAGACCAAAACGTGTGATTTATGTCGTAAAAGTCGGAATTATGCGTGGTTTGTGTTTTTATTGTGTTTTAGGACCAAAATATTAAAAAGGAAGAAAACACGGGCTTTCACGGGCTTTTATCGAAGAAAACGGGAAAAGACGAAGTCAAAAGATCAAGAGTGCAAAAAGAACGGAAGTCCAAGGCCTATTCTGAAGATTTATCGAAGAAAAAGTCAAAAGACGGAAGTTTAACGAAGTCGAAGAACTTAAGTCTAATAGAAGAAGAAAATTAAAAGACAAGTTCAAATCCCGAGACGACAAAGACAAAGAATTAAAGTCGAGTCGAGAAAACATGAAGAAAGCAAGAAAGAAGATGCAACACATACACTCCTTCCACCTTCCCTATAAATACCCTCCTAATAGTCATTAGGAGGGGTGTTAGTTAATTAGCTAGTTTTCACTTTTTCATTTTTTCTCTAGTTTTAGAGAGAGAAAGTCTTAAACTTTCTCTCACTAAATTTCATCTTTTTCTTTTTATCTTTCAAGATTAAACACTTTGTATTGCTGATTTTCATTAATCAAGTTCCATTTTTATCTTTTATTCCTTAATCTCATTCCACTTTTCTTTGATTTAAGATTGATTTTGGTATGATTATCAATAGATCCGTGTTGTTCTTAATGATTTCGTGCTTAAAAAGTTAATCTTTTGATCATTTCATAAGTTTTCATTTGATTAAGCTTTAAGACTTTTGTGCTTATTGGCTTACTTTTATGATTAGCTTATTTACTTTATAAAAAGTTTTCTTAAAAAGTTTATGTTTTTATTGTTTGATCCAAAAAGTTGCTTAATTTAAGGTTTGATAAGTTGATTCTAGTGCTTATTTGATCCGTTTAGTTGGTTCGTTTTAAGTTTTGGGGATAAGCTCAATCTAATAGCTTATTTTCTAGCTTTTTAACCGAATCCCACCAATTTCGGAAAGGGTACAAACCCCTTTCCGATTTAAACATTCCGAGCAGCCTTCCATCTTCACATTCCGATCGATTGATCGGATAAGGGTTTTGGTTTCTTTCCGATTGCAGCCTATTCCGACCAGCTTCACTTTCCCTCATTCCGATCAAGTGATCGGATTAGGGTTTGTTGATTCCGATCTAGCAATCTTCTGCGTATTCCGATTGGGGGTGTTGTTGAGCATTCCGATTGTAGTAGTTTCCCCATTTTCCGATTGGAAGTCTTACACAGTATTCCGATTGTGCCAAGTTTGATATTCCGATCAGTGGCCTTCTCATATTCCGATTGTGTGCATTTTCCCCCTATTCCGACCACCAGATCGGAATACATTCCGATCTAGGTTCCTTTTGGCTTATTCCGATTGAATTGCTTTGGTTTATTCCGATCTTACTTTCTTTTAGTACTTTTCAACTAAGTTCTTATTTTTAGAGTGTTTTCCAGTGTTAGTTTCATTTAGTGTGCTAGTACTTTTCCATTGTTACTTTTAAGTTTACAAGCTTTTATTTTCACTCGTCATTTTAGAATTAATCTTTTAACTTCCATTTTACTCAACGACACTTTAATTACTTGCTAATAGTTTAAAACAAATAAACCAAACCATTCTCTTGATTCACCAAAAGACGATTGAGTCGCACTTAAGACCGTTTTTCAATTCGAAAAGACTCCGGACGATAAGATTTTCATACCTAGCCAAAAGCGAAGTATTAGCTTGTTTCAAAATCAATAAATCTTCTCTACATTTGTTTAATTCAAAAACAAGTTTATTATATTTTGAAAGAAGGTTTAATCTCTGCTCTTCAACAAACGATAGATCAATGTTTATATACTTAAGGAACCTTTGCCAATCAGACTCTTCATCAATAGAGAGGAGCATGTTTACCTTTCTCATGGTGATGTCAACCCATTCTCCATTTTGAGCATGACTTTTTCCAACAGATAGTTCATCATCAGCTAGAGCCATTAAAACTTGATATCTAACTTCCCCATCTTCTAAGGATAAGTCTTCATCATCCCAATCAAAGGTTTTAGCTACCAGTCCTTTGGATTTGTTCTGAGGAGGCTTTTGAGTCTGATTATTTGAAGGTCCAGCTTCTAAGAGTGCAAGCTTTGTTTTAACCTTTTTGTACTCAGGCCTATAATCCTTCTCAAGTTTCTTATTATTCTGAAAGCTTTGGTTAATTAGAGAAGCCTGAATCAGTTTTAGTGTAAACTTAGGTTGAAAATTGTCATTCCCTGATGATGAATTTTGACTTTTATATGAGGCCAATGGAGTTTTTGAAAGACCATATTTTGCAAAATGCCCAGTTTTACCACATCGGTAACAATCCACTCCCCCAATGGATTGATTTCCAACAAACCTTGTTCTTTTGATGTAACGTTTGGTATTTTCCAACATGTCCCTTTCATGATATTCCCTATTTAGATCCCTTATGTATTTAGTACTAGATCTTTCATCAACCTCATCGTCTGAGGTCTTCTAAAAATCTTGAACAATTGCATTTGAGTAAAAAGTAGTTGTAATGGGTCCATGATCAACTGGGGTTGGTTTAGCTGAGGTGTCTGTTATCAAGGCCTTCTTAGACTCAGTATATTTTCTATTTACTAGATTATCTTCATAGATAAATCTTCCATAAATGTCTACAAGATCCTGAGTCTGTATGTGATTAGCATTTCTCAAGCCTTGAGAAAAACCAAGCCATTTTTCAGGGAGATTGTTCACAAAACCAACATTGATTTCATTCTTAGATAGTTTCACCCGTCATTTGATAGCTCATTGAGCAAGGTCTTATATCTGGTATAAGTCCGAGGAAGTGTTTTTAGATGGTTTGGCCCTGAAAGTGTTATATTCTAACTTCAGGTCCATAATCTGATTTTCCTTAGTGTCGAATGGTCCTTTGAAACTATGAACAAGATATGTCCAAGTTTCTTTGGCCGTCTCACACTCGATGACAGCCTCTATAATATCGCTAGGAAGACAAGATATTATGATGCTTTTGAGACGTTGGTCTTGATTAACCACTCTCCTTTCTTCGTGAGACCATTGGTTTTCAGGTTTATCATCACCTGCTGTTGTTTTTGGTTTGAGTGGACCATTCTTAATACAAGTAATGTAATAAGGTTCCATTCCCATCAAATAATATAGCATTCTTTTCTTCCATTTGTTAAATCTTTCAACTTCTAACTTAGGAGCGTTAACAGAGTAACTTGCTCCCTTTTTGTTAACATGTTGAGGTACATTACTTTTAGCCATAATGGATCAAGGTATTAAAAACTTTGAGACGGTAGTTAAAAAGTTTTATAATCCTACCGCTCTGATACCACTTGTTGGTCCCTTGTAATTAGTGCTATACTTAAGAATACTAAGTATAGACCTAACCATGGTGAAGTAATGTAATAAGCACAAGATAAAGTAAAGTAAATAACACAAAGGTTTTCAACGTTTAACTCTTAGCTTTATTAAAGAATTATACCCTATTGTATGCGAATCTACAATAGGGATTGAATAGACAATGTGTGTTTTGGTGATCTCCTCCCTAACAAGCTAGTCCAATCCTAACGATTGCTAAGTTTGACGATTCTATCAACAAGAGTTTAGAACTCCAGTGTTTGATCGTATTTGGAGGAGAGAACTTTGTTTGTGAATGTCTAAAGCATTTAGTGCACAAACTTCTTTCTCTCCTTTTACAACCATTCTATTTATAGAAGCAAAGGTAGATACAAGACAAAGAATTGCCCATGTGAAATTCTTGTCTTATTGGTATAGTGTACAATCTTGACTTAGCCTATTCTAAGTATTAAAACATAATTCCTTTTACACTGTCAGTACCCTATCTATCCCAAAGGAGTAAGTCACGCTAATTGTGTGATGTACTACATCTTATCACAATTCAATTTATCCCGCCTTTACTTCAGTCTTTGAGGATGCTTGTTTCTTCAGGGAGATCGTATGGGGTTCAGTTAGTCTATTGTCACAACTCACTGAACCCATCACCTTCTTCTTCGTCTTAGAAATCATTCATTGAACTTCGCCTCTCTAAATGCTCGAGTCTTTCTTTTAGACTCAGTCTAGGAACTCGAAGGTTACTCACTGAGTGACTGTTCACTCAGTCACTTCATTATGTTCAAGGTTAATACTTCACTTAGGCTTATTGTTATTCAAATCCACCAGTGAGATCATTAGGCAATGAATTGACCTAACAAAAACCTACGGCATGAATTATCCACAAGGTTTACAATATTACATCCACGTTCATTGATATGAGTGAATTCTCATATCAGTTATATCATATTTAACCCTAAAACACAAAGTAAAATACCTGATTTTGATGTGTAAAAGCAGTATTATGGGTATACTTTGTTGTTTGTGCTTGTGTAGGTAAAAAGATACAAATGTGAAGCAAATAAGGAAATCAAGCCAATATTGATAAAGAAAAGACAAAAGAAGGACAAAAGATGACAAGTCAAACAAAGTCAAAGGACATTTCTTGACAACTTTGAAAGTAGAGGGACTAGAAGTGACAAGTTGGAAAAGTCAAGAAGAAAGTCAAATCTGGTCAAAGTTCAAGTCAACAAGTCAATGGATCATTATTGTCCAAGATCAAAGTCAAAAGGGCCAAGATTGACAAGTTTATGAAGATTGAAACTCAAGTTAAGAAGCTGTTAACTAGGAGGACCTTGTAAAACCCGCATGCTTTTACCATGCATAGTACCCTTAGGATCGTACGTACTAGTTAAAACTTTCCTAATATAGCATGATTACGATTACGTGTTAGGAGTTTACGTATTACGTACGTGTTAGAACACGATAAGTATTTACTATGCACGATCACGTAATAATTATTTAACAATAATTAATCACGAACATGCGATCATAAAAATCATGAACGTAATTAAAACACGAACTATTATTAATTACGTATATATATTTATTACGAGCGTAATTAAATATATTAGATCACGGTATTTACGTAACGAGAACATCTAAAACACGAACATAAATAATCACAAACGAGTAACTAAATAACGAGACACGGAAAAAGGTACGGGTACCCCATGTAGGGGTCCCTACCCGCGGCCAAACAAGGACAAATGGGCCAAGCCCATTTGTCAAATTTACTAAAGGGGGTTTTTACTTTTTACACTACACAAAATAACTTTACAGAAGATATCAAGAAAAACCGAAAACCCTCCTTCTTCCTTGTTCTTTGTGCCGCCACCCTAAAACCACCATACAAGGTGATTTTTGATCTTTGATCTTTTGGTGATTGATCGTGTTTGTTCTTCGTCCTCTTGATCCACGAATTCGGTAAAACCTTTTTAAACCTTTTCTTTTGATTTAATCTTTATATAAATTATGAACATGTAATGTTTTTAAAAAACATAATAATTAATCATAGATCTAACATGTTTTGGTGTTAAATTAAATCAAAGGGTTGTTTTAAGGGGGTGTTTGTTTTGGCCGCAGGCTGCAACCGAACGCGAAGGGGTTTCGGTTTGCCAAGCCGACCACCACCAAGACCATATGGTCTTTGTTGGTACGTGTGGGTCCCACGGCAGCAAGGGGAAACACGGGTACCCCGAGTTGGTTCGGGGTACGGTGTCGATTCATGTCTGGTTCATGTTTTTAGCCTAGATCCGGTTCATGGTGTATGTTAGTTTTTTTATGTTTATGAACTTATGTTAAAATTAAATTAATAAAATGATGTGATTAATTTAATAACATGACTTAGGTTATTTAATTATTAATGATCATGAAATTATTTTAACCTAAATATTTATATATTTAAGACTTATAATTAATTAATTATTTTAAAAACCATGGATATAATTAATTAATTAACATGACTTAGGTTATATTATTAGTATATAATAATACATATTTTAACCTAAGTATTTAACTTATTTAACTAAAAACATGTTACACTTTAATTAAATATTATAACCTATAGTTTAATTAAATTACATGAAATAATTATTAAACTATACAATATACCATAAGACTTAGAAAATAATCATGAAAAACACTTAGGCTTATATACTTAGCTTATTTAACCAACTTATTTCTAATTATGGAAACTTTCTATTTTTAGGAACTTAATTAAATAAGGCAGCTAATCTAATTATGGAAACCAGCTATTTTTAGAAACTTATTTATTTCAGGCAGCTAATCTATTTATGGAAACTTATTTAATTAAGGCAGCTAATCTATTTATGGAAACTTTCTATTTTTAGAAACTTATCTGTTTTAAGCAGTAAATCTATTTTTGGAAACTTTCTATTTTTGGAAACTTTCTATTTTTGGAAACTTTCTATTTTTGGTACCTTTCTATTTTTGGAAACTTTCTATTTTTGGAAACTTTCTATTTTTGGAAACTTTCTATTTTAGGAAACCTGCTATTTTTGGAAAGTTGCTTATTATTACACAGTAAGTATAATAACACATGAAATACCAGGAATACTTAATCAGATTAAACAGAATATAAGGTAAAACATAGTTTAAGGCTTAGAAACAGTAAAACATGGTAAGAACACATAAAATAAGCTAAGACATTACATAAAACCAGCTACGTATTTAGTAAGCAGATACTTATTCATGTACGTATTTATGTAGCGCTAGTGATTCGGAAGTAGGATTCTCGCAGTTCGTCTTTCTCGTTCACTGGACATAAGGTACGGATTCCCGTCCTTTCAGTATGGACATTCTTTCCTTATTAGGATTCCCCGTATGCAGCCAACTGTTTTTCCGTAGTATAAGTTATGAGTTTGATTGCTTATGTTTAATTAAGATTACCTATAGCCATATACATGCATGACCAGTTTCACCTAGTTATGGAGGTACCATAACCATAACATTAGAGGCACTGATGTTATGACTTCACCACGGCGGAGTGATTGCTCGTGGCGTCCCTTCAGCTTTTGGCCATTTATTTATATTTATCATGTGGGGCATATGGGTGCATCCTAGTTACATGTTTTTATTTCAGGATTACATGGTGAATGTGGTGTGTGCCTTGCATCCTTCACAAGGAGCTGATCCCTCCTACCCAAAAACCAGTATATTAAATTAGAGGCAGCCCCTCTAATTTGCATGATGAGGTCACCCCTCCAATTATTCATGCACGGTGGATTTTCATGACATATATTGGCTAATGGTAAAATATGACAAACAATTTTATAAGATAAACATAAGACTTTCAAACTATAAAACCAGTTTTATTCAGACTTAACTAGGTTACTCGGGAATTAGTTTTCTTCCGTTGTTATTATGTTATATGCTTATCCTATTCATGCTTTATTGTACATCCGTGCACTGAGCGTATTTGCTCAGCCGTTTTCCTTTTCTATGTTCCCAAAACGGCAGGTACTCAGGGACGCTCGTAGACACTAAGAGTACGTGCATATGGACTGGAAGCTGTCTAGCCTTCTTTACATTATGCATTTCCTTTCTTTTGATACTTATGCTTTGGACATTGTTTAGTCCTTTCCTTTATTATACTATGTTTGTGTGTGATGAGCTTTACTTCTGGACTACCCATGTTTGATTCCGGTATTTTCCTTTTTATGGTCAAGTAATGTTTAGACATTTTACCTTGTATGCTTTGATGACACGCCATAATTACTGTGATATTTCCATTTCCAAAATGGGGTGTTACATTTATGGTATCAGAGCCTAAGGCTTCGACCTGTAGGCTCTCAAATATGACCTGTGATTAGTGGGTAGTCGCTACGGTTTTCCTAGAACTGACAGTTGTTTTCATGCATTCATCATTTTTAAGCATACATATACATGTCATTGTTGCAGGGTTTTTGACTAAGTAATGGTTGGTACAGGACTGGCCCTATTTAGTCGCATGTGTTTTATCGAAACTTTTAGATTTGGGACCGACCCATAGGCGTCCCCTCGCTATGTCTTTGTTTTGGGTGAACTGACCAGAGGCGTTCACTCTCGAGCATACAAAAGTTTTCATAAAACTGCATCATGCATTCATACACAAAATTTTCTTGCATAAAATTTTTCTCGTGAAATTTTAGTATAATTTTTTTTCATGTATATATTTATATTTTATGTTTTGAACTGTTTAATCATATGTTTTATGTCATACTGCCAGATGGTTCTCACACGCGAACAGGAGCAGCTCAATGCTGCAATTCAGGCTGCCATGCAAGCCTTGCTTCCTTAACTGAGGAACGACATCCGGGCTGAAGTTCAAGCTGCCAACAATCAGCAGCACAATCAGCCACCTCCTCCTCCTCCTCCAGTGACGTTAGCAGTATGGCTGGAGAGATTCAACAAGCTCCGCCCTCGAGCTTTTGAGAAGACAGATAGCCCCAGCGATGCTGAAAGCTGGTTGGCTCACATCGAGAAGATTTTCAACGCTATGGGCTGTGACCTTGCATACAAGGCGAGGTTGGCATGCTATCGGTTCGAAGGCGATGTACTCAACTGGTGGTTAGCATTGATGCAATCTGAAGGTGGTGATGAGTGGGTTGCTGGTTTGACTTGGGATCAGTTCAAGGACAGGGTGATGGAGCAGTTCTTTCCCAAGGCTGAGCACGACAAGCTCAAGAGAGAGTACCATGGGATCTGACAGAGAGCTGGGGAGAATAGCAACGAGTTTATGCAGCGCTTTCTTCGCTTGGCTGGTTTCCTTGGTGCGGCAGCAGGTTCTCCTGAAGAGCAGGCACATCACTTCAGATGGGCTCTTCGCACATCGGTCGCAAACAATCTGGTGTGTGCTACGTTCAACACTGTAGCACAAGTGGCTGATGCAGCACGAAAACTGGAGATGCTGCAGGAGAGGGGTGAGTTCGGGGAAGCTGAAAGACCCGACAAGAGGTAAACATTCGTATTCAAGCGGTGACCAATCCGTATACTTTCTATATGTCAATTATTCATCTCTTAAATGTATCTTCCAGGCAGAAAACTGGGAACCGGTCTCAGCCGGTGATAGGTGTGTAAACACCCATCTTTTCTACCACTTAATTACAATAATAACCGGACCAAAACGTGTATTTTATGCTTTTTATGTCGGAATTATGCGTGGTTTGTGTTTTTGTTGTGATTTAGGACGAACAGGCGAAAAGTGGAGAAAACACGGAAATTCATGAGCATTTACAGACTTTTATTGAAGAAAAAGATGAAAGACGAAGTCAAAAAGTCAAGAGTGCAAAAAGAATGGAAGTCCACGACCAATTCTGAAGATTTATCGAAGAAAAAGTCAAAAGACGGAAGTTTATCAAAAGCCGAAGAATTCAAGTCTATTTTATTGAAGAAATTAAAGACGAGTTCAAAGAAATCCCGAAGCCAAAAGTCCCTTAAGTCCAAGTTTAAAGAAGATTAGAAGAAAAGGACTAAGTATGCAATTAATGGAGATTAAAAGAAATAGGGACTTAATGACGCAATTAATAGAAAAGGAAAGAGGGGAGGAAGCTTCCCTAATCCTCCCCTATAAATAGATTAGGATTGTTTACATTTCATTGTTGTTGGCTAAGTGTGACAATTAGCTCTTCCACCATTTAAATACCTTGTCATTTAATTTCTTGTCAAATTTAAATACCTTGTCTTGCACCTTAAATTCATTTAATTTCAAGTAAGTTTTCATTTAATCTTTGTCAATCTTTACTTTATCTTGTCAATCTCTTATCTACCTTTCTTAATCTTTGATTTATGTGTCTATGTTTATGTTCATGTTCATGCTTTTATTTTGATCCAAGTGATTGTTGATTATTGTGGTTAAAATAGTTTGATTTCTTGTTTTAAATTGTTTGTTTATGTTATCTATTGATTCGTTACTATTTAGTTTAAATCGTGTGATTTTATTTTGATTAATTTGTTGTTATATCTGCTGTTACTGTATCCCCTTGTTCTTCGGGAGTGTTTGTTTTGTTTCTGATCTTTCCAGGAAAACTTCCGAACCAAGAAGGAGGGAAAGTGCTCATTCGGAACTTCCAAAGTTCCGAATCAAAGGTTTCATCCGGAAGATTTTAAGCTCAACAAAACTTCCGAGTCAAGCTTTGTTCATCCGGAACATTCAAAGTTCCGGACGAAAGGAAACTTCCGATCAAGGAGACTCATTCGGAACTTCAAAAGTTCCGAATCAAGGGGTTTCGTTCGGAACTTAAAAGTTCCGAACCATCTTTCGGATCAAGGACAAGTTCCGAGTCAAGGAAGCTTCATTCGGAAGTCTGAAAGTTCCGAATCAAAGAGGCTTCATTCGGAATCTTCCGAATCAAGGGTGACCAAAAACTTCCGAATCAAGGCAAAATTTAGAAGGTCCGAATCAGTAAAATTCCGAACGAAGGATTGTTTTGGATAAGTGACATATTCAGATCAATTTGTTCCGGATCAAGGATTTTGGTAATATTCCAAGCGAAGAAGAATCATTTCAACCGAAGGTGACATTCCGGACAAGTGATTGTTCCAAACGAAGGTTTATTCCGAATGAGCTGTATTCAGGTTCTTATTAGCTTTTGTCTTTGATTTTTATTTTCAAGCTTCATTTTTCCCGCCTTTATTTTAATCGCACTTTAAGTTTATTTGCCTTAGTTAAATTTTAGTCTTGCCTTAGTTTAAGTTTTAGTCGCGTTTTAAGTTTGCCTTAGATAGATTTAAGTTTGCGTCTTTACTTTAGTGCCTTTAATTCCAGTCTCGCTTTAAATATTTGCATAATTACTTTAATTAGACTTAGATTTACTTTAAGAGCACCTTTACTTTAATTGTTTCGCACATTTAATTTTTAAACACTACAACGACACATCTTTGTTTCACCAAAAACAATAGAGTCACATAGAGAACCTAGATCAATTCGATTAGACAGGAACAACGAACTTTAATTTTTATACGGGGTGTCAAAAGCCTTGTATCAGCCGGCTACTCAGCAGCAGCCTTATCAGCCCAAGGGAAACGGTCAGACTAACGACCGTTCTGCTACGGATAGGCGTGGCGGTAATGACAATTACCGTAACAACGTCGGGCACTCCAACAACAGCAGGTCCTAATACTTACGAAATTCCTTATGTTTTATGTTATAACTCATATTCTGACACTTTATCAAACTTCTACCAAGAACAATGGAAACGGTAGGGACCAGAACTAGAGAGGTTCGCAGCCTAGCCGTCCAGCTATCACTGGTATTCAATCTTACGATTATCCGCTTCGTCCTTTGTACCCAACTATCATGTCTTATGTATAATGTTTTTATCAGGTCCTCAGCCAGCCAGAGCACTTGCTGGAGGATACACTCATCCTCTTTGCTCTACTTGCCACCGTAGACATCCAGGACCATGTCGTCGTAATACTGATGCGTGCTTCAAGTGTGGTCTTCCTGGCCATATTATGAAGGATTGCCATAAGGGCGAGATGGATGGTACATCGGGACATGCTGATACCAAGTCGCCTTCTACTGCCGGGCGTGTCTACACGACATCTCGAGACCAGGCCAACAAGTCTACAGGTACCATCACTGGAATCTTGTATATGTATGGTCGCGCTGCATGTGTTCTTTTCGATACGGGTGCTACTCACTCGGTTATTTCTACTGCTTATGCTAAGAACATTAGGATGCCTCCCTTGCCACTAGAAAATAGGCTTACTATTTCCACGCCTTTGAGGGACTCTGTATTAATCACCCATGTATACAAGAGTCTTCCCCTAGAATTTGATGATAAGGTTCGACTTGTCGACGCACTTCCGCTGGACATGAATGACTTCGACATGATTTTGGGCATGGATTGGCTATCCAAGTATCATGCTACCATAGACTGCCATTCATATCGAGTTATCTTCGGTGATGTTAATGCACCATAGTACATTCATAATGGGTTCGTACCCGGACGGTCTGTACAAGTCATATCCACCCTGCAAGCGTGTGCACTACTGTCACATGGCTGCGAGGGTTATCTAGCTACAGTCCACGACATGGATGTTGAATCTCCATCGATTTAGGATCAACCAATAGTGTCAGAATTCCAAGACGTGTTTCCAGCAGAACTTCCGGGCATACCACCTGCACGAGAAGTGGAATTCAGTATCGAGCTGATTCCAGGAGCTGAACCAATCTCCAAGGCTCCTTATCGCATGGCTCCCATAGAGCTGAAGGAGCTGAAGGATCAACTACAAGAACTTCTTGAACGAGGTTTCATTCGACCGAGCGCATCTCCATGGGGCGCACCGGTTTTGTTTGTTAAGAAGAAGGACGGCAGTATGCGTCTTTGCATAGACTATCGCGAGCTCAACAAGATTACCATTCGAAATAGGTATCCACTGCTACGCATTGATGATCTGTTTGACCAACTCCAAGGGGCCAAACACTTCTCCAAGATTGATCTTAGGTCAGGCTATCATCACCTATGGGTCAAGGAGCAGGATATCGCTAAGACTGCCTTTCGTACTCGTTATGGCCACTACGAGTTTGTAGTTATGCCATTTGGCCTGACAAATGCTCCAGCAGTGTTCATGGATCTGATGAACAGAATCTTCCATGAATTTCTGGACAAATTCGTCATTCTTTTCATCGATGACATCCTGATTTTCTCAAAGTCCAAGGAGGAACACGAAGACCATCTTCGTACAGTACTACAGATTCTTCGCCAGAAGCAGCTGTATGCTAAATTCTCCAAATGTGAGTTCTGATTAGACAAGGTGGCATTCTTAGGTCACATTGTATCAGCAGAAGGAATCACTATGGATCCAACGAAGGTTGAGGCCATTACTAAGTGGCCAAGGCCGACATCAGCGACGGAAGTCCGCAGTTTCTTAGGCTTAGCTGGCTATTACCGTAGGTTCGTAGAGAACTTTTCCCGCCTAGCACTACCATTGACCAAACTGATGCGGAAAGGGGAGAAATTCGTCTGGACTGAAGATCGAGAGAAGAGCTTTGAAGACCTGAAGCAGAAGCTAGTATATGCACCTATTCTTACTCTACCATCTGGTACGGGTGGATTTCAAATCTATAGCGATGCATCGGGGAAGGGACTTGGCTGTGTTCTCATACAACATGGGAAAGTGATCACGTACGCTTCACGACAGCTTAAGCCTTATAAAGAAAATTACCCCACGCACGATCTGGAACTTGCTGCAGTCGTGTTTGCATTGAAGATATGGAGACACTAATTATATGGAGAATCATGTGACATTTTCACGGACCACAAGAGCTTGAAGTATATCTTCACTCAGCGTGAATTGAACATGAGGCAGAGGAGATGGTTAGAGCTGTTGAAGGATTATGACATTAATCTACAGTATCATCCCGGAAAGGCAAATGTAGTAGCAGATGCTCTTAGCAGGAAGTCCGGAATGATCAACGGCATTAAAATCAAAGAGGAAATCATTAGAGAATTGGAGCGACTAGACATCGAGATCATGGTACGTGGACAGCACGGTTAATGGGCTAATCTTAGAGTAGAACCCGAGTTACTATCTAAGATCAAGGAAGCTCAGAAGGATGACGGAGAAATCTGGGCGATAGTACAAAATTTGGAGAAGCAGACAGAATTCAGAGTAGATGCAGATGGTATCGTATGGCAGGGCACTAGACTTTGTGTTCCTGATGACCAAGAACTCCGGGAAGCTTTGTTAGCTGAAGCTCATAGCTCCCCATTCTCGATACATCCTGGTTCGACTAAAATGTACCATGACATCAAGCAGTACTTTTGGTGGAGTGGTATGTAACAGGATGTGGCCACTTACGTCTCCAAATGTCTTACCTGCCAGCAGGTTAAGATCGAGCATCAGCGATCTGGCGGTCTCCTTCAACCGTTAGATATTCCAGAGTGGAAGTGGGACAAAATCACCATGGATTTTGTTACCGGTCTTCCGCCTACCAAAAGGAAGCACGATGCAATTTGGGTTATCGTTGATCGACTTACCAAATCAGCTCATTTCTTACCGATCCGCAAGGAAGATCCGGTAAGTAAACTCGCAGATACGTATAGACGAGAGATCATGAGACTCCACGGTGCACCATCCAGCATCGCCTCAGACAGAGATCCTCGATTCACCTCACGCTTTTGGAAAAGTCTGCAGAAAGCTTGGGGTACACAACTTAAGCTTAGCACGGCTTTTCATCCTCAAACGGACGGACAGTCGGAGCGAACCATTCATACATTGGAAGATATGTTGAGGTCATGTGCGTTGGAATGGATGGGTGATTGGGACGAATACATCTGTTTGGTGGAGTTTGCATACAACAACAGCTGGCACGCAAGCATCAAATGTGCTCCATTTGAGATGTTGTACGACAGAAAGTGTCGCGCCCCAATCTGCTGGGATCAGGTTGGCGAGCGAACACTCGAAGGACCAGAAATCATAGAGATGACAAATGAGAAGATCGCAGTAGCTAAGCAGAAGATTCAGGAGGCACGGTCACGTCAGAAGAGTTACGCCAATAAGCATCGTAGGGATATACACTTTAACGTAGGAGATCACGTCTTCCTTAAGGTTTCGCCGGCACGTGGTGTTAGACGCTTCGGGATTAAAGGGAAGCTCAGTCCTCGTTTCATCGGACCGTTTGATATCATTGAACGAGTCGGTGAAGTATCTTACCGATTGGCGTTACCTCCGCAGCTTTCGCATGTGCACAACGTGTTTCATGTGTCCTTACTCAGAGGGTACCAGTATCATCCCCTTCACATGGTTCAGTATCCACTGGAACAGATACGTGAAGATCTCACTTTTATAGAAGAAGCCGAACGAGTTCTTGACAGACAAGAACGAGTCATGAGAAAGAAGACGATTCCATTCGTCAAAATTCTATGGAGGGATCATACCGAGCGGGAAGCCACTTGGGAAACGGAGGAGTCTATCCGGGCTTCTTACCCTCATTTCATATTTTGAATTCGGGTATGTTCTTCTTTTCCAGTTTACTTTATCTATAATTCGGGGACGAATTATTCTTTTTAGGGGGAAGAGTTGTAAAACCCGCATGCTTTTACCATGCATATTACCCTTAGGATCGTACGTACTAGTTAAAACTTTCCTAATATAGCATGATTACGATTACGTGTTAGGAGTTTACGTATTACGTACGTGTTAGAACACGATAAGTATTTACTATGCACGATCACGTAATAATTATTTAACAATAATTAATCACGAACATGCGATCATAAAAATCATGAACGTAATTAAAACACGAACTATTATTAATTACGTATATATATTTATTACGAGCGTAATTAAATATATTAGATCACGGTATATACGTAACGAGAACATCTAAAACACGAACATAAATAATCAAAAACGAGTAACTAAATAACGAGACACGGAAAAAGGTACGGGTACCCCATGTAGGGGTCCCTACCCGCGGCCAAACAAGGACAAATGGGCCAAGCCCATTTGTCAAATTTACTAAAGGGGGTTTTTACTTTTTACACTACACAAAATAACTTTACAGAAGATTTCAAGAAAAACCTAAAACCCTCCTTCTTCCTTGTTCTTTGTGCCGCCACCCTAAAACCACCATACAAGGTGATTTTTGATCTTTGATCTTGAAGATTTGGTGATTGATCGTGTTTGTTCTTCGTCCTCTTGATCCACGAATTCGGTAAAACCTTTTTAAACCTTTTCTTTTGATTTAATCTTTATATAAATTATGAACATGTAATGTTTTTATAAAAACATAATAATTAATCATAGATCTAACATGTTTTGGTGTTAAATTAAATCAAAGGGTTGTTTTAAGGGGGTGTTTGTTTTGGCCGCAGGCTGCAACCGAACCCGAAGGGGTTTCGGTTTGCCAAGCCGACCACCACCAAGACCATATGTTCTTGGTTGGTGCGTGTGGGTCCCACGGCAGCAAGGGGAAACACGGGGTACCCCGAGTTGGTTCGGGGTACGGTGTCGATTCATGTCCGGTTCATGTTTTTAGCCTAGATCCGGTTCATGGTGTATGTTAGTTTTTTTTATGTTTATGAACTTATGTTAAAATTAAATTAATAAAATGATGTGGTTAATTTAATAACATGACTTAGGTTATTTAATTATTAATGATCATGAAATTATTTTAACCTAAGTATTTATATATTTAAGACTTATAATTAATTAATTATTTTAAAAACCATGGATATAATTAATTAATTAACATGACTTAGGTTATATTATTAGTATATAATAATACATATTTTAATCTAAGTATTTAACTTATTTAATTAAAAACATGTTACACTTTAATTAAATATTATAACCTATAGTTTAATTAAATTACATGAAATAATTATTAAACTATACAATATACCATAAAACTTAGAAAATAATCATGAAAAACACTTAGGCTTATATACTTAGCTTATTTAACCAACTTATTTCTAATTATGGAAACTTTCTATTTTTAGGAACTTAATTAAATAAGGCAGCTAATCTATTTATGGAAACCAGCTATTTTTAGAAACTTATTTATTTCAGGCAGCTAATCTATTTATGGAAACTTATTTAATTAAGGCAGCTAATCTATTTATAGAAACTTTCTATTTTTAGAAACTTATCTATTTTAAGCAGTAAATCTATTTTTGGAAACTTTCTATTTTTGGAAACTTTCCATTTCTGGAAACTTTCTATTTCTGGAAACTTTCTATTTCTGGAAACTTTCTATTTTTGGAAACTTTCTATTTTTGGAAACTTTCTTTTTTTTTGGAAACTTTCTATTTTAGGAAACCTGCTATTTTTGGAAAGTTACTTATTATTACACAGTAAGTATAATAACACGTGAAATACCAGGAATACTTATTCAGATTAAACAGAATATAAGGTAAAACATAGTTTAAGGCTTAGAAACAGTAAAACATGGTAAGAACACATAAAATAAGCTAAGACATGTCATAAAACCAGCTACGTATTTAGTAAGCAGATACTTATTCATGTACGTATTTATGTAGCGCTAGTGATTCAGAAGTAGGATTCTCGCAGTTCGTCTTTCTCGTTCACTGGACATAAGGTACGGATTCCCGTCCTTTCAGTATGGACATTCTTTCCTTATTACGATTCCCCGTATGAAGCCAACTGTTTTCCCGTAGTATAAGTTATGAGTTTGATTGCTTATGTTTAATTAAGATTACCTATAGCCATATACATGCATGACCAGTTTCACCTAGTTATGGAGGTACCATAACCATAACATTAGAGGCACTGATGTTATGACTTCACCACGGTGGAGTGATTGCTCGTGGCGGCCCTTCAGCTTTTGGCCATTTATTTATATTTATCATGTGGGGCGTATGGGTGCATCCTAGTTACATGTTTTTATTTCAGGATTACATGGTGAATGTGGTGTGTGCCTTGCATCCTTCACAAGGAGCTGATCCCTCCTACCCAAAAACCAGTATATTAAATTAGAGGCAGCCCCTCTAATTTGCATGACCTATATTGGCTAATGGTAAAATATGACAAACAGTTTTATAAGATAAACATAAGACTTTCAAACTATAAAACCAGTTTTATTTAGACTTAACCAAGTTACTCGGGACTTAGTTTTCTTCCGCTGTTATTATGTTATATGCTTATCCTATTCATGCTTTATTGTACATCCGTGCACTGAGCGTATTTGCTCAGCCGTTTTCCTTTTCTATGTTCCCAAAACTGCAGGTACTCAGGGACGCTCATAGACACTAAGAGTACGTGCATATGAACTGGAAGCTGTCTAGCCTTCTTTACATTATGCATTTCCTTTCTTTTGATACTTATGCTTTGGACATTGTTTAGTCCTTTCCTTTATTATATATGTTTGTGTGTGATGAGTTTTACTTTTGGACTACTGATGTTTGATTCCGGTATTTTCCTTTTTATGGTCAAGTAATGTTTAGACATTTTACCTTGTATGCTTTGATGACATGCCATAATTACTGTGATATTTCCATTTCCAAAATGGGGTGTTACAGACCTATTTTGCCAAAAATGAAAGTCAAGTCAAGCTTAATCCGTGTGCTTTGCTTATCAACCAATTACAAGCTAGTATTTTTTTTTAACATGGATCGTTGATTGCTTGGTTATTAAATGAGGAGAGAAGACTGGATTAAACGCAGAATCACAACAGTGCAAACGCACTAACTTACATTTCCACCAATAGCAAAAGCCCATGTCATTTTCATCACTGTTATTGTGGATATCAACCCGTGTACTTATTATTGGACAAATTACAACAAGACACGTGGACCTTCCAAGCCCAGATCGAAGCCAGAGATTGAGTGAAGATCACAAGGAGATTTCTACATGAAAAACACTCGTAATCATGAGAGGAATCTATCCTACTTATCCAAGTAAACTGAAACTCACTCATAAAGAAAAGCCCAATTTGGATGAAGAATACAAATTTGCAATTGGAAGAAGGAAGCCACATGACATGTTCTGGTTTGAAGCAACACGTCATCATACCTCCCCATCATCTACTTTTAGTATATAAATACCCCTTGTAGCTCTCATTTGTACATGTAGCTTAAGTGTGTAAAAACACACACTTTTCCCAATTTTTCTCTCAATCATTTTCAGTTAGCACTTCTAATCACTCAAGGTGTCTAACAAACACTTTGAGAGTTAGTTAGTTTGTTATTCTAGTTGTAACTACTTCTTCCATTAATGAAATCTAAATTTACCTAAATTTACTCTTCACTCTCATATACTTGCATACTTCTATCATGTTGTTTTTTACTTTGATTCTGTTTTTCTCATAGAATAATAGAGTTGTTTTGATACTTTGGAAGATTTCACAAGAAGTTTAGCAGTTGTAGTTCATAACCAGCTCACGGCCATAGCCATTGTTTTATATCAGACACTGTAGCAGGGGAAGTATAGATGATGATGACGCTGATTGATTGGGTTATAGCAGTGTAGATGAGGTGATTTGGTGTTGATAGAGTGATGGGTGAGCTTAGCACTCCACTTCTTCACCAAAGAAGCCTTCAAGTTTCTTATAAGTCAATTCTTTAAAATTTCCTCTAAATCATAGTCTGTATGTTATTTCTTGTGTTTTAGTATAAAAGTACTTGTTGATGCCTGCTATATTTTCTATTTTGACTGCTTGATATGATTTGAGAGTTTGTTAGTCTAATCTGTTAGCTTTACATAGTTCTCATAGCTTAATTTTGAGCTTATCAGATAACTGTTGTTTGGTACTAATCATATATCTTAATCCAGTTGATAAAAGTTGTTGTTTAGAGATGATACACACTTACTAGCTAAGTACAAGTAAGACTGCAAGTTTTTATGGTCAAACATAAGGTCAAACAGGCAATTTACCATCTAAATACCTTGGGTCCGATTTTTTGCAAAAACATGCCTATTTTAAATGCTTACCAAATCTTTGTTACTAAGATTTAGAGAGTGATTTTTATTTCTTAGTGCTTTTTGAGAAATTCTTGGATAGGTGCTCCTTATTTTCCTAAAGATCATGTTTTGAGCAAATCAACTTAAGTGCTTATCTGAATAAGTTGTTCTCTTAAAAGTTCTTATCGCAAAAATAGCTTATTGAGCTTATAGGCCATTTCAGCCAAAATCCTTGGAATTGACTGGTATAACTGCATTTGAAGCTTTTTAGAAGTTGTTTCAGCTTATTTGGTGGATTATAGCTTAAGTTCTAGCTTATTCAAGTCCTAGTGCCCGTTTTTGCTTATACATTCATATTAATTGCAATATAGTCCCTAGCTTTTAGTGATTAGTTTAATCAGTATTAAATAGTTAAACTTTTCTAGGATTTGCAATTAAGTCCCCAACTTTGATTATTTGTTACATTTCAGTTTAGTAGTTTACAAGTTTGTTACATTTTAGTTACAAGTTTGTTATATTTCCATTTTCAGTCCTTTAAGTTTCTGAATTCACAATTTCAGTTCTTTTACTTTTATGAAATTTACATTTTGAGCAATTTACATTCTTGTCCATCGATTACTTGTACATTTAGCATTAAATGTGGTATGTGCATTTTGTTTTAGACTAGTACGGATACGTAGAGATCATATTTTTACATTTTTACATGCTTTGTGATAATTAGACCTAGAATACCAAGATTCTATAAAATCTAACACCGAAAACAATTTGTTAACTTGATTTCTATTAGACAATCAATTCGTATTGAGTTGAGAATAACGAACTTAAAAGTGAAATATTAAATGGCGCCGCTGCCGGTTAGATTGACGATTGATTGACTGTTACAATTGGATTGGGATCCGTTCACCTTGTGAACGTTCCTTGTACGTATAATAAATAAAAAATATAGAAAAAATCAAAAAGATAAAAATATAAAATATAAAAAACCACAAAAATCAATTCTTTCCTAAGATTTGAACCAAAAAAAATAAAAAACAAAAAGTAATCTTTTTCCTAAACGGTTACACCAAAAATATATTGTATATATTGATTTCACTTGTTTTTACGTACATACTATACTTTCATAAAAAACAAATAAATACAAAAAAAAAAAATTGATATATTATTATATGTAGATACATATACGTAGATACGAACAACCAATCACCTACTTCCATAACTATTGCTTTTGCAATACACCGTATTTGGGGGTGTTCCGGTCCTAAGTACGTGTATCGATCAAGTTTAATTAAGGCACAATAGCTAAATATTACAATCTACTTAAACTTGAGAAAGAGGCCACTATGTGGGGGTACGAGTGTATTTCACATTCTAAAGAAGTAGTCTCTTAAGTGCTACGTGCCACCTCGTTTCTCCGCTTCCTTGTGGGTCTTTCAAGGGTGATAGTAGTGAGTGGTGTGCCACCAAAGTTGTACTACATATCTATATATTTTGTTGTGGATATTAATTATTGCACCTCGAGAGAGATAATCTCTTCTCTTTAAAAGTCGACCGAGAGCTCCTCTCTCATTCTTCGAGTTGATTTGCATGCGCACTCGAGCGCGTACACATATACCATTTGGTGTACAACCCCTTCCTCCCAAAAGGAACAAAAAGAACAAGAACAACACCGTCCATCAAGCCGATCCTGAGTATCGTGCTTTCAACAACCTACAAGCAGTCATGGCTGCCGTCGATAATAGACCATTGATTGAGATCCTCCAATCAAATGTGGAGGGGAATGCGGATGCTATTGTTATTCCCGAGATACCCGCAAACACTTTTGAGCTTAAGACATGCATGATTAATATGGTTTCTTCTATCCCCTTCCTATGGAGACCCATGGATGACCCTCACGACCATATCAAGAGATTCTTGTCACTTTGCAATAGGGTACCTCATGATGCTATTAAGATGATCTTATTCCCTTTCTCCTTAGAGGGTAATGCTAGGAATTGGTTAGAAAAGCAACCTTCTATGAGCATTTTCACTTGGGAGGAATTGAAGAAGAAATTTTTGAATAAGTTCTTTCCTCCTTCACGAACCACCGCCTTGAGAAACCAAATCATAGGTTTTCATCAAAAGCAAGACCAAAACTTTAGTGAGGCTTGGGAAGAGTTTAAAGAGTTGTTGAGAAAGTGCCCAAACCATGGTTTTAACCAAGTTCACCAAATTAACACCTTCTATAATGTTGTGAAACCTCACCATCAAGATTCCCTTAACTCGGCCACGGGTGGGAACATTCTTTCAAAATCCACACAACATTCGTTGGATATCATTGAAACAAAATCCATGGTTCAAACTAATAATCAAAGAGATGAGGTGGTACATGTTGTTCAAGAGGGTGCTTCTAGACAAATTTGAGAGTCAAATCCTTTCACAACTTCAAGAAATGAACCAAAGATAAAAGATGCATCAAGCAATGATTCAAGACTTTATGAAGGTTTCCTTGAATAATTCTTCTACCAATAATGTCATTGCCATCACCCTATCTTGTGAGACATGTAGAGGCCCTCATTCCTACTTACAATGTGATAAAGTTCAAAACTTTCAAGGTGAATGCTATGCTTATCAAGATGAGGGAAGAGAACACTTTAAACCCAACATCAACAGCTGCAACATATTCAGCCCTACTTACAATGTTTGCACCTAGGAAGAGAACACTTTAAACCCTACTTACAATGTTCGCACAACAACCAGCAGCTGCCACATATTCAGCCTCAGCAGAGGACATTGCGACTGACTACTATTTCTTTGCACTCCAACATACTAGCTTGCCACCTAGGAAATGACATGCACCTACTTACAATGTTTGCACCTAGGAAGAGAACACTTTAAACCCTACTTACATATTCAGCCCTACTTATAATGTTTGAACCTAGGAAGAGAACACCTTAAACCCTACTTACAATGTTTGCACAACAACCAGCAGGTGTCACATATTCAGCCTCAGCAGACGACATTGCGACTGACTACTGTTTCTTTGCACTCCAACCTACTAGCTTGCCACCTAGGAATTGACATGCACCTGAGGTACTTTTTCTATCCATATTGCAGCCAACATAGTCTGAGTCTGAGTATCCGTTAAGATCGAAGCCTGAGCAACGAGGATACCATATACCCAGTGAAGGAGTACCCTTCAGGTACCTGAAGATTTGTTTAACAGCAGTAAGATGTGATTCTTTGGGATCGGCCTGATATCTTGCACATAGAATTGTTGAGAACTGAATATCAGGCCTGGTTGTTGTTAGGTACATTAATGATCCAATCATTCCCCTGAATAAGGTTTGATTGACTGGTTTACCAGTGAAATAAGGTCCTATGTTGTTAGGGGGAACCATGTGAGTCTTCACAGAAGCACACTCGGAGATGTCATATTTTTTAAGTATTTCTCTAGTGTATTTTTCTTGACAGACTAAGATCCCTTTGTCCCCCTGTTTGATTTGTAGTCCAAGAAAATATGTTAATTCACCCATCATACTCATTTCAAATTTCTTTGTCATAAGTTTTTCAAACTTTCTTCAAAGGTCATAGTTAGTAGATCCGAATATGATGTCATCAACATTTATCTTTACTAGCAAAACATCCTCCTTGGTCCTAAAGATAAACAAGGTATTGTTTATCTTCCCCTGACGAATTTATTCATTATCAGGAAAGTAGAGAGAGTTCCATACCATGCCCTTAGTGCTTGTTTAAGTCCATATAGGGCTTTATCAAGTTTACAGACATGGTTAGGGAACTCAGAACTCTCAAAACCAGGAGGCTGAGCTACATAAACTTCCTCAGTGATCTTGCCATTTAGGAAGGCATTTTTTACATCCATTTGGAAAACTTTGAAGTTCATGTATGTAGCATAGGCAAGGAAGATCCTGATGGCTTCCATTCTTGTAACAGGGGAAAAGGTCTCTTCATAGTCAATGCCTTCAAGCTGACCACACCCCTGAACAACAAGCCTAACTTTGTTTTTTATAACAATTCCATCTTCATCAGTCTTGTTTTTGTACACCCATTTTGTGCCAAGAGCTGATTTCCCTTTAGGGAGAGGAACAAGTTTCCAAACCTTGTTCCTAAGGAATTGATTGAGCTCTTCTTCTATAGCCTCAACCCATCATGGATGTGTCAGGGCCTCTGAAACCTTTTTGGATTCAATTTCAGAGAGAAAGTCTGCAAAAAGACATTCATGGGCTGAGGCAGCAGAGAGTTTAGCAGCCTGATTGCTTGTGATCATCCCCTCAAATACATCACCAATTATATTTACAAGCTCTATGTGTTGTTGACTAGATCATCTGTCTTGAGGACTTGGATTAGAGCTTGTGGATACTGATGAGGTTATACTTTAGACCGTTTACAAACGCCACTTTTGAGAAAACTATTCCACCACATTTTATTGAACCATATCCCTCAGTAACACAAGATGAGTTATCAGCGAATACTACCTTAGGACCTGGTTGATCCACGTATTTGTGTAGATAACTTTTGACCCCTGTCAAACTTCTTGAACACCCACTATCTAAGTACCAGACAGGCTCCTTGAAGTGTTCTGCACAAATAACAAGGTGGATTAGTTTCTCTTGTGAGCCCACTTTTTAGTAGGCTCTTTGGCTCTAGGAGCCTGACTTCTTTCACCTCGTTTGAAGTACTCAAACTCAGCATGGTCTGAGGTAGAATGAAAATTTCTTCCACATGTGTTGCAGCTTAGTCCTACTGAGGATTCAGTAGTTTGAGATGACTCAGCTAGCATGCCTTTTCTAACCATAATTATCCAATTGTGTCCTAAGGTAGTATGATCATAGCTTCCACAAATATCACACTCAGGGTAGTATACATAATCATCAAGCCTATGATCAGAGATGCCACAATGTGTACATGGTAGGAAAGGCTTAGCCTTGGATTTCCTGATTTGTTTAGAGGCGGGCCCATAGCTGTAAGGCTGAGCATTATATCTATTAGCATTTCTAGAAGAAGCCATGTGTACCTCATGATCTGCTGTCCTGTGATCTTCACTTTTACACTTCATGCAATAGAGAACTCTAAAGCAGTTATCATTGGTATGATTTGTGTAGTGGCATAACTCACAGGAAGGTTTCTTTGTTTTATCTTTCTTGGAAGACTTAGGTTCAGTTTTGTTACTTGTTGATGATTCAGGCTGTGAGGACACAGATGTTTCACCCTGAGTTTTAGAGGTTGAGTTCAGCTTCTCTTCCATTAATAGTTGGAACAATCTACTTAACTCCTCTTGATTTACAACAGGAATAGAGTTGACTAAGTTTGTAGGAGTCCCTGAGGGATAGATAGGTTTGGTTGTTTTCTTAGTGACAGTTCCTGACTCAGTGTGATTTTATGTCACTTTTGAATCAGGCTTTGTTTGTTCAGGATAACCTAATCTAGATCTTCCAATAGGTGAGTGTTCTTGATAAGATAATAGAATTAGTTTAGAACATGGACTTGCCCCTTGAAGATTTTTCAAAGGAGGCAGAGGAGTTTGAATGTCCTCAGCAACACTGAGTGATTCAGTGTTACTAGATTTATTGGGAAATCATTCTCCTCATTAAGACCAAGTTTTTCATTAATAGCCTGATATTCAGGTATTAATATTTTTCTAGTATCAAAGTTAGGCAACACACTCTCAGGATTTGATCTTTTAACCCATTCTTTTGACTTTGGAATCATTTCTTGATCAAACCCTACTGAGGCTGGGAGAAATGCTTTTTCACTCATTTCCTTAGTAAGTGGTTTTTTAGTGAGTTGACGTGCCCCAAGAATTTTTTTCTTTTGGGCAGGAATTTGATTGTTTATACACTGAGAAGCTAAGGTAGAGCTATTGGTCCATTTCTCATTGATGTATTTTTCTTCCTTAAGTTGTTCTTGAAGAGTATGATTAAATTTAGTAAGTTCAGTGTTCTGAAGTTGACAGCTTACTGCTTCAAGTTTGGCTTGTTTCAAAATCAATAAATCTTATCTACATTTGTTTAATTCAAAAAAAAGTTGATTATATTTTGAAAGAAGGCTTAATCTCTTCTCTTCAACAAACGATAGATCAATGTTTATATACTTAAAGAACCTTTGCCAATCAGACTCTTCATCCATAGAGAGGAGCATGTTTACCTTTCTCATGGTGATGTCAACCCATTCTCCATTTCGAGCATGACTTTTCCAACAGATAGTTCAACATCAGTTAGAGCCATTAAAACTTGATATCTAACTTCCTCATCTTCTGAGGATAAGTCTTCATCATCCCAATCAAAGGTTTCAGCTACCAGTCCTTTGGCTTAGTTCTGAGGAGGTTTTTGAGTCTGATTATTTGAAGGTCCAGCTTCTAAAAGTGCAAGCTTTGTTTTAACCTTTTTGTACTCAGACCTATAATCCTTCTCATTTTTCTTATTATTCTGAAAGCTTTGGTTAATTGGAGAAGCCTGAATCAGTTTTGGTGTAAACTTAGGTTGAAAATTGTCATTCCCTGATGATGAATTTTGACTTTTATATGAGGCCACTGGAGTTTTTAAAAGACAATATTTTGCAAAATGCCCAGTTTTACCACATCGGTAACAATCCACTCCCTCAGTGGATTGATTTCAAACAAACCTAGTTCTTTTGATATAACGTTTGGTATTTACCAACATGGCCCTTTCATGATATTCCCTGTTTAGATCCCTTATATATTCAGTACTAGATCTTTCATCGACCTCATCGTCTGAGGTCTCCTGGAAATCTTGAACAATTACATTTGAGTAAGAATCAGTTGTAATGGGTCCATGATCAACTGGGGTTGGTTTGGCTGAGGTGTCTGTTATTAAGGCCTTCTTAGACTCAGTATATCTTCTATTTATTATATTATCTTCATAGATAAATCTTTCATAAATGTCTACA
This sequence comes from Glebionis coronaria, assembly GCA_025667525.1. Taxonomy (NCBI): domain Eukaryota; kingdom Viridiplantae; phylum Streptophyta; class Magnoliopsida; order Asterales; family Asteraceae; genus Glebionis; species Glebionis coronaria. The sequence goes on from CM046881.1 coordinate 237,260,070, forward strand.
AGATCCTGAGTCTGTATGTGATTAGCATTTCACAGTCCTTGAGAAAAACCAAGCCATTTTTCAGGGAGACTGTTCACAAAACCAACATTGATTTAATGTTTAGATAGTTTCACCTCATCATTTGATAGCTCATTGTGCAAGGTCTTATATCTGGTATAAATCTGAGGAAGTGTTTCAGATGGTTTGGTCCTGAAAGTGTTATATTGTAACTTCAGGTCCATAATCTGATTTTCCTTAGTGTCGGATGGTCCTTTGAAACTATGGACAAGATCTGTCCAAGTTTTTTTGGCCGTCTCACACTCGATGACAGCCTCCATAATAACGTTAGGAAGATAAGATATTATGATGCTTTTGAGACGTTGGTCTTGATTAACCACTCTCCTTTCCCCGTGAGACCATTGGTTTTCAGGTTTGTCATCACCTGCTGCTGTTTTTGGTTTAAATGGACCATTCTTAATACAAGTAATGTAATAAGGTTCCATTTCCATCAAATAACATAGCATTCATTTCTTCCATATGTTAAATCTTTCAACTTCTAACTTAGGAGCGTTAACAGGGTAACTTGCTCCCTTTTTGTTAACAACTTGAGGTACATTACTTTCAGCCATAATGGATCAAGGTATTAAAAACTTTGAGACGGTATATAAAAAGTTTTATAATCCTACCACTCTGATACCACTTGTTGGTCCCTTGTAATTAGTTCTATACTTAAGAATACTAAGTATAGTCCTAACCATGGTGAAGTAATGTAATAAACACAAGATAAAGTAAAGTAAATAACACAAAGGTTTTCAACGTTCAACTCTTAGCTTTATTAAAGAATTATAACCTATGGTATGCGAAGCTACAATAGGGATTTAATAGACAATGTGTGTTTTGATGATCTCCTCACAAACAAGCTAGTCCAATCCTAACGACTGCTAAGATTGACGATTCTATCAACAAGATTTTAGAACTCTAGTGTTTGATTGTATTTGGAGGAGAGAACTTTGTTTGTGAATGTCTAAAGCATTTAGTGCATAAAGTTCTTTCTCTCCTTTTACAACCATCCTATTTATAGAAACAAAGGTAGATACAAGACAAATAATTGCCCATGTGCAATTCTTGTCTTATTGGTACAGTGTACAATCTTGTCTTAGCCTATTCTAAGTATTAAGACATAAGTCCTTTTACACTGTCAGAACCCTATCTATCCAAAAGGAGTAAGTCACGCTAATTGTGTGATGTACTACATCTTATCACAATTTAGCTTATCCCGCCTTTACTTCAGTGTTTGAGGATGCTTGTTTCTTTAGGGAGATCGTATGGGGTTCAGTGAGTCTATTGCCACAACTCACTGAACCCCTCACCTTCTTCTTCGTCTTAGAAATCATTCATTGAACTTCGCCTCTCTGAATGCTCGAGTCTTTCTTTTAGACTCAGTCTAGGAACTCGAAGGTAACTCATTGAGTGACTGTTCACTCAGTGACTTCATTATGTTCAAGGTTAATACTTCACTTAGGCTGATTGTTATTCAAATCCATCAGTGAGATCATTAGGCACTGAATTGACCTAACAAAAACCCACTGCATGAATTATCCACAAGGTTTTCAAGATTAAATCCACGTTCATTGATATGACTGAATTCTCCTATCAATTATATCATATTTAACACTAAAACACAAAGTAAAATACCTGATTTTGATGTGTAAAAGCAGTATTATTGGTATACTTTGTTGTTTGTGCTTGTGTAGGTAAAAAGATACAAATGTAACGCAAACAAGGAAATCAAGCTAATATTGATGAAGAAAAGACAAAAGAAGGACAAAAGATGACAAGTCAAACAAAGTCAAAGGACCTTTCTTGACTACTTTGAAAGTAGAGGGACTAGAAGTGACAAGTTAGAAAAGTCAAGAAGAAAGTCAAATCTGGTCAAAGTTCAAGTCAACAAGTCAAGGGATCATTATTGTCCAAGATCAAAGTCAAAAGGGCCAAAAGTGACAGGTTTATGAAGATTGAAACTCAAGTTAAGAAGTTGTTAACTAGGAGGACCTGTTTTGCCAAATATGAAAGTCAAGTCAAGACTAATCCATGTGCTTTGCTTATCAACCAATCACAATCTAGTATTTTGTTAACATGTATCGTTGACTGCTTGGTTATTAAATGAGGTGAGAAGACCGGCATTAAACACAAAATCACAACAATACAAACGCACTAACTTACATTTCCACCAATAGAAAAAGCCCATGTCATTTTCGTCACTGTTATAGTGGATATCAACCCGTGAGCTTATTATTGGAAAAATAATAACAAGAAACGTGGACCTTCTAAGCCTAGATCGAAGCTAGAGATTGAGTGAAGATCACAAGGAGATTTCTACATGAAAAACACTCGTAATCATGAGACGAATCTATCCTACTTATCCAATTAAACTGAAACTCACTCATAAAGAAAAGCCCTATTTGGATGAAGAACACAAATCTGCAATTGGAAGAAGGAAGCCACGTGATGTTCTGGTTTGAAGCAAAATGTCATCATACCTCCCCAACATCTATTTTTAGTCTATAAATACCACTTGTAGCTGTCATTTGTACACGTAGCTTATGTGTGTAAAAACACACACTTTTCCCAATTTTTCTCTCAATCATTTTTAGTTAGAACTTCTAATCTCTCAATGTGTCTGACAACCACTTTGAGAGTTGTTAGTTTGTTATTCTAGTTGTAATTACTTCTTCCATTAATGAAATCCAAATTTACCTAAACTTACTCTTCACTCTCACTACACTTGCATACTTCTATCTTGTTGTTATATACTTTGATTCTGTTGTTCTCATAGAACAATGGAGTTGTTTTGATACTTTGGAAGATTTCATAAGAAGTTTAGCAGTTGCAGTTCATAACCAGCTCACAACCATAGCCATTGTTTTTTATCAAACATTGTAGCAGGGGAGGTATAGATGATGATGATAATTGATTGGGTTGTAGCTGTGTAGATGATGTGATTTGGTGTTGATTGAGTGATAAGTGAGCTTAGCGCTCCACTTCTTCACCAAACAAGCCTTCAAGTTTCTTATAAGTCAATTCTTTAAAATTTCCTCTAAATCTTAGTCTGTATGCTATTTCTTGTGTTTTAGTATAAAACTACTTGTTGATGCCTGCTATATGTTCTCTTTTGACTGCTTGGTATGATTTGAGAGTTTGTTAGTCTAATCTGTTAGCTTTACATAGTTCTCATAGCTTAATTTTGAGCTTATCAGATAACTGTTGTTTGGTACTAATCACATATCTTAATCCAGTTGATAAAAGTTGTTGTTTAGAGTTCATACACACTTACTAGCTAAGTACAAGTAAGACCGTAAGTTTTTGTGGTCAAACATAAGGTCAAATAGGCAATTTACCATCTAAATACTTTGGGTCAGATTTTTTTGCAAAAACATGCCTATTTCAAATGCTTACCAAATCTTTGTTACTAAGAGTTAGAGAGTGATTTTTGTTTTTGAGTGAAGCTTATAATCCCATGTTTCTAGACATATAAGGTAGGTGATACAGTATTCACTAATCAGCTAGAAATAAGCCCTAGAATAAGCCTCTTAGCAAATGCAAGTTTCTGTGATAGCAGCTTAACATAATTCTCATATCTGCTTATTTCTTTCATAAAAGTTGTGAGTTTACTTCACAAATCAGTTACATAAGTTGAGAAATTGAGATTTGACCAAGGTCAAACTTGGTCAACGCTGGTCAACTCTTGGTCAACATAAGCCAAAACAGCTTATTTGATTTTTCTGCTTATTTCTTAGTGCTTTTTGAGAAATTCTTGGATAGGTTCTCCTTATTTGGCCTAAAGATCATGTTTTGAGCAAATCAGCTTAAGTACTTATCTAAATAAGTTGTTCTCTTAAAAGTGCTTATTGTAAAAATAGCTTATGAGCTTGTAGGCCATTTCAGCCAAACTCCTTGTAACTGACTAGGTATAATTGCATTTGAAGCTTTTTAGAAGTTGTTTCAGCTTATTTGGTGGATTATAGCTTAAGTTCTAGCTTATTCAAGTCCTAGTGCCCGTTTTTGCTTATACATTCATATTAATTGCAATATAGTCCCTAGCTTTTAGGTATTAGTTTAATCAGTATTAAATAGTTAAACTTTTCTAGGATTTGCAATTCAGTCTCTAGCTTTGATTGTTTGTTACATTTCAGTTTAGTAGTTTACAAGTTTGTTACATTTTAGTTACAAGTTTGTTATATTTCCATTTTCAGTCCTTTAAGTTTCTGAATTTATAATTTCAGTCCTTTTACTTTTATGAAATTTACATTTTGAGCAATTTACATTCTTGTGCATTGATTACTGGCACATTTAGCATTAAATGTGGTATGTGTATTTTGTTTTAGACTAGTATGGATATGTAGAGATAATATTTTTACATTTTTACGTGCTTTGTGATAATTAGACCTAGAATACCAAAATCCTATAAAATCTAACACCGAAAACAATTTATTAACTTGATTTCTATTGGACAATCAATTCTTATTGAGTTGGGAATAACGAACTTAAAAGTGAAATATTAAATGGCGCCGCTACCGGTTCATTACGTGGAGATTGATGATTGATTGACGGTTACAATTGGATTTTAGGATCCGTTCACCTTGTGAACGTTCCTTGTACGTACCATAAATAAAAAATATAAAACAAAATCAAAAAGATAAAAATATAAAAAATAAAGAACCACAAAAATCAATTCTTTCCTAAGAATTTAACCAAAAAAATTAAAAAATAAAAAAGTAATCTTTTTCCTACAAGATTACACCAAAAATATATTGTATATTTTGATTTCACTCGTTTTTACGTACATACTATACTTTCATAAAAAATAAATAAATACATAAAGTGCTACGTGCCGCCTCGTGGGGGGTATAAGGCGAGTGTATTTCACATTCTAAAGAAGCAGGCTCTTAAGTGCTACGTGCCACCTCCTTTCTCCGCTTCCTTGTGGGTCTTTCAAGGGTGATAGTAGTGAGTGGTGTGCCACCAAATTAGTACTACATATCTATATATTTTCTTGTGTATATTAATTATTGCACCTCGAGAGAGATAATCTCTTCTCTCTAAAAAGTCGACCGAGAGATCCTCTCTCATTCTTCGAGTTGAGTTTCATGCGCACTCGAGAGCCTACACATATACCATTTGGTGTACAACGCTTTCCTCCCAAAAGGAAGAAAAAGAACAAAAACAACACCGTCCATTAAGTCGATCCCGAGTATCGTGCTTTCAACAAACCATAAGAATTCATGGCTGCCGTTGATAATAGACCATTGATTGAGATCCTCCAATCAAATGTGGAGGGGAATGCGGATGCTATTGTTATTCCCGAGATACCCGCAAACACTTTTGAGCTTAAGACATGCATGATTAATATGGTTTCTTCTATCCCTTCCTATGGAGACCCATGGATGACCCCCAAGACCATATCAAGAGATTCTTGTCACTTTGCAATACACTTATGTATAATGAGGTACCTCATGATGCTATTAAGATGATCTTATTCCCTTTGTCCTTATAGGTTAATGCTAGGAATTGGTTAGGGAAGCAATCTTCTATGAGCATTTTCACTTGGGAGGATTTGAAGAAGAAATTTGTGAATAAGTTCTTTCCTCCTTCACGAACCACCGCTTTGAGAAACCAAATCATAGGTTTTCAAAAAAAGCAAGACCAAAACTTTAGTAAGGCTTGGGAAGAGTTTAAAGAGTTGTTGAGAAAGTGACCAAACCATGGTTTTAACCAAGTTCACCAAATTAACACCTTCTACAATGCTTTGAAACCTCACCATCAAGATTCCCTTAACTCGGCCGCGGGTGGGAATATTCTTTCAAAATCCACACAAGATGCATGTGATATCATTGAGACAAAATCCATGGTTCAAACTAATAATCAAAGAGATGAGGTGGTACATGTTGTTCAAGAGGGTGCTTCTAGACCATTTGAGAGTCAAATGCTTTCACAACTTCAAGAAATGAATCAAAGACAAAAGATGCATCAAGCAATGATTCAAAGACAAAAGATGCATCAAGCAATGCAATCACTACAAGGAGTGGGAAAATAACCATTGAATATTCTATTCCTCCTACACCTCCTTTGGTAACTCCTACTACGGTTCCTCTTTGTGATAAACCTATACCTTCAAAGCCCACACCTTCTAGTTCTACAACTTCAAAACCTATAACTTCCACTCCTACACCTACTACTCCTTCACCCTCCACACCTATCAATGAAGAAACCAACAAAGAAAGTCCTTCAATAACTACCAATCAACCTTCACCAAAACTAAGTCTTCCATATCCTTCAAGATTGAGAAAGGAGAAGCTTAAGAACAAGGATGACATTCAAGTGTCTAACTTTTTGAGGATGTTTATGCAATTGAATATCAACATATCCTTTGCGGAGGCTTTAGCTTACATGCCCAAGTTTGTTAAAATGTTAAAAGACCTTCTCTCAAACAAAGAAAAGTTGGTTGATATGCCTAACACTTCATTGAACGAAAATTGTTCCGCAGTGTTGTTGAAAACTTTACCAACTAAACTTGGAGATCCGGGTCAGTTTTTAATTCTTTGTAATTTCCCGGGGTTGAGAATTGCATGGCACTTGCGGATCTTGGTGCAAGCATTAATTTGATGCCTTTATCATTTTGGAAATAACTCTCTCTTCCCGAGCTCACACCTATTAGGATGACCCTTGAGTTAGCAAACTGTTCAATAGCTTATCCGGTGGGGATTGTGGAAGATGTGTTTGTAGGAGTTGATAAATTCACATTCCCCATGGATTTTGTAGTTATTGACTATGACATGGACCCTAGAGTTCCTCTTATTGTAGGAAGGCCTTTCTTGAGAACGGTTCGTACTCTTATTGATGTGGCGGAAGGAGAACTAATTATGAGGGTAGAAGACGAGAAAGTAGTGTTTAAGTTGGGGAAAGTAACTAAGAAGTCTCAAAGTTGTGAAACCTTTAATATTGTGGATGTACTTGATGAGGTTTGTAATGAACATTTTCATGAAGCTTGCAAAAGTGATAATGAGAACATTCCACATGTAGAAACTGTTGCCTCAATTGCTCCCTCCTTAACACCATTTGGAGAGAGTGATTTCATCTTAGAGGAATTTGAGTCTAACTTTCTTAGAAATGAAGATTCTCCCATCAATTGGGAAGAAGATATTCTTACTATCCACAAGTTACTCAATGAGGATCCCATTCCTTCACCTGCTCCACAAGAGGTTACTAATGATGATCCATCATTAGTTAAACCTTCTATTGAGAGTCCACCTTCCCTAGAACTTAAGGATCTTCCATCACACCTTGAGTATGCTTTCTTAGAGGGAGAGGACAAATTACCCATTATCATAGCCAAAGACTTGAAAGATGATGAGAAGCAAAAGCTTATAGAAGTTCTTAAGAAACACAAGAAGCCCATAGCTTGTAAAATATCCGACATAAGGGGAATTGATCCTAATTTTTGTACTCACAAAATCCTTATAAAAGATGATTACAAACCCGCCATCCAAAACCAAAGAAGGGTTAACCCTAAAATCCATGAAGTCGTTAAAAAGGAAGTTATCAAACTCCTTGATGCGGGTATGATTTTCCCAATTTCCGACTCACCATGGGTTAGCCCGGTGCATTGTGTGCCTAAAAAGGGTAGAATCACCATTGTGCCTAATGAGAACAATCAGTTGATTCCCACTAGACTTGTCACGGGTTGGAGAGTTTGTATTGACTATAGGAAGCTTAATGATGCTACTAGGAAAGATCATTTCCCATTACCTAAAAACACCATGTCTACCCCAGAAGTAACTCCTCCTCCTCCTCAACCCCCAACATCAAGATTCCCATGCTAGACCCAGACAACTTTGAGCTGTGGAAGTTTAACTTTGAGCAATATCTACAAATCCATGACTACACCTGAAATTGTGTATAATGCAGTTCGTCTTTCTCAGTTCTTGCTAATTGAAAGTCCTAACAATATGAGGTTTTTAACTGTTTTTGGTTGTTAATATTTTTTGGATATTCTATTTGCTAATTCAAACAATGACTTGCAAAATTGAAAAATATTATCTACTTATATGTAAAACATCGTGCAATTACCAAGTTTTTATTCAAGTAAAATTCAAAATGTAAATTTTACAACTAAAAGGACTGAAATTGTAAATTCTATGAAAAGTAAATGCTTAAAATGTAAAACTATCAAGTATAAGGACTGAAATTGACAAAACAGTTAACTATGAGGATTAAAAGTGAAAACTATGCAAACTACTAACAAATTCTTAACAAATTCCAAAACTGCTAACTGATTTTTAACAAATTCCAAACTTAAAGGACCTTATTATAGAAAACCCTAAAAATATCAAGTTTAGCCAGGTTTAAAACCTTTTTAATACAATAGGGACTAAAGTGCAATTATTGAAAATTTTTAAGCAAAAACGGGTTCTTAACACAAATAAGCTCGTTTGAGCTTATTTCTGAACCAAAATCAGTCAAACCAATTGCAAAATGCTTAAAATCTCAATTAAGCTTGACCTATAAGAGGAAATTTGCTAAAAATGACTAATAAGCTGATAAGCACTTTCCAATAAGCACAAAATAAGCTCTACAAGAATCTAGACATGCACAATTGGATTTTTGTACTGAAATTGATTAATGAACTTAAAACATGAACGAGAAATCAAGTCCTATCAAAAATCATCAAGAAATAAGCTTGAAAATTGAATTAAGCTGAAATTGGCTTATGTTGACCAAGCGTTGACCAAGTTTTTTTTTCAAAAAGCTGAAAATCTCAAAAATCAACCACCAACACTAACTAATTGATTTTGTGAAAGAAAATTGCCAAGTTTATGAATAGGATCAAGAGATATGAAAAAGCAGTTTTGATTTACAAAAACTTGCTTTTGCTTATGTGTTTAGAATTTTGCTTATTTCTACTTGATTAATGAAAACTGTACAAAAAGCTTATGGACTCTGAAACTTCATATATTGACCTACCAATGAGAACTGGTTTGGTAAAATTTCATCAAGAAACCAACAAATGCTAAGTGAATGAAAATGACAACTTCTTATGAATGAAACTGACTGAACAATGACCCAAACTTTTTATATGCCAATTGCCTTTTTGACCTTAGACTTGACTTGAAAATGGCTTAAAACCTTTTGTAATGACCACTTAACTGGAAATGAACATTAGTTTGCCAAAATTCAACACTTGAAAATCAAATATCATCTAATGCCAAACACTCATTACTGAACTTTTGAAGACTTTTGTGAAACCTTTTTAAGTACAAGTCTACACTGAATGAAAAGCCATAGCAAACTAAAATCAGTGATCAAAATGAGAAGTATGAGAGCTAAACGTAAGTATTGAAAGCAACTAAAACTCAAATAAGGAAGCAAGGCTGAAAATGACTGAAATAAGCTATCAACTAAAGCACAACTCAAATCAAAAAGCAGACAAGGCAACACTTAAGCTAAAACAAGTCTAGAATCAAACCACAACCAGGCTAACAAGTTTTATCATACATTCATCAAAGATTTAAGCTAGGAATGAATCATGCATTTGACAATTCAGTGGAACCAAAACAAGAGGCGTTTGCACCTTGTGAAGTACCCTTTGAGCAGTAGAGGGGTGCTGAACTCTCTAGTCTAGTGCTAACCACCACCTTAGCACTAGATTCAATTATCTACAATCAACCAAACAGCTACACATCAACAAGAATCATCAAAATGGCCTGAATTCATCACTTATGCTATGAACTTGGACTGAAATCAATCAAACAGCTTCTATCTTCACTCAAAGTCAGTTATGATCAAGGAATGATCATAACAAACTCAATTCAGCAACAAGAGTAACAATGGGATTATGAGATGAACAGTAAAGATGATAAGGAGATTTGGCGGGAAAAGTAGAATTTGAATTTTATTAATGGAGATTTGTTACAAAGATGTTAAAAAGTTACTAACTAACTAACTAACTCAAGTGTGTGTCAAACTCTTGAGTAGTTTAGCTAAAAAGGAGAAATGATGAAAGGAAAAAGTAAATGTGTGTGTTTTCACACTTACAACTACACAACAAGAAATGAAGCCTAGACATGCTATTTATAGACTTGGGAAGAAGATCAGTTGGGCTTGGTGACGTGTTGGAACCAATCCCAGGTCTCCATGTGTCCAAATTCTACTTAATTGAATTTCCAAGTTATGAACATGAATTGGGGTTTCTTTGTAGAGTTGATTTCAGGTTGATTAATCATGATCAATGGATTCGTCTTGTAATTTTGAGCAATTTTGATGTTTATAACATTCCATGAAATTGCCTCTAGCTCTAACCCGTTCCTGGAAATCTTGTTCGTTTTGAAGATGCCACGTGTCAAGCTCTGATTGGTTGAAATGGGTGCACACGGATCACACTGTTGTGATTTGTTAATAAATGAAAACGGCGCTAGTGGGTAACTAATGCTGTGATGTGGCAATCCAGGTTATTATTTCTTTGGCTTCTCATTGGTCCAAAACTTGTCACATGGATTCACTTGTATTATCTTTCCATAAATGGCAAAAATCACCCCCTGACTTTGGCAGAATGCATTTAAAGGCTAGCAGCTTCATTTCTTTGGCATTTTTAGTCCTTCAAACTTCATCCTTGAGCAAAAATGATCCTTTGACTGAGTTGACTTGAATGTTGACCTTGTTTGACTATGATCTTGACTTTTACAATATTTACACTTTGGTCCTTCATCTTTGGCAATTTGTCAAGATATGTCCTTGCACTTCAAAGTCTTGTCACTTTTGATCCTTCTTTGTCTTTTTCATCAAATTAAGCTTGATTATTCCTTGTTTGCTTGAAAATGCATCCTTTTACCTACACAAGTGTACACAAACACAAACATACCACATAATACTGTTTTTACAAGATAAATTGTTATTTTGCTTCATGTTTTAGGGTTATTTGTTGATAAATTGATATGAGTTTTAGCTCATATCAAATCTCCTACACTTGAACATTGTCATGTCCTCATGCAATTCTATATATTTTAAAACACAAATTTACATTCTCCTTATAATTAATCCACCTTGGCCATTTGGAATGCATCTACACTACTCTAAACTACATGATGCATGATTTTGACAAAATACAATTCTATATATATCTTTTTGGTTTTTCTTGAAATGGTTTTGATGGAAATAACTCATAAAGAATTCAATGACTTTGATTAGGGCTTGGGTACCATGGACATTTATCACCCTCAAGTTTCACTTTCCCCATACCAAGCTTAAAAATGGGATCATTGTATTCACAAGTAAAAAGTGCATCAACTTATTCATGACAATTAAATGTGGAACCGGTTATTATTTGAGCAAATTGCTTGTGGGCAAATTTGTCATTTATTCAAGTGTGAAGTATAAGAAGTGCAAAATCCAAAAATAAGGAAGCACGGTTTTAATCCTAAGTAATCCTCTCATCCTTTACTTGAAAAACCGCTCACAATTAATACAAGTCCGTTTCAAGAATAATAAGTCATTCGCCTTATGTGTAAAATCCTCATGTCATGCTTTCATAAGTAGCTACACACTCGCTAAGGAAAAAAAATAAAACTCACGCAATAATTTACATCCGCCATCTTTTTGAGACTTTGGATCTTCAACCCCGCAACCCGTCAAGGTAATATTGGATTGGAGCAATCTATTGAATCCCCGCAACCCGTCAAGGTAATATTGGAACTCAATAGTCACTATAATTAACACCACACTGCCCCTCTTGGGAGTCTTGTATTATTATTTTTTTTCTTTTTCTTTTTCTCTTTTTTTTTCTAGCCACTCATTTTTTTTAATAAGCCGCTCTTATTTTTCTTTATTCCTCACAAAGAAAGTTTAAAAGAATAGAAGGAAAAACACCCGCTAAATATTGAGCATGACATAAGTATAGTACACATAAAACGTTCTAACTTAGAATCTTAAGACGTACTTATATCAATCATGAATGATTAGTCAAAAATGCAAAAGAAATTACAAACCGATTAAAACCGTTCTTGATTATTTATTAACAATTATATACATGCGAAGAAAATAGAGGTTAAAAAGAGAAGGGTTTAGCCACAAGTAATTATCATGAAGTTAATCTAGCCCTTTTATACTTGTTTCAACTCTATCATTTCCCATTCTCCACAAATTTAAAATCTCAAATAATGAGATTGGTGGATGCTTAGCCTAATAGACTGTAAAACCCGTAAAAATAAGGTCATAATTTAATTAATTTTCAATTATTTTGAAGTATTTTATAAGTTAAATATTTTTATGTTTAACGGTTTAAGTTGAAACCGATATTAAATATTTTATTTTAATATTTTGACGAGCAACGAGGACTACTAGTGATCGCGATACCGACGGATGCCCACAATTTTATATTTTATTATCAATCGTTTCGATATTTAATATTTTCGACGATATCGTTTTAATTACGTATCGAGTCGTTATATTATTATTTTTCGTGTGCGTTTAAACTTTTAAGTATTTTTACGAAACCCGAGTCCCGAAAATATTTGTGAAATTTACTTTTAGTCATTTCCCGCTTTCTAACTAATATTTACATTTTGGACCAAAACTATCACAAATTGGCAAAAACCACCCTACCTACACTATACATAACTTTTCCACTATCTCTCTTTCATTTATAAAAATTCATTTAACCAAAATTTCTTCCTTCCTCCTCCATTTTTCTTTCTTAGCCATACACCCCATCAACACCAATCATCAAAATTTTTGATGATCAACTTTGATCCATCCAAAAACAAAACAAGTCCCATTCCTATTTTTGAAAGGTGATTCTAATGATACCATTTTTACTTACATGCATCAAGTTTTATTTTTTTTATTGTTAGGTGGAGATTTTTAATTTTTGGGTTTTTGATTTTGATGATGATATAAGTGTTAGGATTGGTTTATGGTGATATTAGGATGTTAGGTTGATGATAAAAATGATTGGTTTTGATCAAAAACATGATTTTGTGGGAGATTTTGAAAGGTGATTTTGGGCAGTAGGTTTGAGGCCATTTTCGAGGGTCTTAAGTCTGAATATAGGATGATATGATGGGATTATGTTGTAGAGAATTTCGTTATCTTCGATTTGATATAAAGTAGGCCTTCCAACTCCAAACGAGGTGGAAGTTACACTAGTTTGATTTTCGTGTACCGGGAGATGAGTGTCGACACAATCCGAAAATTGTCGTCGATATTTGGATCGAATCTCGGGGACGATATAATGAGTTTCAAAATGATTCAAGGGCTGTTCTCATGCTCCAAGTTTAGTATTTTGAGTCTATTTTTAGAATCAAGTGGCGGTTTTACAAATGGAGTTGTTTAGAATGGTCAAAATGGTTTCTTAAGTCAAGGTCGCTAAACTGTCCGGATTTTGTGATTCAAAGATGAGTCGGGCAGGGAACTTTAGAAGTAAAATCTTTTAATGGGATCTTGGGAGGACTTTCTACATATAGTAAGTGAGTTCTCTGAGTAGTATCATAAAAAGTTGATATGTTTAAGTATGGGAAAACGGCTTGGACATTCGGTATGTTCTGGCAGATTTTTATTAAAGGCGTAGAATAATAAAATGAATATATAGGAGAGTGTAATAGTATCACTTGTATCGTTTTCTCTCGATTTTGTCGTGATTTTATGAGTCGAGTTTTATATTCTTATGTATGGGTTATTTCTCGAGTCTATTATTAATGAACGCACCTCATTTTATAGGTTGCGGTTCTCGTGTTTGAAAGGCATCATCTATCGTCGGCGATCGTCTCATTACCACTATTGGCTAAGGTGAGTCTATAGCCTCGCTTTATACTAGTTATTAAATGATTTTAAACCCGCGAGGGGGAATACATGTTTTTATAAACTTAGAACACAAGATTTTTATGGTATGCTTTGTCCCTCTATGAAAGGACCCGTGGTTGCCTTTAAATTGCATTAAGTGATTGCCTTTGTTAAAACCTCAATTATGGACCGTTAATTAACCTATGATGGGTTAACCGCTAGTACAATTAATAGATCTATAGGGGAAGCCGCCCCGGTTCAGTTTTTGTGGACTTGTCATAGAAGCTTAGGCCCGACCTCCACACTGTTTGAGCATATTGTATTGAGAAGTCAGATATACGGCAATGTACCAAGAATCTGGAGGTAACCGACAATTAATAAATCTCTCGTCTTATTAGACTGATATGGGAGTGTCTAAGGGCTCGGTTCCATGAGCTTATTGCAATTTATGCTATATACAATTATCATTGTTGATGCAAATTATTATTTGATGCTTATAAGCATGCCACAAACTTATAATCTTTGCTTGTGTTCAAATTGATTTCATAAACCTATAGATTCACTCGGCATTTTGGCTGATTGTTTTACTCACATGTATTTCAGGTAATCAAGAAGTGGAAGCTTGGAGGTCACGGGGAATGAAGTTGTGCACTGCTTTTGTTGTTCAAACTCTTTGATTTATTTATCGTTCCATTTTAAAACAAACCAATATGTTGTTTTAACTTATCTTTTGGTAACGATTACTTGGGACTACGCTACTCTAACAAATGTTTTAGGAACGATAAATCTAAAACGTCTCTTTTCGAGTCGTTCTTTATAAATTATGTGTTGTTGTATCATTGTTTAGCACCCAAAGATGTATTCCGCTGCGTGTAAATTTGGGGGTGTTAAATAGACCAATGAAGGACTACATGGTTAAGGATACTAGCTAGAGAATGCTAAGATAAGCAAACTCGGGTTGAGTCAAAATATCCATGGCGGGCCTAATATGTCAAAGAAATCTAAATTTGTTAAAACCATGTTTTATTTTATTTTTTTTTCCTTTTTATATATTTTTGATGAAAAATAAAAGAAGAATATATGCAAATGTGTTATGCAAAATTATTAATGCAAAAATTATGAATGCATATTTTTGGTGGCCAAAGTAGATCAAAAATTTGAAAAATGTTGAAAAATCAAATTTTCCATGTTATCATGAAAGACAATGACAAGTTCTAGGTAAGGTCACTTCGATAGAAGACCCCCCTACACTTAAGCTAAACATTGTCCTCAATGTTTAAGAGCATGGAAGAATAAAAACTTCCCCTACACTTATGACAATGAATAGACTTTGCTTAACCCAAGTTAAGGAAAGGACAACTATTAGTGAAATCATGTTTAAGCACAAGGTGTCAATGAAAAATCACTATAGTAACGAAGTGAACCGGATACAAGGGCCTCCTCCATAAGCTCCAAAGCATGAAATGAGTGAGCAACCCTACAAACAATCATGAAGACAAAAGAAGGTCTCCCCTACACTTATCTCCAAGTCTATACCTTTATTTCTAACCTACAACACTCTAAACCTAGTTATACGATGCTTGAGTTAATGAGTCTCTAGCTCGACTCGTCCCTCAATGAATCAATTCATGGGGAAAATGGGGATCTCTTGGACCATTTCAACGGAAATGTCCTCCCCAAAGTAATGCTTAACACGGTGACCATTCACTTTAAAATTTGGACCATCGGGTTGTGACAACTCAATAGTTCCATGTGGAAACACTTGAGCAATAGTGAATGGACCGGACCATCTTGACTTAAGCTTGCCCGCAAAAAGTTTCAACCTTGAGTTAAAGAGGAGAACCGGCTCTCCAACTTTGAACTCACGATTCTTGATCTTAGCATCATGCAATTTCTTAGTCTTTTCCTTGTAAAGCAAAGAATTTTCATAGGCATTGGCTCTCAATTCATCCATCTCATTGAGTTGATCTTTCCTATGTGAACCGGCTTGGTTTAAATCAAAGTTAGCCCACTTGAGAGACCAAGATGCCTTGTGTTCTAACTCAAATGGGAGGTGGCACGCTTTTCCATAGACAAGCCTATAAGGAGTACAACCAATTGGTGTTTTAAAAGCCGTCCTAAACGCCCACAAAGCATCATCAAGCTTATCCGACCAAGAAGCTCGATGCTCTCCCACCGTTCTCTCTAAAATTCTCTTTCAACCACGATTTGTGACCTCGGTTTGACCATTTGTTTGAGGGTGATACGCGGTAGAAAGTCTATGATTAACTCCATATTTCTTCATAACTCTCGTGAATTGATCATTACAAAAGTGCGTACCACGATCACTTATGATGGCCCGAGGTACACCAAATCTAGCAAACAGTTGTTTCAAAAACTTCACAACAACTCTAGCATCATTGGTAGGTAAGGCTTTAGCCTCCACCCATTTTGACACATAATCCACCGCCACAAGTATATACTTGTTTCCCTTAGAGGATGGAAAAGGTCCCATGAAATCAATGCCCCACACATCAAATATCTCACACTCTTGGATAAAATTTTGTGGCATCTCATCACGTTGCGTAATTTTTCCTTGTCTTTGACACACATCACAAAATTTCACCATTTCATGGGCATCTTTGTAAATGGAAGGCCAATAGTAACCCGAATCAAAGACTTTCTCGGCGGTATAGTTCGGCCCAAAATGTCTACCCGTAGGTCCTTTATGACACGCTTCTAAGATCTTAAATGCCTCGGGCCCATCTACACACCGTCTAATGATTTGGTCCGCACATTGCCTAAAAAGATAAGGATCATCCCAAAAGTAGTACTTAACTTCCTTAAGAAACTTCTTCTTTTGTTGATAAGTAAGACCCTCAATAAGCACATTGCCCACAAGATAGTTTGCGATATCCGCAAACCAAGGAGTGGCATCCTCTTGGGAAGAGATAGACATGAGCTCCTCTAATGGAAAGGATTCATTGATTTCTTGATGTGGCAAATCTTCTTGAAAAGAATGCTCAAGTCTACTCAAGTGATCCGCCGCTAAATTCTCAGCCCCTTTCTTATCACGAATTTCTATCTTAAACTCTTGAAGCAACAAAACCCATCTCAAAAGCCTAGGCTTAGCATCTTGTTTTGTCATAAGATACTTGAGAGCGGAATGATCCGTATACACTATGGTTTTGGAGAGCACAAGGTATGGTCTAAACTTCTCAAAAGCATATACTATAGCAAGCAACTCTTTTTCTGTGGTAGTGTAATGAAGTTGTGCACCGGTCATGGTTTTACTCGCATAGTGTATAGGTTGAAAATGCTTATTAACTCTTTGTCCTAAGACGGCCCCCACCGCATAATCTCTAGCGTCACACATAAGCTCAAAAGGTAATTCCCAATTTGGAGAAACCAAAACGGGAGCCTTAGTCAATTTCGCCTTAAGAGTCTCAAAAGAGTTCAAACAATCTTGATTAAAAATGAAAGGAGCCTCTTTCTCCAAGAGGTGAGTCATTGGTCTAGCTATCTTAGAAAAATCTTGTATAAAGCGCCTATAAAATCCTGCATGACCTAAGAAACTCCTCACACCTTTAACCGAGGTGGGTGGGGGAAGCTTAGCAATCACATCAATTTTAGCTCGATCCACTTCTAATCCCTTGTTGGATATTTTGTGTCCTAAAACAATTCCCTCTTTCACCATAAAGTGACATTTCTCCCAATTAAGCACTAAACGTGTTTCCTCACAACATTTAAGCATTCTCTCAAGATTGGTGAGACATGAGGTAAATGAATTTCCAAAGACGGAAAAATCATCCATAAAAACCTCCATAGGTTGCTCTATCATGTCATGGAAAATCGCCATCATGCACCTTTGAAACGTCCCCGGTGCATTACATAAGCCAAAAGGCATCCTCTTGTAAGCAAATGTACCGTAGGGACAAGTGAATGTGGTCTTTTCTTGATCCTTAGGGTCAATTGGTATTTGGAAATAACCCGAAAAGCCATCAAGAAAACAAGAGTACTCATTTCCCGCTAAGCGTTCAAGCATTTGATCCATAAAAGGTAATGGGAAATGGTCTTTCCTAGTTGCCTCATTGAGTTTTCTATAATCAATACAAACTCTCCAACCGGTCACAAGTCTCGTGGGAATAAGCTCAATGTTCTCATTAGGCACCACGGTGATTCCACCCTTCTTTGGAACACAATGAACCGGGCTAACCCATGGAGAGTCGGAAATGGGGTAAATCATACCCGCATCTAAGAGTTTAATCACTTCCTTCTTAATAACCTCATGGATTTTTGGGTTAACTCTCCTTTGATTTTGAATGGCGGGTTTATAGTCATCCTCCATAAGGATTTTGTGTGTACAAAAATGTGGATCAATTCCCCTTATGTCGGATATTTTCCATGCTAAGACTTTCTTGTGTTTCTTAAGGACTTCAATAAGTTGCTCCTTCTCATCTTCTTTCAACTCTTTAGCAATGATCACAGGTAATTGGTCTTTGCCCTCTAAGAAAGCATACTCTAGGTGAGATGGAAGGTCCTTAAGTTCAATAGGAGGTGGACTCTCTATGGAAGGTTTTACTATGGAAGGTTCCTCAATGGTAACTTCTTGTGGAATAGGAGAAGGAATAGGGTCCTCATTGAGCAACTTTTGGATTGTAAGAATATCTTCTTGCCAATTAATAGGAGAATCATCATCACCAAGAAAGTTTGACTCAAATTCCTCCAAGAGGAAATCACTCTCTCCAAACGGTGTTAAAGAGGGAGCAATTGAGGCCACGGTTTCAACATGGGGCATCTCATCACTAGTACTCTTACAAGCATCATGAAAGTGTTCATCACACACCTCATCTAACACATCAACAATGTTAATAGTCTCACAAGGTCTAGACTCTTTAGCCTCTTTCCTATCACAAACTTTCCCTAACTTAAACACCACTCTCTCATCTTCTACTCTCATAATTAGTTCTCCTTCCGCCACATCTATCAAAGTACGACCCGTTCTCAAAAACGGTCTACCAACAATCAAAGGCACTCTAGGATCCATGTCATAATCAACCACTACAAAGTCGGCCGGAAACGTAAACTTATCCACACCTACAAACACATCCTCCGCTATACCTACGGGGTAAGCTATGGTTCGGATGGCTAGTTCAAGAGTCATCCTAGTGGGAGTGAGCTCGGGAAGAGAGAGTTTTTTCCAAACCGATAAAGGCATGAGGTTAATGCTTGCCCCTAGATCTGCCAAAGCCATGCAATTTTCAACACCGGGAAAATTACAAGGTATCAAGAAGCGCCCCGGATCTCCAAGTTTTGTTGGTAAGGTTTTAAGTAGCACGGCGGAACAATTTTCATTAAGGGATGTGTTGGGCAAATCAACCAATTTTTCTTTGTTGGAGAGTAAATCCTTGAACATCTTAGCAAACTTTGGCATATAAGCAAGAGCTTTCGCAAAGGATATATTGATGTTGAGTTGCTTGAACATCCTTAAGAAATTGGAGACTTAGATGTCATCCTTGTTCTTTAACTTGTCCTTTTTCAACCTTGAAGGATATGGAAGAGTAGGTTTTGATGTAGGTGGAATAGGTGTTGTAGTGGAAGATTTGTCTTTGTTAGCTTCTTCATTGGGAAGTGTGGAAGGTAAAGGAGAAGTAAGAATGGGTTGAGAAGGTTTGTTTGAGTGAATGGGAGCATTTTGAGGTGGTGAAGTAGAGGTAGAGGGCTTGTCACAAGTAGGAGCACAAGTGGGTTGAACAATAGTAGGTTTAGGAGGTGAAGGATCCTTTGTTGACTTTCTACTTCTTGTTGTAATAGCATTGACATTTGCCCTTGGATTTGTTTGTGTGTTGGAAGGTAAAGCCCCTTGTGGTCTTTGATTATACATAATTTGGTTTTGAAGAAGAGCAAATTTCTTGTTATTTTCCTCTTGATTATCTTTCAATTGTTTCTCAAAAGAAGTGAACTTTTGAAGCATCAAATCTATGAGGTTAGGTTGCACATTTCCTTGATAAAAACCTTGTTGTGGGAAAGATTGAGGTGGTGGATTAAACCCTTGGTTTGGTGGATAGAAGTTATTTCCTTGAGGTTGAAAATGATTGGGTGCCTTGTAGTTATTTCCTTGGTAAGGTGGTCTTTGCCCTTGATTTCTTTGTAAAAGTTGAGGAGGATTTTGTTGAATTTGGGTGGGTGGTTGGGGTGGGAATCCCGGTGGAGTAAGGTAGTTTTGGGACTTGTAAGAAAGGTTATTTGGATTGATATTTGGCTTGAAGTGTTCACGATGTTCCTCTTGGTAAGCATAGCATTCCCCTTTATAAACTTGCACCTTATCACATTGTTCATAAGAATGGGGACCTCCACAAGTTACACAAGAAAGAGTAATGGCATTCACATTATTTGAAGAATTGTTCAATGAAACGGTCTTAAGGGCTTGAACTATCTCTTGAGTCATTTCTTGTTGTCCTTGTTTGACTTGTTGAAGGATCTCTTGGTGATATTTAAGGAATTGGTTCTCACAAGGTGTTTGAGAAGTGTTTTGGATAACATGAACCCTTTCTTCAAATTGATTGTTTGTTTGAACCATTGCTTTAGTCTCAATGATGTCCAAGGCCTCTTGCACAGATTTAAGAAGAATATTCCCTCCCGCGGAAGCATTGAGTGAATCTTGGTGGTAAGGTTTAAGGCCATCATAGAAGGTATTGATTTGGTGAACGTCATCCAATCCATGGTTAGGGCATCGCCTCAATAACTCTCTATACTCTTCCCAAGCATCACTAAAGGATTGAATAGGTTTTTGTTGAAAGCCTATAATTAAGGTCCTCAAGGCCATGGTCTTAGATGGAGGAAAGAACTTGTTCAAAAACTTAGTGGTAAAACCATCCCATGTGGTGATACTATCGGGTGGTTGAGTGTCTAACCAATGCTTAGCTTGTCCCTCAAGTGAAAATGACACTAACATCAACTTAATAGCATCATGTGGAACTCCATTATGCTTAATGGTATTGCAAAGAGAGAGGAATCCCTTAAGGTGATCATGAGGATCATCATTCTTGTTATCATAGAAAGGTGATTGTGAAACCATATTAATCATAGACGTTTTTAGCTCAAATGTATTTGCGGGGATGTCGGGAATCCTAATAGCACTAGCATATCCATGAACATTGGTTTGCATACGTTCCATCAAAGAACGATTATCAACAGCCATAGATTCTTGGGGTGGAGGAGTCAAAGCACGATTCTCGTGATCGGCTTGATGGACGGTGGTGGTCTTACTCTTTCTCTTTTTCTTCCTTTTCGGAGGAAGAGGTTGTACACCAATCGGTATTTGTGCACGCCCGCGAGTGAGCATGCAACTCAATACGAGGAATGAGAGAGAAGCTCTCGTGTGACTTTGAAGAGAAAAGGATTATCCTCTTCGAGTTTCAATATTAAATATCCACAAGAAAATAACAATATATGTATGTACTACTTGGGTGCAAGACCCCCAATGAAGCCTTCCTTCTTAGAATACTCACAAGTGAACGGGGGGTTAGGTGGCGCGAAGCACTTAAGTACCTATTGACCCTTAGATGACATTTTATAGCACATCGCCTTTCTATTCACTTAAATGTTCGTATTCTTTGAATTGTTGCTTATTGAGAGTATTTATCTATTCTTGCTTTATTTTGTTTGATCGATACACGTGTCAAGGACCGGAACGCCCCTCAACGCGGTGTATTGCCTTGGCAATACTTATGGAGAATATGTAGATTGGTTGTTCTTATACGTATACGTATTTACTTATAATAATATATGGAAAATATTTTTGTATTTATGAGTTTTTAAGAGAAAATACTATATGTACATAAAAACCGAGAGAATCAATAATATATATTTTTGGGTGCAATCTCTTAGGAAAAAGATTGCTTTTTGGATTTTTTAATTTGTTTGGTCAATTCTTTAGGAAAAGAATTGTTTTGTTAATTTTTTTAGTTTTTATATATTTTTATATTTTTGATTTTTTTTTTTATTTATGATACGTAAAAATAACGTTCACAAGGTGAACGGATCCCAAAAGCCAATGAAAACCGTCAATCGATAGTCTCTCGTAAAGTCAAAGAACCGGCAGCGGCGCCATTTGAAATTGTGTATAATGCAGTTCGTCTTTCTCAGTTCTTGCTAATTGAAAGTCCTAACAATATCAGGTTTTTAACTGTTTTTGGTTGTTAATATTTTTTGGATATTCTATTTGCTAATTCAAACAATGACTTGCAAAATTGAAAAATATTATCTACTTATATGTAAAACATCGTGCAATTACCAAGTTTTTATTCAAGTAAAATTCAAAATATAAATTTTACAACTAAAAGGACTGAAATTGTAAATTCTATGAAAAGTAAATGCTTAAAATGTAAAACTATCAAGTATAAGGACTGAAATTGACAAAACAGTTAACTATGAGGATTAAAAGTGAAAACTATGCAAACTACTAACAAATTCTTAACAAATTCCAAAACTGCTAACTGATTTTTAACAAATTCCAAACTTAAAGGACCTTATTATAGAAAACGCTAAAAATATCAAATTTAGCCAGGTTTAAAACCTTTTTAATACAATTGGGACTAAAGTGCAATTATTGAAAATTTTTAAGCAAAAACGGGTTCTTAACACAAATAAGCTCGTTTGAGCTTATTTCTGAACCAAAATCAGTCAAACCAATTGCAAAATGCTTAAAATCTCAATTAAGCTGGACCTGTAAGAGGAAATTTGCTAAAAATGACTAATAAGCTGATAAGCACTTTCCAATAAGCACAAAATAAGCTCTACAAGAATCTAGACAGGCACAATTGGATTTTTGTACTGAAACTGATTAATGAGCTTAAAACATGAACGGGAAATCAAGTCCTATAAAAAATCATCAAGAAATAAGCTTGAAAATTGAATTAAGCTGAAATTGGCTTATGTTGACCAAGCGTTGACCAAGTTTTTTTTCAAAAGCTGAAAATCTCAAAAATCAACCACTAACACTAACTAATTGATTTTGTGAAAGAAAATTGCCAAGTTTATGAATAGGATCAAGAGATATGAAAAAGCAGTTTTGATTTACAGAAACTTGCTTTTGCTTATGTGTTTAGAATTTTGCTTATTTCTACTTGATTAATGAAAACTGTACAAAAAGCTTATGGACTCTGAAACTTCATATATTGACCTACAAATGAGAACTGGTTTGGTAAAATTTCATCAAGAAACCAACAAATGCTAAGTGAATGAAAATGACAACTTCTTATGAATGAAACTGACTGAACAATGACCCAAACTTTTTATATGCCGATTGCCTTTTTGACCTTAGACTTGACTTGAAAATGGTTTAAAACCTTTTGTAATGACCACTTAACTGGATATGAACATTAGTTTGCCAAAATTCAACACTTGAAAATCAAATATCATCTAATGCCAAACACTCATTACTGAACTTTTGAAGACTTTTGTGAAACCTTTTTAAGTACAAGTCTACACTGAATGAAAAGCCATAGCAAACTAAAATCAGTGATCAAAATGAGAAGTATGAGAGCTAAATGTAAGTATTGAAAGCAACTAAAACTCAAATAAGGAAGCAAGGCTGAAAATGACTGAAATAAGCTATCAACTAAAGCACAACTCAAATCAAAAAGCAGACAAGGCAACACTTAAGCTAAAACAAGTCTAGAATCAAACCACAACCAGGCTAACAAGTTTTATCATACATTCATCAAAGATTTAAGCTAGGAATGAATCATGCATTTGACAATTCAGTGGAACCAAAACAAGAGGCGTTTGCACCTTGTGAAGTACCCTTTAAGCAGTAGAGGAGTGCTGAACTCTCTAGTCTACTGCTAACCACCACCTTAGCACTAGATTCAATTATCTACAATCAACCAAACAGCTACACATCAACAAGAATCATCAAAATGGCCTGAATTCATCACTTATGCTATGAACTTGGACTGAAATCAATCAAACAGCTTCTATCTTCACTCAAAGTCAGTTATGATCAAGGAATGATCATAACAAACTCAATTCATCAACAAGAGTAACAATGGGATTATGAGATGAACAGTAAAGATGATAAGGAGATTTGGCGGGAAAAGTAGAATTTGAATTTTATTAATGGAGATTTGTTACAAAGCTGTTAAAAGGTTACTAACTAACTAACTAACTCAAGAGTGTGTCAAACTCTTGAGTAGTTTAGCTAAAAAGGAGAAATGATGAAAGGAAAAAGTAAATGTGTGTGTTTTCACACTTACAACTACACAACAAGAAATGAAGCCTAGACATGCTATTTATAGACTTGGGAAGAAGATCAGTTGGGGTTGGTGACGTGTTGGAACCAATCCCAGGTCTCCACGTGTCCAAATTCTGCTTAACTGAATTTCCAGGTTATGAACATGAATTGGGGTTTCTTTGTAGAGTTGATTTCAGGTTGATTAATCATGACCAATGGATTCGTCTTGTAATTTTGAGCAATTTTGATGTTTATAACATTCCATGAAATTGCCTCTAGCTCTAACCCTTTCCTGGAAATCTTGTTCATTTTGAAGATGCCGCGTGTCAAGCTCTGATTGGTTGAAATGGGTGCACACGGATCACACTGTTGTGATTTGTTAATAAATGAAAACGGCGCTAGTGGGTAATTAATGTTGTGATGTGGCAATCCAGGTTATTATTTCTTTGGCTTCTCATTGGTCCAAAACTTGTCACATGGATTCACTTGTATTATCTTTCCATAAATGGCAAAAATCACCCCCTGACTTTGGCAGAATGCATTTAAAGGCTAGCAGCTTCAATTCTTTGGCATTTTTAGTCCTTCAAACTTCATCCTTGAGAAAAAATGATCCTTTGACTGAGTTGACTTGAATGTTGACCTTGTTTGACTATGATCTTGACTTTTACAATATTTACACTTTGGTCCTTCATCTTTGGCAGTTTGTCAAGATAGGTCCTTTCACTTCAAAGTCTTGTCACTTTTGATCCTTCTTTGTCTTTTTCATCAAATTAAGCTTGATTATTCCTTGTTTGCTTGAAAATGCATCCTTTTACCTACACAAGTGTACACAAACACAAACATACCACATAATACTGTTTTTACAAGATAAATTAGTATTTTGCTTCATGTTTTAGGGTTATTTGTTGATAAATTGATATGAGTTTTAGCTCATATCAACACCCTATGGGAAATTATTGAATATGGAAACACATTCAATAAAGCTCAAAAGATTGCAGCTGCCATCTTACAAAGAACAAATGTTCAAGGTTCTACTGAAGAGGATCGAAAAGAAAAACCTGAAGATGGTAGAGCTGTCTCAATTGAGGACATAGCAAAGAGAAGGTGTGACATGAAAACCCTAATCATTCTGAAACTCTCTTTGGGATAAGAAAATCAGCACAAATATAGAAGCTATGAGTCAGCAAAAGATCTTTGGGCAGCTCTTGAAGTTGCTTATGGTGGTAATGTTGATACTGTGCAAGAGAAAAAGAAGCAACTCTTGCATGAGTATGCTGTTTTCAAAGCTCAACCTAGTGAGAAGCTAAGCAGTGTGAGAAGCAGACTTCTTGACATTACAAGCAAGCTGTCCTTCATGGGAACAGTGCTTGGTGATGTTGATATTATCGCCACTTTTCTTAAAAGTCTTGGTGATGCATGGAAGATTGAAGCAAGATCTATAATTTGTGACAATCCGTCAATTTATGATTTATATTTTATTCTCAAATATTATTTAAAAACATTATTTTAATGTTATATTATGAACTCACTTATTTTTGGGAAGAAATTTGGATTTACGTCTTGAAGTAGCATCGACTACGTCTAAACCGGAGGATTCTACGTTACGTGCTTACGTTTACATACACCGTTTTGGTGACAGTTCGACATTTCAGGAAATAAATTTATCCGTGAATATTATTTTGGAATTTTAAATTTATGTTGGTTCATAAACTCACAAATTTACGAGAAGAGATTAGGACTTACGTTTATAATTTAACGTCCTTTACGACTAAATCAGAAACCTTAGGATTACGTATTTACGTTTTCGAACTCCGTTTTTGACGAGACAATTTTTATTAGATTCGTTTTGTGCCGTTGATTCATAATTTATAAAAACATTTTTCATAAAATGACCTGAGGGCACGCAAATCGAGGAAACTAGAATCGAGGAGTACCCGTAAATAATTAGGGATGAGACAAAACCACTTTTGCCCCACCCCCAATATGGGACGGCAAAACTAGCTACTCACACACCATGATGTGTCTAAAGCTTCACTAGGAAGCTAAGACACATGTATAACTTTCCTTAATACCACTCTTGCTAAACCATTTCCTCACAAACTTCACATGCAAAACAACTAAAATCTCTCATCTCTCTCTCTCTCATTTCCGTCCCACCATCATCAAAAACAACCCTCATTTGATCAAATTTAACTATGAAATCATATGTTATTCACACATATGATGAAGCCCTTTTCAAGCTCTATTGATTGGTGGTGATTTTAACATCCAAGGAGAAGATTTGGTGATGTCCAAGGGCTGATTTCTACATAAAGTTTACAAAGATTGGTGGTCTTTAAAGTTGGTGTTGATCTATCACAAGTTTTTCCATCAAAAATCCAAGCCTTGATCATAACCTACACAACCTTGGTGGTATAAAGATTGTTCTTCCTATCCTCTTGTTATTTTGATTATATAATCTTGTATTTTCTTTATTTATGTATATGTATATGATGATGAATGATGATTAAAAATATTATGTGGGGATTTGGTGTTGATAGATTTCATAAACATGGGTAAAAAGATGGAAAACCACATGTAAAAATGGTTAAATCTTGCTTAATAAGATGGTTGTACAAAAACAGTAAGTAACCAAATGATAAACTGATAAAATGGTAAAGTGGAATCAATATACAGTAAGTATTAGGTGTTATACACATGTGAGAGTTGGTCATGCAATGGAATCATAAAAATGAGTGAGATATGATCAAAACAAGTTTAGAGTGCAAATCTGCCTACACTGTTTTGGACGAATTTATTAAAATATTTAGAGGTTGATTCATCAGTAACTATATAGGAATAAAATGAAGCACATATCATGTAGTTTCTGTGATAAACATTTGAGGTCCTATCTCATTATAGAACTCTAGATATGGACATTTTAGTGAACTTAAAATTTAGGACTGATTTTGTGAAATTAAAGTTTAATATTATTATATAAGCACTCAAATAAATATAGTATAAAATATGAATTAAAACCCACTAACTTATATATTTCATTTATATAAATATGCATAATGATAAATAAATGGACATTATATAAAAATGGTAGTTTGGTAAGTTTTATAAGTTATAAAAACTATATACTAAGTTTTACGTCTTTTCGGCTAAAACCGAAAGATTAACGTTTTTGCCAAATTAAACTTAGACGGTCGGACCCGTCGAATGTAAACTTTTATAAACTCACATACTGATATATGAACTTATATAACAAGTAAAAACTGATAAAACCCAAACTATATAACATATGGACATTAACGGGCTAAGTTAGCATTATTGGACTAATAATCCAACTAAATGGACTAAACACTTATAAATTTACTTATTGGGATTAACCCACCTGGGCCCAACATGAAAAGTTTAATACTGATAATAAAAGTGTAAAATGGACTAATACGAAATATTGGGCTTGTAATAGGCTTATTGGGCCTAAAACATGTAAATAAATAAAACTAGTCAAACTAGTATAAAAATGTTACCAACATATAAACACTATAATGAATGAGTAAAAATGTATAAACCTACTTGATCATCATCATATATATAAAATCATCATATGTATACATAATTGTTATTTTGATAAAGTCATTGGACAAAAGTCTAAGACGAGTATTATTTGTCTAGGTTTCCGTGATTGAAGCACGTACCCTACATCCAAATCGCCGATAACCGCCTTCCCACATCAACGTGAGTTCATAGCCTCGCACTCTTTTAAATGTTTTTATGAAATGTTTTATAAACCGGCGAGGGAGATAACATGTTAGTGTTTATGAAATAGGACACTAGTTGTCCCAATTGTTTGTTTATTGATTTGGACCCAAATGATTGTATGACCCGATGAATGATTATATGACCCGATGTATGAAATAAAATGGATTATTAAAGTTAGGTTATGTCACTAAAAGTCCCATTAGCATGAATTGTGAACTACCGAGATTTGGTAGACGCTTATGCATATAATAGTACTATTTGGGGATGATCACCCCAGTTCGCGCCTTGACGGTTGATCCCTGTCGTGCCACATTGATTGGTAAGCGAACTTATGTATGAGAAGATTTACACAAGCGTGATTATTGTGACGACACGCTAATTTAGATGGGCAAATTGAGTTTTGGGCTAGCTACCCGTTGTTTGTCGTAGTAAGGTAACAATGTCATGCGGCTTATAATAATCCAAATAACGAAATACTGCTTTATGCATTGAATTACGATATATTGCCTGACTAGCAATACAGGGTCTTATCATTGATATTATGTTCGTGTTTTGGTTTTATATAACCATATTCATATAACGGTTTTTATTTAATCTATAAAACGTTATAAAACGTATTGTATGATGTTTTTACGAAAATGGTTCGTATAATGATTTTGAAGGCAAACGCCTATATTATGATTTTTGATAAGGATTTGTATAAAATGACTTTGGCTATTTTATGGCCTATTACAAAGATTTGTACAAAATGATTTTCGGTAATAATTTTATACCGATGTTATATTGATGGATTTCATTAAACTCTATGAATTCACTCGGCGTTATCGCTGACCTTTTCTTTTAACATGTTTTGTCTCACGTACTTGAAGGTAATTCTCGGGAAGACAACAAGAATTCATGAACCGCACTTAAATAACAATTTCCATTCAAATCTTTTATAAAATTGTATGAAATGACTATGACTTGGGACCTATGTAAATTTGATATTTATGAATGGAAATGCTTTATTATTAAATGGCGCGATTTTTAAGTGTTGTCTATGATGTGAGTAATGTGCTATCCCGTAACACCAACGAGTCTTCCGCTGTATTGAATTGTATAAGTTTGGGGGTGTTACATAATTGCTAATAACACTCACAAAAGTTCTACTTTTGATGATGTTTACAACAAACTGAGGCTGGTGTAGAATGAAACTCTTTTGGATCATGGAAGCAAGTCTACCAATGGCAACATGGCCTTCTTCTCACATAGTGAAGGTCAATTTGATCAAACGGAGTCATAAATGCACCCCGTTACTGGATCAACTTGTGTCAAAGCTGGAGCAAAACCTATCAACGCCTCACATTCAGACGCTGACACATACAAAGTTGACTCACCAAGAGTCAAGCCTGCAGGTATTGATCTGGATACTGTGTGTGCATACATTGCTTCATTGCCCAATAGTTCAGTGATTACATATGAGGAACTTGAGAAAATTAGTGATGAACATTTGGAGGAGATGGACATAAAGTGAAATATGGCCCTTGCTAGCATAAGGGCAAATAGATGGAATAGAAGGTTTAAGAAGAAGATGACTTTTAATGCCAAGGACACTGCTGGATTAGATAAATCCAAGGTTGAGTGTTACAATTGTCATCGTATGGGACACTTTATTAGAGAATGCAGATCTCCAAGAAGATCTGATGCTGGAAAACCCTCAAGCCAAATCATTAAGGCTTAGGATCCCAAAGCCATGGTTGCAATGCAAGAAATTGATGGTGTTGGATGGGATTGGAGCTATTTGGCTAAGGATGATGAAGAGAATAAAGCTTTGGTTGCTGGAAAGGAAGAAGAAGAGCATGTTCATTATGCTCTCATGGCACACTCCTCATCTTCATCAGACAATGAGGTATATGATGATGCATTTTGTAGTAAGGGTTGTCGTCTAAACACTGAAAAACTTAACAAATAAGTTTTAAAAATGTCAACAGATGTGGTTAATGAAAGATGCAAGTTGTCTAACTATCAACTTGCTCTTACTCAAACTGAAAAGACTGTAGCCGAGTATAAGAAAATGGAGTTTGACCTAAAAGATCAAATGAATATTTTAAAACATGATTTAAATGCTAGTACTGATATTAGAAACATCATGGAGAGAGTCAATGCTGAATTACAGGCTAAGTTAGATGAGGCTATCAAAAATAAGGATAATGTAGACCTTAAAATTCAGAGATTTGATAAAGCCTCACAAACCCTAGAAAAATGTGTTAGTGAACAAAGGGATTCTAGGGATATGACTGAGATTGGAATGAAAGAATATGCTGGTGTTCCGCCACCTGCTGGGGACTTTTATGATGTCCAAAGAAAGTACTTATCTTGGACTGGTTTACCAGAACTCCAAGAAGAGGAATTTATTCCTCCACCAAGAATTCTTACCCCAGTAGAGGAATATAGGCAGAAGTTGACTGATTTGGACCAATGGAAGAAAGCTAACCCTACCTTGTTTGTTAAGGGTGACATGCTTAGTGATATCCCAAATAAGTCTATACCCATCAAAGTGACAAACCCAACCACTGGCAAGACTGTTGACCTTGGCTTAAACATTGTTAGAAAACCTAGTATTAAATATGCAAAAATGTATAGAAAACCTAGGTCACCAAAAAGCCAAATTAGTGATAATGGAACATGTTTCTTTTCTTCTAGACCTAGAGTTATGTCTAGAAAAGCCTGTTATACTTGTGGTAGCTTTTCACATTTAGCCTATAAGCGTGTCAACGCTTCAAAGGTCAACGCTGACAAAAAGTCAAACATTGTCAAACCCAAAACTTTTGTTCAGCAAAGTCCACAAGTTGTTAGACTAGCCCCATTCTTTACTAAAGGGTCTAATACTTCTGGACAAAGACCTTTTCAGAAGACCAATACATGGTCTAATAGACAATGGGTTCCTGTAGCAAACCCTAGGTTCAACGCTGACAAGGGTAATTTTAGTGTTGGCAAGCCCAAATCAAGCGCTGACGGAAACGTTGCCAGACCAAATAATGGTAAATATTTGCAACCAAAGGGAAAGGGGTCTAAAGCTTCTTCTAGCTTGACATGTAGACCTAAGCAATATCAAAACCCTAATTCAAATGGGATTCTATGACCTGTAACAGATTTAATTATATTTCAAAGGTCATAACAAAACCAATTGGGGTTAACTGGGTGTTTTATCCAAAAAGGGATGAACAAGGGGTCGTTATGAGGACTAAGTCTGTTCTTGTTGAACAACCAAATGAATCCAAGTCTGCTCAGGCTTGGGTTCCCAAAGAAAACTAATTTGTTTTCTTTATGTGCAGGGCATTCAAAAACAGGTTAATGATTATGGCTATTGGGATAGTGGATCCTCTAGGCACATGACTGGGAAGGAAGATTATCTCACAAACTTCACTCCCATTAAGGATGGTGATAAAGTTTACTTTGGAGGCGGATATGGAACTATCACAGGCAAAGGAACTCTTCTCACCAAAAATTTGCGTTTTGAAAACGTGTTTCTGGTAAAAGAACTTGACTATAATCTGTTTAGTGTATCACAAGTTTGTGATAACAAAAATAAGGTTCTTTTTACTAATACTGAATGCTTGGTGTTGAGCAAGGATTTTAAGATACCAGATGAGAAATTCATTGATTATAGAACACCTAGGCATAAGGACATTTATAATGTGAATCTTAATGGAATTAGGATGAATAATAACTTGTCATGTCTTTATGCTAAGGCTTCAGTTGATGAGAGTAATCTTTGGCATAGGAGATTAGGGCACATTAATTTTAAAAATATAAACAGACTTGTGAGACATGGTTTGGTTGATGGTTTGCCTGAAAAGGCTTTCCACAATGACCACTCTTGTGTTGCATGCCTTAAAGGCAAACATCACAAGGTCTCATTCAAGTCTAAACAGATGCACTCTAGTTCTAAACCACTTCACTTGCTACATATGGACTTGTTTGGTCCAACTAATATAAAAAGCTTAAATGGTAAATCTTATTGTTTTGTCATCACTGATGATTTTTCTAGGTTTACTTGGACTTTCTTTTTAGCTTTAAAAAGTGACACTGCTGATACTTTGATTAACTTCATTACCCAAATAGAAAAGAAGTCTGGTAATGAGGTTAAGATGCTTAGAAGTGATAATGATGGCGAGTTTAGAAATAAGTTGTTAGATGATTTTTGTGCCAAGAAAGGGATTACTAAACAGTTTAGTGTAGCCAGAACCCCACAGCAAAATGGGGTTGCTGAGAGAAAGAATAGAACCCTAATAGAAGCAGCCAGGACTATGTTGGCTGATGCTCACTTTCCCATTGCTTTTTGGGCTGAGGCTGTGAATACAGCTTGTTATGTTCAGAATAGATCATTAGTTAACAAGACTCACAACAAAACACCTTATGAGTTACTTTGGGGAAGGAAGCCTAATATTGGTTTTCTTAAACCTTTTGGTTGTCATGTAGTTGTGCTGGACACTAGTGATGCCTTAGGTAAATTTAGTGCTAAAGGTGATGAAGGCTACTTTATGGGTTATTCAGTGCAGAGTAGAGGATATAGGGTTTATCTTAAGAAGGAGAAACATATACTTGAAAAGGTACATGTTAGGTTTTTAGAGAGTAAACCTAGTGATCCTGAAAGTGATCCAAATTGGTTATTTGACTTGGAACCTCTATCTAGGAGTTTGAATTATATGCTTGTTACCAATCCAAACATTGTGAAGGTAACTTCAAATATTGTGGAAGAACCAGTTGTTGATGTTTCAGGTACACAGGTTAATGAAGAGGTTGGATCACAAGCAGACAAATCAGCACCCATACTTGAGTATGTTACTATTCCCATATGGACAGATGCATTTGCTGCTGCTGCTGCTAGAAAGGAAAATGGTAGTCCCCAAGTATCACCAGTTGACAACATGCATGATCTTTCAGGCGCTAACAAAGGAAAGTCTGGCGCTGACAAGACAAAATCAGACGTTGATGGCTCAAACGTTGACAGCCATGGTTCAGGCGTTGATAGCTCTTTTGACCATATTTTCTCTTCCAATGGTTTTGAACAAGGTGAACCTTCAAACAGAAATGGAGAGATTCATTCAGATGTTGATGGAACAGAGTCTGAAGAAGATATTGGTAACATGGAAGATGAGACTGAAGACAACACACTTTTTGAGGGAGGAGTGCTTACTTCTACAATCAAAAATCACCCTTCTTCTCTAATTATTGGTGATGTGATGTCTCCTGTTCAAACTAGAAGATCTTATCAGAATCTTGGTGGATTTATTGCCAATATTCACAAGAAGGTTGACACCCCTCTTGTTCAAGCATGTTTGTTTGCCTGTTTTCTGTCACAATAGGAACCCAAGAAGATTTTTGATGCTCTTAAAGAACCAAGTTGGGTGGAAGCAATGTAGGATGAACTTCACCAATTTGCTATCCAGGATGTTTGGGAGCTGGTTAATTATCCCAGACATGTAAGACCTATTGGGACAAGATGGGCTCTTAGACACAAAAAGGATGAAAGAGGCATTGTGGTCAGAAACAAGGCACGTTTAGTGGCTCAAGGATATACACAAGAGGAAGGGATAGACTATGAGGAGGTCTTTGTACCAGTTGCAAGGAATGAGGCTATAAGGATATTTCTAGCCTATGCTTCTTGCATGGGCTTTACTGTCTATCAAATGGATGTGAAGAGTGCTTTTCTTTATGGCACAATTGTAGAGGAGGTTTATGTAATGCAACCTCCTAGTTTTAAAGATTCAGAACATCCAGACAAGGTATATAGAGTCAAGAAAGCTATGTATGGACTTCATCAAGCCCCAAGAGCATGGTATGGCACATTGTCTACCTATCTGGTGGAAAATGGATTCAAAAGGGGCACCATAGACCAGACCTTATTTACAAAGAAGACTGGTAAGGATTTCTTACTTGTCCAGGTTTATGTGGATGATATCATCTTTGGATCTTCAAGTCTAAAGATGAGTGAAGACTTTTCCAAGCTTATGACAGATAAATTCAAGATGAGTGCAATGGGGGAGATGAACTTCTTTCTAGGGTTACAAGTTCAGCAGAAAGAAGATGGTATCTTTATCTCTCAAGATAAATATGTTGCAGAAATTCTAAAGAAGTTTGGTTTTTCTCCACATGAGAAAAGGGCTAGCACTCCTATGGATAAAGAACACCCTTGGGGAAAAGTTGGAGATGGAAAAGATGTGGATGTCAGGCACTATAGATCAATGATTGGTTCATTGATGTATCTCACAGCTTCAAGACCATACATTATGTTTGTTGTGTGTGCATGTGCACGCCATCAAGTGACTCCCAAAGAGTGTCATCTTCATATTGTCAAAAGAATCTTTAGATACCTTAGATGTTATCCAGACCTGGGATTATGGTATCCAAAAGATTCACCATTGGAGCTTATTGCATATTCAGACAGTGATTATGGTGGTGACAAATTTGGTAAAAAATCCACAACTGGTGGATGTTAGTTTCTTGAAAGTAGATTGATATCTTGGCAATGCAAGAAACAAACAGTGGTGGCCAATTCTACAACTAAAGCAGAGTATGTTGCAGCAGCTGCTTGTTGTGGACAAGTCTTATGAATTCAGAACCAACTGTTGGATTATGGGTATAATTTCATGCATACCAAGATTTTTGTAGACAATAACAACACTTTATGCATTATTAAAAATCCTGTACATCACTCTAAAACAAAACACATAGAAATTAGACATCATTTATAAGAGATTGTTTTGAAAAGGGTTTAATACAACCAGATAGGATTGACACAGAAGAAAATGTGTCTGATTTAGTAACTAAACCTTTTGATACTGGAAGATTTCAATACTTGGTAACTAGTATTGGAATGATCAATCTCACTTAATATGTGTTTTGGGATCTTTTTGTAAAAGTATGTACAGGATATGCATTGTTATTGGTCTTTTTGTGAAGTTAGATTTTCCACTTTATTTGTCTAACGCTAACAAAGGTTATCTTAACGCTGATAAGTGTTATCGTGACGTTGTCAGCAACATTTTAGTTTTGTGGTTTTTGATCTAAGTGTGCAGGCGTTGTTAGCATTGTACCATTGGATACAAAGTTGCTTATGGATCCTTGGAGAATCATTGGAGCATGTTTCACTTTATGGATGATGGTTGAAATATTTATATTCCTATCTTGACATAAACTTCTATTTACATGCACATTATTTGGCAACTTATGTATCACAGTTTAAGGGGAGGTTTTAGGAACCTTTTAGGACTTTTTGGGTATTCTTATAATACTCTTATCACAATTCTAGATTGTGTCCACTGGTGAGTATGAGTTAGTTTTCTATCTCATGAGGCACTGTAGCATGCAAAGTTGATACACTATGCATGTTGCCAAGACCTTTTTGACCTAGAATTAGATGTGATCTGTTGGGAGACTTGGGTATGATTTATATTGGGTTTACCTAGGAGTTACAAGGGATTTTATGAGATAACTTAACTGTTAAGATTTTTAGTTAGCAAGGGACACTAGAGAACTGTTATGTCTATCTTGCATAAGCAAGTGTGCATAATTGGAAAGTGCTTGCCGCCCTATAGTAATTTTAGTTTATAGGTTATCTTCACTAGGATAAATTACTTTGTTAAGGTCCTTTTTCATTTTTATTATTTTTATTTTTGGACGTTGACAGATATATTTCTAAGCGTTGTTGTGACCAATTTAGACGTTGACATGGCTTTTGCAAACGTTGACAAGAATATAGTCGTTGGGCGTTGATGGGTTATTTTTGACCATTGACACTCAGTGGGTCCTACCCAGTTGTTATTTTTGACGAAAATTGGGGCCGTAATTTTAGGAGTAGATAACTTTTAATTAATGCACAAGATAACTTATTTTCTTTTCAATATTTTCATCATTATATTTTGAAAATACTTGCCTTATTTTTTACCAATCACATGTGCCTATCACTCCTATGTATTTGGCTCCTACTTTTTAAACAGGGTATTCTTATATTCTTGTCTAACAACCTTTATCCTATAATTCATCTTTTATAATCTTTCACAAACAGCTTTCTACATCAATGGCACCTAAGTTTAAACAAAGTGACTTGGTATTGGGATTCAGAAGTCAACACAATATGATTTCTTATTTGGAGGCTGATGATGCTCTGTTTCCACAATACACCCAGATGGTCGCGTATTTGAATGCATCTCCATTACGGTATGCTCTTTCTCATGCTCCTCTCATCCCTGTCACTCATATTAAACAGTTTTGGAACACTCTTAGTTCCTCAACGCTTAATAATGTGACTACATTAACAGCTATTGTTCATGGGCGTACTTGGGTGGTTACTGAAGCCTTGGTTCGCCAGGCTTTGCATCTTAATGATGCAGATGGTATAACCACTCTCCCCATTAATGAGATAGAACAAGGACTTCAGGCTTTGGGGTATCCTTTCCCTGAAGAGGGTACTTTAAATAAATATCATAAACAAGAATTTCCCCCAGCCTGGAAGTAATTAATACATGTCATCCTTCAATGTTTGAGTCCTAAGTGTACTACACATAATGAAATTAACAGATCAATTGCTAGTGCAATTGTGTGCATTACAAATGGGCAAAAGTATAATTTTTCTAAACTGATTTTTGATGGCATGTGTAAAAACAAAGGTAATAAGATGACTTTGGCTTATCCCAAATTTTTACAAATGGTTTTTGATGAGAAAAGGTACTGCATAAGGGATCATGATGATTTTATGAGATCCCTATGCAAAGAAAGCTATTTTTAGTAAGATGAACTCACCCCCTCACAGAGACTTACCCCTCACCCAAGCTATGCTTGCTGTTATTGCAGCAGAACAACCTCAACCTGACCCACAACCTCAACCTGACCCACAACCACAACTTGACCCAATACCAGACCCCTTACCTTCACCTCAACACATGGAACTTGACCAGGACTCCTTCAACACTGACACGTTAAATGTTGGCGTTGACACTACTAATCCATACGTTGACACATTTCCATCACAGACCCAAACACCCCTTAACCTTCAAACTACCACCCAATCCACATCATCTTATACACCCCCTGAATATAGGTTGATAAAACATCCAAGGACTACTGGAGTGTTCTCCTCTATTGGTCCTAGCCATGTTGCAGAGAGAACCACCACCACAAGTGTGGTTGGTGCTATGGATGAGGCTGGGACTATTGGTACTCACTTAGATGTAGGCCAAGCCAGTCCTAACATCTTTAAGACCTCATCCATGCCCCATGACTCTACTTTGGGAGGTCAAATACCCATTCTAGAGGAGGGAAGATTGGAACCATATACAATGTTGGAATTGACGGTTGTCTGCATTAGCTTGCAAAAGCAAAATGCAGACCTGGTACAAACAGTCAGTACACAAGGCCTTGAACTCAAGCAATTGAGGGAGAGGATTGTTGTTTTGGAAACTGCTGAATCTAGGAGAAGGCAGACAAGAGTCCTTTCATCATGGGAGGATTCTTACAAAGGGGAGGAAGCTGCTACAGAGCCTGTTAATTTGAGTGATAAAGGCTCACATGAAGCTGCTACAGAGCCTGTTGATTTGAGTGGAAAAGGCTCATATGATGGAGAATCTTTGGGTGTGGCTGAAGCCCTTACTGAATTGAAGAAGCAACCAGGTTTTGATACATCTTTGATTACTCTTACAAAATTGAATTGTCCTTTACAACAATGATGAAGCAGTTCACAAGAGGCGCTAAGACGAGTAAGGTAAGCGTTGACAAGCAGACTTTGGACGCTGACACACCAAGCGTTGATAAGAGTAAGTTGGGCGCTGACACACAGAATTTGAGCGTTGACAGACCTACAGATATGGTTGATGTATTCCAGTCATCAGCTATCATCAAGGAAGTGTCTTCACAGGTACCATTATCATCTTTACCCATCATTGATCCATTAGATAAGGGTAAAGGAATCATGGTAGAAACAGAAGTTCCAAAGGATGCAGCACAAGTAGAGTTTGATTCAAAGTTGGTTGCACAACTTGTGGAACAAGAAATGAAGAAGGCTGGTGAATCACCATTTGTAGTTACTTCTGAGGAACAAGAAGGAAGTGATGAAGGAAGTGATGATTCAAGTGTTATGATAATTAAACAACCAGAAAGACTTGAATATGGTGATGAGTTGGCAAGGGAGAAACTTAGAGAGTTAAAGTTGCAGGTAGATTATGATATGCCAGAAGTTGCTCTGATGTACCATGCTTGGGAAGATAAGGTTATGGAGAATCCAGATATGACAATTTCATATCAAATTTGGGGATTGGAGATTCTTCTAAGAGTTCAAAGAGACTGCAAGGTCATTCTGAAGCATAAGGCTAGAAATTTTTCTCATTGCTGAAAAGATATAGAAGGGAGCTTTATTACATGTTGCTCATGTGTCATCAAACAGGATGGACATTTCAGAAATTACAGGGATTAACCTTTGAAGAGTTGGAGTATAAGGCTTATCCCATTTGGGCAACAGTACAGGAAATGAATACTAGCAGACTTCTCTCAGATGAAAGGAGAGAAGAACTTGTAGAAGAAATGGAGATTCAAAAGGCAATGATTGTTCCAAGGCCTTTGAAGAAGGGAGTTCCACTTGAGTTCCCTAAAGATATGGATAAATTGAATCCCAGTAAAGCTATTATAAGAAGGAGTATTAAGCTCTCACCCATGGAAGCTTTAGATATGGTACAAGTGTTACCTCTTGATGCCAGAAACCCTATCATTAGCTATGAAGAAGATGCAAGTGGGTTTTGGATGATTGGCAGATATGGAAAAGAGGTACACACATTTACTACCCTTATGTCCCTCTTTGCAAGTATGGATAGGGAAGACTTGGCAGACCTTTGGAGGTTGTTGATGGCCAAGTATGAGACTAAAGTACCTACTTCAGTCAATGGAATAAAGCTTTGATCAACATTCAAGAGGATGTGTGCACCAGAAGAAGAAGATCCTGTTTGGAAGGATCTTGAGGATGATTTCAATGGACTTCAATGGCGCTTGTATTCAGCTGCTGGTGTGTATTATTTGAGTTCTAAAAAGTTTGCTGAGTATCTTCTTGTAGATGCTGAGTATCCCATGTCTAAAGAAGTTTTGGAAAAGATGAAGACAACACAGCTGGAGATTGACTATTCAAGTGACGTGGCCAAAGATTTGATTAGGCATGTTTATTACCAGTATGATAAAATCTGTAAAAATCCTCCTAGTTCTTAATTTTTATTCAGAAACTTGATTGCTAGAGTAGATGTCAAGTTTAGGGGAGGATTTTTGGGAATAAAATGTAGCCAGTACACTTGGACGCTGACAGGAAGAAAACAAGCGTTGATAAGAAGAAAACAAGCGTTGACAGAGCAAGTGTTGACTGGAATTTGTCAAGCGTTGATAGGATGAAGTCAAGCACTGATAGAAGATTTAGTCTACGCGTATTATGTTTCTAGTTTGTTTCTTGTAAAGATGTGATCAACAATGTATTTTCTATATTTAACTTTACCTATAATAGCTGATACGTAGACTCTTGTACAAGGCTCCTTATGTCTATAAAAGGAGGCCTTTAGGTTTTGTTTCAAATAAGTTTTCATACGTTTAACACTTTCATTGTAAGCAAGTTTGTTCTAATCAATCAAGTGAATATTTGTTTTACAGTTGTTTGTATGTTCTTGTTTGAGTATTAATTCCGCATAATACTTAAATTGTTTTATACACAACAAAGTTTCTCTACGTGTTTAAATTGATTTAATCTCGTTTACACAAGCTAAATCGATCTAAGTTTGGGATCAACACAATTTGGACCACCTGTTTTCAACAACAACAGTAGACAATGCATTGGAAACTGTTGGTTCTATATTGTTAGCAGATACATATATAATATTATCAGAATTGCTAACATTTCTGTTATCCTAAGATTTCCTGCATTTTCTAATGTGAGTTTTACCATTAACAGGTTTTATTGTTCCAATTTTCTAAGGTTTTGGAGTATTAGCAGGCACTACAGTGGGAGTAGACCTATTTAAAGGGCACTTGGTTCCTACAGTAGTGTCGGTGTTCCTAGTTAAAGGACACGCTTGTGTTTTGGTAGCCTTGGTACTCCTAGTTAAAGGGTACGCTTTCTTCGCTTTATTGGGAGTGATCCTAGTTAAAGGGCACGTATTTCCTACTATAGTGAAAGTTCTACCAGTGGGGCGCCACATCCAACCAACTTGGGTTAACACTTTCCCAGTCAGTTTCCATTCTAAACCATTTTTCCGGGCATTCATCTCATTCACATGGTCAATAAGGCAAGAATCATGACGACTAGAAAACATACATTCATTGCAATTCCAACATTTCAAATTAGAATTCACAGTAGGCTTAGAACGCTACACAACCGCAGAGCCTTTAGGTTTAGCTACATGATTCTTTTTTTAAAAACAGAAATAACATTCCTAGGGTGGGCTTCTACTTTCTTCTTCACTTGACTACTAGATGAGGGCAAGATCCTATCATTCTTCTTGTTTCTTTTAAGCTTAGATCTTTGAGCCTTAGTAGTGGTGCTTACTCCTGTAGAAGGCAACACGAGAATATTAGAAACTGGTTTTGATTTTGCCTTATCTTTAGTAACCAATGTTTGAGATGGTTTATTCCTAGGGCCCTTGTTAAGTGGTGTGACGTCGATGAGGTTCTTTTTTATTGCACTAGAGGACGATGCTGAGACAATGGCTGCATTATACACAACATTATTACCTTTTAGAGTACGAAGTGTTTCCTTTAACTCAACCAAAGCCAGATTTTTATCACATATTTGTTTTCTCAAATCAGATATTTCCACCGACTTTCAATTCAATTGTTCAATCAATGACTGATTCTGTGCAGTGGTATTAGCACATGCGGGCTTTACTGAATCGAAGAGTTATGTATTTTTCTGTTTTAAGTTATCAACTTTGGACAAAATCTTGGAAACTCGATTATCTAGATCAAGTTTAAAATTCTCAGCGGCCTCAAGTACGTTCACACAGTTAATCTCCTTAGATTTCTCTATGTCTATCGGCAATGTTTTAGCAACCTTGTCACTTCGCTGACGCTTTTTTGATTGTAAATTCAACCGAAAATTCTTTTGAAAATTTGCATCATCGATATTAACACCTTCGAATGACGTTTCAAAGATTTCTTGAATAATTTGTTGCTTGCATTCAAGCGAAATACAATGTGTTTGAATCTCATCAAAACGTTTTGAAAGCGAAGAATACGAATCTTGAAGCTTTAAAAATTCAGCGTCAGATTTGTGACAAGTACTATCTTCCACATTATCCACAGACTCAACATTATGCACAATAGAATTATTATCAACACTTTTATTCACACAGACGGAAACAATATCATGCGACATCACTTGCTTCAGAAGCTGATCATTTCAATTTAACCGTTCTCATAAGCATCATCCATTTCATTGAAAACACGTTTAACTTCATCTATTTCCAAAACCAAATCTTGATCAATATTTCTAAAACAAGCTTTAATATTGTTTACAAACGGAACAATTTCATCTCAAAACGCAGCTCTAGTGTGCTCAAGATTCCATTCACCTTCCGTTATGGACGAAGCCGTCGTACGTTCCGTAATGACCTTATCAAAATCGGCAAAGTGTTGGTGCAACGCATTTAAGCTGTCTGACACCTTACTTGTCGGTGGAATTAACTTAGTTAAATCCTTTTTTACAAGTGTAGGAGACGTACTAGGAAGGTTTGCATTTGACAAAGTTTGGGGCACAACAACTTATAATTGAGCTAATTCCGTTTGTAATCGAATACGTGTCTTTTTATTAAATTGATCTTTATTATGTTGAACATAATCAAGCTTATGGAATTTAGAAAGCATTTTAGATAGAGTTTCTTCCGCAAGTGACTGTGTCTCCTCAGTATTACGAACATAATGTGCTTCTTTCGATTTCCCAATTAGGGTCACATCATAAAGACAAGGAATATATTCCTGAGCTTGTTTTGCATAACCGGGATTAGGTGTTAAATCTTGAAGACGCTTAATTTCGAGTTCTTTAAACGATTTAGTTAAAATATGAACCTTTTCTGTGGAAGCGTATTGTTTTAAAAGTTGTTGTTCCTTGAATTTAAGAAGTTTGGTAGCATTAATTTATGATTCAAACTTTTTAGACTCGAGAGTTTCGAAATCCATTTTAAGTTTCTAAAAATCATTTACAACCAACTCTTTTTCTTTTTACTCATTGGAAAGATTAGCTTTTAATGATTCTATTTATTTTAAGTGTTCAATCTTTTCAAAACGAAATTGGTCAAATTCAGAATAAGTTATTTTTTCTGCTTGAGGAACCATTTCAAAAGTTTTGACCTTTTCAATATACAACACAAGCTCAACGGTTAGATTGGCATTCATATCTATGGTTTTTCGAATAGCCATATTCATGTTATCAATAATATGTTTAGGCACCATTACCAAATCATGTTGATCATAAGATTCCATATCCGTCGTAGCATTTGGTTGAGGTTCACTCAAATGTGTTGGATTGGATACCACATCATTTGAATTACTAGTTCCCGAATGTTGTTCGAGGTTGTCATTCTCATGCTCAACTTGATGTGGATTATCATGAGCAATATTGGATGTGGTAGGTACCTCACTGACGACATCAGAACCGTAGT
Organism: Glebionis coronaria; assembly: GCA_025667525.1. Taxonomy (NCBI): domain Eukaryota; kingdom Viridiplantae; phylum Streptophyta; class Magnoliopsida; order Asterales; family Asteraceae; genus Glebionis; species Glebionis coronaria. The sequence continues at coordinate 237,302,505 of CM046881.1, forward strand.
GAGAGAGATTAGCAACGAGAGCAGCTTGGGCTGAGTGAATGTCATCATAATCCGAATAATATGCGTCAAGATCATCTTCTTGATATGCTGCATTAGAAGTAGAGACGACTGCAATGCCTTCATTATCTGCTGCCCATGGGTCTGCAAGAAATGTTAATTCCTCTGAATCCAAGATCTTTCCCTTTGATTGAGCATCGACCAAATACATCTTCTCACGAAACCACGTTACATCCCTTCTCCTTTTCGGCTAAGTGCATTCCCTAGCCATATGACCTTGTCCTCGGAAATTGTAGCAAGTCACAACCTTTTGAGGACCAATAGTGCTTCCATTTCCACTAGCTTGAGAATTCACAGCTTTAGCGTTCACGGTCCTTGTAGTAGGTCCATATGAATTTTGCCTTCCCTGAATGGATTGCACCGTCACTTTACCATCTTGAATAGTGGCTTGTTGTCGATGATTTGAAGAGGTGCGAAGCTGATAGTTTGTTGGTGGAATCCTCAAGTTTTGACAAGTAGGCAGTGAGATGGTTTAGGACATCAGTTGGCGTATCATTTGGAGTGAAGACTGGTGCTTGAATTGGTGGGAGTTCATTAGCATAAAAGGCTTGTGCTGGTGGTGCTGCAATTGGAAAATATCCTTGCTGAGGAGTATAGCCCATTGGAGAAGTGATAGCTTGTGATGGTGATGACGGATGTGTTGATTGTTGTGGATAAGGCTGTTGAAGAACACTTTGTGGAAGTCCTTGATGTGGCATCATTAGTGGTTGATAAGATGGTTGTTGTGGTTGCTGATATGTGTGTTGTGGTGGCTGTTGCAAGTATGATTGTTGTTGGTAAGTGTAAGCCATGTTTTGTTGGGGGGTCATTTGTTGAGAAGCATACATGGCAAGTGGATCATGAACTTGAAGTGTAGACAACCGAGCCTCGATCACATGGCATTCGTGTTGTTGAAGAAAAGCTTGAAGTTGATCCAGGTTGGTTTGATGCAAATCCTTAGCCAATTTAACAGCCGTTACGTACTTGCTCCATTCAGAAGGGAGAGTGTTCAAATACTTGGTGTTTAATTGAAACGTAGGAATTGCCATGCCATAGATGTTAAGCTCATTCATCAAAAGAGTGAATCTCAAATAGTAATCATTGAGAGTCTCCCCGGGGACATAGGCGAACTTCTCAAACGTATCATATAGCTTACACTCTCGTTCTTGTTTAGTTAACAAGGTGCCTTGCATCAGAACACGAATTCTATCCCATAACTCTTTGGCAACTTTATGTATACTCACAAGTTAGTAGACATCTGGAGGAAGGGCTTGGAGAATGATGTTTGTTGCCTGTTTATCACACTTGTCTTGAATCTTAGCATCTCCAGTTAACTCACCCGTTGTGCGAGGACGAGTAACAGCACCTTCCGTCACAGTACCATATACCAATGGTCCATTGAGCACCGATGCCCAAATGAGATGTCCATTCTCTTTGTTCAACATATAAAGTTCCATTCAGGAAGCCCAATCCTCGTACATAGTCTTCACCAACATTGGTGGACGATTATCCGTACCCGAGAGGATGGACTTATCCGTAAGAGATGAGTACTCCATTTCGATAAGTTAAGATTTACAAAAGTTGATCGAACAATGAGAGAAAGTAAATGTGTTTGTTGTTGTGTGTAGAAGTCGAGAAACAATATTAAAATCCCCTAAAATATGTTCTCGATGACCAAAAAATTCCAAGACGAATAAAAACTCACGATCAAAATTTTTTAAGGAATAATTTTGGGATCGTCGGAATATTGATCGGAATATCTGATCGGAATACCCTGTCGGAATAATCTATCGGAATACCCTGTCGGAATAAACTGTCGGAATACTCTGTTGGAATAATCTATCGGAATAACCAATCGAAATGACCTGTCGGAATATCACTATCGGAAAAATGATCGGAATATGTAAACCCTTTTCCGATGGAAGATATCGGAATATCTAAACCCTTTTCTGATGGATTCTGTCGGAATAGTACCCACTTTTCTCGGACAAAACTCAGCCAATTCGAGATTTTAAGCCAAAAAATGATCAAAACACCCAAAAAATTTGTGTTTTTAGCCAAAGTAAATATATTAAATCTCTACCACAACTATGTAGAACATTTGTATCAAGAAAAAACCATAAAAAACACACAAAAAAAAATTGGTTCGTGTGATTTAGATCAAAATAGGCACAAGAATCAAGAACACAAACACATAAACAATACAATCGTCCCATGGATCTTGATACCATTTGTAGGATATTATAAATCTATGTATATCTTAGAGAGAGAAAGAGGTAGAAAGATGGTAGATTTCACACACACTTTAGAGAGAGAAAGTAGAGAATACACCTTTTACTATGTGTAAAGTATGAGAAAACCACACCCTATCCAACTAAGGAGAGGGTTTATATACCAAGCCCATAAGATGGGCTTGGTCTTACAATATTGGGTCGGCCATATAAGCATGGACCAGGCTTTTCCTTATTTGATAAACGTAATGATATATAGACTACGAGCTACTACTTAATATATTGTCGGAGTGACCGAATCTTCCTAAATACGTAAAAACGTATTTCCAACACTGTTGTTGTATCTGTCACAAACCTGAGTGGTACAAAAGTATATGAACGGTACTGTATAAACGGTACTTCATATGTGTAAGCCCAACTTTAATGTAATATGCAGCTCATCATAAACCCATGTTAGACCACGTTCAGCAAGCCATAAAATCAAGACCTTACAATTTAAGTAACCACCTTTAAAAACTAATCCACACATCTTAACATATTTTGCGTCATACTAGCCCTTTGACTTGTTCCCATAATTATATAACTGCTTCAATGATAGACATGTACTCCACGTTTAAATTTCCTAAAGATTAGGAGTCAACAGCTAATAATTTCCATTTCTAATCACACGTTTTTGACCTAAGCTTTAGGATATACACGTTATCAATTTGACCATATCTCACAGATCACGGTCAAAATTATTCATACCCCATAAATCGTTCATAAAAAGGAAACTTAATCTCATACCTTATAATTATAGCAGATATTATGTCAAGCCAATCCCATAACACATTGCATAAACCAAAATGTGTTCTCCAAAAATCAGAACTTGAATATTCATTACCAACAAGCTGCATGACGAAAAACCTTATCTTGTGAATACTATCCCCACGTGAACATAGGTAGATCAAGGATAAAACCATGTCACCCACGTGAACCTAGTTTGTAACATGTTGCAACAGTAGACCCTACACGAAAATTTTGTACAGAAACACAACAGAGGTCCCTTTCTCATATTGTCCAATGTGTGTCTGTCTGAAAATTTGTCACGTGATACACTTATTTTGAACGAGGACCATAGTACTTCCCACACGCAGCCAATCATCATACGAACCAATAGTACTTTCTGTCACCATATGAGAACCACATCAAAGCTTCCCACATGCGACTTCTTCTTTGTCCCAAACGATGAGTAATGTACACACGTTTGTACACATACCTCCAAAGTACAAATACCTCATGCATTGTGAGAACAACACATTATGGAGTCATTGCTACGTTTGTACCTTCTGTTGTATTTACCCTTTGCTGCCATCAATATGTTCTAGGGTTTCATATAAGCACAAAACCTTAAAATAAGAATCTTCAAATCACAGCAGCCAACTCACCAAAACTTATTCACCAACAATAACAAACCTGCTGCCTCCATAAGAACGAATCTAGGGTTTCACAGCCCTAAACGAATTTAAGATCCTTACTGCAGCCATATCACCTTCAACACCTTTGAACATACTAGGGTTCATCATTGATTGAAAATCAACTCACCAAAGCTAGTATAATCATAATGAAAGTACCAGCAGCAACATCATAGTAACAACAGCAACATGATAGATCAGCAACAGAACAACAAATCATCTAGGGTTTGTTGGGAAAAATCCTAGATCAGCAGGAGCACCATTTTATTAAAACAGGGAAATAAGATTAACTGAAAACTTTGTAGATCAACCAAATCGAGAGCCAACAAGCTCTAATACCCCTTGTTGAGTCTTAGGATCTAGACTCATCTGGGATATCATGATCACGATTGTAACTAGCACAACAGAATAATAAAGAACACAATCATAATCATGGAAAAGGCTTTCACTAATAAATGATTACTATTATTAAAGCTACTAACTGCTCCTGGTGCCTTATAGGCTTGACGCCAGGAGGAACACACACACACCTATGGTTTATATTGTTTTTGAATGAGTGAATAAACCTGGTGCCTAACCCTCTTTATATAATAGAGGGGCTAGGGTTACATTATAACCTTAGCTTACTATAGAAGCTACTAGAATATAAATATTACCTATAAGGTCCTTCATCTTGTTTGTCATATCAACTAAAGATCTCTAAGTCCCAACAGCTTGTATAGGTAAAAAGATACAAATGTGAAGCAAACAAGGAAACGAAGCGAATATTGATGAAGAAAAGACAAATGAAGGACAAAAGATGACGAGTCAAAGAAAGTCAAAGGACCTTTCTTCATAAATTTGAAAGTAGAGGGACTAGAAGTGACAAGTTGGAAAAGTCAAGAAGAAAGTCAAATCTGGTCAAAGTTCAAGTCAACAAATCAAGGGATCATTATTGTCCAAGATCAAAGTCAAAAGGGCCAAAATTGCCAAGTTTATGAAGATTGAAACTCAAGTTAAGAAGTTGTTAACTAGGAGGACCTATTTTGACAAAAAATGAAAGTCAAGTCAAGCTTAATCTGTGTGCTTTGCTTATCAACCAATCACAAGCTAGTATTTTGTTAACATGGATCGTTGACTGCTTGGTTATTAAATGAGGAGAGAATACTGGCATTAAATGCAGAATCATAACAGTGCAAACGCACTAACTTGCATTCCCACCAATAGCAAAAGCCCATGTCATTTTAATCACTTTTATAGTGGATATCAATCCGTATGCTTATTATTGGACAAATAACAACAAGACACGTGGACCTTCGAAGCCCAGATTGAAGCCAGAGATTGAGTGAAGATTACAAGGAGATTTATACATGAAAAACACTCGTAATCATGAGACGAATCTATCCAACTAATCCAATTAAACTGAAACTCACTCATAAAGAAAAGCCCAATTTGGATGAAGAACACAAATATAAAATTGGAAGAAGGAAGCCACGTGGCATGTTTTGGCTTGAAGCAACACGTCATCATACCTTCCCAGCATCTATTTTTAGTCTATAAATACCCCTTGTAGCTCTCATTTGTACACGTAGATTAAGTGTGTAAAAACACACACTTTTCCCAATTTTTCTCTCAATCATTTTTAGTTAGCACATCTAATCTCTCAAGGTGTCTGACAAACACTTTGAGAGTTAGTTAGTTTGTAATTCCAATTGCAACTTCTTCTTCCATTAATGAAATCCAAATGTACCTAAATTTACTCTTCACACTCAATACACTTGCATACTTATATCTTGCTGTTATATACTTTGATTCTTTTGTTCTCATAGAACAATGGAGTTGGTTTGATACTTTGGAAGATTTCACAAGAAATTTAGCAGTTGCAGTTCATAACCAGCTCAAAGCCATAGCCATTGTTTTTTATTAGACATTGTAGCAGGGGAAGTATAGATGATGATGATGATTGATTGGGTTGTAGCAGTGTAGATGAGGTGATTTGGTGTTGATAGAGTGATAAGTGAGCTCAGCGCTCCACTTCTTCACCAAAGAAGCCTTCAAGTTTCTTGTTAGTCAATTCTTTAAAATTTCCTCTAAATCTTAGTCTGTATGCTATTTCTTGTGTTTTAGTATAAAAATACTTGTTGATGCCTTCTATATGTTCTATTTTGACTGCTTGATATGATTTGAGAGTTTGTTAGCCTAATCTGTTAGCTTTACATAGTTCTCATAGCTTAATTTTGAGCTTATCAGATAACTGTTGTTTGGTACTAATCACATATCTTAATCCAGTTGATAAAAGTTGTTGTTTAGAGTTCATACACACTTACTAGCTAAGTACATGTAAGACTGCAAGTTTCTGTGGTCAAACATAAGGTCAAACAGGCAATTTACCATCTAAATACTTTGGGTCAGATTTCTTGCAAAAGCATGCCTATTTTAAATGCTTACCAAATCTTTGTTACTAAGAGTTAGAGAGTGATTTTTGTTTCTGAGTGAAGCTTATAATCCCATCTTTCTAGACATATAAGGTAGGTGATACATTATTCACTAATCAGCCAGAAATAAGCCATAGAATAAGCCTCTTAGCAAATGCAAGTTTTTGTGATAGCAGCTTAACAGAATTCTCATATCTGCTTATTTCTTTCATAAAAGTTGTGATTTTCTTACACAAATCAGTTACATAAGTTGAGAAATTGAGATTTGACCAGGTCAAACTTAGTCATAGCTGGTCAACTCTTGGTCAACATAAGCCAAAACAGCTTATTTGATTTTTCTGCTTATTTCTTAGTGCTTTTTGAGAAATTCTTAGATAGGTGCTCCTTATTTGGCCTAAAGATCATGTTTTGAGCAAATCAGCTTAAGTGCTTATCTGAATAAGTTGTTATCTTAAAAGTGCTTATTGTAAAAATAGCTTATTGAGCTTATAGGCCATTTTAGCCAAAATCCTTGGAATTGACTAGTTATAATTGCATTTGAAGCTTTTTAGAAGTTGTTTCAGCTTATTTGGTGGATTATAGCTCAAGTTCTAGCTTATTCAAGTCCTAGTGCCCGTTTTTGCTTATACATTCATATTAATTGCAATATAGTCCCTAGCTTTTAGGGATTAGTTTAATCAATATTAAATAATTAAACTTTTCTAGGATTTGCAATTCAGTCCCCAGCTTTGATTGTTTGTTACATTTCAGTTTAGTAGTTTACAAGTTTGTTACATTTTAGTTACAAGTTTGTTATATTTCCATTTCCAGTCCTTTAAGGTTCTGAATTTACAATTTCAGTCCTTTTACTTTTATGAAATTTACATTTTGAGCAATTTACATTCGTGTGCATACTTGTACATTTAGCATTAAATGTGGTATGTGCACTTTGTTTTAGACTAGTACGGATACGTAGAGATCATACTTTTACATTTTTACGTGCTTTGTGATAATTATACCTAGAATACCAAAATTCTATAAAATCTAACACCGAAAACAATATGTTAACTTTATTTCTATTGGACAATCAATCCGTATTGAGTTGGGAATAACGAACTTAAAAGTGAAATATTATTCAAATTATATGCACATGTTATGTGTTTGTATCTAGGTAAATTTTATACAAGATCTTATAGATTTCCAAACATGTCGTGACCTGTATAGGTATATATATACTAGTTTCATAGATTTTACAAGTTCAAGGATAAGTGTTCGTGGTAATGCCTAGTATTCTAAAATGAATGTAAGTAAAATAGGAAAAAGGTTTCATGAACTTACTTGATTATGATATGGAAAGAGTGAGGACAAGTGAACCAAAGAAACCCTTAGAGTTTCTATGAGTTTAAAATGGAAACCGTAGCAAAACAAAGTATGTCGTGACGTAGGTAAACCTTCCTAGCTTCCTTAAATACCTTGGAGATAAAGTTTTGTATAGGAGAAGTAAATGTTTAGGAGTTATGATGATAGAGACATAGATTTGGTGTAGTAAATGTGAAATGAATGGATCTTAGTGAATGTTGTTTGTAAGCCATAACCTCCAAAGGAAAATGAGAGAGAGATTTGTGAAGCTTGTGTTGTGTGTGTGTGTGTGATAAAACATACGGCTAGGAGTACATGTATAGGATAGTGTGAGATCTTTGGAGATTAGGAAGATCCTAGCAAGATTATATGAGATATGTAAGATCTTATGTTTAGATTTCAAGGGGACAAGGTAAAGTTTGAATAGTGTTAAGTATAAATATTTGTTGTACAAGGTTGTCTTTAGGAATGTTTTTAAGGTTTCTAAATGTGTAAGTGTTGGATATATATATATATATATATATATATATATATATATATATATATATATATATATATATATATATATATATATATGTATAAAAAAAAATTCGGCTACCCTATACATTTAGGATAGAAATGTGTTTGGTTTATATAATTTTAGGGAGTTACTAAAGATCTAAGTGATATATTGTAAGTACTTGTGTAGTCTTAAGGCAATTTGGTTAAGGTTTAAGGTGATTTATATATATATGTATATAATAGCAAGTTCAGACACTTGGTAAATTTAAGTAAGTGAGATCATAAAATTTAGGTTGTTATAATTATTAAATGATGTACTGAGGTGGTGAGTCATTGCAGGGAAATAACCCTGTGTATCAATGTCCTTGTTTATCTTGTGACCAGATAATTGCCAGAGTAGTTAGAAGAGACTAAAGGTTCATAAATATAAAAATAAGTATGAAAAGATAGCATGATCAAATGGAAATAATACTTCATGTATTCATGCAAAGGTGGTAATAAATAAGTTCCAAAAATGATGAGCACATATGTTGACAAATTCAAAAGGATAAAATCAGAGGTTTTACAGTCCATCCCCGTTATTTTAGCTTTATCCTAAAAGCTTAAGATGACATCACCGGTCAGGTGAACAAATGCGGGTACTTAGTTTTGAATGAGTCTTCTCGTTCCCAGGTGAACTCAGGACCTCTCCTTGAGTTCCAACGTACCTTAATCAACGGGATTCGGATGCGTTTCAATTTCTTAACCATTCTCTCCATGACTTCTACCGGTTCTTCTGTAAACTAGAGTTTGTCGTCGAACTGAACTCCTTCCAATGGCATAGCTAATCGTTCTTCAGCATAGCACTTCTTCAGATTAGACACATGAAAGGTAGAGTGTACTCGTCTCAATTGTTGCGATAACTCTAAACGATATGCTACTTCCCCGATCCTGGCTATCACTTTGAAAGGCCTACATACCGTGGGTTCAGCTTTCCATGTTTTTCCAAAGTGTACAACTCCCTTCCAAGGTGATACCTTGAGCATGACACGGTCGCCTACTTCAAAATGCATAGGTTTACGTTTCAGGTCCGCGTAGCTCTTTTGTCGGTCACGGGCAACTTGAATTCTTTAATTTATGAGGACGATCTTGTCGGTGGTCTCTTGGATTAAGTCAGGTCCAGTGAGTTGAAATTCACCTACTTCTGCCCATCACACAGGTGAACGGCATTCTCGACCATAGAGTGCTTCAAAAAGGGCAGCTTTGATGTTGGCGTGATAATTTTTGTTGTAAGAGAATTCAACTAAAGGTATGTGTTCGACCCATCGATTTCCAAAATCAATTACACATACTAGCAGCATGTCTTCTAGAGTCTGGATGGTCCGTTCAGTTTGACCGTCAGTCTGAGGATGATAAGCAGTGCTCATGTCCAAGCCCATACCTAAGGCTCATTGGAAAGCCTTCCAAAAGTTTGATGTGAACCTACCGTCTCGAGCACAGATTATTGAGACTGGTATTCCATGGTTGGTCACTATCTCCTTAAGGTACGTTTTTGCCAATTTTGTCAAGGAATCAGTTTCTCTGATTGGCAAAAAGTGAGCAAATTTGGTAAGTCGGTCGACGATTACCCAAATAGTATCATAACCATGGGATGACTTTGGGATTTTGGTAATGAAGTCCATAGTGATGTTTTCCCACTTCCATTTTGGTATCTCGGGTTGTACAAGCAAACCCGATGGTCTTTGGTGCTCTGTTTTGACAAGTGAGCATGTCAAGCACTTCTGAACATAGGTGGCAATGTCAGCTTTCATGTTTGGCCACCAGTATAACTCCTTCATATCCTGATACATATTTTCATATCTGGGATGTATAGAATATTTGGACTTATGAGATTCGTGCATGATCACGTTTCTCAAGTATCCATAACAAGGTAACTAACTCCTTTCGTGAAGACACAAAGTTCCGTCTGTTCTTGGTTATAGCTTCTCCTTGCTAAGGTCGGTTCTGAGCATTCCTCCAACGTCTTCCTTCTCGAGGTTTTCAGGTTTCTGGGCTTGGGTTTGGGCTTCCAGAATTTGCTTGGGCAGGTCCAAGCTGATTGTCATAACTAGTGCCCGGAATCTCACGGGAGGATCTGTTTCCTTACGGCTTAGTGCATCAGCAACTACGTTTGCTTTACCCGGGTGGTATTTGATTTCGCAATCGTAATCACTTAGTAATTCAATCCAACGGCGTAGCCTCATGTTCAGCTCTTTATGTGAAGCATCACAATATACAACGAAATCATCGTTGCCCTCAGGTAAGGCTAAGATAGGTGCACTACACAGCTTTTGCTTGATCAGCTAAAAAGCTGATTCTTCCTTCTTTTCCCAATAGAACTTTATTCCTTTCAGAGTGAGTTTAGTCATTGGTTTGGCTATCTTGGAGAAATCTTCAATAAATCTGCGGTAGTATCCAACAAGGCCTTGAAATTGGCGGATATATGTCGGTGATTTAGGAGATACCCAATATTTATCAGATTCGACCTTTTCTAGATCTACATGAATACCGTCACTATCAATAACGTGACCAAGGAAATGAACTTCAGGAATCTAAAACTCACACTTGGAGAACTTTGTGTATAGTTGTTTCTCCTTGAGCACCTTTAGTACTTGCACAAGGTGTTCTTCATGTTCTTGTTCGTTTTTGGAGTAAACGAGTATGTCATCAATGAAGACTATCACGAATTTAACCAGGTAGGGTCTGCACACACGGTTCATGAGGTCTATGAAAATAGCTGGTGCATTGGTCAACCCAAATGGCATAACCTGGAATTCGTAATGACCGTAACGAGTTCTGAAAGCTGTTTTTGGGATATCTTCCTCCCTAACCCTCAATTGGTGGTATCCATATCTCAGATCAATCTGGGAGTACACACTTGATCCTTGGAGTTGATCAAATAGGTCGTCAATGCGAGGAAGTGGATAACGATTCTTCACAGTTAACTTGTTCAGTTCCCTGTAATCAATACACATTCTGAAAGAACCATCTTTCTTTTTAACAAACAATACAGGAGCTCCCCACGGAGAGGAACTAGGTCTGATGAATCCTTTGTCAGATAATTCTTAAAGTTGCTCAGCTAACTCTTTCATTTCTGAGGGTGTCAACCGGTATGGAGCTTTAGCCACAGGTGCAGCTCCTGCTATCAAGTCAATTTGAAATTCCAGCTGTTGAGTCGGTGGTAAGCCTGGCAACTCATCAAGAAAGACTTCGGGAAAATCTCGAACAATCGACACGTCCTTGATTTGCTTCTTCTTGGGTTTGTCTTCCTCGTCGGTTTGGGAAATATGAGCTAAGAAGATAGGGCATCCTCTCAATAAATATTTCTGGACTTTTGTACAAGAAATAACACTAAGTCTAGTGTCAGTAATGTCCGTGTTACCGTCCCCTCGAATGATCAAATTTTCGTTTCCCCATGGAATACGGACTAGATTTTCATCACAAGAAATGACTGCGTGATATTTTCTAGCCAGTCGATGCCAATAATAACATCAAAACTACCAAGGTTTACCGGGATTAGATCAATGTTGAACGGATGCTTAGAAAGATTTAAGGTACAACCTCTAATGATGGCATCGGCTTCTACAATATTACCGTCAGCTAATTCTACGGAGTAACAATGGTCTAGAACAGATGGGATGACTTCTAATACATTACTAAGTTCGGTGGATATAAAACTTCTATCTACTCTAGTATCAAACAATATAGATGCATAACGATTGTTTAGTAGAAACGTACCAGTGACAACATTGGAATCCGGATTGGCCTTCGCATTTCCCACAACGTACACCCTTGATGAAGCTCCTCCGTCATTCTTGTTGATCCCAAACTTAGATCGTTTTAGCTTGTGTAAACGAGATTAGATCAAGTTATACACGTAGAGAAACTTTGTTTATGTATGAAACAATTTAAGTGTTATGCGGAATTAACACTTAAACAAGAACACAAACAAATGTAAAACAAACTTTCACTTGATTGATAATAACGAACTTGCTTACAATGAAAGTGTTTAACGTATGAAAACTTATTCTGAGACATAACCTAAAGGTCTTCTTTTATAGACATAAGAAGCCTTGTACAAGAGTCTACGTATCAACTATTCTAGGTAAAGATAATTATAGAAAATACAATGTTGATCCTATCTTTACTAGAAACAAACTAGAAACATAATACGCGTAGACCATTTCTTTCTATCAGTGCTTGTCTTCAACCTATCAACGATTGACTTCTTCCTGTCAACGCTTGATCTGTCAGCGTTTGTTTTCTTCTTATCAACGCTTGTTTTCCTCTTGTCAGCGCTCAAGTAGACTGGCTACATTTTATTCCCAACAATCCTTCCCTAAACTTGATATCTACTCTAGTAATCAAGTTTCTGAATAAAAATTAAGAACTAGGAGGAATCTTACAAATCTTATCATGTTGGTAATAAACATGCCTAATCAAATCTTTGGCCACATCACTTGAATAATCAATCTCCAACTGTGTTGTCTTCATCTTTTCCAAAACTTCTTTGGACATGGGATACTGACCATCTACGAGAAGATACTCAGCAAACTTTGTAGAGCTCAAGTAGTACACACCAGCAGCTGAATACAAACGCCATTGAAGACCACTGATATCATCCTCAAGATCCTTCCAAACAGCAGGATTTTCTTCTTTTGGTCCACACATTCTCTTGAATGTTAACCAAAGTTTTATTCCATTGACTGAAGTAGGAGCTTCAATCTCATACTTGGCCTCCAACAACCTACAAAGGTCTACCAAGTCTTCTCTATCCACACTTTTAAAGAGAAATACAAGAGTAGTAAATGTGTGTACCTCTTTCCCATACCTGCCAATCTTCCAAAACCCACTTGCATCTTCTTCACAGCTTATGATAGGGTTTCTGGCATCAAGAGGTAACACTTGCACCATATCTGAAGCTTCCATGGGTGAGAGCTTGATGCTCCTTCTTATAACAGCTTCACTGGGATTCAATTTATCCATATCTTTATGGAACTCAAGTGGAACTCCCTTCTTCAAAGGCCTTGGAACAATCATTGCCTTCTGAATCTCCATCTCTTCTGCAAGTTCTTCTTTCCTTTCATTTGAAAGAAGTCTTAGAGTGTTCATCTCCTACACTTTTGCCCAAATGGGATAAGCCTTGTACTCCAATTCCTGAAAAGATAATCCCTGCAATTTCTTGAAGGTCTATCTAGTTCCATGACATCTAAGTAACATGTAATAAAGCTCTCTTCTATCCCTCTTCAGCAGTGAGAAAACATTGCTAGCCTTGTGTTTCAGAATTACCTTGCAGTCATTTTGAACTCTTAGAAGAATCTCCAAACCCCAAATTTGGTCTGAAATAGTCAAATCTGGATTCTCCATAATCCTATTCTCCCAAGCATGGTACATCTGAACAACTTCTGGCATATCAAAATCTACTTGCAATTTCAACTCTCTAAGCTTCTCCCTTGCCAAGTCATCACAATATTCAAGTCTTTCTGGTTGATCAATTATCATCACACTTGAATCTGAACTTTCTTTATCACTTCCTTCTTGTTCCTCAGAAGTGACAACAAATGGTGATTCACTGACCTTCTTCATCTCTTGTTCCACAAGTTGTGTAGCCAACCTTCTATCAAACTCTACCTGTGCTGCATCTTTTGGAACTTCTACTTCTACCATGATTCATTTACCCTTATCTAATGGATCAATGATGGGTAAGGATGATGGTAATACCTGTGACGACACTTCTTTGATGATAGCTGATGACTGTAATACATCAACCATATCTGCAGGTCTGTCAATGCTCAAATTTCTTGTGTCAGCGCCCAAATTACTCTTGTCAGCGCTTGGTGTGTCAGCGTACAAATTTTGAATTTCAACACCCAACTTACTCGTCTCAGCATCTTTTGTAAATTGCTCCAACATAGTTGTAAAAGACAAGTTTAAATTTGTAGGAGTTACCAGAGATCTATCAAAACCTGGTTGCTTCTTCAATTCAGTGAGAGCTTCAGCAATACCCAAAGATTCTCCATCATGTGAGCCTTTATCACTCACATTAATCTGCTCATCCTCCCCTTTGGAAGATTCCTCCATCCCACGTCTAGTGCTAGCATTCTCCAAAATGACAATCCTCTCCCTCAATTGCTTGAGTTCAAGGCCTTGTGTACTGACAATTTGTACCAAGTCTGCATTTTGCTTTTGAAAGCTAATGCAGACAGCCGTCAATTCTATCAATGTGTATGGTTCCAATCTGCGCTCCTCTAAAATAGGAATTTGACCTCCCAAGTTAGATTCATGGGGCATGGATGAGGTCTTAAAGATGTTAGGACTGTATTGGCCTGCATCTAAGCCAGAACCAATAGTCCCAGCCTCATCATAGCACCAACCACACTTGTGGTGGTGGTTCTCTCTGCTACATGGCTAGGACCACTAGATGAGAAGACTCCAGTAGTCCTTTGGCGTTTTTGCAACCTATATTGAGGTGGGGTAGAAAATGATGTGGATTGGGTGGATGTTGTAAGGTTAAGGGGTGTTTGGGTCTGTGAAGGAAAGGTGTCAACGTCTGGATTACTTGTATCAACGCCAACATTTAAGGTGTCAGCGTTGAAGGTTCTTGGTCAATTTCCATTTGTTGAGGTGAAGGCAAAGGTTCTGGTATTGGGTCAAGTTGTGGTTGTGGGTCTGGTTGGGGTTGTGCTGCTGCAATAACAGCAAGCATAGCTGGGGTGAGGTGTAATTCATGGTGAGGGGGTGAATTCATCTTGGTAAAAATAGCTTTCTTTTGCACAGGGATCTCATAAAAGTCATCATGATCCCTTGTGCAGTAATTTTGCACATCAAAAACCATTTGCAAAAATCTGGGATAAGGCAAAGTCATCTTATTCCCTTTGTTTTTACACATGCCATCAAAAATCATTTTAGAATAATTAAACTTTTGCCCATTTGCAATGCACACAATTGCACCAGCAATTGATCTATTAATTTCATTGTGTGCGGTACATTTGGGACTCAAACATTGTAGGATGACATGTATGAGGTACTTCCAGGCTGGGGGAAACTCTTGTTTATGATATTTATTTAAAGTTCCCTCATCAGGGAAAGGATACCCCAAAGCCCTTAGTCCTTGTTCTATTTCATTAATGGGGAGGGTGGTTATACCATCAGCATCATCAAGATGCAAAGCCTGGCGAACCAAGGCTTCAGTAACCACCCATGTACGCCCATGAACAATAGCTGATAATGTAGTCACATTATTAATTGTTGAGTAACTAACAGTGTTCCAAAACTGTTTAATATGTGTGACAGAGATGAGAGGAGCATGAGAAAGAGCATACCTAATAGAAGATGCATTCAAATACGCCACCATCTGGGTGTATTGTGGAAACAGAGTATCATCAGCGTCTAAATATGCAATCATGTTGTGTTGACTCCGGAATCCCAATACCAAGTAACTTGGTTTAAACTTTGGTGCCATTGTTGAAGAAAGCTGTTTGTGAATTATTTAGAAAGATGAATTATAGGAGAAAATTGTTAGACAAGAATATGAGGTACCTTGTTTAAAAATAGGAGCCAAATTTATAGGAGAGATAGGCACATGTGATTGGTCAAAAATTAGGCAACTATTTTCAAAATATAATGATGTAAATATTGAAAAGAAAATAAGTTATCCTTGTGCGTTAATTAAAAGTTATCTGCTCCCAAATTACGGCCCCAAAATTCGTTAAAAATAACAACTGGGTAGGTCCCAATGAGTGTCAACGGTCAAAAATAACCCATCAACGCCCAACGGCTATATTCTTGTCAACGTTTGCCAAAGCCATGTTAGCGTCTAAATTGGTCATAACAACGCATGAAAAAATACTTGTCAGCGTCCAAACATAAAAGTAATAAAAATGAAAAAGGATCTTAACAAATTAATTTATCCTAGTGAAGATAACCTATAAGTTGATAATTATTATAGGGCGGCAAGCACTGTCCAGTTATGCACACTTGCTTATGCAAGATAGACATAACAGTCCGCTAGTGTCCCTTGCTAACCAAAACTCTTAACAACTAAGTTATCTCATAAAATTCCTTGTAACTCCTAGGTAAAACCCAATATAAATCATTCCCAAGTCTCCCAACAGACCACAATCAATTCTAGGCCAAAAATGTCTTGGCATCATGCATAGTATATCAACTTTGCATGCTACAGTGCCTCATGATTTAGTAAACTAACTCATACTCACCTGTGGACACAATCTAGAATTGTGATAAGAGTATTATAAGAATACCCAAAAGTCCTAAAGGTTCCTAAAACATCCCCTTAAACTGTGATACATATGTTGCCCAAAAATACGCATGAATATAAAAATTTATGTCCAGATAGGAATATAAATATTCCAACCATCATCCATAAATGAAAACATGCTCAAATGATTCTTCAAGGATCCATAAGCAACTCTGTATCCAATGGTACAATGCTAACAACGCCTGCACACTTAGATTAAAAACCACAAAACTAACATTGTTGCTGACAACGTCATGATAACACTTGTCAGCGTTAAGGTAACCTTTGTCAGCGTTAGACAAATATAGTGGAAAATCTAACTTCTCAAAAAGACCAATAACAATGCATTATCCTGTACATACTTTTACATTAAGACCCCAAAATACATATTAAGTGAGATTGATCATTCCAATACTTGTTACCAAGTATTGAAACCTTCCAGCATCAAAAGGTTTAGTTAATAAATCAGACACATTTTCTTCTGTGTCAACCCTATCTGGTTGTGCTAAACCCTTTTCAAAACAATCCCTTATAAAATGATGTCTAATTTCTATGTGTTTTGTTTTAGAATGATGTACATGATTTTTAATAATGCATAAAGTACTGTTATTGTCTACAAAAATCTTGGTATGCATGAAATTATACCCATAATCCAACAGCTGGTTTTGAATCCATAAGACTTGTCCACAACAAGCAGCTGCAGCTACATACTCTGCTTCAGTTGTAGAATTGGCCACCACTGTTTGTTTCTTGCATTGCCAAGATATCAACCTACTCCAAAGAAACTAACATCCACCAGTTGTGGATTTTCTATCAAATTTATCACCACCATAGTCACTGTCTGAATATGCAATAAGCTCCAAATGGTGAATCTTTTGGATACCATAATCCAAGGTCTGGATAACATCTGAGGTACCTAAAGATTCTCTTGACAGTATAAAGGTGACATTCTTTGGGAGTCACTTGATGACATGCACATGCACACACAGCAAACATGATGTCAGGTCTTGAGGCTGTGAGATACATCAATGAACCAATCATTGATCTATAGTGCCTGACATCCACATCTTTTCCATCTCCAACTTTTCCCCAAGGGTGTTCTCTATCCATAGGAGTAGTAGCCCTCTTTTCATGTGGAGAAAAGCCAAACTTCTTCAAGATCTCTGCTACATACTTATCCTGAGAGATGAAGATACCATCTTCTTTCTGCTGAACTTGTAACCCTAGAAAGAAGTTCATCTCCCCCATTGCACTCATCTTGAATTTGTTTGTCATAAGCTTGGAAAAGTCTTCACTCATCTTTTGATTGGTTGAACCAAAGATGATATCATCCACATAAACCTGAACAAGTAAGACATCCTTACCAGCCTTCTTTGTAAATAATGTCTGGTCTATGGTGCCCCTTTTGAATCCATTTTCTTCATTAGATAAGTGGACAATGTGTCATACCATGCTCTTGGGGCTTGATGAAGTCCATACATAGCTTTCTTGACTCTATACACCTTGTCTGGATTTTCTGGATCTTCAAAATCAGGAGGCTGCATCACATATACCTCCTCAACAATTGTGTCATATAAGAAAGCACTCTTCACATCCATTTGATAGACAGTGAAGCCCATGCAGGAAGCATAGGCTAGAAATATCCTTATAGCCTCAATCCTTGCAACTGGTGCAAAGACCTCCTCATAGTCGATCCCTTCCTCTTGTCTATATCTGAGCCACTAAACGTGCCTTGTTTCTGACCACAATGCCTCTTTCATCTTTCTTGTTTCTAAGAACCCATCTTGTCCCAATTGGTCTGACATATCTGGGACAATCAACCAGCTCCCAAACATCCTGAATAGCAAATTGGTGAAGCTCATCCTGCATTGCTTCCACCCAACTTGGTTCTTTGAGAGGATCAAAAATCTTCTTGGGTTCCTGTTGTGACAGAAAACAGGCAAACAAACATGCTTGAACAAGAGGGGTATCAACCTTCTTGTGTATATTGACAATAAGTCCTCCAAGACTCTGATGAGATCTTCTAGTCTGAACAGGAGACATAACATCTCCAATAATTTGAGAAGTGGGGTGATTCTTCATTGTAGAAGTAAGAACTCCTCCCTCAAAAAGTCTATTGTCTTCAATCTCATCATCCAAGTTACCAATATCTTCTTCAGACTCTCTTCCATCAATATTTGTATGAACCTCTTCATTTCGACGTGAAGGTTCACCTTGTTCAAAATTGGAAGAGAAAATATGCTCAAAAGTGTTGTCAACGCCTGAACCAAGGTTGTCAGCGTTTGGATCATCAACGCCTGAAATGGTGTTGTCAACGTTTGAGCCATCAACGCCTGAATTTGTCCTTTCAGCGCCAGATTTTCCTTTGTCAGCGCCTGAAGGACCATGCATGTTGTTAACTGGTGATACTTGGGGACCACCATTTTCCTTTCCAGCAGCAGCAGCAAAAGCATCTTTCCATATGGGAATAGTGACATACTCAGATATGGGAGATGTCTTATCTGCTTGTGATCCAACCTCTTTAGTAACCTGTGTACCTGAAACATCAACAACTGGTTCTTCCATAACATTTGAAGTTACCTTCACAATGTCTGGATAAGTAACAGGCATATAATTCAAAGTCCTAGATAGAGGTTCCAAGTCAAACAACCAATTTGGACCACTTTCAGGATCACTAGGTTTACTTTCTAAAAACCTAACATGTACTTTTTCAAGTATACGTTTTTCCTTCTTAAGGTAAACCCTATATCCCTTAATCTGCACTGAATAACCAATGAAATAGCCTTCATCACCTTTAGCACTAAATTTACCTAAGTCATCACTAGTATCCAACACAACTACATGACAGCCAAAAGGTTTAAGAAAACCAATATTAGGTTTTCTTCCCCAAAGTAACTCATAAGGTGTTTTGTTATGTATCTTGTTGACCAATGCTCTATTCTAAACATAACAAGCTGTATTCACAGCCTCTGCCCAAAAAGATATGGGAAAGTGAGCATCAGCCAACATAGTTCTGGCTGCTTCAATTAGGGTTCTATTCTTTCTCTCAGCAACCCCATTTTGATGTGGGGTTCTGGCAATACTAAACTGCCTAGTAATCCCTTTCTTGTAACAAAAATCATCCAACAGTTTATTTCTAAACTCACCACCATTATCACTTCTAAGCATTTTAACTTCATTACCAGTTTTCTTCTCAATCTGAGTAATAAAGCTAATTAAAGTATTAGCAGTGTCACTTTTCATGGCTAAAAAGAAAGTCCAAGTAAACCTAGAAAAGTAATCTGTGATGACAAAGCAGTATGATTACCATTCAAACTCTCTATATTAGTTGGACCAAACAGGTCCATATGCAGCAAGTGAAGTGGTTTAGAACTAGAGTGCACCTGTTTAGACTTAAATGAGACCTTGTGTTGTTTGCCTTTAAGGCATGCAACACAAGAGTGGTCATTGTGGAAAGCCTTTTCAGGCAAACCATCAACCAAGCCAAGTCTCACAAGCCTGTTTATATTTTTAAAGTTAATGTGCCCTAATCTCCTGTGCCATAGATTACTCTCATCAACTGAAGCTTTAGCATAAAAACATGACATATTATTATTCATCCTAATACCATTAAGATTCACATTATAAATGTCTTTATGCCTAGGTGTTCTATAGTCAATAAATTTCTCATCTGGTATTTTAAAATCCTTGCTCAACACCAAGCATTCAGTATCAGTGAAAAGAACCTTATTTTTGTTATCACAAACTTGTGATACACTGAAAAGATTATAATCAAGTTCTTTTACCATAAACACGTTTTCAAAACGCAAGTTCTTGGTGAGAAGAGTTTCTTTGCTTGTGATAGTTCCATATCCGCCTGCAAAGTAAACTTTATCACCATCCTTAATGAGAGTGAAGTTAGTAAGATAATCTTCCTTCCCAGTCATGTGCCTAGAGCATCCACTATCCCAATAGCCATAATCATTCACCTGTTTTTGAATGCCCTGCACATAAAGAAAACAAATTAGTTTTCTTTGGGAACCCAAGCCTGAGCAGACTTGGATTCATCTGGTTGTTCAACAAGAACAGACTTAGTTCTCATAACAACCCCTTGTTCATCCCTTTTTGGATGAAACACCTAGTTAACCCCGATTGGTTTTGTGATGACCTTTGAAATATAATTAAATCTGTTGCAGGTCATGGAAATCCCATTAGAATTAGGGTTTTGATCTTGCTTAGGTCTCCATGTCAAGCTAGAAGTATCTTTAGACCCCTTTCCCTGTGGTTGCAAATATTTAGGTCTGGCAACGTTTCTGTCAGCATTTGATTTGGTCTTGTCAACGCTAAATTTACCCTTATCAGCGTTGAACCTAGGGTTTGCTACAGGAATCCATTGCCTATTAGACCATGTATTGGTCTTCTGAAAAGGTCTTTGTCCATGAGTGTTAGACCCTTTAGTGAAGAATGGGGCTGGTCTAACAACTTGTGTACTTTGCTCCACAAAAGTTTTGGGTCTGACAGTGTTTGACCTTTTGTCAGCGTTGACCTTGGAAGCGTTGACACACTTATATGCTAAAAGTGAAAAGCTACCACAAGTGTAACAGGCTTTTCTAGACACAACTCTAGGTCTAGAAGAAAAGAAACCTGTTCTATTATCACTAACTTGGCTTTTCGGTGACCTAGTATTCCTATACATTTCTGCATACTTAATGCTAGGTTTCTTAACAGTGTTTGAGCCAAGGTCAACAGTCTTACCAGTGATTGGGTTTGTTACTTTGATAGGGGTCGACTCATTTGGGCTATCACAAAACATGCCACCCTTGACAAACAAGGTAGGGTTGGCTTTCTTCCATTCATTCAAATCAGTCAACTTTTGCCTATATTCCTCAACTGGGGTAAGGACTCTTGGTGGAGGAATAAATTCCTCTTCTTGGAGTTCTGGTAAACTAGTCCAAGATAAGTCCTTTCTTTGGACACCATAGAAGTCCCCAACTGGTGGTGGAACAACAGAATATTCTTTCATCCCAATCCCAGTCATGTCCCTAGAATCCCTCTGTTTACTAACACATTCTCCTAGGGTTTGTGAGGCCTTATCAAATCTCTGAATTTTAAGGTTTGCATTATCCTTATTCTTGATAGCCTCATCTAACTTAGCCTGTAATTCAGCATTGACCATTTCCATGATGTTTATAATATCATTACTAGAATTTAAATCACGTTTTAAGATATTTATTTTATCTTTTAGGTCAAGCTCCATTTTCTTATACTCAGAAACTGTCTTTTCAGTTTGAGTGAGAGCAATTTGATAGTTAGACAATGATAGGTGTGAAAACACCCATCCTTTTTACCACTTAATTACAATAATAACCAAGCCAAAACGTGTATTTTATGTCATTTATGTCGGAATTATGCGTGGTTTGTGTTTTTGTTGTAATTTAGGACGAAAAAGTGAAAAGTGGAGAAAACACGGGATTTCACGGGCTTTTATCGAAGAAAACGACAAAAAGACAAAGTCAAGAGATCAAGAATGCAAAAAGAACGGAAGTCTAAGGCCTATTCTGAAGATTTATCGAAGAACAAGTCTAAAAGACGGAAGTTTAATAAAGCCGAAGAACTCGAGTCTAATAAAGAAATAAATTATAAGACGAGTTTAATTAATCCCGAGACAAAGTCGATAAAGTCGAAGAACTTAAAAGACGAGAAGACGTGAAGAAAGAAAGAAAGAGGAGGCAACACATGCACCTCCCCATTTCCTATAAATACCCTCCTAAACTCATTTAGGAGGGTTGGTTAGATTTAGTTTAGCTTAGTTTTCTTTCATCTTTGTAGGTGATTCTAGAGAGAGAAAGTGACAGTTTCTCTCACTAGGATCCCAATCTTTCATCTTCCTTTCTTGTTGTTTTTAATCAAATCTTTACTTTTGATAGCTTAAATTCTTGTTTTAATCTTTATCTTATTCTACCTTTCTTAGCTTTTCACTTGTTCTTTACCCGAATTTCTTTACACGTTTTGTTTAAGCTTTATGTTTGATTTGTTAAAAAGATTTGTCTTTTGGTTAATCTAAGTTTCCTACGAATCAAGCTTTGAGCTTGACATGCTTATTGGCTTAATTTGTGTCTAGCTTATTTGTTTTAAGTTTTCTTAAAAGTTTTTATATTTTAAAGTTTGCTTATTTTGTGTTTTTATAAAGTTTATGAATTTCATCTTTTAAAAGCTTTCAAATTTATGCTTATTAAGTTGTTCAAGTTTCGGTTTAGTGTGCTTATTGAAAGTGCTTATTGAGATTTTCACTTATCCCCATTTTCGGATTTATTGGTTTCCATCGCAATATAAGGGTTTTATACATTCCGACGGGCGGCTTTTGTTCCATCGCAATAACCCTTGTGGGTTCTACTTTGCGATGGGTTATGTTTTCATCCCCCTATTCCGATCGTGATTCCGATCGCACTTTGCGATCTGGATTGCGACGGGGTTTAGGTTTGTATTGCGACGAAGTGCTACCCAATTTTCTATAGCCACTTTCCGATGGATTTTAGTACTTTAGTTATTCCGACAGTTTTTATTTTTAGACATTCCGATAGTTTTTTTTAACTTACATTCCGATAGTTTAAGAAATAAAAAAAAAAAAAAAAAAAAAAAAAAAAAAAAAATACATTGCGACACATGAAACCACATTCCGATGGAATGTTAATACACATTGCGACCATATGTCTTACTTCCTATTTTGGCGCCAATTTAAGCTAGCAGGTTGCTAGCTTGAGCTAGCTGCCTGCTAGCTTGTTTGCTTTTTTTTTTTTTTTTTTTTTTTTCCGTAATCGTTTAGTTTAATCTGAAAGTTGTTCCGATTTTATTTCTGAAAGTTACGTATTTTTAGTTGAATTTTTCTTTTAAATTTAATATTAATATTTTTTCGTAAAGTTCAAGTTTTATCTTTTTTTTAGTACTCGCTTTAGGTTTTGCCTCGTTTAGCTTTAAAGTACCATTTTAGTTTTATATTCTCCTTTTTCATTTAGTAAACCTTATTTTCAAGTCGATAGTTAATTTCTTCGTTTAGTTTTATTTTTATTAATTGTTTCGCTTTAAATTACGTTTTATTATTTGTTTTACTATTAGTTTTAATATCGTTTTAACTTTTAATTTTTAATATTCACCTTGTTTTACTTTTATTATTTGTACTTGTCTTGAGTTTGTTTTTAAATACTTCTCGCGTTTACTTTTTAATTAGTTATAGATAATCAACTTCCATTCTTCTTAACCAAAAACAATTGAGTCACACATTTAACCGGAAATCAATTCGATTAGACACCGAGAAACGAACTTTTTCAACTAGCAAAATCTTTATATTAGACAACTTGCATCTCTCAGTACTCACATCTCCTAACAATCTTAAAACCTCTTTGTTAAGTTTTTCAGTATTTAAACGACAACCCTTACTACAAAAAGCATCATCATATACCTCATTGTCTGATGAAGATGAGGAGTGTGCCATAAGAGCATATTGAACATGCTCTTCTTCTTCAATCTCAGCAAACAAAGCTTTATCCTCTTCCCCATCCTTAGCCAAATAGCTCCAGTCCCATCCAATACCATCAATTTCTTGCACTGCCACCATGGCCTTAGGATCCTGAGCCTTAACAATTTGACTTGAGGGTTTTCCAACATCAGATCTTCTTGGAGATCTGCATTCTCTCATAAAGTGCCCCATACGATGACAATTGTAACACTCAACCTTAAATCCAGCAGTGTCCTTTGCATTAAAGGTCATCTTCTTCTTGAACCTTCTATTCCATCTGTTTGCTCTTATACATGCAAGAGCCATGTTCCACTTTATATCCATCTCCTCCAAGTGCTCATCACTTATTTGCTCAAGGTCCTCATATGTAATCACTAAACCATTGGGCAATGAAGCAATGTATGCACACACAGTATCCAGATCCAAACCAGCAGGCTTAACTCTTGGTGAGTCAATTTTGTATGTGTCAGCGTCTGAATGTGAGGCCTTGACAGGATATGATCCAGCGTTGACACATGTTGATCTAGTAACTGGGTGCATGTATAAATCCTTCAGATCAAATTGACCTTCACTATGTGAGAAGAAGGCCATGTTACTATTGGTAGACTTAATTCCATGCTCCAAAAGAGTTTCATTCTCCAACAGCCTCAGTTTGTTGTAGATATCATCAAAAGTAGAACTTTTGTGAGTGCTATTGGCAATTATAGATCTTGCCTCAATCTTCCATGCATCACCAAGGCTTTTAAGAAAAGTGGCAATAATGTCAACATCACCAATTACTGTCCCCATGAAGGACAACTTGCTTGTAATGTCAAGCAGTCTGCTTCTCACACTACTAAGCTTCTCATTAGGTTGAGCCTTAAAAACAGCATACTCATGCAAGAGTTGCTTCTTCTTCTCTTCCTTAGTATCAGCATTACCACCATAGGTAACTTCAAGGGCTGCCCAAAGGTCTTTTGCAGACTCATAACCACTGTATTTGTGCTGATTTTCTTGTCCCAAAGAAAGTTTCAAAATGCTTAGGGTTTTCATATCAACCCTTTTCTTTGCTATGTCATCAGCAGACACAGCTCTACCATCGTCAGGTTTTTCTTTCTTATCTTCTTCAGAACATCCTTGAACAGCTGATCTTGTAGCAATGACATCTTTAATCTTTTGAGCTTTATTGAATGTGTTTCCATATTCAATAATCTCCCAGAGAGTGTAATCATGGATTTGCAGATATTGCTCAAAGTTGAACTTCCACATCTCAAAATTGTTTGCATCTAACATGGGAATCTTGATGTTGTGGTTTGAGGAGGAGGTTACTTCTGGAGTGGACATGATGTTTTTAGGGTTTTGTGAAAATTAGGGTTTTGTGAAAATTAGGGTTTTGGTGATTTTAGGGTTCTTGTGTTCTTTTAGATCAAAGTTTCTCAACAAGCTCTGATACCACTTGTTGATCCCAAACTTAGATCGTTTTAGCTTGTGTAAACGAGATTAGATAAAGTTATACACGTAGAGAAACTTTGTTTATGTATGAAACAATTTAAGTGTTATGCGGAATTAACACTTAATCAAGAACACAAACAGATGTAAAACAAACTTTCACTTGATTGATAATAACGAACTTGCTTACAATGAAAGTGTTTAACGTATGAAAACATATTCTGAGACATAACCTAAAGGTCTTCTTTTATAGACATAAGAAGCCTTGTACAAGAGTCTACGTATCAACTATTCTAGGTAAAGATAATTATAGAAAATACAATGTTGATCATATCTTTACTAGAAACAAACTAGAAACATAATACGCGTAGACCATATCTTTCTATCAGTGCTTGTCTTCAACCTATCAACGCTTGACTTCTTCCTGTCAACGCTTGATCTGTCAGCGTTTGTTTTCTTCTTATCAACGCTTGTTTTCCTCTTGTCAGCGCTCAAGTAGACTGGCTACATTTTATTCCCAACAATTCTTACTCTGGTTGGCTAACTTCGGACAAGCGGGTCACACATGACCTGGTGCTCCACGTTCATAGCACACAACTCCTTTCCTCGGACCATTTCCATTTCCTCCGGCGGCATTGCGGTTTCCTTACTGTCCATTCCCGTTTCCATGGGCATACCCACCCCTGTTGTTTTTGCCATTCTTGTTGTTGGGTCGGGCATTGGTGACAACATTGACTTGGCAAGTTCGGGCAAAGTGACCAACTTGTCCACACTTGTGGCATTTCTGACACGGGCTACCAAAAGTATGATGATAATTGCACTTTGGGCATAGAGGTTTGGTACCTCCATATTGCTTTTCCCCTGTGGTGGTGGTAGCACTGTAAACTTGTCGAGTATTTTACCTTTTGGGAGGCTGCTGGTACTGACTGCGGAAATTTTATCTGCTTTCCGCTTGTTCTCGACTTGTCTCTCAGACATGGTACGGACCCGTTTGTTTATATATTCGGTAGCGAACTCAATGGAATTCTAGACAGTAGTGGGTCGAGATGCAAGAACGCTGTCATGAATGGCGTCCTGGAGTCCACCAACATACTTCTCAATCTGTTCCTCCTTCTCAGGGCACATCCTGGTACACATCAAGGTCAACTCTTGGAATCTCTGGATGTATGAAAAAATATCATTGTTCTTGCATTTAAGATCCCACAGCTCAAATTCCAGTTCCTTCATCTCACCTCTTGGGCAGTACTTTTCCATCATTCTATCTTTCAAATTGGTCCAGCTAAGAGCATATGCAGCGTCGTGTCCAAGAGTAGCAACTACGGAGTTCCACCATGCAAGAGCACTTTCGAGTAATGTGTAGGTGGCAAAATTGGCCTTGTTTTCATCCGTACAGTCGCTAATATGGAACACAGTCTCCAGCCTTTCAAACCACTACATCAGTTCCACTACACCTTCCTTGCCCTTGTAGTGTGAGGGCTTACATTTCAGGAAGTCAGGGTAAGAGCAACCTCTGGCGGCACGATCAGCTCTGCGGGCATTGGAGTTTTGGCTGTCGTCCATGTTTCTGTTGGCATCTCTAGTGGCCATAGCGGTCGCAATACCATGTTCAATCAGTTCCCTGAGTTGGGCAGTAGTGACATTATGGGTGGTATCGATATCACCGGGGTTTCCTCTAGTGATTGCCATTTTTCTATAATCATACAAAAATGAGATCATTAGTTTTTGTGTCAGTGCAGTTTTTATATTTAAATTGCATGAGAAAGTTCATGTATAGAATTCACAACAAATTAGATAACCTATCAAGAGTTCATAATATAATACAGCACATAATAAAACAAAAGATAATGAGTACATGTCATTTCTAAGAGAAAACAACAATAACATGATGCACAACCAATCCAAGACAGAAGCGAAGTACACCTGTCTGGGATAGTGGTACACATGGTCTAAAGTGTTGGGTCTAAAAGTTGATGTGACAGAAACTCAAAATGAAGAAATATCAAGACGTTTGTTCAGACACGCTGACACGTGAAAGCTAGACGCTGACACGTGTATTCTAGACGCTGACAAATATCAAGACGATGATGGAATTATATTTAAAGGATATATTCAAGATATTGTAGGACGATATTTAGAATATAGTTTATCTAAATAGAATATTTAGATGTTTATTAATGTACGTTTTTTATTAAGTCGTTTTGTCTCGATATCGTGTCGAATTGATTTCCAATTTTATCGTTAAAATTTTATTTGTTTTTGGTTAATAAAAGCTTTTTTTGGTATTTATACTACTTGGTACGTAAAACGAGAAAAATACTATTATTATATCTATACTATTATTATTATTATACTAATATTATACTAAAATTAAAATGGCAAAATAATACGCAACTAGAAAATCATAACCACAATTAAACTAATCCAAATCGTAGATCAAGTAACAAATTAGAACTGCCCAACAACTTGGCCCAATAGAATTACCACTAATTGCTAATAGACTAACTAAGTTTCTGATAATGGACTAACAGTGGAAGTCTAAAACGGACAGAAGGTTAACGAACCTAACGGTAGACCGTAATTGGTATGAAGAGATACAAAGTTAAGGGGTAAACGTGAATCGCACTCAAACTTTAACAAATGAAAGGGAAATTTACAGCCTACTTAATAGTTGATTCTTTTTCAATTCATTCCTTATGCAACTTTATTTTTTTGGCACAATTACTATACTGACTTTATATGCTATTGGTTTGCTATATATTCTGTGAATTAAAACTGAATTGGACTGCAACTATGTGAGCCAAAATTAATGCCTAAGCAACTACTTACTTTACCAAAAGCTTTAATTTCTAATCTCCAAACTAACTGTGAAGAGCTTCTCAAATCGGACTAAAACTACTATTTCGATCGATCAAATGCTTACTGTTTATTATCGATGTCTAACTAATCTAAACCAATCCTAAAGCAGTGATGAGCCAAAGTTTTGAGAGCTAAAAAAATTGTAACAGGACTAATTTTTAAGCAAATCAACTGTCTATCTATTACGAGCTAGTATTAAGCAACAATATCTAGTACGACTTTACGAGCCTATTAACCAACAACTACAATATTCTGACCAAATAACAGGCTACTATCCTACAAAAGGCAGCGAGTGAAATTAAAATTTACCAAATGGAACCACCTAAACTTGTACAAATGAGATACCTCACTTAACAATTTCTATCAGTTCACTTAGAAGCGAATCCAAACACACTAAATCTGCTGAAATGGAAATATAGAACATCAAAAATATAGGAAATAAAACTATAAGCTATAGCAGGTAACAAGCATGTAAAAAGGTAAGTGAATCAAGCAAATTGCAAGAAGATGAACACTACAATATCTATCTAGCAGATTACACTAACTATGCAGAAAATTAAAGATGAGAACCGAACCTGCATCCAAGGCCAGTCCGCTGAGGCGAAGCTATCGACACTATCGAACCGAGACGAGGAGTTCACTGAGCAAACTGAACTGCTACAATGAACCGAGCCGAAAATTGTACTTCCAGGCCTAGTCGGCTGATGACGAAGCCATGAACTGAACGAACCGAGACTTATCTAGTATCGATATTAAATGTTGAACCGAGCTCGAAACTTGAACCATAAACTGATGTCAACGCTACCGAGCTATCAAACCATACCGAGACTGAAATCTTTGAAGCTACACTTAGTACTTAAAATCAAGAATGGACCGAAACTATCGAAACGCACCAAGCTGTTGAACTAAACTCGCAGAACAGTAACAGTAAACAAAGAAGCCGCGCGAACTAACCGATTTACTTACACATGCTAAACTGAACCGAAATTACTAACTAAAATGGCACCAAAAATTGCTCTTACTGCTTGAAGTTAAGAAACCTAAACATGACTATTTAAACAAGCAGTATTAAACAAATACTATCACTTACACTAATATTACTAATCCAACTATTCAAGGGGTTATGAAAGATACTAACATAAATTTTAGAGAGATATTAAAACTGAATATCTAACTGCCTAGTATACTAATTGATTAAACAGTAATCTTCTTAAACTTATCTCATACGAAATCTAAATCGACCATAAATCAACAAAATGTAACCGATGAACCTGCTTCGAATCGAAAGTAACCCATAACTAACTAATGAAAATATTAACCGAGAATCATGATATTATTTGAAATCCACAAACCACAAATAACTGAGTAACAAACTTTGTATAGCCGAAAACATAAAACCTTTTTTATAAACCAAACCGAAAATCTGAGTACATGTAGAAGAAAATTAATAGCTGCAGTTTTTAAATGAAAATTCAAGAAAACTTAAAGATATCCTAAATCTATCCTACTATTGAAAGAAATAAAAGACAGAAAGTAAAAAAAAATGTAAACTAAAAGCTGCGTATTAACTATTCTCTCTATCCTAATGAAAGAAAAATATGGAAAAAAATGGGATGCGTATGTTGTAAGCTAAGTATCCTCCTCTGCGTATGAATGAAGCTAAGTTATATCTGATCTTCGTTTCTTTTCTTTGTCTTGGGCTTGTGGGCTTCTTAAGCTTATGGGCTTGACGTGTCTTGTGTTTTGGGCCAGCAGACTTTTAATAATAAGCCCATCAGATTCGGGCTGTGGTGATAAAAAGGGGCCCAGCAGCTTGTGTTGGGCTAATGGCATAATAATGGGTCGGCTCATTAAAATAAGGAGGCACCGTCAAACTCGATCTCTCGTCTTCTTTCCATATCTCGTGCTCGTTTTTTGGCTCTTTGGCTTCATTTCTTGTGATTTCTTTGATATCCGTACCTGCACACGCACAAACGACAAAACACACATATAAAAGGCATAATTGATGATTATTTGACCATTTTAAGCATGTTTTATGAGGAAATATGATGTGTAATTAGAGTCACATCACACCCCCCCTACTAAACCATTGTCGTGTTCTCACGCAATGCTAGAATAAAGTATAAAGCAACTCCGTTTTTCATTTATTAAAAGCATTTATTCAATTTATTAATATTTAATGTGTAAATGACATAATGTATCGCTTTCATTATTTGAAAATAACTTTTAGGATCACAAAATTTGAATAGGTTCATCGTCCTCGACTTTTCACTCTTTCCATGCCAAGCTCAAAAACAAGATCATAGTTAACAATAAGTTCTCGTGTTAAGACCACTTATATAATACATTTGTGTAGAACTCCTTCTCCATTATTCCTATATTGTATCTCTAGATTTTAAGGATTGTCACTCACCCGTAGGCTCATTTGACTTATTTAATAATTATTAGTCCAAAAATGAAGGCAAAACGGTGTAAACCCGACACTTAGAACCTAACCTCATCCCCAAAAACCGATGTCACTAAAGAAAGCCCACATCAAGGATAATTTAACACGATTTAGGGAATAAATTCCCGGATTCGAAATTTGGCCAATAGTACTACTTATTATTTATTCCTCCAAAGTCATTTTGACTTTATATGGAGTTAGCAAATTTACATCATATACCCTTAGGCTCTTTAAGATGTAAAAGTGATCCTTATCTATGTTCCACACCCTAAGGCTCCTTGAACCATAAACACGGGAATTGACATTCATCATCACTCCACACCCTAAGGCTCCTTGAAATAATGATGAAGCAATTTTTATTAAACACTTACCATGCCATACACCCTAAGGCTCTAATGACAAGGTTCGTGCTACATGTCCCGCACCCGAAGGCTCCTTGAGATCATGTTTTAATCTTATTCTTCTTTATTTATGATATATATAGTAGGCCAAGTTATGGAATCCCATGGTCTGAATACCTCCTACTTAGTGGTTATGAGCCACCTTAGTCGGAAATCCACGACGCTGGCACCCTCAATGTGTTCTCGCTTTAATTACAAGGGAAATAAAAGAATCGGTTAAGAGCTAAAATATCGAACCTAAACCGCAAAAATCCTCATTTATTAAGCAATTTAATATACAAGCGGGGAGAAAGAGCCACAAAAACTCATATAAGGAAGAATTAACCTTTAAACTTATTATCAACTCTATCATCTCTCGTTCTCCACAATTTAAAATCTCAAATAATGAGACTCGTGGATGCTTAGCCTAATAAACCAATTAAGGCCTACATGGTTAAGGAATGAGCTAACGTAAAAACCGGTCGAGTCAAAAACTATTCTTATTTTCACCAACGGAAAGCTTACATTCGTGTCAAAAACACTTATTAAAATATGAAGAATTTTTTTTTTAAATTTATGCAATTTTAAGCACATTTATGAAAAACGGAGTACGTGAAGACAACGAACAAAAGGAAAAGCATATCGATAGATACCCCCCTATACTAAAACCAAACATTTTCCTCAATGTTTCAAGTCGAAGGGTATAATACCCCCTACTAGAGACGAAGAGTCGAATGCAAAATCCTAACATGGAAAGGGTATGACACAAGTAATTAAAAGCTGTTTATTAATTATGCCAATAAAAATAAGCGTTAGTAAAGGATATAATCATCAGATATCGGATGTCTCAAATGAAGAATCGAAACTCGAGTGATATGTGATGAAAAACGAACACGAGAGTCTTCGATATATGAGAAACCTAAAATCACATCACAATCGAAACACGAGAAAAAAACTAAGAAGCACAAGCCCTTCACATTAGAAATTAGAAAGAAGATAGAATGATAAGCATGGGAATCTCCCCCACGAGGCACCTCGTTTTTGGAACCGAGTCATGAGCTCGACTCGATCCCCGAATTAAATTGTCCTTAGGGAAACGATCATGGAGAGAAAAAGATTTACCCGTAAAAGAAAAACTCTCCATGATAAAGTGAAATAACCTCGCAAATAAGGAAAACCCCATAAAATTCCACCCGGGTCAAATACATGGTTGCCATCTCTAAAAGAAATAGACCCCAAGGTGGCAATAGCAAACAAGTATAAGAAAGATGGGTTTCCTTTAAGCAAAAGTTTCTTACAATTAAGGGTATAGTAAGAAGGTAATGATCTTAATTTTTCAAAAATTTTTCTTTTAATTTCATCATTAAGATACTGAGATTGCTCAAAAATGTGTATACCCGGATCAAATACCGTTCCCTTTATGGGAAAATAGCAAGACAACTCGGTGTCAACCATACAAGAATCATCCTCAAATGTGAAATCAACAAAAGACGTCGGGGGTGAAAAAGTGGGTGTCAAAACACTAATAGTAGGAACCCCCGGGTCTTTGTTCTCTTTAGCATCATGAATGGGTGGGTCGGGAGGGATAGAAGGTATAGTGTCATCGTGTAATAAATCCTCTAGAAAAAGTATATCTCCCTCCACATCAAAATACCCAGATATGTACTCCACGGGTGTATCAATATCAAGAAACTCATCGATCTCGGTAATGTGAAAACCATCATCACAAAAGAGTGAAATATCCGAAAAATCATTAGTATCATTAGCATGTTTTTCAAAAGTTGGTTTTTGTAAAATAGGAGAGTCATCCTCATCCGAGCCCGATAAAGAATTAAAAGTATAGTCGAAATCATAAGATAACACATCCATATCCAGATAACTACTATGAGGAGTAGTATCATTTGGAGGAGGAGGTGAAGGAGTCATAGAAGGAATGGGGTCAAATGTAGGCTCAAGTATAATCTCGGGAAGTTCCTCACAAGATGAGGAAGGAGAGCTAAATGTATCTGTGGGTGTGAACACCGGAGGGGGAGTAAAACTCATGATAATCTCCGGGCCTTGTCTCTCCTTTATTGGCAGAGAGATGGAAGGATCCACAGTGGGAACATCACTACTAGTAGTGGTGTGAGCCTCAAATTGAGCTCTCAAAGCTTCTAAAAGGTGATATTTAAGACTTTGGTTTTGTTCATGAAGATCATTTATCATCCTCTTTTGTTCCTCAAATATTGACTATTTCGTCCATTTGTGAAGGTTGAATTTGAAAATCCCCTAAACACTCCTCATTAATTTTTGGTGGGTCGGGAGTCAACTCAACCGAGAGTTGCTCAATAACTACTTCTTCCTCAAAATCCGGAGGAGAAGAGTCACTAGTCACATGAGAAAGGGGACTAGAAGAATCATCAAAAATAGGGTCATCCGAATCAACACATGGCTCATCACTAACTCTCGGAGTATATGAGAAAAGAGGACCACTCCTAATGATAACCGTATTACCGGATACTTCGGCCTTGCTCCATACTTGAGATTTGTTCTCAATAATCATTAAAGCCTCACTAGTACTCCGAGAGTATAGATTCCCGCTTGCAGCCGTGTTAAGAGAGTCTTGATCGCTTTGGGTCAACCCGTGATAAAACGAATCAATCAAATGCAAGACGGAAAATCCATGATGAGGACAACTACGCACTAAATCCTTATGTAACACCCCACTTGGATAAATGGACCGTTACGTGTATTTATGGCGTGTCATCAAAGCATAAGGTAAATGTCCTAGAACATTAACCGACCATAAAGGAAATACCGGAATCAAACATCGGCAATCCAAACATAAGCCCAAAACATGAAATATAAAATACTGAATGGAAGGACAAAACAATGTCCAAATAAGCAGAATAATAAAAGAAATGCATAATGTAAGAAGTCTGGATAGCTTCCCTCCAAATGCACATACTCTCAGAATCCTAAAAGCGTCCTGGTGTACCTGCCGTTAGAACATGAAAGGAACTACGGCTGAGCATAACGCTCAGTGAACGGATATAGAGCATGATAAGAATAAACTGAAAGAAAATAGGCGATAGAATACTGAAGCTGTAAAACTGATATGTAACATGTGGTAGAACTCTGCATA
Source organism: Glebionis coronaria (assembly GCA_025667525.1). Lineage (NCBI taxonomy): Eukaryota > Viridiplantae > Streptophyta > Magnoliopsida > Asterales > Asteraceae > Glebionis > Glebionis coronaria. Next base: position 237,336,480 of record CM046881.1, read on the forward strand.
AAATCTGAGCAATCTGGTTCATATATACTGATACTGAAATATAACTATTAATTCTGAAAACATGCATTTACTGTATTTCATTTGCCAGAGCTTATATAGGTCACGTGCTGTAACAACCGTGCATGAATAACTGGAGGGGTGACCTCGTCATGCTGTACAGGGGTGACCTCTAAATAACTGTGCTGGGTGGAGGGATCAGCTCCAATGTGAAGGATGTAGAGCACACACCACATTCACCCTGATAAACATGAAACACTTATAAGCCTAGGATGCATCCATACGCCCCACTAAAACATACATATAAAAAATGGCCAACTGAACATGAGTGGGACGATGCAGGATATCACTCTCCTGCATGTGAGTCACGACACCGGTGCCTCTAGTGCCGTGGTTACGGTACCTCCGTAACTAGTACATAAACTGGTCGTGCTTGTATATAATGCTCAGGCAATTCATTTAGTTATTAACATGATTTCTGATAACTCAAACATATACTGGGGAAAACATTTGGCGGAAGACGGGGAATCCTAAACATGCATAGAAGGGAAGTCCTTACTGAAAGGACGGGAAAATCCGTACCTTGTGCCCATTAATGAAATAAGAACGAAAGCTGAAGGATCGATCCCGACTTCACAGGTACTACATAAATAACGTACGCGAAAAATAAGTTGACTGATGTTAAATATTTTACTGCTCTTAACTGTTTAGTTGGATTTAAGTTATACTTGTATTACTATTTATATAATCTAATAAATTCTTATTGTTCGTAAATATTACAGATTTAATATATCATGTATTTCTGATTACTGGATAATGTATAATCTGACATTACTATAAATAGTAACTCGTCATAAATTAGAAAGTTTCCTAATATAGAAAGTTTCCTGAAATAGAACGTATCCAAAATAGTTCCTTTAAATTAAATCCTTGATAAATCCTATGTTTTAAACAATTAACATGACAAAACGATATCGATATAATTTTATTAATAAGATAATAAAATCGGCAATTAAATTTCTTTATTTACAAAATCCCTTTTTAAAATGATTTAAAGCATTTAAATAATCCCGTTCAATAATTATTATAAGCGATTCCGAAAACTCGTGCTAAGTTTTAAAATAAGTCTAGCCCAACATTCCCTTTGTGTCTTTTAAACTGTTAACCAAACACACCCTTAATTTGTCCTTAAACCCACTGCCAAACGCCCCAAATCTGGTTCTAAAAAGGATTGCCAAACACCCCTAATTTCTGTTTTAAAACCCACTGCCAAACAAAACAAACCCCCTGCCTATCTTCTTGTTTCCCGCGACGGCATAAACCAAACCAACACCCTAAACTGGGTTGCGGCTGGTGGAAATCATCACCACCGAGAGTCTCTTGACTCTCGGTTTGGGTGCCAAACGAACACAGTAACAATCCGACATACAACCCACCTCACTGAATCGGATTAAAAGAAACTAAATTAGAGCGAATTAGGGTTTATATACACTTACTAATCGTTTTAGGGTTTCAACATCAATCTCTTGTTCTTCTAGGAGTGATACTCGACTTCTTGCTCCTGTTCCCTTGATGTGGGTCGCGGCAGGGACGAAGGGAGTACAAGCACAACTGGCGGCTGTATTTTTTTTGTATTAGGGTTTGACTTAGTGTGTTTGTGTCGGCAGGGAAGGATAGAAAGGAACCCCCGTCTGTTTTATTTCCTTCACATGGGCTTGGCCCAAATTTATTTTCACGAGTTGCGGCGCAAGACAATGAGTTGCGGCGCAATACGCAAGAGTTACATGTGCTGCGGATCACGAGTTGCGGCGCAAGACAATGAGTTGCGGCGCAATTGAAGGGGCTACAGATCATGGTGCTGCGGATCACGAGTTGCGGCGCAAGACAATGAGTTGCGGCGCAATTGATGCTGCTGGCAGTTACGAAATTGTGTCTTTATTTAATAACACTTGTAATAAATAGTACTTTGTAATAAATTTCTCGCGCTTGTTTAAAATTTTCCACGTGTACGTTTTAAAGAAAAATATCCCGCGTAAAATAATAATAAACCGCGTATTTATAAATTCTCGATTTAAAATACGGGTTTTACAATTCTTCCCCTCTAAAAGAAATAATTCGTCCCCGAATTAAAATGCGGCGTACTGGGTTTTACAATTCTTCCCCTCTAAAAGGAGAAATTCGTCCTCGAATTAACGATGATAAGCTGATGGAGTTATAAGAACTGAAAGAACACGTAGACTGAAAAGACAATTAAGCTGAAGGATAAATTGTCTTCTGGTTAAGACATAATGCTGCTGATAAGTATAAACTTGTCATGACTGAAATGATTATGTAACGTGACATGGCTAAAGAGGACATGGAACGTGACATGACTAAAAGAACATAACTGAATTTATTAAAGAAAAGGATTAGAGGTCCGGATGGACTCCTCTGTTTCGAGTGGCCTCCCGCTCGAAACGATTCCTCCAAGGATCTAACATAATAATTAAAATCTTGGTCCTGATGACCCTGTCCTGACGATGCTGAATAGTTTCTGGTTCCATATTAAGATGGAATTTCTAATCCTGAATGAATAAGCTATAGCATGTAGTATACATAAAACGGTACGTACAATTATCCTGAAAAGATAACATTTATATCCCTGAGCAAGCTGTTGAGAGTATATATAGGGATGAACTACGTGAACAATTGTGAACATGCTAAGTGAGCAATCGTGAACGTGGTTCATAATTATATGAGGAGCACTGGCGTAGGATTAGAATATGATAAGTGAATCATACTGTGAACGTGATACTAGAACATATCATGAACGTATGCTGACTGAGGAATAATGCCAAACGATACGGCTTGAGATGCAAAACGTCTGACTGGTTGTGGAATAGTTATGCTAAACTTGAGTCTGGTCTCTCAAGCTTTCTGTAACCGTATACGGTGATAAGATGAGAAGCGTGTATCGTGAAATGGCACACGAGCTTGAACGTGAACAATATTATGAATGCTAACGTGAGCTTAAATCAGGAGATAGCATAGAAGATGAACTGATCAGCATCATACTGCGAATGAGACTTAAACGTGAAAGTGAGAATAAACATGAAATTAAAGTGGACGTAAACATACACTTGATCGTGAACATGTATTCTGCTTGATATGATGGTCGATGGAATGCCTTGAATTCGTACGATTTACTGCTGAATTTCAAAGTTTTCTGCAGACCTGCCACCACGTGATCCTTTCGGACGAAAGAGACGCGCAGTCTGATTACATGGTTGATGATAACTTAGATAGCATCATAATTTCTCTGAGTCTGTTGTAAACTGATAACAATCTCCATGGAGTCTTGTCTCTTTTCGGTCTAGAATTTCTACTTGTAGTAATAGCATGTCGGTGTTCTATCTTGAACCTGAGGTATGTCAGGAATCTAGATATGAACATAGTTGCATTAATGTGTGATGCGGATTCTATCAGTGTTTGTCTGGGATTATGGAACATTCTGGTGGAAATCTTGTTGAATAGTCATAGAAAAATTTCTAGTGATGACTGTCGGCAATTTCTGCGGTAGCAGTCAATTGAGTTCTAGAAATTTTATACTACGTTCATAGTCGTCAGTCGGGACCATCAGGTGATGGCCTTCACCATCGCAGGATTGTCTGGAATTTCTTTCTGTCGAAATAGGGTGGTTCAGATATGCCACCTTGTTCATCTGAAACATACATCTAGAAAGCTTGCGCATATAATTTTCTCCTATCGGAGAATCTGCGGGGTCGTGAAAAGATGATTCCCATGTCCTTCTCTAGAATTTAGGAGATCAAAATCTTGTCAACGAATGTACTGCCAAATTTGTCTGAGAATTCAAGGAAAATTTATTCATACATTTTCATACTATAGTTGGAGCATTAGGGAGCTCAGAAGTAAAATTCAAAAATTCTTAGAGTGGCTATAATATGTGCAACAACGGTCTGAAGATCATCATGTTCTTTCCTCATCACTGATGGTAGCATGATCTTGAATTTTTCTGGAAGGATGTTTAAGACACCTCGTAGTAGGTCAATTAAACTTTCTATTCGTGGAATGAATACCTATTTGGAATGGTGATCTGATAAATTTTTCGATGGGGCGCTAGGGCGAATAAAGCCTAGTTTTGGTAACTCTTGCAGCAATTGCTGCAACTCTTTTAATCGTAGCTAGAGCCCTGTAATAAAGAGTTTTGAAAACAGGTTCTGTTCTTGAGGCAAGCTCGATGTTAAATTATGTCTCGTGGGTAGGCATGAATTTCTGAAAAACTTTCTGAAATTATATCTGGAACTCTGGAATGGTCTGCTGATCATGAATTTAAGGAATTTCAAAAGTAGATTATAACTAGTGGCTAGAAAGTCTTCGTAGCTATGGACTGATAAGTCACGCGCTTGTAAGGCAGAAACAATTTGTACTGATTTTTCTGGCAAAATATAATGAATATATTTGGGATTTAGTAAGACGGATCTCGTCGTTAACTGAAGGGAAAACTTTAATAAATATGGTGGTACTGTTGAGTCCTTTCTGGGTGAGAGGCAGATAACTACCTGGTTTGAGATAGGGCTGACATAGGGATACATGAAGTGGACATGGAGACTTTTCACTGAATGGGTTCGTCTGTAACCTCACAGAATGAATACTGCGTGATTAAGCTGAGTAAAAATCTGGTGGTGGTGACTGAATTTTAATAATCTGATATATGCGTGGCATAATAGAATGAGTATACCCCTTTTCTGAAAGATACCCTGAATTACTGAGGGTCTTGCTTGGAACATACTGGAATTAGGAGCTCTGACTCGTACATCTGAGAAGATATTCGTATGACGTGTATCATGACGGGTGCCCTGATATGTGCCTTCCGAAATGATACCTGAGAACTATGTCTTGACTGATGTCTTGGCACGTGTTTTAATGGGTGAGTCTGAATAAGATTAAGAATTTATGGTAACTGCTAGGGTCGGCGGACCGGTTAGACCACTGACCTCTTGTATTGTTGGTCATGTCCGTTCCGGAGTTCCGATGGTTACTGACTGATTAATTATAAGCACGATGATTGTCACCACTGCTTTGTCTGTCAATTTATGACGGTCATTATCATGACCGTGATTCATGTGACTATTCTGCTGAGTGGCCGGCGGGGTTCCGGTTCCCACTCTTCTGAATGAAAGTTGGCTGGGTGAAGTGTGACATCTAACTGAGAAGGTAACAGCATAAAATCGAATGGTAGCGTCTGCTGGTTGAATTTATTCTTGTCAGAAATTTCAAGTTTATAGTTTTCGTCCTCGTTCCGCGGCGTCAGCATCTTGAGAAATCTCCAAGGTTCAGCAGCATCAGCATCAGTGTGGTCTTCAGAGTGTTAGCAGCATCAGCATCTGGTAAAATCTTCAACTCACGAGCAGCATCAGCACCTGGTAGAATATCGACAAGTGGGAACGTCCGCGATGTTTAAGGATCGATTAGTAAGATCTATGGAGTAGGGTACCTGAAGTACACCTGGACTACTGTACATGAAGTACACAATGAATACTGCACATGGAACATATATGAGACACTGTACCTGGAGTACACGTGAAATATTATACATGGAGTATAACTGAGACACTGTACATGGGGTACATATGGAATACTGTACATGGGGCTGGTGGAAATTTTATGGGATGATCGATACTGGTGTCGATTTTCTGACATTCTCCACGGAAAATAATTTGATTTAACTGGTTAGCAACTGAACTGAAACAGTTACTATGATGGCTGAAAATTTCTGCATGGACTTAATGCTGGTTGTATAGAGGCTGAAAGTATGATTAAACAGAGTTTCATCAATGTTCAGTATGAAGACAGAAGACATGATTGATAAAGACCAGAACATGATTTATCACGAAATAGGATTTTACTGTAATCCTTCTATATTTTAGCCTGAAGGCATCATCACTTTGCTGAAAACATAATCCTCGTAAGGAGACATGAAACTGAATCATCATGTAGATGACATCAACGTGAGGGTATAAAATTTGACGGTTATAAGGAACACAAAAAGTTAAATCAACTGAGGTGTAATATTAACTGATGTGGACGGCTAAGGTTCAATCCACGTACTTCAAGGAAGGAAACATGAGACTAAGTATGGGCTATTCTGGTTCGATCCATACTGGTCAAACTTTTCTGAGAACTGTCATGTATAGAAATTTATAATCTCGGACTAAATATGGATGGCTGTAGCTCAATCCATACTTGTCAAAATTTATGAACTGTCCCGATATGACCAAGGTGAACAACTGTGGATCGGTTCATAAAACATCATTTGACTGAAAAGCATGAAATTTGACTTGAGAAATAAGGAACGACTATGGCTGGTTCACTAAGTAATATTTGACTGAAAACATGAATCTGACATGAGTAAGGGTAAACGCCTATGGTCAGTTTACCAATACAAGATCTGAACGGCAAGGGTGAACGCCTATGGTCAGTTCACCAAAACGAAGACTCGCTAAAACACATGCGACTAAATATGGCTAGTTATGTACTAACCTTTTACTTAGTCAAAACTTTAAGAAAACGGACTGATAAATGAAGAAAACTGACTGAATAATCCATGAGAAACATGAAAGATAACAACGCCAAAATCTGGGAAGTTCCTGGTGACTACCCACTAGTCACAGGTCAAGTTTTAGAGCCTACAGGTCGAACCAGTCTCTGATACCATAATTGTAACACCCCACTTGGATAAATGGACCGTTACGTGTATTTATGGCGTGTCATCAAAGCATAAGGTAAATGTCCTAGAACATTAACCGACCATAAAGGAAATACCGGAATCAAACATCGGCAATCCAAACATAAGCCCAAAACATGAAATATAAAATACTGAATGGAAGGACAAAACAATGTCCAAATAAGCAGAATAATAAAAGAAATGCATAATGTAAGAAGTCTGGATAGCTTCCCTCCAAATGCACATACTCTCAGAATCCTAAAAGCGTCCTGGTGTACCTGCCGTTAGAACATGAAAGGAACTACGGCTGAGCATAACGCTCAGTGAACGGATATAGAGCATGATAAGAATAAACTGAAAGAAAATAGGCGATAGAATACTGAAGCTGTAAAACTGATATGTAACATGTGGTAGAACTCTGCATAAAATCTGAGCAATCTGGTTCATATATACTGATACTGAAATATAACTATTAATTCTGAAAACATGCATTTACTGTATTTCATTTGCCAGAGCTTATATAGGTCACGTGCTGTAACAACCGTGCATGAATAACTGGAGGGGTGACCTCGTCATGCTGTACAGGGGTGACCTCTAAATAACTGTGCTGGGTGGAGGGATCAGCTCCAATGTGAAGGATGTAGAGCACACACCACATTCACCCTGATAAACATGAAACACTTATAAGCCTAGGATGCATCCATACGCCCCACTAAAACATACATATAAAAAATGGCCAACTGAACATGAGTGGGACGATGCAGGATATCACTCTCCTGCATGTGAGTCACGACACCGGTGCCTCTAGTGCCGTGGTTACGGTACCTCCGTAACTAGTACATAAACTGGTCGTGCTTGTATATAATGCTCAGGCAATTCATTTAGTTATTAACATGATTTCTGATAACTCAAACATATACTGGGGAAAACATTTGGCGGAAGACGGGGAATCCTAAACATGCATAGAAGGGAAGTCCTTACTGAAAGGACGGGAAAATCCGTACCTTGTGCCCATTAATGAAATAAGAACGAAAGCTGAAGGATCGATCCCGACTTCACAGGTACTACATAAATAACGTACGCGAAAAATAAGTTGACTGATGTTAAATATTTTACTGCTCTTAACTGTTTAGTTGGATTTAAGTTATACTTGTATTACTATTTATATAATCTAATAAATTCTTATTGTTCGTAAATATTACAGATTTAATATATCATGTATTTCTGATTACTGGATAATGTATAATCTGACATTACTATAAATAGTAACTCGTCATAAATTAGAAAGTTTCCTAATATAGAAAGTTTCCTGAAATAGAACGTATCCAAAATAGTTCCTTTAAATTAAATCCTTGATAAATCCTATGTTTTAAACAATTAACATGACAAAACGATATCGATATAATTTTATTAATAAGATAATAAAATCGGCAATTAAATTTCTTTATTTACAAAATCCCTTTTTAAAATGATTTAAAGCATTTAAATAATCCCGTTCAATAATTATTATAAGCGATTCCGAAAACTCGTGCTAAGTTTTAAAATAAGTCTAGCCCAACATTCCCTTTGTGTCTTTTAAACTGTTAACCAAACACACCCTTAATTTGTCCTTAAACCCACTGCCAAACGCCCCAAATCTGGTTCTAAAAAGGATTGCCAAACACCCCTAATTTCTGTTTTAAAACCCACTGCCAAACAAAACAAACCCCCTGCCTATCTTCTTGTTTCCCGCGACGGCATAAACCAAACCAACACCCTAAACTGGGTTGCGGCTGGTGGAAATCATCACCACCGAGAGTCTCTTGACTCTCGGTTTGGGTGCCAAACGAACACAGTAACAATCCGACATACAACCCACCTCACTGAATCGGATTAAAAGAAACTAAATTAGAGCGAATTAGGGTTTATATACACTTACTAATCGTTTTAGGGTTTCAACATCAATCTCTTGTTCTTCTAGGAGTGATACTCGACTTCTTGCTCCTGTTCCCTTGATGTGGGTCGCGGCAGGGACGAAGGGAGTACAAGCACAACTGGCGGCTGTATTTTTTTTGTATTAGGGTTTGACTTAGTGTGTTTGTGTCGGCAGGGAAGGATAGAAAGGAACCCCCGTCTGTTTTATTTCCTTCACATGGGCTTGGCCCAAATTTATTTTCACGAGTTGCGGCGCAAGACAATGAGTTGCGGCGCAATACGCAAGAGTTACATGTGCTGCGGATCACGAGTTGCGGCGCAAGACAATGAGTTGCGGCGCAATTGAAGGGGCTACAGATCATGGTGCTGCGGATCACGAGTTGCGGCGCAAGACAATGAGTTGCGGCGCAATTGATGCTGCTGGCAGTTACGAAATTGTGTCTTTATTTAATAACACTTGTAATAAATAGTACTTTGTAATAAATTTCTCGCGCTTGTTTAAAATTTTCCACGTGTACGTTTTAAAGAAAAATATCCCGCGTAAAATAATAATAAACCGCGTATTTATAAATTCTCGATTTAAAATACGGGTTTTACACCTTAAATCTTTCCCAAGCCTCGGTAAACGTTTCAGTATTAGACTCTTCAAAATTAGTTATTTCCAACCGAATTTTTCTCGTTTTAGCATAAGGGTAAAATTGATTTAAGAATTTTGACTCAAGATTAGCCCATGTAAAAATAGATCGTGGTGGTTCGTTTTCAAGCCAAGTCCGGGCTTGCCCATCAAGGGAAAAAGGAAAGAGGTGTAAATAGATAATGTCTTGTGTCACATTGGTGTATTTGACGGTTTGGCGTATGAAAGAAAACGACGGATATGAGCGTAAGGATCGTCCTCCTCAAATCCGTAAAAAGGATGATCGGATATCAACTTAATCAAATCCGGATTAAGCTCAAAATAATTATCCTCGATATCCGGTATCACAATCGCACTCTCGAGACATCCCTCATCATGAAATTGCAACTGCTCCAATATCGATCGATCATCCATAGCCATGTCAAAAGCACGATACTCGGGATCGGCTTGACTCGTCACGATATTATTATTTTTTATGTAAGAGAGAATATAATATGTACGTAAAAACGAAGAAGAAACCAAGATAGAAAATATATATATATACGTAGATTTTTTTGATGTAATACTTTAGGAAAAGTTTTTTTTTTTTTTTTTTTTTTTTTGCAAATCTTAGGAAAGAAATGCTTTTGTGATTTTTTTTTTTTTTTTATAGAAAATATTATAATATATAGCTAAAGAAAAATAAAATCTATAAGTGTGAATTTTTTTTTTAAGAACATATTATAATATATAGTAATAAAGAAAAGAAGAAAAAATAAGAAAACATTTTTGGTTTTTATTGATTTTTTAATTTTTTATAATTTTAATTTTTTTTTTTTGACAATAAAACGTTCAAAATCGAACGGATCCCAAAATCCAAATCTCCTCACGAAAAATCGTCAATCGTAACGAACACGAACCGGCAGTGGCGCCATTTTAATGTACGTTTTTTATTAAGTCGTTTTGTCTCGATATCGTGTCGAATTGATTTCCAATTTTATCGTTAAAACTTTATTTGTTTTTGGTTAATAAAAGCTTTTTTTGGTATTTATACTACTTGGTACGTAAAACGAGAAAAATACTATTACTATATCTATACTATTATTATTATTATACTAATATTATTATTATACTAATATTATACTAAAATTGAAACGGCAAAATAACACGCAACTAGAAAATCATAACCACAATTAAACTAATCCAAATCGTAGATCAAGTAACAAATTAGAACTGCCCAACAACTTGGCCCAATAGAATTACCACTAATTGCTAATAGACTAACTAAGTTTCTGATAATGGACTAACAGTGGAAGTCTAAAACAGACAGAAGGCTAACGAACCTAACGGTGGACCGTAACTGATATGAAGAGATACAAAGTTAAGAGGTAAACGTGAATCGTACTCAAACTTTAACAAATGAAAGGGAAATTTACAACCTACTTAACAGTTGATTCTTTTTCAATTCATTCCTTATGCAACTTTATTTTTTGGCACAATTACTGTATTGACTTTATATGCTATTGGTTTGCTATATATTCTGTGAATTAAAACTGAATTGGACTGCAACTATGTGAGCCAAAATTAATGCCTAAGCAACTACTTACTTTACCAAAAGCTTTAATTTCTAATCTCCAAACTAACTGTGAAGAGCTTCTCAAATCGGACTAAAACTACTATTTCGATCGATCAAATGCTTACTGTTTATTATCGATGTCTAAGTAATCTAAACCAATCCTAAAGCAGTGATGAGCCAAAGTTTTGAGAGCTAAAAAAAATTGTAACAGGACTAATTTTTAAGCAAATCAACTGTCTATCTATTACGAGCTAGTATTAAGCAACAATATCTAGTACGACTTTACGAGCCTATTAACCAACAACTATAATATTCTGACCAAATAACAGGCTACTATCCTACAAAAGGCAGCGAGTGAAATTAAAATTTACCAAATGGAACCACCTAAACTTGTACAAATGAGATACCTCACTTAACAATTTCTATCAGTTCACTTAGAAGCGAATCCAAACACACTAAATCTGCTGAAATGGAAATATAGAACATCAAAAATATAGGAAATAAAACTATAAGCTATAGCAGGTAACAAGCATGTAAAAAGGTAAGTGAATCAAGCAAATTGCAAGAAGATGAACACTACAATATCTATCTAGCAGATTACACTAACTATGCAGAAAATTAAAGATGAGAACCGAACCTGCATCCAAGGCCAGTCCGCTGAGGCGAAGCTATCGACACTATCGAACCGAGACCAGGAGTTTACTGAGCAAACTGAACTGCTACAATGAACCGAGCCGAAAACTGTACTTCCCGGCCTAGTCCGCTGATGACGAAGCCATGAACTGAACGAACCGAGACTTAGCTAGTATCGATATTAAATGTTGAACCGAGCTCGAAACTTGAACCATAAACTGATGTCAACGCTACCGAGCTATCAAACCATACCGAGACTGAAATCTTTGAAGCTACACTTAGTACTTAAAATCAAGAATGGACCGAAACTATCGAAACGCACCAAGCTGTTGAACTAAACTCGCAGAACAGTAACAGTAAACAAAGAAGCCGCGCGAACTAACCGATTTACTTACACATGCTAAACTGAACCGAAATTACTAACTAAAATGGCACCAAAAATTGCTCTTACTGCTTGAAGTTAAGAAACCTAAACATGACTATTTAAACAAGCAGTATTAAACAAATACTATCACTTACACTAATATTACTAATCCAACTATTCAAGGGGTTATGAAAGATACTAACATAAATTTTAGAGAGATATTAAAACTGAATATCTAACTGCCTAGTATACTAATTGATTAAACAGTAATCTTCTTAAACTTATCTCATACGAAATCTAAATCGACCATAAATCAACAAAATGTAACCGATGAACCTGCTTCGAATCGAAAGTAACCCATAACTAACTAATGAAAATATTAACCGAGAATCATGATATTATTTGAAATCCACAAACCACAAATAACTGAGTAACAAACTTTGTATAGCCGAAAACATAAAACCTTTTTTATAAACCAAACCGAAAATCTGAGTACATGTAGAAGAAAATTAATAGCTGCAGTTTTTAAATGAAAATACAAGAAAACTTAAAGATATCCTAAATCTATCCTACTATTGAAAGAAATAAAAGACAGAAAGTAAAAAAAATGTAAACTAAAAGCTGCGTATTAACTATTCTCTCTATCCTAATTGTATCTTTAATAATAGAGGGGAATCACATTCCCCTAGGAACACTGATCCCCTCACACACCGAGTATATTTTAATCCTCACTCTCTCACAAACTCCTCACACCCTAAAGTTTGTGTGTGTGATAGTTCCTGTAGCAGTCTCTCTTCTCCGCCGTTGATCTTCGATCTGAGTTCTGTAGCACTTCTTTATTTGGTACCGTTGATTCACACACACCTTATAGTACCACTTTTATCCTGATACTTCATTGACTTTTGCATCTCTCTCTCTAGAAAAAAAATCTGATTGATGGCTCTCTCTAGAAAAAGAGATCACATTTTAAGATCTGGGTTATAATCGAATACGCGATCAAAAGGAAGAGATTGATGCAGGTATTTTTTTTAAATATTATTAAGTTTATGATTTTGAATATTTCTTTTCATTATATTAGGCTTTCAATTGAATCTTAGATGAACATGGAATTTAGAGGGCTTTTTTTTGTTTCGTTTGATTTTCTTTGTTTCCATGAGGAGAATGGATTTTTGTTGATTTTTTTGTTTAATCTGAATTTTTCTTTTTTTTGTTGATGTTTTAAGGCAGGATGATGAGGAGAATGGTTTTTTCCCCATAATTGTGGTATGTAGATTAAGTCTGTCACACCATACCGAAAAAGAAAATAAATAATACTCGACCATATTGAATTCGTTTCATGGGAACAAATGGTGTATGCACTATTATTATTACAGTTGTTGTTGGGGTTTTGATTGTTTGACACCACTAGAACCCGTCGCTTGGCATGGCAGGTCTTTACATTTGCAGCCGCGACGGGTTGTACAATTCCTTCTTGATTGTATCAGGACATATCGTGTATGCCTCAATAAAGCTTAACATCTTAAATTGTACCTTATGATTGATAATTTGAAAAGATGGTAAAGCGATAAACGCCAGTGTTGAGGGTTTTCATTTTTACGGTCCATATGTGGCATATAAACTAGGGCTGCTAAAGGTTTTCATTGCTGGGGATTCTATTTGTCATAAAGGTTGGATGTATTCAGTTTGAACAAACATTATTAGGGATGATTGGTCGTTTTTATGGTTGTGATGATCATTTGACTTTGTTGTGTTGCTGTGGGAAGTGGAAGGATGGCAGAATGCGAGACCTACTCCATTCAGCAACCTCCACGACCCCGACCACGACATCATATACTCTAAGCCATGGCAGCCGACGGGTGTTTGCTATGTTTGGTTAGAATGAGAAAAAACAATACGCCTTATAAAAACATTAACTTGGCGGGGCATCACAAGTTTGTGACTGTTGCAACATGTGGAATGCTGTCAAAATACAGTGAACCTTTTGGTCGCTTTTCTCCTTACTGATTTGGTTTTCAGCTTATGTTTCACAAGGGCTGGAAAACACGTAGGCCTATGTTCAGGACTGTTTCGGTTTTCAGCTTATGTTTCATAAGGCCACTCTATAAGCCGAAACAAACACCCAAGTATAATCGGCCCCGTGGTCTAAATGACTTGAATAACAGGCTATGATGATATTTTATTGAGGCTTCAACAACTGTTTCGATTCCTATTTTTTTGATTAGACAAATGAGCCTGCGTAAATAGATAATTAGCTTCACGCTTTGGAAAACCGAATGCTATGTTTCCGTTGCAAAACCAGAGGAATTATGTGTTGCCGTTGATAAAAAAAACCCCACGATGAGGGGTCAGTGTCTCTTTTTTGGTTACCACACTCACAGCTATGAGGAAAATGGTTTTAGGCCCTTTTTCTCTTTAAAGGGCCATGGATACTTAACTGTATTTCTATTAAGGGCTAAGTAACTGAATATATATCTATGGCTGGGCCACTTATTGCGTATTGATACAGTATGTGATGATCTCATATGATATTCTTTTGTTATTGGAATGTGCTGTTATTGGCGATGAACTTTTACGACGTTGTTGGCGATGATGAAGTCTTTCTACGTGTTTGGATGAGCGTGCCTTGCCAGAGCCCGTATCTTGGCAGGGCGGCCATTTGGTTGCAGCCATGCCGGGTTCTCGGTACGCCTTCCATTCTAGACCTGAGCCTTTATATACTGTTACTTTTAAGGATCTGCCTATCTCACCATTCAAGATTTTTTTTGTCGCCCTGGTCTGTGTTGGGGTGCAAATATGAAACAAACGGACAAACTCTTAGAGGTGCGTTTCTTAAACTATTGAATCGGTAGTTTACAAATCTCTTACACATGTGATTACTGTGATTTCAAGAGTCAAGTAGAGTTCCACACTGATTTTAGTTGCTATTATGGACCATTTTAGCCTCCATGTCGGATTTGACATTCCCTCGGTTTGGTGACTGTAACATTCAGTATGAATAATTAAGAAGTGAAGAAATTTGTCACAAACCTAAAATTCCTTTGCTGGTGATTAGTAGGACTCGGTCTTAACTTGATGATTCATTTAATATTTTCGAAATATTAATCTATTTGCTTATTTGATGCAGGAAAAAGGAGCAGAGGTCCTAGAGAACACTCAAAAGAGATGATGAATGTCAATGAGGTAGGATTTTGTTGTCTATAACAGGTACCTACAACACACTGTTCTTTTGGTAGAGTGACTTTTAGTTGACGTTTTTGTCTTGAAATTCTGACTATCCTTGACCTTTCATGTGGCGAGAAGTGAGCAGTTGCGATTGCCACTGTGGAGTGTGCAGGGAGTTGGTTTTCGGTTAACGGGTCAAAATACGCTAAAGGGAGGTAAACAAGAGATGGCATACAGAAACAGAACTTTTGATTCGTATTCAGCGACGTCAAGGCTATAGTTGAACGAAACACAATGAGACCGAAGTCGACATCCAACACAACTTCGTGCAGGTAAATGACACTCAAATAATCCCATTCTTCTGATTTGGGTGGTAAACAGATAAAAAAGTGACAGGCCAAGCTTGCTAAGCTTGCAACCATAGATAAGCAAAAACAAAATACTTACATCATAGGAAGTGACCTTATTTTTAGCAAAAGCCGACCATCTCCACTTGAAGGTTGTCAGTCTTTCCATTAGGTGCATATTCATATATTTATTTATACTAAATAGTGCGTATTATTATCATGATTATTATCAAAAAAAGGTTTAGTTTTAAAAATTCAAGTATCTTTTTTTGTGTGAATTATATTACTGATTTCTGTCTTGCTTTGTATCTGCAGGCGATGCCGCCATACTGGACAAACGCGCAGGAATTAAAGAACCACACGGCAGTGAAAAAACGTGCAAGGTAAATATCGGTTGTTTACACTTCCGTCGCTTTCACTACTTGCTTTTTAAAGTTTTTACTTCTTACTTGCTTCCTCTACGTTGATGTGGTAACAGTCATGTACAAAATCTATCTTTATTGTAGGATTGTCATATCTTGATTTGAGAGATTGTGATTACCATTGTCGCCATTGCGGGTCTTCTTTTTGGTTTAGAGAACGACTAAAAAGCATATGTTTTCAAGGTGTATAGTCAGGTGTATCATTGGATTGGTAAGTTGTGCCCGCCTCCTTGAGATCCAGTGAGGTTTTTGCAGTTGTATACTTACGATACATAGAACAAAGTAGAAAATAGAATGCGCCCTTTTGGGGGGATCACCAGTTTCGATGCAGAAATTGTTCAAGGACTAATTCATTTCTTAGATGCACACAATGAGTTGGTGCAACTTTTCCGAGCACCACGCGACAAGTTAAGAGAAATCTACGTGGCCGACTTTAAAATAGGGGCTAACGATGAAGATGAAGGAAAGCGGGTTTTGATCAACGTGTGTTACACATGCCAGTTACATCTCCGAGTGAGTAACTACAATATAAGTTTCTGCTACTTTTCCAGCAATACGTAGTTACTGCTTACTATTGCATTGAGCAGAGTTGTCTTCATTGGGTGAGAAAACACCAAAATGACATCCGAAGGGACCATCTGTAGGGTGTATATGATGCCCTCTCGAGAGGAGAGCGAGATGGATACGAAATTGGAGGAAGACTAATATTGCCCATGTCTTTCACTGGAGGTCCGCGTTATATGTATGCTCACTATCTAGATGCGCTCGCCATATATCGGACACTTGGTAATCCACAAAATTTTATCACTTTTACATGTAATATAAAATGCCCAGAGATGAGATATATGGCACCTTTTCCAGAACTCACTGCTGTTGATAGAGCAGACATAGTATGTCTTCGAACAGAAGATCGATGTTTTCTTGAAGTTTCTAAAAGAAAAACGCCCAGTCAGGAATGTCACTCGAGGTATGTTACAAGGTTTATCCTTCAGTTTCTTCTTTTCCACCGATAATTTACGATTGTGTTAATGCTTTTAGGATTCTCTACCCGTTTTCCTGTCCTCTTGACTCATCTATTTTTTCACATTGTCTGCTCTATCAACAGCAGTGAGTTCTGGAAAAGGAATGAGCAAACTCTAGACCCTCATTTAGCCGTTTTCCTGCGTGTTTTCCTGCTCTATCAACTGCGCGGTTCATCGACTCTAGACCCTCATTTAGCCGAATCCGCACATGTTCATTGAATTGAAGCTCAGCTGGTATAAGATCCCTCCAACCCAGATACCAAATCATCACTTCTTGAAAGTTTGGGATTGATTTCAACCACTGAAACAAGACTTGGTGCCATTTGCTAAAGAACACATCCATAATGTTAAGCATGTGACTAACGGGGAGGACAGCGACCCATGTCCTAACCCAATAGAACTGATCAAGCTTCTGATCGGCTGGATTGACTTGGAATTCATACAGGTCAGCCAACAACTTAGGAATAATATATCGAACCATTATTTGTTCCCATCTTGCCGGATCAAAGACAGGCTTCCAAGGTGAAAGTATGGTGTAAGCCGACGCATCACTTGGATGCCAAGCATGAAGCACGCTTTCTAGACGGCTTCGTATGGTATGATACAAAGTCTCCAACTTCTGTCCCAACAAGGGTAGCCACGGATGGACCCAGCAATGTATGGGGATAGTATCCCGACGTGGGTCCCAAGAGTTAACAACAGCAGTCAACTTTGGCATGACAATGTGATCAAGAATGTTCTGGAGAGCCGAGTGAGGCAGCAATTGTTCACATGATTCAATAAACCGCAAGAGTGGTTTAGGCTGCTTCGCTTGCCAAGTGTTGGTGCTCGCAATCCTAACAGCGGGGAACACAACTTCCGTGAATAGATGAGTGAAAGGAGAATCAAAGATCTCGGATGCAGTGATGGATGGCATTTACAAAGTTAACATTTCGAATGTCCAGTTGATGCCTTCACAAGGCCAAAACATGTTTAACTCCATTTTGTTGGAATGCATCGTGATCTGCAAATACTTTGTTTTTATTTAAAGCAAAGATGTTCATGTTCTTTAATTATTTGTCAAAATTTGCTAACTGTCTCATTAATGGCCCCCTTTGTTTGTATCTTTATTTTGATTTCAGTTCTTATACATTCCAAATATATGTTATAGTTGTACCAAATGTGACTACAAGTTTAGATATAAGAAAATATGGGATTATGACTCTCACGTACTCTAGGTTCGGAAAACTGATTGATAACAATTCGATGTCAAGCTCTAAAACTTTCCCAATAACGCCTGCCCTCCGCCGCAGCGGAGCGCGGGCACAGATCCTAGTGAAAGAAAAATATGGAAAAAAATGGGATGCGTATGTTGTAAGCTAAGTATCCTCCTCTGCGTATGAATGAAGCTAAGTTATATCTGATCTTCGTTTCTTTTCTTTGTCTTGGGCTTGTGGGCTTCTTAAGCTGATGGGCTTGATGTGTCTTGTGTTTTGGGCCAGCGGACTTTTAATAATAAGCCCATCAGATTCGGGTTGTGGTGATAAAAAGGGGCCCAGCAGCTTGTGTTGGGCTAATGGCATAATAATGGGTCGGCTCATTAAAATAAGGAGGCACCGTCAAACTCGATCTCTCGTCTTCTTTCTATATCTTGTGCTCGTTTTTTGGCTCTTTGGCTTCATTTCTTGTGATTTCTTTGATATACGTACCTGCACAAGCACAAACGACAAAATACACATATACAAGGCATAATTGATGATTATTTGACCATTTTAAGCATGTTTTATGAGGAAATATGATGTGTAATTAGAGTCACATCATTTATTCATTCTTATCTTGTAAAACCCTATTCCTTACACTATAAAAGGAACCAAGGGTTATAGGTTTTCATATCAAGTTCATTCACAATGTAAACCTAAAGTGTGTGTTGCACTAGACATGGGATTAAATGTATACACGTCTAGTGATTGTTTATTATTAATATAATGAGCAATCCTTGGGACTAATTCATCTTTGTGTTCTTGTGCCTAAACACCTTGTTTAATGGTTATTCTTATCTTCCACTGTGATTGTTTAATCATATGAACAGTGATCATTCCTAGTAGCTAAAAGATCGAGGAAACTTAGGTTTCCACAGTTGGTATCAGAGTCGCGTGGCTCGTGATGCTAGGACCAACAAGGTTTTTATGTTGTGAGAAGGAAGAAAAATCCGTATAGGGTTTTTCTGGGCGGCTTTGTGTGCGCAGCAGTATTCAGAAGGCCATAACGTATTCGTTAACCGTTGGATCGCAACGAAATGTTTTTGAGTGTGTTCTACACACATATATTTAGGTTTTCACCGGAGGGATTGTCCAGATATGCCCTCAATAAAAAGTTATTGACCGTCGAAGTTCGTAGCATAATAGATGTTTATTTTTAGGGTTTTGCCTAAAACCCCTAGATTCGTTGTTTGTTGTTGCTGGTTATGATGGATCATACTAGCTTTGGTGAGTGAATTTTTGAATTCATGATGAACCCTAGTGTGATCAGTGTGCCTAGTTGCTACGTTGATTTTCGTTTTTAGGGTTTGCATAAACCCTAGATCCGGTTTGTTGAACCAACAGCAGGTTATGATAGATGATTGGATCATGAGCTGCATATCACTATATGATGTCACGTGAGTGTTTGATGGGATGAGTATGAAATCAGCGATGATTTGGTTGTTATTCCAAGACATGGGTTGTTCATTAAGTTGGGCGATATTGTTTTAAAAGAAATCATACTTGCTGCGTGATATCTGCCTACTTTTTAGGAATTTTCTTTAAAGGCAGCTTTAAATGGAAGATCATTGCTCAATCACTTTGTGTTAATGTGTTTACATTCGGCCTGGTTGATTTGATACGATATACAAGAAGTGATGTGTAATACTATATGTACGAATTGATGTGCACATATAATTGGCAAATAGAGAAGTTTAGTTCTAGTGTTCACACGAAAAGGGAAAAGTCATGGTCTAGGGGACGGTCAAATATTTAGTTTCCTATTTTGTGGGAAGGTGTGATCACGTGAAGGTTTGCTTCAAAAGAGGGAACTATTTGTTTCTATAGTCAAGATATATTTTACTTTTGCATTACGTGAGTATAGCAAAACGTGTTTTGACTTTTGTTATGGCAAATTGATCACGTAGGATATGGTTGAAGACAGCAAAGAAAATAAATGGTATTGATTTTATAGTTTTATATTTTCTATCCACTATCATATTGTGTCTCTCAGCCGCTGATGGAGATAGTTGCCTTAGATGGTGTCAGTGGTTGAGCGAAGCCGCTGACAGGAATAAGTCAGGCGCTGACAGAGGCGCTGACAAGTGTTGTCCGAGATATTGTTTTTTGATCCACTGACAAGTATTGTCCGATATTGAACAACATATATTGTAAGGTTATTGGACAGTGAAGGATCTTGGATGACAAAGGAAATGCTGCTGTTTGAAAATTGGCTAAGTTTTGGCACAAAAAACGAGGAAGTTACACACACAGGTACATGGTATCTCTGATTTTATATAGAATATCATTATGATATTTATGGCTCGGATATTTTTAGAAGAATATATGATTAAGGGGAAGAAATCTTATGATAAGTTTGATATTCGAAGAAGATTTTCGCGGGTTTGTGTTTTATCTTTAAACCATGGATAACAGACACTGGTTTGAAGATCATCTTTGGTTGTGACAACGGCCTTGATAAAAAGTTAGCAAAGGTATGAGATTTTTCTTAAGATGCTCTATGCTTAATATGACAACTTTTGCATATGTGTGCTCGTTCGTTCTTGGTGTCTATTCGAATTGATCACGGTTTAAGGTGGAATTGTCGTCTTTGGTAACTAAAAGGGGGGGCTTTTGATTATCTAAGTCTATAAACGTTAAAGCTATTAAACATAAAAATAAAGGAAGGATGTCTAACCTTGAGTGCTTATCCAGAATGAATGCTGCACAGTAGAACTTGGTAAAAGAAACTAAAGGTGATTAACTATTTAAGAAATAAAGTTAAAACTTGAAAAGATTAAAGTAAAAATTAAGATTTTTAAAACAATTGACGAAAGATTAAAACTTTATAAAAAGTAAATGTTGAAAGTTAAAACTTTATAAAAATTTAACTTGAAATTAACTTACATAAAACACTTTGAAAATAAACTTAAGAAAATGGCGGGAAAAATAAAGTTTGAAATTAATAAAAATCTAATTCAGGAAAACACTAAAATTACCTTTATCCGGAATAAGAAAATGGTGCTTATCCGGAATATGTGTTCTTCTGCTAATCCGGAATATGTGATTAATGAGCAATCCGGAATACGAGAAACACTCCCAATCCAGAATCCATAAACAAACACAATCCGGAATCTCTAAACTCACTCTTATCCGTAATAAGAAAAAAGGTGCAATCCGGAATCAAGCCCAAATTAACCTTATCCGGAATATGGGGTTACACATAATCCGGAATATCACTTCTCTCACTATCCGGAATATAGAATATAGCTACAATCCGGAATACTTCTTTCTTAAGCTATTCGGAATACTAGTTTAAGCACCAATTCGGGATATGAGATTAACACACTATTCGGAGTGTTGAAGCATTTAGCAAGTCAGAATAAAATAAGTAGCTACTGTTCGGAATAAGAGGGTTTAAGAAACCCGGATAATACAAAAATTAAGCAAATAAGCAAATCCAAAATAAGCACTTACCAAAACTTTAACAAAATTAAATTTTAGAGAAAGCAAATAAGCCACAATTTAAAAACTATGAAAACACTAAATAAACAAAATATTTAAAATCAACTTTTTGTAAAAGTATTAATCTACCAAATCAACTTATTTAAAAACTAGAAAAACATGAAAATAAACAATAAGCACAATAATCTAAAAACATCAAACACACCAAATCAATAAGCACAATCTAATAAGAAAATCAATCACACAATCAACAAGATTAAATCAACTACATGATTAAAGAGACAAAACAATAGATTATGATTAAGAAAGGTAGAATGAGAATTAACTAAAAAGCTTGATTAAATTGAAGATTAAGATTCAAATTACAAGATTAAAACATGAAAGATTAAATAACTTGAAAGAAAATTCTAGAGAGAGAAAGTAACTCCTAATTACCTACTAAAAACTAAAAAAATGAAAACTCCCCTCCTAATGACATATTAGGAAACTATATATAGGGGAAGGGGAAGGTGTTGTTGCTTCTCCCTTTCTTCTTGTCTTCTCGTCTTTTAAATAACTCGTCTTTCTCGACTTTGTCTCGGGATTAATCGAATGATAAAATGAACTCGTCTTCTAATTTTCTTCTTTTAGTAGACTTGGTTCTTCGACTTCGTTAAACTTCCGTCTTTAGACTTTTTCTTCGATAAATCTTCAGAATAGGCCTTTGACTTCCGTTCTTCTTGCACTTTTGATCTTTTGACTTCGTCTTTTGTCTTTTTATTCGATAAAAGCCCGTGAAAGCCCGTGTTTTCTTCCTTTTTCATATTTTTGTCCTAAAACACAATAAAAACACAAACCGCGCATAATTCCGCCTTTTACGACATTAAATACACGTTTTGATCTTGTTATTATTAGAAATAAGTGGTAAAAGGATAAGTGTTTTCACACTTATTAATGCTCATATTTTCTATCCTCATTTTCTCAGCATGAGGATTATTTTTATCAAGAGACTACTCATTATAGCCGTGAGTTTTAAAGTCTGCTCATTATAGCCGTGAGTTTTAGAGTCGCATGTTTACTATGAGATATGGAAACACAAGTTTGGGTTATTCTACTTCAACATCAAAAATATTGTATTTATTTTTCTTCGAAGATCATTACATAGAGCCTACATTTGGAGAATCTTCGATTGCATACATTGTTTCCTTCCTTATTTGATGTGACAAAAGGGGAAGATATATACATGCTACACTCGAGGGGAAGCAATTTGAAGATGATGTACCACTTACAAGAGATATACAAAGAGTTTTACCGACATCAACTAGGGGAATATTGTTGGGTCTAAAAGTTGATGTGGCAGAAACTCAAAATAAAGAAATATCAAGACGTTTGTTCAGACACGCTGACACGTAAAAGCTAGACGCTGACATGTGTATTCCAGACGCTGACAAATATCAAGACGATGATGGAATTATATTTAGAGGATATATTCAAGATATTGTAGGACGATATTTAGAATATAGTTTATCTAAATAGAATATTTAGATGTTTATTCATTATTATCTCTTGTAAAACCTTATTCCTTACACTATAAAAGAAACCAAAGGTTATAAGTTTTCATATCAGTTTCATTTACAATGTAAACCTAAAGTGTGTGTCGTACTAGACGTGGGATTAAATGTATACACGTCTAGTGATTGTTTATTATTAATATAATGAGCAATCCTTGGGAGTAATTCATCTTTGTGTTCTTGTTCCTAAACATCTTGTTTAATGGTTATTGTTCTGTTCCGCTGTGATTGTTTAATCATATGAACAATGATCATTCCTAGTAGCTAAAAGATCGAGGAAACTTAGGTTTCCACATAAAGTACTATATACAGACACCTATCTAGGAGAGTACAATGATAAGATAGGATACAAAAGATGGAAAGGAAACAAAAGTACATAAGGCCTGTATCATGGTAGCTGGGATGTAACCCAAAAGCTTACCATGATGTACAAAAGATCTAGTACATCTAATCTACACACGCCTAACAGACTCACTGGAAGTGGCTGGTGCAACCGGTGCAGCTGGAACTACAGGTGCCTGCATTGCATCCTGCATAGTCACCGTGGCAAGTCGAGTCTCCTTAAGGAGTCGAAGTTCATGTAGCATGTGAGTCCGAAAAGTATCATTTGATCCTCTGAGATGGGTCGTCTCAGCGGTCAAGTCCTGGTGGTGTACCTTTGCTAAGTCTAAGAAGATCGAAAATGTCTGCTCCAAAGTCAAGAGAGAGGTATGGGTCTCGTACTGCTGACCCTCCAAGGTGAACACGCGCTGGCAGAGATAATCATTCTCCTCCATCAACCACTTAGGGAGCCGTAGACCGTAGTCCACGTCCCCCTTGCGACATGGGCCTCTGCCCTAGCCATCCATGAGAGGGAGTCTAGACGCTCTTGCAGAATGAAACGTTCGGCTTGTTCAGCTATCAGTAGGGTGTGGACATCTGCCATGTCCTGTGCCTGGCGTGCAGCCAAGGCGTCAATCTAGGCCTGGACGGGGTCAACCCTGGCACGTCCTGCCCCGGATCCCTCTCCGATCTCAAAAGTAGAGTCGGGAGTAGCCTCATACCACCTCTTACGAGGTGGTAGAGACCCATGAGCATAGCCATGAAGAGATGAAGCTGGTGCGAAAGGTGGTAAAGTGTGAGTCATATGGTCCTTTTCCCTAATAGGGGGAACAAGTGCAGTAGGTGGAGAAACGATAAGGGAAATAAGCAGGTAAGATGGTTCCGGCAGTTTGATTGTCCTCAGACTCAGTGTCTGACAACCACCACGGCAACACAAAATTCGGGGATATCAGGATAGCAGGAGTAGGGTCTACATCAGGTAGAGCAGTAGGAGAGGCAACTGGCGAAGTCATGGTAAATCTGAAGATAATATCATTTTAAATTGACGTAAGTATAGGGTCAAATTTAAAAAGTTTTAAAAGTAACAGTTGTAATTAGTACAGAAGTGCCTTTTAAAATCACAAGTTAAAGGCTACGTTAATACTTATAAAATTAATCAACCGGATGTTAATAATCAATGCACACTTAGTCCACATAATAAATGCATGCTTTACACTCTACATGCTCAACTATTCTTGTCCCAAAAATCCCTAAAAGATTTTTATTCAGTTATAGTCCAGTTTATAAAAATTTATTTTTGTTTTTATTTATTTTTGATCTGGTTCTTTATAACTATCGCTCTGATTCCATTTTGTGACACCCCCAAATAGGTCAAATGCAGCGGAATAATAATTGGGTGTCACTTTGGTGGATCAAACAACAATAGTATCTAGAGCAACAGATAATAAATTATCATTTAAATATTACATAAACCATAGTGCAAATTGTTATAAAAATTGTCTTGACATTATTCAATAGATTGTTTATTCCCAAATTATAAAACCCTAGATGAGCTCTATAATGCTGTCTATCATGATGCTTGACTCCATGCACAAATCAACTACCTACTTCAGTTTCCTAAGAAAAACATGCTTAGAGAGTCAACATAAAGTTGGTGAACTCACAAGTTTAGTAAATTAAGTTTGGACAATAAAACATTCACTGAAGTAGTAATGCACAAAGCATCAACGCTTAAAAGTAATTACATTTCTCATTTCCTGAAACTGACGCTATGACAGTTAAGCCCTCAACAGATGAGCACCCTTCACAAGCTAACATGCACCCATAATAATGTTCCGACATGATATACATCTGTTATTTCCGGCCGAGGCATAGTGAGCGCTACTCACCCAGATGGGGATGGTCAATCCCAAATAGATCTATTTATAACATCCAGGCTATACAACAATTAACAGTTTCAGTTCACGGATCGTGTGGATTTCTACAATAGGCAAATGTAATCAAGGTTTATAACAGTTTAGTTTACGGTCCATAAAATATGTTGCATGTTTTCTACCCCATAAAAGATCAAAAGTTTATCAAAGAATAAGTGTGGGGCCATGAACTCACCTCAGTAATAGTATCAGGAAGAAATCACAAGTAATCCCACAAAGTGTCCCCGATACAGTCAACTACCTAAGTAAATGTATAGTCTCCGTACATGCATAAAATAATGCATGAATGTTTCTATAAAATCTGTGCATGCTTATACTTGTTTTAGACATCTTGTTATAATTGTCCCGTTAAAATATCTGTTCGTATAAGTATTAGTAATATTCGTTTTGGCACATAAATAATATTGTACTAATACTTTTATAAAATTATTTATATTTAATATATATAACTTATATAAATGATCATTATATGTTTAGAAAGTGTGAGAAATAATATATATGTTTAATCTGTCAAGTTTCCAATTTTACAGTATTAGTCCCTCCAGTTTGGGTTTATGATTTTTATATACATGTTTAATATATATAAGTTATATAAATGTTTAATATATATAACTTATGTAAATGATTTTTATAAAATGTAAAACACTTTATTAAAATTAGTTTAAAGTCCTTGAAGTTTCTAAAAAATACCGAATAATCCCAAGGTTACAAGTTTAGTGAAATGAGTGTTTTAGTCCTTCTAAAATTAAGGTTTTGATAATAGTTTTAATAAGATTACAAATAAACTCTTAAGGCTTATATAAGTTTTGAAAAATGGCAAAACAAGCCCCTCCATGGTTTTAATTTATTACTTTCGGTATTTTACACTTATGGGCCCTAGGGCTCGTTTAACCTTTGGTAAATGGCAAAAGTAACCCTCCAAGTTATAACTAGGGTTTAGAACTTTTAGTGAGTGACGATAACATCCCCTAGGGCTTGGATATGTTAGGCTAGGGTCACAATTAGTCTATCAAGTTTATAAAACATAATATAACTTTTGGTTAATTACAAAAATGGTCCCTAGGATTTTCTAAATCTCGAATCTAATTAAAATGGTCCATCTAGTTTCGGAAAAATACAATTTGTCCCTTGTAGTTTATGTTTTGATGTTATAAAGTTTCAAATGTCACTTTTTTAGCCCATATACTTTATAAATTTACATTTTTGGCCTGAAACTTTTGCAAGTCACGTTTAAGGTTTATAAATGTTTATATAAGTCCAAAAATGTCAAGTAGGCTTATAAAATGAGCTAAATGGGATTATGGGCTTGGTAAGAGCTTATTGGGCATTACACGGCCCATTAACTATTCCAAATAGTTTTTGTGGGCTATAGAGGTTTTAAATGGGCCTAGTAATATTATTAAGTCCACTAAAAGGCATAGGGCTTATCTCTTGAGCTTGTTAAGTATGTACGGGCTTATTAGGCCCAAGTGGGTATCGGCTAAACATTTTTTGCTCGGCTAAGCCCACTAAGGCTAGATGGGATACTAGGTATATTAAGGAAATATTACCAACTCTTTATGGGGTTTATAGATCTAGTGAGTTTTAACCAATTCCATGTAAATTAGTATAAGCCCATTAAAACTAACTATGAACCTTATAGGCTTAAGAAAATCCACGACATGAATTATCCACAAGGTTTTCAAGATTAAATCCATGTTAATATTTGTACATGTTATGTGTTTGTATCTAGGTAAATTTTATACAAGATCTTAGAGATTTCCAAACATGTCGTGACCTATATAGGTATAATTATACTAGTTTCATATATTTTAAAAGTTCAAGGATAAGTGTTCATGGTAATGCCTAAGTGTATGCTAAAGATGAATGTAAGTACAATAGGAAAAAGGTTTCATGAACTTACTTGATTATGATATGAAAAGAGTGCGGATAAGTGAACCAAAGAAACCCTTAGAGTTTCTATGAGTTTAAAATGGAAACCCTAGCAAAACAAAGTATGTCGTGACCTAGGTAAACCTTCCTACCTTTCTTAAATGCCTTGGAGATCAAGTTTTGTGTAGGAGAAGTAAATTTTAGGAGTTATGATGGTAGGGACATAGATTTGGTGTAGTAAAAGTGAAATGAATGGATCTTGGTAAGTGTTGTTTGTAAGCCGTAACCTCCAAAGGAAAATGAGAGAGAGATTTGTGAAGCTTGTGTTGTGTGTGTTTGTGTGATAAAACACACGGCTAGGAGTACATGTAAAGGATAGTGTGAGATCTTTGGAGATTAGGAAGATCCTAGCAAGATTATATGAGATATGTAAGATCTTATGTTTAGATTTCATAGTATCATTGCCTTAATTAGCAAAATAGTGCAAGCCCTCTTTTTCTTCTTGTGTGTCACGGCTAGGGGAGGTCAAGGGGACATGGTAAGATTTGAATAGTGTTAAGTATAAATGTTAATTGTACAAGGTTGTCTTTAGGAATGTTTTTAAGGTTGTTGCTAAATGTGTAAGTGTTGGACATATATATATAATTCGGCTACCCTATACATTTAGGATAGAAATGTGTTTGGTTTATATAATTTTAGGGAGTTACTAAAGATCTAAGTGTTATATTGTAAGCACTTGTGTAGTCTTAAGGCAATTTGGTTAAGGTTTAAGGTGATATATATATATATATATATATATATATATATATATATATATATATATATATATATATAGAATTTAGATAAAATGGTGTAGGTGCTTAAAGTTGTTAAAATAAGAAGCAATAAAAAATGGCTAAATGTCACATTATTGATTAGTTTTGGTTCGTTTATGAGTTCTTGGTTCGTGTACGAGTATTCTTGGAACTTTTAGTTCGTGTACGAGTAGTCGGTTCACGATTTTTAATATTACTAGTTTCTCGTGTATCAGTTGTGTCTCATAGTTTAACAATTTATTGTCAACTCTAATGTAATTTTTGATAATGTATCACTTAATTTTCGAATAAAATGATTATTTATGTTAATAATATTTTGTGAAGCAAAACTATGTATCATATGTATCAATTGTAAATTTTAACGTATAAAATTTTTAGTGGTTTTATATCAAATTTTTATGTATAATATTTGTTATTTGTGTCTAATCTTAAATAAATCACATGTTAATTGATAAAATCAATGGTTATTATGACTTTTTATTTTAACAACTTTAAGGTACTACACTACAATAACCCAACTATATATATATATATATATATATATATATATATATATATATATATATATATATATATATATATATATATATATATATATATATATATATATATATATATATATATATATATATATATATATATATATATATATATATATATATATATATATATATATATATATATATATATATATATATGTGTGTGTATGTATATAATAGTAAGTTTAGACACTTGGTAAATTTAAGTAAGTGAGATCATGATATTTAGGTTGTTATAATTATTAAATGATGTACTGAGGTGGTGAGTCCTTGCAGGGTAATAACCCTGTGTATCAATGTCCTTGTTCATCGTGTGGCCAGATAATTGCCAGAGTAGTCAGAAGAGACTAAAGGTTTATAAATATAAAAATAAGTATGAAAAGATAGCATGATCAAATGGAAATAATGCTTCATGTATTCATGAAAATGTGGTAATAAATAAGTTCCAGAAATGATGAGCACATATGCTGACAAAGTCAAAAGGATAAAATCAAAGGTTTTACACAACATATTAATTTGACCATTTTTTGAATTAGTTTTAGGTAATGCATTTTACCCTTTTTACTTCTATTTAAGTCTCTTTTTAATCATTTCTTTAACGAAATTTAAATATATATATATATATATATATATATATATATATATATATATATATATATATATTATTGTAATGTTTTTTATTTTGTTTAAATAATTATTTGAAAAAATATATTTATATTAAAAAACTGAACTAGGTCAC
Source organism: Glebionis coronaria (assembly GCA_025667525.1). Classification (NCBI taxonomy): domain Eukaryota; kingdom Viridiplantae; phylum Streptophyta; class Magnoliopsida; order Asterales; family Asteraceae; genus Glebionis; species Glebionis coronaria. Next base: position 237,365,706 of record CM046881.1, read on the forward strand.
CTTTTTAGGGCAAATAGGTCGCACTAAATCATAAGACAGAGAACGCTAACGTGTCAAGGTCGCACTCAGTCGTTATTGCAGGTAGCCTTAGGCTACCCGGCCCGCAATGCCGATTGAATTGATCGGTCGCGACTTTTGTCGAACTTGGTCGACCCATTGCGGCGACCGAGTCAGCGAAATCGATTGCCCCAAATAAATCGTAGGTGCGGCCTAATTCACAAACATGTGTCGCTTTCTTCTTTCTTTTCTTTTCTTTTTATATATTTTCTGATAAAATTATATTAGATTCAATTTTGTTTTAATTATATAAAATTTATTAAAAAAAATTTAATTTTAATATATTACATATGTTAATTTGACAATTTTTGAAGTTGGTTTTAGGTAATGCATTTTACCCTTTTACTTCTAATTAAGTTTTTTTTAATCATTTCTTTAACGATATTTAAATATATACATTATTGTAATGTTTGTTATTTTGTTTAAATAATTATTTGAAAAAAATATTTATATTAAAAAATTGAATTAGGTCGCTTTGTTCGGGCAAATAGGTCGCAATAGATCGTAGGAAAGACGTTCACGTATAAAGTCGCACTAGGTCGTTGTTGCAGGTAGCCTTAAGTTCATACATTCTAGCAATTTTTTTTTTGTTAATGGAAGTTTTTCCGAGAAAGCAAAAAGCAACTAGCTCTGACAAGCTCTCAAAGAGCTTGCTACTAATGTTTTCAGACCCGGGTCAACCCGGTCGGGTTAACCGGTTGAACCGGTTCCGGCCGAAAAAACGAGTCATATTGACCCAGGTTTCATATTTTCGAAACTCGGCTTGACCCGGCGGGTTTGGGGTGACCCGGGTCAACCCGGTTCTCAAGACCCGGCCGGATTTCGAATTTTTCGGGTTTTTTTTTAATTTATTTTTTTTATTTTACGTATTTGCGACGAAATTTTATTTTTACATATTATATTGGTTGGTAAACAGTTTATATTTTCAATATACGTAAGTTTTTATGGTTTTTATAAGTATAATTTTGTTAATTATTAAAAATATAAAAAACTTTTTTTTTAGAAAACCGGGTTGACCCGGGTTGACCCCGACCCGGCGACTCGACCGGATCGATCTAAGACCCGGGTTTTAAAACATTGCTTGCTACAGTATATACACCAATAAGCTAAAAAGCTTATAAAATTAGCCAAGGCAAACACAATTTTTGTAACATCTCAAAATTTGAAATTTTAGGGTTGCAAAAATTTAATACTTGTACTATATAACTTCAGAATGCTATGTTATTTTAGTTACCATCTAACGAAATTTAGACTCGTAATGAAAATAATTAACGGGAAAGGGACCTCTGCCATAACAGAATTAATGACAAGGACTAACAGTAACCTTATGAGCTTATAACCTCAAAATCACAGGAGTATATTACTCCTAAAGCATCCCGCACTCATCCGTTAAACATAATACTATAGCCACTCCTAAAGCATACATTCAGTTACAGATAAACATAAAGCATAACACATGATTATTAACACATTAAAATAAACGTACACAGTAACACATTAAAATAAACGTGCAGGTTTAACACATTAAAACAAACATACGAATTACTAAACACATTAAAACAAACATACGAATTACTATCTGTACAAAGATTTTGCTTGTCATTCAAAAGCTCATAAAGCATTGTAGTTGACTAACATGTGTGGTCATCGGGATTGCGTTCCATTTCTAGTCTTGCATCTTTGGTCTTTCCTCCAACATCTTTATCGTTACATCTTTGACCTTATTATTTGAGCACTCTGTTGGTCCAGATTCAGAAGGTCCCGAAGAAGAACTTGGATGCGTTGAAGGTCCTGGAGAACCTTGAGGTGTTGAAGGTCCATGAGAAGACCGGAGTTGGAGATCTAGATCATCCTTCCATATAAAATATCGACATCCATAATGTCTTTTTGTTTTTGTTGGCTGTTAATCATAAGAAATGTCCAACAATCAAATTATTAATATATCACCTAAATACAAAAAAACTTCTGAATGCTCACCCTTGAACGAGGACATGCATAGTAACGTCTACCAAAACTGTGAGGTTGACATGATGTTCTTAGCACAATATATCCTTCTCCACATGGACACTTATAAGCTTCATCATCATCTGAATCCATCTGCATAAGACAAGTGGGAGAGGACAACAGTTAACCAAATATGCTTTATGGCTATGGTCGCTATAGGCTCTGGTCAAAGTCACTAATTTTTTGGTCAAAGTCACTAAAGTTTTCATTGTTTACAACGGTATATCTTGTCAAGTGAGGGGTGTAATCAAGCCAAGCTTTTATCAAACAACTCGAGTTCGAGCTCGAGTTTGGCTCGATCAAGCCAAGCTTTTATCAAGCTCAAGCCCAAAAAATAGCTCGAAGCTATATCAAGCTCAAGCTCAAGCTTTTGATAGCTCGGCTCGAGTTCTTATCAAGATTTTTTAAGCTCTATCAAAAATATATTTTTATGATGAATTTATATAAGTAACTAATTGTTAATTTGAGTATTAACCTAATTTTAAGAGCTAATTTCATAAATAAATAATATATTTCAGAAGCACTTTTAACTTTGATTACATTTATATTTTAGTTCTTTGTATTTTAAATAATTCTTTATTTTTGTAAATTTAATTATTGCATTTACTCGGTAGTTGGTGAAATATAATATGTGTATAAATATTTTTTTGTACTCTTCTTAATACTAAACGCGACGTGTCTAAATTGTGCTCACATTCAAATCATGCAATGGCCTTTGGACCTTAATCGTATTGGAGTGCAAAACACATTTTGAAACCAAGATTGTACGATAATTTTGTTATTGGTTTTATTAATGTTAAATAAATCAAATTTGTTTTAAGTAATGATTTTTGTTTTTTTTATTTTTATACATATGTTTATTGATGAGTTTTATTATTAAAAAAATTAAATTTATACACATTCAAGCTTTTCAAGCCAAGATCAAGCTTTTATCAAGCCTTATCAAGCCAAGCTCAAGCTTGGATTGGTAAAGCTTGACTAGCTATCAAGCCAAGCTCAAGCCTACAATTTTAGTATCAAGCCAAGCTCAAGCCCTACTAAGCTTGAGCTCGGCTCGGCTCGATTACACCCCTAGTCAAGTCTATCCATGTTCCCTACAACAAATTCACAACTGTTAGATGACCTCGAGATCAAATTAGAACCCGACCACTGCCATATTCACAACGGGTCAAATAATTTTCTAATAATTTATAATTAATTTATATTTATTTTTTAATAATTTATAATTCATTCACTCATTTATAATATTTTAAATTGTTATAAAAAGAACTTTAGAGACGACATTGTTGTCCTTAAATTGGTAAATGAAAATAGTACAAATTTAGTGAAAATTTTGGTTTCCCCTCCTAATTTTCAAATTATCCCGCCACGGGTGTCGTCCCTAAAGATGTAAATGCAAAACTGAATATAAGTTAGTTTGACTACCGCTTTAGGGACTAAATTTGAATGAATATGTCGTCTCTACACAAGCCATCCAACCCACCAAACCTAACCCAAAAAAAATTATAATTGTTGGGCAAGAAGTGTTTTGGGGTCAACCATTGACCCTTACCAAAAACTTGTTATCATCCTGACAAGCCACCCAACCCACACATCTTTTTACTTCATCAGAATCAAGACCACCATCATCCAATTTTTCAATGTTATGAGAGTAAAAGTAGAGATATTAAGTACCTCGTCATCAGAATCATTGTCATCCAAATCATCCTCAGAAATATCTATTGTGTCTTCCTTTTTAGCAGCAGTGAGTGCCACCCTTGGTTGAGCTACCACCGTCTCACTCATCTATATATTGACTTTGTTCAAAACCATTCTAACTTTGTTTTATACTATAAAAAAATTAATGTTTGGTCCCTATCGTTTACACCAAACATCAAGTCTGGTCCCTATTTCAAATTAAGTCCACAGATCATCCCTATCATTTACATTTTGGATCCAGAATAGTCCTTATCTTGGATGAGGGTTAATTTTGTCTGTTAAATAGAGTGTGGGGCGGGGTATTTTAGGGTTTTTACTTATTTCCTATGCATTAAATGCTTCCACTCACCCCTTTAACACATACACCTCTCTCTCTCAATCTTACTCCTCCACGTCACAATCATATAACTATTCATCCTTGTGATTTTTCTTTCATCAAAATCCGTTAGATCCACCATCCTTTTCTTTCTTCTCTTTGTTTGTTTGTGTTTGGGATGAAAATGGGATTTTATAAACACATGTAACCGACTAGTTTGTGTTGGGAAGAAAAAGGTCATCCACAGGTTTTATAAAGGAACTACAGAAGTTGATTCATCTATTATATTCATCTTATCCATTTGCTCAAACTCACATCCCAAATTCACCTCCCCGGCTCCTGCCATATCTGCCACAAAAGGCTCTTCTTCTGCTCCTTCTACATTATTGTTAAGGGCCACAGAGATTGAACCATTGTCGATTTCCTAAAGAATTACCGATTCACTTTGATTGCCAATTTCAATCTCGTCGCTTCTAGAAACGTCTTGATTTAAAACATCCTTTTCATGTGTCATAAGAACATAAAAACCAGCCGCAAGAAGCAAAAAATCCTTCATAGCACTATGACTGAGCTGTCCAAATTCATTCTTGATATCTGCCTCGTTGTCCAAACCATCAAAAAGAATCACAGAAGGTGATTCATCTGTTGTTTTTATCTGATTCATTTGTCCAGATACACAACCCACATTAACCTCCTCGCCTCCTTCTCTACTTGGCATAAAAAACCCATCATTGTCACCCTTCACACAACCATTGTCGATTTCCTGCTGAATTGGCGGTTCATTTTCATTGCCCGTGTAAATCTCATCATTTCTTACTAGCTCTTTATTTGAAGCATCTTTTTCACAGGTTTCAATATCCTCAGAAACAGCCAAAGAAACCATATCATTCTTCATAGTTCCATCACTTAGCTGCTCAAATTCATTGCTGATATTGTGCCTCAACCAATTGTCAGTCTCCTACTCCTCTACGTTTTCAATTTCATTCCCGACATCAATTTCATCACTTCCTGTTATGTCCTGATTCAAAGCATCAAAAACAGCTACAGAGATCAGATCTTCTTTCATAGTCCCAACACCGAGCTGTTCAAATTCATTGCTAATATTGTCCCTCAACCAGTTCGATCCATCTTCTGATTTATCTGGACTGTCGAAAACCTCTTCTGCTTCAGGTATAGCTTCAGATGCAACAACTGAGGACTGAATAGAAACAACCGTGAACAACTTACCATCTATAATCCCTGTATTCTTTGGGCTCGAGTGTTCTACCTCAGCATCATCACACAAAGACTTGAAGCAATTCAAAATAGAAACTAGATCTTATTTCCGTTTGTTTTGTATGGAAATTAAAGAAGACTAAAAATCCAACTCTCCTTCTGCAGATCTGTGTGATAATCGATGGTTTAATAATTTGTGTGAGGTGATAGAAAAGGGAACGGTGGCTGTGGGGATAGGGTGAATGTTTTTGTGTCGGTGGTGGGTAGGTGATGATTGGGTTTTGGTGGGTGTGGATAAGAATAAATAAAAGGTCTAAAATACCCCTTCTTTCATATCACTTAACGGAGAAAACTAACTCGCATCCAAGATAGGGACTATTCTTGATCCAAAATGTAAACGATAGGGATGATCTGCGAACTTAATTTGAAATAGGGACCAGACTTGATGTTTGGTGTAAACGATAGGGACCAAACATGAAATTTTTCTTTATACTATAAAGTAGAAACAGAAACTTTAATTGGAAAAGAGCACATATGGGGCAACATACCTCCTCATCAGAATCATTGTCATCTAATCCGCTGTCATCATAATTATCTTTTTCATCTTTCTTTGCATCCGCAACTGATTCACTTTTAACACGGACAGAAGTTGACTTCATTGTTTCTTCCTCCTATACACATGCAAATCATCATTTAAAAAGATGCAAACTAAATATATATACCATATGAGCCGCTATAAGCTAATAATGTAAATATTTGTAAATTATGTGGGAACACAAAAACTACACAATTTATTATAAACCATGACTAATTATCATCCTAACAAGCAGAAGCCTAGCCTTTCTAAAACAAATTACATCATCGGATGAGTAGAAGAGTCAAAAGAGTCAACAGGTTTATTTTCATCAATGGTACCCTTCTTGGCCGCAATCACAACCTTTTTATTTCATTAGTATAGCAATGTCTCAGCAAGGATATATATGTAAATTGTAATATATTGTTTAATATCCAAAAGAGAAATATATGTTGACGCTAAGCAATTCCAAAATCAAAAATATAATGATTAAGAAATTTAAGCGCTTGTTATTAGATGTTAGACCTTCTCTTGTCCCCTCAGATACTCCTCTGAGGAACTGCTTTCTTACTTAATAGAACTCGTCTTCTCAGTCTTGATCTCAACCTTCTCAGTCTTAATCTCAACCTTCTCAGTCTCGATCTCAACCTTCTCAGTCTTGATCTCAACCTTCTTTTCCACAACAACCTGGTCCACAACATCATCAACCAATTCAGTGTTACTTTGTGTGATCTACAGTGTAATTGAAACATATTATGAAAGAACATAGAGTTATTTTTTTAAATACCTTCATCTTTTCCTCCTCGTCTTCTGAAAAAGCTATCTTCTCTTTCTTCATGTTTTTCTCCTTAGTCTGTTCCTCAACTCCTTGGGCAACCCCACCATTAACTACCTTGTGCTTCTTTTGACTCTCTACTGGATACTCAACAACCTCCTCCGCATCTCTCTTACCTATACTTAGGAGACAATCCATGTAAACAAGGAAATTAAACTTTCTGCTTATAAAGTTCAAGAACAACGAAAGCCTAACCAACTAAACTACCAAAAACTTACTCCAACAACTATAACCAAACTTATTGCTTCCTGGCCTTAGAGTTATGTCTTAAGACATTAAGGGATAGTCTGTTTTAGCTTATATGAAAGGCTTATGAGCTTATGTAATTGCAAAAGCTTATAAGGCCACTTTTTTGGCTTATGAGCGTAAACCTAAATTAGGGGCATCAGCTAAACTTGGTAACCTCTTACGCCAAGTTCCAAAATAAGTTGTAAATTTATATAAGCTTATAAACCCCACAAACACGACGTACGGACATTCATTAATGGTAATACATTCTAACCATCTTGAGTTGGTTAAAATACCATAATAGGCATAACCCTTAAAGCTATGTGTTTTTCATAATTCGATCAAGAAGTAATAACCCTATCCGATACAATAAGCAATTACTGTAATTAATTAAGAAAGAACATGGGTAAATTTTAAGAACTACAGTAAAACCTAATTATTCATATAGTACATCACAAGGTATGTAGAAAAGTTATATACAGTAATGCAACAATTATGAACAACAAATAAAGTATCAAAGAAACAACAACCTTTTTTCATTTTTTTACCAAAACTAGTATTAGATCGCTGGAGTAATCTAGGGTTTTGATGATTTGGGGAAAATTTGAGTGAGCGTGCTTTTTTGTTAAACGTTATATAATGTGTACTTTTGTACCATTTAAGTTCAAAACAAGATTAACTCAAAACAAGATTAACTAGAAAGAATATACTATTAGCAAGTGTGTTCTCGAGTTGGTGTATGAAAGAAAAGGAAAGGAAATGGAATGATTTTTGTGTTCTCTAGTTATTTTTTAGTAAAAGAAAAGGAATTGGAACGGAAATAAAGAGAAACCTTTTTTAAAATATTTTCCCCCCACTTTTGGGAGGAAAAGGAAGGAAAGGGAATTAGAACTCAAGTTAATCTTATTTAAAGATTAATATACCCTTTTTAAAATACTTAATACTAACAACTAAAGGACATTTATGTAATTTAAATAATTTTTTTTCCTTTTCCTCTCACTTAAGAACATGATCATGGTTAGTTTCCTTTTTCTTTCTGTTATCTCAAGAACACATAAAATATACTTGCTTTTCTTTCCTTTTCCTTTCCTTTTTCCTTTCCTTATCCATTTCCTTTCATTCAAAACTCGAGAACTGAGCATTACACAACCAATAGGGTAAATTCAATTAAAATCATTCATTTTTCTTTTTTTTTCTATCAATAGTTTTTCTTTTTGCAATGTTTAGAAAACTAATATTAAAGACTATAATAAATTGATTTAAGTTTATTGGATACTAAACTTTATTTGAGTAGGAACTAATCTTCACCTTTTATATCCAATTTAATCCAATGGATAAAATTAAACACAAAATATATTTTTACCTTTTTTTTCAAACATTAATATCTCTTAAATCGTTAATCGTTATGCGAAAAAAACATGCCGTTACGAATACCATTTAATTATCTTTCTATGGATATATTATATGATATACTTTCGACAAAAAAAAATCATTTTTTTCACGTTTTCGAAAACTATTATATATGATCCTTTTTTTAACGGCAGTTCTGATATATGATACTAATATCATATATGATGTAACACCAGTATCATATATGATATACTATCATATATGATAGAAACCAATAGGGTGATGATTTGCACACTCCAATATTTTATTGGCACACTCCGAAATATGCATGTGATTATACCCTTAATATATATATGCACCACTAAATGATTTAAGGGTATCAACGTCAAAAGACACACAATTTGAGTGTGCAAATAAGTTAGTGGAGTGGGCAAATCACCGCTCAAACCAGTATCATATATGATTTAACATTGTTATCACATATGATGAAACAATATTATCATATATGATATTCCACGTAAATTTTAGCAAGAAGAAAAAAAAGAAAAAGAAATATCCTCGAAAGTATATCATAATGCATATTGGTAGAAAGATAATTAAACGCTCGTCGCGATGGTATAAATAATTCATTTAACACTTAACGGTTTAAAAGATATTTAAATTATAAAAAATAGATAAAAATAAAGTAAATTTAATCTCATCCATTAAATGTAAATGAGATGAATGATGGGAATAAGTCCTCTCATATCCAAGGAAAAGTATGATATCCAAAATAACTTTTCTCAAATAAATTAAACAATCTGTATTATGTAACTTGCAAACTTGAAAAAGAAATTTGGATTTAAACCTAAAATAAAGTATTTTTCGAAAAAAATGAATTTGAATACTTTTTTATGTTTTGTTTATCAAAAACCCATAACCATATGTCTCTGCAGTTTGCAATAGGGCCGAGCATTAGATCCAGACCGGACGGGACCAATCAAGATTGAACCAGATCGAAAACCGAAATAGTCTATCTTTGACCCGTCGATTGGACCAAAATGATCCGGTTCGGTCTTCGGTCCGGTCCTATTATTCATAATCGACGGGTTCTTATAAGATCGAACCAAACCGGACCAGACAAGGCCGCTCGAACCAAGTATCGGGATAGTCTAAAAACCCGGACTAAAATTGTACAGTTCGATCCGGGTCAGTCCGGTTCAGTTCGGTTTTTCGGTCCGCTTCGGTTTTCAGTTCCCGACTCATAATTTTTAAACAAATTGTCTAACCTTAGCATATGACATTGTACTAAGGTTGAGCATCGGCTCAAAACTGAAAACCGATTTTGAGGAAAACGTAAATCGAAAACGAACCAAAACAAAGCGAACAAAACCGAAACCGATCCAAAACCAAACCGAACTGAGAAAAACCGAACCGAATATATAGTTTAGGCGTATTTTTATCGATTATAACCGAAACCAAACCGAATCGAACCGAGTAAAACCGAAATAAATATGAAAAACAGAAAACCGAACCGAAAATAATCGATTCGACTCGGCTCGCCTCGGCTTGTCGGTTCGGTTTGGTTTTCGGTTAAGTTTGCTCAACCGTGCATGGTACAAAAGCAAGTTCCAGAGTCTTTTTTTTTCTTTTCTGTTAAGGGTATGTTTGGTAGAGAGAATCTGTAACACCCCATTTTGATAAATGGAATATCATAGGATAATTATGGCGTGTCATCAAAGCATGCAAGGTAAAATGTACTAAGCATACATGACCAAAGGGAAAACCGGAATCAAACATCGGTTCCCAAACATAATCCCAAAACATAATGAAAGTAAATGAAATAAGGAAGGACTAAACAAGCATAAATAACTGAAGGCAAAAAGGAGAAGAAGTCTCAGGTAGCTTCCATCCTTTGCACGCTCTCCAAATGCTCAATTCTGACCTTGGGTACCTGCCGTTTTGGGACGTGGAAAGGAAAGTAACGGCTGAGCAATACGCTCAGTGAACGGATATATGACATAGCATGAATGACATAATATAAGAAAGAAATGTAAAGCATGAATAGCAGCGGAAATGAATAAGTCCTAGAAAACCCGAAACATGTTTATAATCTGGTTGTATATTCTGAAAATATACCTTATGTTACTTATGAAAATATGTATTAGTTAATATACCAAAAGCTAATATAGGTCATGAGGTCAACAACGTGCATGAATACTTGAAGGGGTGACCTCGTCATGCAAATTAGAGGGGATGCCTCTAATTAAATGGTAGGGTATGAGGGATCAACTCATTGTGAAGGATGCAAGGCACACACCACATTCACCATGAAATCATGACTGAAACTGAACCTAGGATGTACCCATACGTCCCACATGATAATATAATAATAATAATGGCCAAATAACTGAAAGGGACGCCATGAGCTATCACTCTGCCGTGGTGAAGTCATAACACTAGTACCTCTAGTGTTATGGTTATGGTACCTCCATAACTAGGTGAAACTGGTTATGCATGTATATGGCTAAGGTAACTAATAAAAAATAAGCATTTAATCTGTAACTACTGGGAAAAACAGTTGACTGCATACGGGAAATCCTATTAAAGGAAAAGGTTGTCCTTACTGAAGGACTGGAAATCCGTACCTTGTGTCCAGTATAAGCTATCGGAAACGCTGAAGAACCTACTCCGCCTTGACGGATAATATACATAAAAATAGGGACGTTTATGAGTTGTCTGAATTACATGTGTTTTACTGGTTCTGTGTGTTCTTAGTTTATTATTCATGTTTTGTCATGTTTTAACTGTTTTAAGTGTTAATCTATACTTATTCTTGTATTATGTTGTTTATTATTCATGTAATAAGGTATTATAATACGTGTATTGTATTACAAAGTAACTTTCTAAAAATAGCAGATTTCCTAAAATAGTAAGTTTCTAAAAATAGAAAGTTTCCAAAAATAGTAAGTTTCCATAATTAGAATAAGCTGAATTAAAATATAAAGTAAAGTTTATTAGTAAAAACACAAGTCATGGATTAAGTACTATAGCTTATTAAATAAAAAACTTGGTTAATTTAATAAACAATAGATAATAAGGATTTAATTAAAATACATGTTTAATTAAATTAAGCTAGTTAAATACTTAGGCTAAGTCATGAATTATTTAAATAAATAATTATAACCTAAGTCTTGAAAATAATTAAATAAACTGATTTTTATATTGACCCGAACCCGAACCCGAAAAGTCCAAACCACCCGAGCCAAAACAAAACAGCACGTCAGTGGCTAGACCGGCTAGCCGGCTGCCACTGACAGCTCTACGTTCCCCCTGCTACGACACTTGGCTAGCCACTGCCAAGCCAAACATGGCCCCGACTTTAGCCGGGTTCCCACTGTTCTTGTTACCTGAGCCACACCGAGACCCTAGTAGTCTCGGTTGGCCCAAAATCAAGGCAAAACCAAATCTAAACCATACCCCAACTCCATGTCGCGGTCCCTTGTCGTGCGATCACCCAAAACCAACCAAGCCGAGACTTTATGTCTCGGTGGTGATGCGAACGAGGCAAAACGAGAGCTTTGAGCTCTCGGTGGTGGGTCGACCGAAACAAAAACCAACCCAAAACCCTTTTAATCTTGGTTTAATTAATCTTAACATGTTTTACTTGGTTGTTTTAAAAATTAATTAATATGAGATCATAAATTCAATAAAAGAATTAAAAAGAAAAGATTTGTGACGTTATCGAATGCGTATATTATTAAAACTAACAAACACGAACACGTACACACGATAATCAAAGATCAAAATCGACCCGAACACCCCTTTTGGTGTGCTACAGCTGGCGGCAAGAGGAGAGGCAACAACTAGGGTTTTTTATTTTTCTTGTAAAGTGTTATTATGATTAATTCCCTGGGAACTTAATTGGTTAAGGACTTGTATTGGGTCATGGGCCAAAAGGCCCATCCTTCCTTTCTCTTGCTCTCTAGTCACGGCACCCTTAAAGCCTACAACCAAAACCGTTGTTTTTCTAAGTTAGCTAAATACTCGTGTACGTTCGTGTTTTAATTATCGTGAATTAATATGTCGTGAGCACGTCACATTTATAATATACGTAAATACATGTTATTTAATTTCGTGACACGTGTAATATATTATAAATAGAAAGTTTAAATTTTATCGTATTTTCGTGTATTTACTGTTCATGTTTACTATTCATGTTATTTTAATGCGGGTTTTACAGAATTATAGAGATTAGAAATAAAGTAGAGAATGGAGATTCAGATAACATAATTGAGTAGAGAATTTGGTCTAAATTCTATTTTTTGGTAACGACAGAGTTTAAGCCCAAGAAATGCGTAAATTTGTATTTTTATAAATCTTTTTAACAATATCTTGACTAGGGGTGTCGAAGAAGCCGACATGAACCACACCCGATTAAGCTTATTCAAATCAGGTTACGCAGGTCAAAAAGTTTATTCAAATTTAAAAAATTAATCTAAGTCGTCCAAATATTAAATAAATATACGGGTTAAAAATGTTTAACTAACTCAGGTTTAAGTCGACTCGATTAACCCCAAGTAAAAATTTACTTCCGTTTTTCGTAATTAAAAAAAATTGTTTCTAAGAATTAGTACTTCGTATGAATTAGACCTCCATTGTATTACCTAGACCCATTATTATAATAGATAATAGATAATAGATGATATTTGTTACTTTTGTAAACATAACATGGAGAATATCAATTCCATCCACAATAAGATGGAAATTTCATCAGTAAAATTAACACTACCGAGAATTGAATTGAGAATTAATTCTTCGTCTTTTTTTTCCTCAGTGTACCAAACAGAGGAAATTTTGGCATTTCCATTTCTTTGTCACCTTTTCTTGTTACCAAACATAGCCTTAAGGTATTACAAATGCTTTGCTGCTACTACATCATATGGAGAATTCGGTTCAGTGGTCATTGGATATGTTCATCAAGATGCAGCATGATTTGTTAGGCTGGTCGCAACACATGGATCGGTCGGCTAGGTCGATCGATGTCGAACTCGATCGGCCTGTTATGGTGACCGAGTTGATCTAATCGACCGCTTGATTTCGGTCCAACCTACGATCGAGTTGCAAAAGGAATAAAGAGGAAAAAGCGTGTGTTTTGTAGCCGTTGTGTTTAAAAATTCAAAAAAATAAATTAATTAATTTTTAAATTTAAACTTTTACCCTTAACAATTTCTTTCAATTTTTTCACACATTCAATGATTTAAATTCAAACTTCTAAATCAAACAATAATTATCCAACATCTCTAGCAAGAGAACCTCCAAAATCCCAAGTTCCTCAACAAACCGTTCCCCATATGACGTCGGACGATGCTTTTCAATTATTATGTAATGTTTTTTTATTGTAATGTTTTTTTATTATAATGTTTATTTTTATTTTTATTTTTTATTTGAATTATTATGTAATGTTTTTTAATTAAAATTAATGTTTTTTTTATTAAATGTAACGTTTTAATTTTAAAAAAAAAATTTTTTTTTTGAAAGCACCCCAAAAGTGTCATATGCCACACGTATAACCTTTGCATCTTTGTCGGGCTATAACTTTTCATCCACAAGGGTAGTAGCGAATGTGCCTATATTTTTATCAACTTCCTCCTGAGAAGAAAACAGATGGTCAGAAGGATTAAACTTACACTAATGACAATAAAATTAACAGAAAATCATTCATTGAATACACAATGATGTATATTACCTTTATGATAGCTGCAACAGATAACTTGTTCAATGCTACCCCCTTCTTCTCATTTATAGCCTCAGATATATTATCCAAAACTTTCCAGTTCATTGGCAGTTCCACACGATTCATATTCATGTTTGCATCAGGTAATGTATTTAAGGATAGTACCTCATGAATTGCCTCGGCATGAGTACAGACTATTCGTTTAGTTTTCCTTGAAAACAATGTGATCACAAGTTCCTAAGGTCAACGAATAGAGCACAAGTAGCAACGATTTTAGGAGTCACATTGGCAGAACTCACAATCACGAGAGATTCATTTATGCTAAGAAACGCTTCTGCAACCACTTATATATTCAAGTTTAACTTTTTATCTTCCCTTTTCCTTAAAAGATCACCCACAAACTTCTTTGGAAGCAAATATAAAATATTATTCCTCCCACTCAGCAAATCGAGTAGATATTTAGCATGATCAACTTTCAGACATATTAAGGAAAACAACGTAACTAGCTTCAGTACTATAAGGGGATAATAAGACGCATCAATCTTTGATCTTGGAATCCATGAGATAGTATCTTCTCTATTGTCGAGAATTTATTGGATTGTTGCAACAACAAAGCTTACATTACAATAAGAAGGTCCCCAAGATAAACTTGAAGTACCACCAGAATGAATATGTCGCAACAATCCCACAAAAGAAGACTTTGTTGTGCAAACAACTTCTAAAGAGAAAGTACTAAAAGGAAACGGTCCAATAGATATATGAAACTATGAAGTAATATATTGTTATTTTTACAATCTACCAAGTTTGTTATGTTTTCTTGTTTAGCTCTTTGTGTCCACAGGTTTAAAGATAGAGGACTACTTTTGCCATTATGCAATTCTTCTCTTTGGACTCTTTGGCTTCTTGGATCACAAGTGTTGGGCTTTGGTTATGATGGGCCTTATTACCGTTGATGCATTGTGGGTATATTACCCTAGCTCACACAGAGCTAGGGTTAAGACTTCATAACTTGACAAACATATTGTGTGTGTTGCTCTCTCTTTGCAGCCATATAATAAGTGTGAAAACACTTATCCTTTTACCACTTAATTATAATAATAACCAAGCCAAAACGTGTATTATATGTCGTAATTGTCGGAATTATGCGTGGTTTGTGTTTTTGTTGTTATTTAGGACCAAAATGTGAAAAGGGAAGAAAACATGGGCTTTCACGGGCTTTTATCGAAGAAAAAGACAAAAGACAAAAGATCAAGAGTGCAAAAAGAACGGAAGTCCAAGGCCTATTCTGAAGATTTATCGAAGAAAAAGTATAAAGAAGGATGTTTAATGAAGTCGAAGAACTCAAGTCTAATAAATGAAGAAATTATAAGACGAGTTCAATTTATATCGACAAATCCCAAGACAACGTCGAGAAAGTCGAAGAATTTAAAAGACGAAAAGACGAGAAGAAAGAAGAAAAGATCAACACATGTTTCCTCCTATAAATACCTTCCTAATGACACATTAGGAGGTGTTAGCTAATTTGACACATTAGTCTTTCCATTTTATTTTCTTGCAATTTCATATTGTCATTTACTTAATTGTTCTTTAATTTCAAGATTATTTCAAGTAAGTTTGTTGAATCCTTATTTTTAATTTCAAGTTTTATATTAATCTCTCATTCCACCTTTCTTGTTTTGCTTAATCTTTATGCTTATTTGCTTATTGTCATGCTTATTTGATTGTTTTTTTTAAACCGTGATTTCCGACTCATTGGCCGACTAATCCACGGGGTTTGAGCCCACCGCCACACAGACTCAAACCAGGTAAAGCCCTCCCTTTTCAGGAGGTTGGCGTGGCCACTTCAAGGTTGTTTGCACCTAGTGGGAATTGAACTTGAGACCTCACACACTTTGGAGTGATAGCCACAAATCTTTTTGCCACTAGGCCACCCTTGAGTGGTTATGCTTATTTGATTGTTTGTTATGTTTTTATGTGTTTGATTGTGTTAGCTTATTGATTTTATAGCTTATTGTGTGTTTTCCTTAAATTTAATTAAGTGCTTTTAAAACTTATTTTATAAAAAGTTGATTTTAAATATTTTGATTATTTAGTGTTTTTAAAAGTTTTCAAATTATGGCTTATTAGCTTTTTCTTAAACTTGACTTGGTTAAACTTTTAGATAAGTGCTTATTTGGTTTTAGCTTATTTTTAGATTTTGTTTAATTTTGATCTAATCCTTGTTCTTCAAAACCATAATATCCCGAACTACTTGTAGAACTCCTTTTCCCGAATTGCATGTTGAATTGTTATCCCGAATTAGGTGTTTTATTTGATTCCAACTTGAGTGCAAAATGCCCATATTTCGAACTAGGAAGGGAACATGTATTCCGAACTAGGTACTGAACCCATCATTCCGGATTAACTAGTTTCCTGCATTCCGAATTAGAAGCAAGACTCATATTCCAAACTAGGTAGGTCTCACACATTCCGAATTGCCTAGTGATCTTGTATTCCAAACTAGGTCTGAATCATTGATTCCGAGTTAGGTTGAGCAAGAACGGATTCCGAATTGAGTGACAAGCCGTGGATTCCGAATTAGATCTTGGACGTGGATTCCGAATTAGATGCGTGATACTGGATTCCGAATTATGTTATGAATTCATTTCCCAAATTAGTTTAAGCACTCTTGTTCCGAACTAAGTGTTGTACACATTCCGAATTAGGTGTATGATTCGGATTCCGAACTAGGTTAGGTTTCTAGTTTTCCCGACTTATGTTTGGATTTTAACTGTCTGTTTATTTTTAAATCTTTATTTTTCCCGCCATTTTTCTTAAGTGTTATTTTAACCTTGTTTTATTTTAGATTAATTTTAAGTTTACATTTTTAATTAAGTTTTTACATTCACGTTTTGTCAAGTTTTAATTTCTCGTCATTTAATTAATTTACTTTTAAAGTCTTAATTTTTCACCATTTACGTTTTAATCACTTTTAGATTCATTTACCTTGCCATTTACGTTAAAGTTTTGAATTTCCACTTTACTCAAAGACCACAACCATATTATCTTTACCCACCAAAAGACGACTGAGTCGCACGTTAAACCATTGTCAATTCGAATTGAGTCGAGACGATTTCAACTTAATAAAATTCAGTTATTAAAATGGCACCGCTGCCGGCTCTTTTCGTGAAGATTAACGCTTTTTTGTGAGAGACGCGTTGGATTTTGGGATCCGTTCACTCGTGAACGTTATTTTTCTTGTTCAAAAATTTTCAAAAATCCTAAAAATAAAAAAATTTCAAAAATCCAAAAACTTAAAAAAAACTCATCAAAAGCATTTCTTTTTCAAAGTCTTGCACCAAAAAGATTTTATGTTTATAGTAAATATATTTCCTCTATTTCTTTGTTATCTTTTTCTTTTGCAGGTGTATGCGTACTCGCTCATCGTCTTATTTTGAGCCCGAGACTCTTGAAGACTTAGACATGACCGATGTACACAACAATAATAATCCACCTCACCCCAACATGAATAATAACAATTATCTTCCTCAACCCGACCTTCGTACAATGGAGGAGCTTTGTCAACCAACAATGAATGGACACGGAGGACCGATTACGCCGATGCAAATCATGGCTCCAGAGTTTTCGTTGAAGCATCACATGATCCAACAAGTTCATAATATTTGTCCATTTCGCGGATTACCGGATGATGATGCCAAAAAACATCTCGACAAATTCATTACTGTCACTCAAAGCATGAAATTGCCCGGGGTTACTATGGATTTTCTTCGCCTTCATCTATTTCCACACACTTTATCCCACCATGCCAAAAAATGGTTTGATCGTCTTCCGAAGAATTCAATTCATACATGGGACGAAATGACTCAACGCTTTCTGTCGCGCTACGTTCCACCATCCATGGTCACGAGCCTTCGGAATCAAATCGGTGGTTTCACGCAGGAACCTGAGGAATCACTTTTCGATGCTTGGGAACGTTATAACGTTTTGATTGATCGATGTACTAATCATAATATGCTCCCCATCACTTTGATTGATACCTTCTACAACGGTTTAACTTTTCGTGATCGTGATACGATTAATGCAGCCGCCGGTGGCACATTTATGAAAAGAAGACCCGAGGAGTGTAGAGAGCTTATAGAGAACATGACTACTCATCACAAAAATTGGGATTCATCCGCATCTTCAAGGAATAACCCGAGAGTCAATGTTTCTTCTACTTTATCACAACCCGAGATGACGAACTCACCCGCATGATGGCCGAAATGAATAAAAAAATCTTCAACTCATGGCTACGAATCAACTACAACAAGTTAAAGCTGTAGCATTTTCTTGTGAGATTTGCGGCGGTCCTCATTCATACACTGATTATCCTTCTACTCATGACAATCCGGAAAACGTGTATGCGGCTTATGGTAACTATTCAACGGAAAGCTATCAAGCCCGACCTCAAGGTGATCGTAACTTGCTAAGTTACCGTTCTAACAAATTTTTTTCACCCGGTTTTTCTCCTCAAAACCACAACCCAAACAACTTTAATAGAAGCAATCAAAACACACCTTGAGTATCTACTCCATATCACCCACCCACTCCCCAAGCTCCACCCATCAATCCACCCACTTCATATAACCATGATGTTGAAGCTTTCATGAGAACCCAAGGAGAGGTGGTTAAGAATCTTCAAAGCCAAATCATTAACTTGAAAGGAGATATCACTAAACAAGGGAATGATATTCGAACCGAGCTTAGACATGATATGCAAACCTCTTTAAGCAATCAAACGAATGATTTGAAGAATATGATGGCTAGTTTCTTCCAAACCACTCAACCCTCTACTTCGGGCTCTCTTCCTTCCAATACCGTCACCAACCCAAGAGCGAATGTGAGTGCTATTACTACACGCAGTGAAGCAACTCTAGTAGGACCATCTACCCATCCTCCAGTTACTCCAACTACACCTCCTCCACCCTCATTTATCTCGCCTACTTCCACGCCTAGTATTAGTCCTCCATTACCGTCTCCACCTCTTAATGAAGAAGTACACAAGAAACACCCTTCACCAACCCCACCTTCCACCTTTAAACCCTCAACATCTAAATCTACACCTACCACACCTTCACCTCCTACATCTCCTAAACCTAATATTCCTTATCCATCTCGACTAGACAAGTGTAAATTGCTCACCAAGGATGACATTTAAGTGACAAACTTTTTGAAAAAGATTTCGGGCGTGAATATCACCATTAGCCTTGTTGAATCTCTTGCCCAAATGCCCACATTCGTTAAGATGTTTAAGGAGTTGCTTAGTAAGAGGGAGAAAATGGCCGAGTTTGTTACTACTCGATTGAATGAGAATTGTTCTGTAGTCCTTCTTAAAGAACTTCCGGAAAAACTTGGAGATCCCGGTCGTTTTGTGCTACCATGTACTTTTAACCAAACCGAATAATTTACTGCCTTAGCCGATCTCGGGGCAAGTACAAATTTGATGCCTTTAAGTGTTTGGAAAAAGTTATCATTACCCGACCTTACACCAACAAAGATTAATCTTGAGCTAGTAAATCGAACTCTCGCTCACCCCGTTGGTACTGCCGAAGATGTGTTTGTTAAAGTTAGTACCTTCATTTTTCCGGTCGATTTTGTTGTTGTTGATTATGAAATGGACCCTCGTATTCTGTTAATACTTGGTCGGCCATTCTTAAGAACCGGAAAAACTTTAGTCGATGTTGCCGAAGGTGAACTCATTCTAAGGGTCGGGAATGATCAACAAGTGTTTAAAATGGGGAAGATCACAAACAAATCCTACGGAAGAGAATCAGCGAATATGATTAATGTGCTACAAGACGAGCTTGATAAAACTACTTGTGAAAGTACAAAGCTTGATCATTTTATCGTCTACAACTTCCTATTTTTGATTCTTGCTATGATAATCCACTTTTCCAAGATGATGTGGATGATTCTCTCTCCAAATCCCCCACCAATTTATGATTCTCCACCAATCTATGATGACTATGATGATGATTCTAGTTCCGATGGGGATGGTTATGATAATTTTGCTTCAGAGTATAAAGACATGCCAACATATGATGATTTTGATGATGTTGATACTCTTTCGAGTGATTCTTCAAATGATGACCTTGTTCCTGAGTTTTGATGAAGATCCTCCACCAACAATGCTTGATACTTTGGACAATTACTCATTTGAGGAAGATTTTGCTACTTTTCTCAATACATACTTCCCCAATGAGAATGATTCTCCTCCTTTGGACTTTAATTTTGGCCTTTATCCTCCTTCGGATATGAAGAAACCCGTTTCAAAGGAGAAGAAGCCGGACGACACCGATATCCGTAGTACCTATGTCTTGACACCTCTTTATCCACTTTCTGAGGATGAGATTGTGAGATTTATGAGCGGATCTGCTTCAAATTCTACTAAGTCTGAGTGTTATTTTCCCCTAAAGGAAAAGGTGTTCGGTCCGGGTATTACAATCCTTCAGCCATCTCAGTATCCATCTGATGAAATAAAAGGAAAGATTTTTGGAACTAGTGGAGATATGCTTGCACTTCATCCTACTTTCTACCATCGTGCTCAATCTTTGCTTAAGGGAACCTTGCCTACTCTTCTTTGGCTTTCCTTGTTCACCTTAAGCTTGTGCTACTTAATGGATGAAAACCGTGTATTTGATCCCGGTGGATGTTCTTCAAGGTTCTTACCGTGCTAATCAAGGTCGAGTCAGGCTCACGACTCGGTGAACAAAAACAAGCGCTTCTCGGGAGGCAACCCGAGTATATATCATTTTTCTTTGTTTTTATAATAAGTGTAGGGGGAGACCCTAGTATGTGTTTGTTGTTTTCTTTCTTATGATGTGCAGGGATTCGAGCGTTCAAAGATCCATTCTTGATGACTTTTGACGACCCGTGATTCCGTGTACCCGTCTTCTCGGTTTTATCATAAACTCTTTTGATTCACAATTTTATATTTTCATTATTAAAATAGGAATCACTTTAGTTGTCTCTTCCTTAGAAAGATTTAAACAACGTACATAATGTCCTAAGTGTAGGGGAGTTTACTCCCACATGCTTAAACATTGAGGACAATGCTTATAATAAGTGTAGGGGGGACTTCTATCGAAGTTAAGTGGGATTTTCCATGAATTTGTCCTCATTTTAACCGGAAAATTGATTTTTCGACATTTTTCAAAATTTTTAATCTATTTTGGCCTAGTAGTTTTTCCTTTGTTATCGTTATTTTCTTTCATTGCTAGAATAAATTTCAATAAAATGGTTTTAATAAGTTTAGATGTCTTTGATATATTATGCCCGTCATGAATCTTTTGACTCAACCCGAGTTTACTTATCTAAGTTTACTCTAGCTAGTATGCTTAACGTGTTTAATTCAAGTTTTGCTAGGCTTTTATATAGGGAACTTTAAAACGCGAAAGTCTTAAATCTTACGGGTTAAGAACAAGAACTTTTTGCAAATTCCTATAATTGATCCTAGAAAGTCGTTTATCAAGGGAACTTTAAAATGCGAATTCTAAAACTTGAAAGAGTCTAAGAAGTTGCAAGATCCTATAGATGACTTGAAAACCCGAAAATTTGATTTAATAGGCTATGCATCCACGAGTCTCATTCTTTGAGATTTTAAATTGTGGAGAACGAGAGATGATAGATTCAATTATAAGTTTGGTATTCTTTCATGAATTTATGTGAGTTAATTATGAGCTTTTTCTCCTATCGCTTGTTAATAAATTTAATTGCAATAAATAAGGTCGTACGATTTGAAAAGTTACTTAGCTTCTAGCACAAGATCGTTTAAAAGTTGCTCGGTATTAATTAGAGATCATAGCCAAGGCATAACTCATTGAAGCGGGATGCGAAGATTGGCGAGTCCGAAAAGGCCCTAACAAGGCATGAAGGCTACATTTTGTTGCTAAAGATCCAAAGTGATGTGAAGAATCATTTATCAAAAATCAATATGAAGGATCGAGACACGCGATGAAAAGCAAATACTCCCCTAAAGATCATGGAGAAGTCTATCCGAAAAGACCCTAGCAAGGTATGAGGATAAATAGATCCAAGTCCTAAAAGGAGGCGGATCGTTGTATATCAAAATTCCAAATAAAGATTGGAGAAAAAGGAAGAAGTCGTGGTCCAAGTATAAAGAATCTCTCAAAACTTCAAGTGAAGAAATTCCTATTATGAAGAGAAGACCATTATTTCATGAACGTCTCTCAAGATTTGAAGTATGAAGTCAATGCCAAATATCGATCCGAGAAAGGTCTCAAATCGTGAAGCGATTTATGCCAAGATATGAACTTTATGAGGTCCCGAGAAGCAGTTTTAAAAGATTTTGTCCTTTAGCTAACTATTGATTAAATCGTCCTACTTTATTTTCGGCCTAAATAACTATCGAAATAAGTCAACAATGCATCCTTGTGATCATTCAAGACAACAATAAAATATAAGAGATACACCTAGGAATAAGGGAGTCTAAGTGAATAATTGGGCCACATGAGTGAGTGTTAGTTTGCTAACTTATAATAACAATGATCTCGTTTTTAAGCTTGTTTTGGGGAACGTGAAACTTGAGGATGATAAACATTCATGACAAACCAAATCCCTAATGTAAGTCTTCGATCTCTTTACTTGTTTTCTTCCTTCAAATATTTTGTTATCTTCTATCTTTTTACGTTTCCTTAATGTCTTGTGTTCAAATAAAGGCCAAGGTAGGTTAATTATGATGGAAAATGTAAATCTTGCTTTGTAATTAATGCATTGCATGAGGGCATTGCAATGGTCAAGTGTAGAAGATTTAATAAGTGTGAAAACACTTATCCTTTTACCACTTAATTATAATAATAACCAAGCCAAAACGTGTATTTTATGTCGTAAATGTCGGAATTATGCGTGGTTTGTGTTTTTCTTGTGATTTAGGACCAAAATGTGAAAAGGTAAGAAAACATGGGATTTCACGGGCTTTTGTCGAAGAAAAAGACAAAAGACGAAGTCAAAAGATCAAGAGTGCAAAAAGAACGGAAGTCCAAGGCCTATTCTGAAGATTTATCGAAGAAAAAGTCTAAAGACGGAATTTTAATGAAGTCGAAGAACTCAAGTCTAATAAATGAAGAAATTATAAGACGAGTTCCATTTATATCAACAAATCCCAAGACAACGTCGAGAAAGTCGAAGAATTTAAAAGACGAAAAGACGAGAAGAAAGAAGAAAAGATCAACACATGTTAATCCTCCTATAAATACCCTCCTAATGACACATTAGGAGGTGTTAGCTAATTTGACACATTAGTCTTTCTATTTTATTTTCTTGTACTTTCATATTGTCATTTACTTGATTGTTCTTTAATTTCAAGATTATTTCAAGTAAGTTTGTTGAATCCTTATTTTTAATTTCAAGTTTTATATTAATCTCTCATTCCACCTTTCTTGTTTTGCTTAATCTTTATGCTTATTTGCTTATTGTCATGCTTATTTGATTGTTTGTTATGTTTTTATGTGTTTGATTGTGTTAGCTTATTGATTTTATAGCTTATTGTGTGTTTTTCTTAAATTTAATTAAGTGTTTTTAAAACTTATTTTATAAAAAGTTGATTTTAAATATTTTGATTATTTAGTGTTTTTAAAAGTTTTCAAATTTTGGCTTATTAGCTTTTCCTTAAACTTGATTTGGTTAAACTTTTAGATAAGTGCTTATTTGGTTTTAGCTTATTTTTAGATTTTGTTTAATTTTGATCTAATCCGGGTTCTTCAAAACCCTAATATCCCGAACTACTTGTAGAACTCCTTTTCCCGAATTGCATGTTAAATTGTTATCCCGAATTAGGTGTTTGAGTTGATTCCAACTTGAGTGAAAAATACCCATATTCCGAACTAGGAAGGGGACATGTATTCCGAACTAGGTACTGAACTCATCATTCCGGATTAACTAGTTGCCTGCATTCTGAATTAGAAGCAAGACTCATATTCCGAACTAGGTAGGTCTCACACATTCCGGATTGCCTAATGATCTTGTATTCCGAACTAGGTCTGAATCATTGATTCCGAGTTAGGTTGAGCAAGAACGGATTCCGAATTGAGTGACAAGCCGTGAATTCCAAATTAGATCTTGGAGGTGGATTCCGAATTAGATGCGTGATACTAGATTCCGGATTATGTTATGAATTCATTTCCCGAATTAGGTTAAGCACTCTTATTCCGAACTAAGTGTTGTACACATTCCGAATTAGGTGTATGATTCGGATTCCGAACTAGGTTAGGTTTCTTGTTTTCCCGACTTATGTTTGAATTTTAACTGTCTGTTTATTTTTAAATCTTTATTTTTCCCGCCATTTTTCTTAAGTGTTATTTTAACCTTGTTTTATTTTAGATTAATTTTAAGTTTAAATTTTTAATTAAGTTTTTAAATTCACGTTTTGTCAAGTTTTAATTTCTCGTCATTTAATTAATTTACTTTTAAAGTCTTAATTTTTCACCATTTACGTTCTAATCACTTTTAGATTCATTTACCTTGCCATTTACTTTAAAAGTTTTGCAATTTCATTTTAAACGACGACCAAAACCATTTCTTTTTCACCAAGAACGACTGAGTCACACTTTTAACCGGTAATCAATTCGATTAGACATAACTCAAAGAACAATTTTTAATCTGGTAAATTTCAGTTATTACCATACCTAGCTTATCTTGGTAGGTCTTCATCTTGTTATTTATTTTGTGTGTTTGAGCGATTATTGTAAGTGAGGGAGATAGGATCAACCTAGTTGGGACGATCTCAATCTTTTCTTTTGTAATCGTTCGATTAACACTTGTTTGAGGACTAATCTTTTATATTTCTTGTTTTGTACTTTGATTGTTAATAAATTCACCAAGGGGTGGTTGGTTGGATGAAAGATCTTTGTTTAATCTCTTTGATATTATGTTTTTTAACATGGTATCAGAGCCAGGTTCCTAGATCTTACATTTGATCTAAGCTCTCCCGTGCTTTATTATTTCAGAATTTTTGTTCATACCTTTTAGGGTTTATGAAACCTTAATTTTCTTTTTTAGGGCTTTGCATCCTAAAGGTGTTATTAGAGTTTCCTTGACGTTCTGGAAGCTTTTATTGGTTGTGCCGCTATTTTCTTTGAAAAAAGGTTCTTAGGTGCCCAAGAAGCTTTTATTGGTGGTGTCGTTGAATTCCTTGGTGGTGCTGTTGAGTTTCTTGAAAAATTAGATTAAGGTTTTTACAAGCCCTAATTTAATTTTTGGGGATCTTTGTTTTTTGTGGTCTTGGAAGCTTGATTAAGGGGTGCCGTTAATATTTCTGGTGGTGCCGTTACATAATTGGTGATATACAGGTATTATTAAATTATGGTTTCTCAAAACCCTAATTTATTTTTTTTGGGGTTTCTTGTTCTTGGCTCTCCCATCCTCTAGACTAAGTGAATCTAGAGATTGGGAGCTCCTGTTTGATTCTGGTTGCTGTTTTGTGCTCTGTAAGTCTTCTTTCATTTTCCTCATCATCTCCTTCTTAGTTACTATCTGGATTATTGTTGCTTGTGAGTGCGTGCAAACGGATTTGGTTAACTTTTGACCTTCCAGCCTTGACTGGTGTGGATAGCTGCTCTGTCCAATCCCAGTCCACAAACTTGCATTTTTGGTAATTCATCTATGTGTGCTTATTGTCTCTTTGATTGCTTATTTCTTATTTCCTTTATTGGTTATTCTTTGCTTGTTTTGCCTCTGTGTTCTTTATTGCTTTGCTGCTCTGTTTTTTACTCGGTGTGATTCATGAGTGTTAGTTGTAACACCCCATTTTGGTAAACGGAATGTCACGCGTAATTATGGCATGTCATCAAAGCATGCAAGGTAAATGCCTAAAAACATTAAATGACCATGAATGGAAATACCGGAAACAAACATCGGTAGTCTAAGTATAAGCTCATCACACATGAATATAAGTACTGGAATAGAAAAGGACTAAACAATGTCCAAAGAAATAATGTAGCAGAATGTATGGAAAATGCATAAATTGATGAAGCTAAAAATAGAAAGTTTCCAAAAGTAGTAAGTTTCTTGAAATAGAAAGTTTCCATATTTAGAAATAAGCTGGATTAATAAGCTAATAATATAAGCTTAAGTTTACTGGTTAAATATCATAAGTCATGTAATTAATAGTATAGTTTTTCACTAATGTCATGATAATTTAATAAACTATAGGTTGTAAAATTTAATTAAATAAAGGCATGATTTAATTAAATTAATACATATAAAATACTTAGGTTAAATATGTATTAATAATTTTTTAATTATAACCTAAGTCATGATTTATTAATTAATTATAGTCCATGTTTTAATAATTAATTAATACTATAGTCTAAATCAAATAGTAAAATACTTAGGTTAAAAAATGTTGATAGTTGTAAATTCACACTCGTTTAGAAAAACGAGGCAAAAGCAGTAAGTACTAAGTGAACGTTTAGGAAAACGTAAGCACTTATAACCCTTTGTGTGGGTTCGTTCTCAAGGAGGCTTGTGTGTTAAGTATTAAGAGATGATTAAATGTTTGTGATTAATATTATGAAGAAATAAAAGAGAAAATGGTGACGGCTACGAATAAAATTAAACTACGACGAAAGACGTAAACGTAAAACTGTAAAACTTGATGAAATTTAAAAATTACCCTAAAAATTCCTAGAAAATTAAAATAAATCCTAAAAAATGCAATTAGAGTTTAAAAAAATCAAAAATTACTCAAACCTTTTATTTAATTAAATAATATTTTTTTAATACTAATTAAAGCCCAAAAAATCAAATTAATTAATAAAAATCCCAAAATAAGTTTTTCCATTTGTAAACCTTTAAAATAACTTAATTAAACTAAAAACTATTTTTGAAAAATTTAAAACTAATTAAAACTATTTAAAAATGATTAAAAACTCTTAAAATATTAAAATAATCCTAATAATTAATTAAATGATGAGAAAATTAATTTAAAAGTTTTAAAAATCCTAACTTAATGTATTTGACCTAAGATAAATGAAAAAGTTGCAAAAATATTAATTTAATCTAAAAACAATTTTTAATAATAAAAAAATATAAAAAATTCAAAAATTATAAATAATTCTAAAAACTTGCAAACTACTTTATTTTAACTTATTTAAACAGAAAATGAAAGTGAAATGACCTAAACTCAAAACAGTCCAAGCTTAATGGGATTTTTGGCCCAATAAGCAAAAAGTTATCCAAATAAGCTGAAAAGTTATAATCTAGCTTAAAATTCAATTTTAAACACAAAACTCTAAAGGCCCAAAGCTGAATCAGTGCTTATCACAGCTTATCAAACACTCAGCTTATTCTTAATGAGCTTTTTGGCCCATTAAGCCATAAGCTGAAATTTGACATACATCCTTCTAATGAGATTATAAAGCTGTTTGTAAAAAGAAATTTTGAAAAATCGCAATAAATAAGCCTGAAATAAGCAAAAGCTCTCTACACAAAACGACAAAATAGTCGTTTTCGAGTTCTAGGTTGATTCAAGAGCTGATTCTTTTTGAAAAATGTTTTAAATCACTTAACTAAGCTTAATAATAAAAAATATTTCAAATAAGCACACTGAATAAGCTAGAATAAGCAATAAGCTGTTTTGAAAAAGAAAAGTCAACACGTTTTCTAGTCAAACCTAAAACTCAAAGGCTCAAATGCTCTAGATTAGTCAAATGGGTCAAATAAGGAAGATTGATTACCAAACACAAAGTTGTTGCATAATAAAATAAGCTATTATAGCTTATTGATAAGCTGTTCACAAATTAACACTAGCAGTGGCTAGCAGCAGTGGGAAAGGGTTCCCACTGCTTTGACTATTTGACTTTCTTTTTAAGAGAGATTTAGTAGGTTTCTTTGGACAATCAAGGCACCCCTACAACTAGTGAGTTGTAGGGAGTCACAAACAAGCAAGAAAACACCAATCCAACAAGCCAATTAGTACAGTTTAATCAAACAGTCACCAGACATGATACAGACATGGTATAAGCAGATCTGATGAATAAAAGCCAAGTTTAAGCTAGTATAAGCCTACCAGATTGCACCAAAAGCATACAACAATTTAATTAGACTTAGTTACACACAAATAAACTCATAATATGCACTGATTTCAAGATTTGAGCTGATTTCAAGCTTATGATAGTTATTGATGAACAATGAACAACCACAAAATCCTTTTTGCTGATATACTAGACTAAATCTTGTATTTTAAACCCTCAAATATATAAAACAGGTTACACAAACTATGTTTTAACACTTGTTAGCCCTAGTTTATCATTAAATCTTGGTGTGCACAAGGTTTCAGTCAACAAAGACCTAAAACAAGCTAGTTATGCAAGATATAGAGATTTGATGTTACAAAGCACAAGATTAGCAATTATCAGCACACAAGCACCTCAATATCAGATACAAACTCAAATAAGCACTTAACACTTACTCAAACTCACATAAAAATCATAAAACAGTCAATCCCAAATAGCCTTTTAACTTTTCAAATCAAAATTTAACAAAGTAAAAGTGTATTTCAGGTTTAACCAAACTCAAACAAGCATCATACCAACAATATCATGCAGTAAGAACAAGGTTCAAGCCACAAGAACACCACATACAATAGCAGAA
The DNA here is from genome assembly GCA_025667525.1 of Glebionis coronaria. Lineage (NCBI taxonomy): Eukaryota > Viridiplantae > Streptophyta > Magnoliopsida > Asterales > Asteraceae > Glebionis > Glebionis coronaria. The sequence goes on from CM046881.1 coordinate 237,394,348, forward strand.
TACAAAATCACTTAGAAGCACTTTATGACAGATTTTTCAAGTGAAGAAGGCAAACCTCATAAATGCACATCCACACTCACGAATTTTAGAGCTTAAGTGGTAGCTTAACAACCACTAGCTTCCCACCCTTCTAAGATCAAACAAAGTCAACAATAACATATTATATGAAAAATAGAAAATGAACAAGATTCCTTCAAGCTTGTACCGCACTCCTTGAATCTCTCCAAACCACAAGCCTCACTACACCTTGATAAGATTCTTATCTGGGTGTTATGATAAACTTTCGATCCAAAAAGTTCAAGTGTTTGAACAACACTTGGAAAAAATCAGGTTTTGGAAAACTTTTGCAATAAATTTTACAATACTAAAAACCAATCCTTGAAACTTTAGAATCACAAACAAGAAACATAAACATGAAATATAAATGGTTGGCACTCGGAATTCGTCAAAAAATCAAACACTTTTTCATTCACTATGAAACAAGGCTTTATAGACTTTTGACCTAGGAAAACCAAGAACAAGAGACAATGTTGTGACCTAAGGCCATTATATAGGCTCACAATAGTTCAAGAATAATGAATAAAAACTATAAACCCTAATGATGAAGTTCCTCTTTTGCCCTTTGAAGTTTGAAATTTCCTTAACTGAATTTGGAGTTTTGTTGAAGAACATGTGATGCCAGTGGTGCCAATTTGATCCAAGGGCTTCAAATAAGCTTAGGAATGAAGCTTCATTGTGGTTCGTGGATTTTCTGCCAAGTTTTTGTCTTGTACGCAAAAGGTGTAGCATGGGAGTATCATGTGAGCATTTGGGGTGAGGTGGCAAAGGGTTTAAGCTTTGGGTTTTGTTTATCATGGCCTTAATCTTAAATTTGGAGGAGATTAAGGCTCAATTCTTGGTAATTAGCAAAAGCCCAAATCGTGTTCATGTGATGAATAGTGGGGTTTGATCTTGGTTAGTGTTTGAAAAGGTGTAACCGCCATTTTTAAATAACTAATTAAAATTAGTTATTAATCCGGGAGTGGGATTATGAGGTGGCAAAGGGATGGATGGTGATTGGTTGTTTTGAGATATTGGGGCACGTGGTAGGCCAGGATAGGTCTAGGTATCTTTATGTCTTGGCAGCTTTAACCCTCCTACTTCTTTCTTCCTTTCACTTGTGTTTTAATCAGCCAAAAACGAATTTCCTTTGTTAAGTAAGTTTTGTTTTATAGACTTTGGCCACAAAACTTTTGCAAAGGTATTTCAAGGACTTGTTTTGTAATATTTTGATATTTGAAGGGCTGATTTTGGAATTTCTTCATTCTTCAAGGTCTTCACTTGTTTCGTTGTCTTCATGAAGAACTAAAAGTGATACGTTCTCAAATTTGAGGGACCATTCTTGCCAATTCTTTAAAGTTGAGGGTCCTTTTTGTAATTTTGACAAACTTTTAATTATGAATATACAAGGGTTTAAAGTGTCAATTCTTCAATTATGAAGGACCCTTCTTGTATAATCTTCAATTTTTCAAGGATTTTTCTTGGAAAATCAACTCTAGGGCCCGGTTCATTGTGCGGCTTCGTTTCCCGTGTTCGTTTTTTATTGATTCTTGTGATCTTTTGTCATTTTCTCAATATCCGTACCTAAAATACACATTGAACAAACACAAGCATATATTTGGCACTTTTTATGATATTTTAAGCATTTTAAGCCCGTTTTGGATGATGAGACTATGTATAAAAGCAGTCTCATCACATGTATTATTTATTGAAATAATTATAACCTAAGTCCATGATTAAATTAAATCAATTACTAGTCCATGTTTTAATTAATTTATTTTTTCTTGAAAATAATATAACTTGTAAAAATTAAACCCGTGACCGAACCCGTGTTTAAATTTAGACCGAACATGAACTGGACCGAACCCCTTCAACCGGACCGAACCAAAAAGCCCAACAGTGGCTACCCGGCCTAGCCGGTGCCACTGTCCGAGCAAAATACCCACCGGCTGACTGTCGGTGGTTCCCCCTGCCCTGCTGTCGTTCCCACTGTTAGAACAAAGCAGCCACCGGATTAAGCCGGTGGTGGTGCTGTTGCTGCTACAGAGACCCACAACAACTACAAGGCCACCCTGACGCGAGTCGAGGACCTTAGTGCCCTGCGACCGAGCTAAGAAGACCATGTCGAGACCACAAGGTCTCGGCTGTTGGTGAAACGCGAGACCACCGAGAGCTTCGGCTCTCGGTTTGCGTGCGTCAGCCGAACAACCCCACCAAAACCCCTTTTATTTCATGTTTTCTTGGGTGATCTCCATGTTTAACATGTTTAATTATGTTTTTAAATATAATAAGGAACATAATTAAAGAAAATAAAATAAAAGATCAAGGTTTTGATGTTTACCGAATACATGATCGAATGAGACTAAGATCACTAAAATGAATGAACTGAATTCAACAATCAAAATCAACCCAAACACCCTTTGGTGTGGTGTATATCCGGCGGCAAGGAGAGGCAAAAGAAAGGCTAGGGTTTTTATTTTTGTAAAATTTTATGTGTTATGTTTTTCATGTGTTTTCTTTTTTCTTAATTTAGTCAAAAGTCAAATGGGCTGGGCCTTTTATTCCTTTCTTGTCCGCGGCTACTAGGGCCCACAAGGGTAAATCCGACTAATTTTCATGTTTAATAATTTACGTGTTCATTTGCTAATATATTTGTGTTAGTTCGTGGTTACATGTTCGTGTTATAAATAACACTTGTACGTAATCAATATTTATCGTATAATAATAAATATATACGTAGGTCACATGTTCGTGTTTTAATACTCGTGATTATAATTATTATGATTAATAATTATCGTGTATTAATACGTACTTATTAATTATCGTGCACTAACACGTACGTAGTTTTTGAGTTTAATATTCGTGACACGTGTTTGTGACATAAAAGGAAAGTTTTAATTGGTTCGTATGTTTACGTAGTGTACTGTTCATGGCATTTAGATGCGGGTTTTACAATTCTTCCCCCCTAAAAAGAATAATTCGTCCCCTAATTATAGATAAAGTAAACTGAAAGAGGAACATACCCGAATTCAAAACTTGAAATGAGGGTAAGAAGTCTGGATAGACTCCTCTGTCTCCCATGTGGCTTCCCGCTCAGTGTGATCCCTCCAAAGGATTTTAACGAATGGATTCGTCTTCTCCCCCATGACTCGTTCCTGTCTGTCAAGAACTCGTTCGGGTTCCTCGATGAAGGTAAGATCTTCACGAATCTGTTCAAGTGGATATTGAACAATGTGAAGGGGATGATACTTGTATCCTCTGAGTAAGGATACATGGAAGACGTCATAAACGTGAGAAAGCTGCGGAGGTAACGCTAAACGATACGATACTTCACCGACTCGCTCGATGATATCAAACGGTCCGATGAATCGAGGACTGAGTTTTCCTTTGATTCCAAAACGTCTAACACCACGTGCCGGTGATACCTTAAGAAAGACATGATCTCCCACGTCGAAATGCAAATCTCTACGATGCTTGTCGGCATAACTCTTTTTACGTGCATGAGCTTCTTGTAATTTCGCCTTAGCTATAGCGACCTTCTCATTGGTCAACTCTATCATCTACGGACCTTCAAGTGTTCGCTCATCAACCTGATCCCAACAGATTGGGGCGCGACACTTTCCGCCATACAACATCTCAAACGATGCACAGTTGATGCTGGCGTGCCAACTGTTGTTGTATGTAAACTTTACCAAGCAGATATAATTGTCCCAATATCATGTCCATTGCACACGTTCGAAGCATGTATTCTAATGTCTGAATGGTTCGCTCCGACTGCCTGTTTGTTTGAGGATGAAAAGTTATGCTAAGCTTAAGGCAGGTACCCCAAGCTTTCTGCAAACTCTGCCAAAATCGTGAAGTAAACCGAGGATCTCTGTCCGAGATGATACTAGATGGAGCACTATGAAGTCTCATGATCTCCTTCTTATAAGTGTCAGCCAATTTGCTAACTGGATCATCCTTGCGAATCGGTAAGAAATGAGCTGACTTGGTAAGTCGATCATTGATAACCAAAATTGCATCATGCTTCCTCTTGGTCTGTGGAAGACCGGTAACAAAATCCATGGTGATCTTGTCCCACTTCTACTCTGGAATGTCTAATGTTGTAGTAGACCACTAGACCACTGATGATCGATCTTAACCTGCTGGCAGGTAAGACATTTGGAGACATAAGTACCAACATCCTGTTTCATACCACTCCACCAAAAGTACTGCTTGATTTCGTGGTACATCTTGGTTGAACCAGGATGAATGGAGAATGGGGAGCTATGAGCTTCAGACAGTAATGATTCCCTGAGTGTAAGATCATCAGGAACACAAAGTCGAGTGCCCTGCCATAAGATACTGTCGTCATCTAACCGAAACTCCGTCTGCTGCTCTAAGTTCTGAATAATTTCCCAGATTTCACCATCATCCTTATGAGCTTCCTTGATCCTAGAGAGTAAGTTTGGTTCCACTCTAAGATTAGCCCAGTAACCATGCTGTCCACGTACCATGATCTCAATGTCTAGTCTCTCCAAGTCTCGTATAATCTCTTCCTCTATTTTAATGTCGTTGATCATACCATACTTCTTACTAAGAGCATTTGCCACTACATTCGCCTTACCAGGATGATACAACAGATTAATGTCATAATCCTTCAACAGCTCTTACCACCTTCTCTGCCTCATGTTCAATTTACGTTGAGTGAAGATGTATTTCAGACTCTTGTGATCTGTGAAGATATCACATGATTCGCCATACAAGTAGTGCCTCCATATCTTCAGTGCAAACACGACTGCTACAAGTTCCAAGTCATGCGTAGGGTAGCTCCCCTCTTAAGGTTTAGGCTGTCGTGATGCGTAAGCAATCACTTTCCCATGTTGCATGAGAACAAAACCAAGTTCCTTCCCTGAAGCATCATTGTAGATTTGAAATCCACTTGTACCAGATGAGAGAGTAAGAATCGATGCAGATACCAGCCTCTGCTTTAGGTCTTCAAAGCTCTTCTCTCTTTCTTCAGTCCAGAAAAATTTCTCCCCTTTCCGCATCAGTTTGGTCAATGGCAGTGCTAAACAGGAAAAGTTCTCTACGACCCTACGGTAGTAACCAACTAAGCCTAGAAAACTGCGAACTTCAGTCGCTGATGTCGGTCTTGGCACTTGGTAATAGCCTCCACCTTTGCTGGATCCATGGTTATTCCTTCTGCGGATACTATGTGGCCTAGGAACTGTGGAAACCTAAGTTTCCTCGATCTTTTAGCTACTAGGAACGAATCTCATTCACTTGATTGAATCAAGGCGGAATATAAGGAAACACGTTTAATAAGGTGTTTAGGCACAATAACACAAGATGAATTTCTCCCAAGGATTGCTCATTATATTAATAACAAATAATCACTAGGCGTGTATGCATTTAATCCCACGCCTAGTCGACATACACTTTAGGTTTACATTTTGTATGAATGATATAAATAAAACCTAAGACCCCTTGTTCCTTTTATAGTGTAAGGAATAGGGTTTTACAAGAGATAAGAACAAATAAACATGTATATCTTCTATTTAAATAAACTATTCACAGAATATTGATAAACAATATTCTGAATACTTATCCTAAATAGATTTGTAATAGCGTTGAAGGCTGTCAGCGTCTCGTTTACATTTGTCAGCGGCTAGACACAATGTGTCAGCGGCTAAAACAAATGCCTTCATATTTTCTTCGTTTTGAGTTTCTGCCACATCAACTTTTTAGACCCAACAATCTTCCCCTAGTTGATGTCGTCAAAACTGTTTGTGTATCTCTTGTAAGTGGTACATCATCTTCAAATTGCTTCCCCTCAAGTCTATCATGTATATCTTCCCCTTTTTGTCACATCAAATAGGGAAGGAAACAATGTATGCAATCGAAGATTCTCCAAATATAGGCTCTGTGTAATGATCTTGAAGAAAAATAAATACAATAATTGTTAGCCTCAAAATATTGAGTCAAACAAGAATGTTCGGTCATAGGTTTCTATTGTAATATTTATTAGAACATTGTAATAGATAGTTAAATAGTCGTGGTTCACCTAGTTCTCCATCTTCTCTTTAATTTCTCTCACTACTTTCTCTCTTTAGAATTCATCTACTTCATCTATTTTCTTTCTTTATTCCTTGCTTAATCATCACAAATTATATGGGACAACAATTGGTATCAATCGCCATGGGGTAGTTTTGTGATTGGTTGTTGTGTTTTCATTTGATTCGTTTGATTTGATCCTTATTTCATCTACGAATTCAAGATTTTTTGTGTTTTTCGTCTTCTAAATCTTGCTACAAATCTTCTCTATAGTTGTAGTAGTGATTTGGGTATTTTGCTTTGGGTAAAATCACGTTTTTTCTTGGCAAAAATCTCATTTTTTACCTAAAGTTTCGGAAAGTACCCACATTGCGATAGAGTTTCCATCGGAAAGTACTAGAAAGGTCAGTTTGATCACAATAACTCTAGGGTTTTACTTTGCGATCAGTTATTGCGATACCCCTTATTCCGACGTGGATTGCGATCGTACATTGCGATCGTGGATTGCGACGGAACTAAGGCAAAGTGAAACGTTACTCTGTCAAAATTTCATTTGCCACATTGCGATAGTAAGGGTATACCGATACAGGTCATTGCGATAGGAGTATTGCGACAGGGGTCATTGCGACAGGTTTATTCCGCCATAACATTCTGACAGAACATTCCGACAGAACATTCCGACAGGACATTCCGACAGAACAGTCCGACAGAACATTCCGACAGAACATTCCGACAGAACATTCCGATGGCACATTCTGATGCTATGTTTTTCTAAATTTTGTTTGAGTATTTTTTAGACTTAGCCACCATCTAGACTAGTTTCGGAATATCGTTTACACGAAGATTAAAAAAAAATAGTTAAAATTTTCCCGTCAAGTAAATTCAAATTTTTTCCATACTAGTTTTAGGACTTTTCTAGCTCAATTTCAACATTTGGCGATACAAAATTTTTTGGTCTACCGTTTTGTCGGACTGAGGAATTTATTGTCGGACTGAGAAAAATAGCAATTTTCGGAATTTCAACAACAACTCAATCACATCATATCTACTTAAGATCCAAAGTCACTTCATCAACAGATAGAGACGATCATCATGACAACGAGTAATACGGTTACTGAAAGTTCAAACCTGAAAGACCTCGATCGAAACGACTACAACAACGGACACGTCTCATGAGAGGAAGTTTAATGAACGGTATTAACGGACTTCATTCAACTTTTGAGAACCTATCAAAAGTTTTGCGAGTCTTGGGTGAATCTACGAGAACTTTCACAAGCACATTCACCCAAGCCATGAATAAACTTGCCACTCAGCTTGTGAAACAAAGACTCATTGGTAGTGAATGTCAGATCACTTTAAATGAACTCAAGACAACACTTGCAATGCAATTTAACTCTGAATTCATCGAGTCTCCAAGCACAAGGGAGTGCTTCAAGAGGAATAAAGCATTGGATACTCTCTTCTACAAAGATTTGATCACCCAGAACATCGAAATCATTGCAACATATGTCAAGAAAACAATCATTCACGAACAAGAGATCGACAGACGATTCAAAGCAAGTGGTGGTACAGTATCGGGTCATGAGAATGAAATTTGTACATCACAGACCACAAAACATGGTACACATAATGATCATACCATACATGGGATGGGAAGCAGCAGCTCTGGCAACCAACGCATCAATTCTGAGACTGAAATCAACAATACACCTTCCTATGATAATGGTCCTGTTTACGATTCTGAACCATTGGAAGAGGTATACCATGTTGAATATAATGTGTTTGCTAATGCTAATACGCATGAGCATCGTGATCAAAATCAAACCAGTATTGCCAGATGTATAACGGAAAAGGTTGATAGAAATACCATACCTGATCCCTCAAACACGTGCAATAATGAGTCTGCCGATGATCAACGTGCAAATGAGTATGATGATGAGGAGCGTATTGCGCTTGATAATTTAATTGCCACTTTACAAAAATATGTCACAGAAACTAAAAAGAGTCAAAAGCAATTAAAGAAGGCAAACGCTACGCTCACTTAAAATTTTGAAGTATGCAAAACTGCTCTAATTAAGTCTAATGAGACCCTTGAAAGTTATAGTGTTGAGCTTCTTCAAAAGACTAAAGAGCTTGAGGGTTACAAGGTTAGTATGTTAAAAAGTTAAAAGGACGATCTTGAAAAGAAATACAACGAAACTCTTGAGTTATTAACCAAAGAGAAACGTCAATTTAATGTTTTATTAATGGATGAACGTCAAAAAACGTACCTTGCTACCACCAAAGTTAACGAACTTGAACAAAGGCTTTCTATGACCACTACCGATTCTGCTAAAATTCTTGAGGTAAAGAAACAAGAGGTTGAAACGTTAAAACAAGATTTAAAAAGTCGACATGAAAAAGATACTCAAAAAGTAACGGAACTAGAAAAACAAGTCGAATTTTTGAAGAAAGTTGTTTATAAAACGCATGATTCTATTCAAACCGTAAGAATGATAGCACCTCCGTCGATGTTTAAGGGTCAAGCTAGCTTTGCATGTCCTGAGTACCTTGGCAAAGCTCAAGTTGTGAACGCGCGTCTTTATCTTGATGAGTCTGAAAGGACCGATCTTGATTGCATGCCTGTTAGTGCCCATAGTGAAGAGACTGCCCTTTGGGATGATGATAGTCGACCTCTTGTCAATAAGGAGTTTGTGAAACCATTTAATTATGCTTATGAGAATAGTCTTTATGGTCTTTTCAACAAACAAACTCAAAAAACTCGTGAGGAAGTGTTTTTAGAATGCAAACAAAAGAGAATTCAATGGAAGAAAGCATTTGCCCCTAAGAAATCTAATGTTTACAAATATATGAACTACCTTCCTCTAGATGAGTCCAAAAGCAAGAGTAGGAAAACATTAGGTATTCTTAAACACCACATAGAGAATGTTAAATCTATTGTTGAAAGAGATTGGGCAAAACGTGAAAATGCTGAGTGGCACTGCCCGATTCCTCAAGATATTAACTTGCCTTTGAAAGAACTCTTTATTCCAAATACGGCGTTGATTAAAGAAACTGTTCTTCAATTTGAGGAGTACATTCGGACTGAAATGTTTGATGATTTAAAATATGTTGAGTCTATTGAGAAAAACATTGATGATATTCAAATGGAGAAGCCTGATTTTTCAGATGAATATGATTTACCCTTGCAAGAATGCGTTTCTAAAGATGTTATGTGTGCTTATTTTACATCTTGTGCTGATATTGATGAATATTCTGATGTTGCATGCAAATATCTTGATAAGATCAAAGAATGTGAGTGTCTTGAAATTGAGCTTTCGAAACGTAAAGAAAATGTTGATAAAGAGGCTTTTGAGTTACTTCAACATAAAACTGATTTCCTTCAAAAACATTGTCATTCTCTTGAACTTGCTTTGCAAAAAGACGTTGGTAGTTTTCCACATGAGAATAACTTGCAAGAAAAACTTTCCAAAATGTTTCGAGAAATGAATGAACAGAATTTGGAAATTAAAGGGTTGAAAGCTCAGTTACAAGACAGGGAAAGAGCGATAGCAGAGTTGCAGAAACTCGTTGCTAAGATGGGTGGCAAAGTTGTGGAACCTAGCATTAAGAAACCTGTTGTTAGACAACCCAATGCTTCTAAGGAGAATAGCTCCTCTATCTTGGGAAAACCATCTACTTTATCAAATTCCTCGTTTGCAAAACCTGTGTTTGCCCCCAAGATGGATGGAAAGGAAAGGTTACCACAGAATCAACCCATCAGGAATATCATAGCACCAAGCATTAAGCATAATAATGTGATTAAACCAGGGATGTATAGTATGACCACTAAGCCCACAAACAAAGTTACTCACTCGCCTCAGACTTCTAAAAACACTAATCTTTGTGTGTCTTCTACTACAGGAATAGTCTCCACTACTAGTGTTAGCCAGCCTCAGCTTAAGCGCACTCTAGTGAATGATAAGGTCTGGAAACACAAGAGTCAAGAGAAAATGAAGGAAGTAGAAGAACACTCTAGGAATTTGAATGTTTTTAAGAATAAAAAGTCTGTAATCGCGTGTAATGACGATTTGAATGTTTTGAATGATTTGAATACTATGAATGCCAAATTCGTTTGTGTCAAATGTGGAAAAAGTGCTAATGCTAATCATTCAATGTGTGCTATGAAAACTGTGAAAGACTTAGATACTAGAACTAAGAAGCAAATTGTGATGCCTATTAGTGTTAGTAAACCCAAACGCAAAGTGAACCATTCTGGTGCAACCCCGCTAAGAAAAGTAATACATCAGACTCCACCACTAAGAACCCTAGAAGCAGAATTAAGGAATTGTATGAGTCTGCTAGCAAGTCTTGGAAATAGTGGTTTGCTAATCAATGTCCTCCAGGATATAAATGGATGCCTAAAGTTAGGACAGAAAATGTGACAACGAGTGTTAGTATGCCTTCAAATGTTGCTAAGGACACTAATGAATCTGAAATCACAACTAATGTGGTATCCAATTTAGCAAATGCTCCATCGTGTTCTAACTCTTCTGTAGGTGATAAAAATAATTCTCTTCATACTGGACTCCGGATGCACGAATCACATGACGGGGAATCTCAAGCTTCTAATTAACTTCGTGAGAAGTTCCTGGGTACGGTGCGATTCGGAAATGATCAATTTGCACCAATCCTAGGATATGGAGATTTGGTTTAGGGGAATATCACGATAAAAAGGGTATACTACGTCGAAGGGCTCAATCATAATCTTTTCTCGGTTGGTCAATTCTGTGATGCGGATTTGGAGGTTGCTTTCAGAAAGTTTTGTTCGTGATTATGATGGGAATGACTTACTTACCGGTACACGGGGTACTGATCTCTACACAATTTCACTACAAGACACAACTTCATCAACTCCAATTTGCTTCATGGCTAAAGCTTCATCGACTCAAACATGGTTATGGAATCAATGTTTATCTCATCTTAATTTTGATACCATCAACTTGCTTTCCAAGAAAGATATTGTGAGAGGCCTTCCAAGCTTGAAATTGATCAAAGAATTTGTTCTTCTTGTGAGCTTTGTAAAGCTAAACGAAGTAGCTTCAAAACAAAGACTACACCAAGCTCTAAAGGACGGTTAGATCTTCTTCATATAGATTTGTGTGGTCCCATGCGTGTTCATAGTATCAATGGGAAGAAATACGTTATGGTAATTGTCGATGACTACTCAAGGTACACATGGACTCACTTCTTGAGGTACAAGGATGAAACACCCGATGTTCTCATCAGCTTCCTTAAAGTGATACAACGTGGTCTTCAAGCTCAAGTTAAAGTGGTTCGTACTGACAGAGGCACGAAATTTTTGAATTCAAAATTGAGAAACTTTTTTGAAGCCGAAGGAATTGAACATGAAACATCTATTGCTCGAACACCCGAACAAAACGGCGTTGTTGAAAGACGAAACCGTACTTTAGTTGAGGCTGCTCGAACATTATTATCTGCTTCAAAACTTCCACTATACTTTTGGGCTGAAGCCGTGTCAACCGCACGCTACACACAAAACCCATCCTTAATTATTCCTAGACACGAAAAAACACCATATCACATAATTCATGATCGAAAACCTTCACTCAAACACCTTGATGTTTTTGGATGTACTTGTTACATAATACGAGATGGTGAAAATTTGGGTAAGATGAAAGAGAAAGGTGATGCATGTATTCTTGTGGGATATGCAACTCAGTCTAAGGGATATAGAGTATACAACAAGAGAACAAAATTGATAGTCGAGACCATTCACATTCGATTTGATGAATTACAAGAAATGGCATTTGAAAAAAATAGTTTAAGTCCTGATCCACAACGACAAACGACTTCCGTTCACAACCGCACGGAACTCGGAACTCAAGACCATAACAATGAACCGTCAAGTTCAAAGTTGGTTCCTGAACATGTTCCTAGAGCAGATATGACAGTGGACACGTGAAGAGTTGGAAATGTTATATGGACCAATGTTTGATGAATATTTCACGGGGTAGAAACAAGTTGTATCGAAGTCTTCCGCTATCACTCATGATAAGAATGATGATACCGATCATCGTCAACAACTGGATACAACTTCATCTACTTAACACGGGTTGCTGCAGATTTACCTCCTAAGAATATCACATCAACAATCGCTCCTACAACATCCACAACTACTGTCATTGCTCCAGAGAACACAAATCAAGCAGACGATGCATTATCTGACGAAGACGAATTTATCAACCCATTCGGTACACCGGTACACGAAACTGGAGAGTCTTCCACTCGCCATGTTGATTCGTCAAATATGCACACGTTCTACCAACGACATCCGTCAACACATCATTGGACCCGAGAACATCCTTTGGTTTAGTTAATTGGAAACCCTTCACAGCCTGTTCGTACAAGACGACAACTAGCCACTGATGGCGATGTTTGTATGTTCGCACTCGCTGTGAGTACAGCTGAATCGAAAAACATCAAAGAAGCCATAGCTGATCATGCTTGGATTGAATCGATGACAGATGAACTTCAACAATTTGAAAGACTTAAAGTCTGGGAACTTGTTGACATACCATACAATGTAATACCATTAAATCTTCGATGGATCTGGAAAAACAAGATGGATGAAGAGAACACGATCATCAAGAATAAATCTAGGCTAGTGGCTAAAGGGTATGGACAGAAAGAGGGTATTGATTTTGAAGAATCATTTGCACCAGTAGCTCGAATAGAAGCGGTCAGGATTTTTCTTGCTTATGCTGCACATAAGGGATTCATTGTCTATCAAATGGACGTAAAGACGACGTTTCTTAACGGTCCTTTGAAGGAAGAAGTCTATGTCATACAGCCGGAAGGATTCGTCAATCCTTATTATCCTGACAAGGTGTATCGTCTCCACAAAGCACTTTATGGACTCAAGCAAGCTCCAAGGGCGTGGTACGACGAGCTCTCGAAATTTCTGGTCTCCAAAGGTTTCTCAAAAGGTTCCATTGATCTAACTTTGTTCACATATAAATATGGGGATGACATTTTGCTTGTGCAGATTTATGTTGATGACATTATTTTCGGGTCTACAAACCCAAAACTTTTAAAATGGTTTGAAAAAGTAATGCACAGCAGATTTGAAATGTCTATGATGAGCGAACTAAAATTCTTTCTAGGAATTCAAGTTCACCAATCCCCAAGTGGTATCTTAATTAACCAAGCTAAGTATTGTCAAGAGATAATCAAAAAGCATGGTATGACCTCATGTGACCCCGTTGGGACAACATTGTCAACCACATCCCTAGATGCTGATTTGGAGGGAGATGCCATAGATCAAACGAGATATCGTTCCATGATCGGCTCCGTCATGTACTTAACAGCAAGCCGACCAGATATATCACATGCTACGTGTTATTGTGCACGATATCAAGCACGACCCACTGAAAAGCACCTCAAGGAGGTTAAACGGATCTTTCGGTACCTTAAGAATACCATTCACATGGGACTCTTGTATCCGAGGGAAACCGGTTTCTTTCTAACGGCCTATTCAGATTCTGATCATGCAGGGTGTCTTGATACACGTAAAAGTACTTCTGGTGGTGCACAATTTCTAGGTCAAGATAAGCTTGTGGGATGATCTTCCAAGAAGCAGGATTGCACATCATTGTCATCAGCCGAAGCGGAGTATGTGTCTCTATCTGCGTGTTGTGCTCAAGTTCTTTGGATGAGAACACAACTCACGGATTATGGCTTCCACTTTTATAAAGTACCTATGTACTGTGACTCAAAGTCAGCCATAGCCATCTCCTGCAATCCGGTACAACATTCCCGCACGAAGCACATTGATGTCAGATATCACTTCATTAAGGAACAAGTTGAAAAGGGTATTGTTGAATTATACTTTGTTGGAACTGATTACCAATTAGCTGACTTGTTTACAAAAGCTCTTTCGAAAGAGAGGTTTGCGTATCTTGTTAGGCAAATTGGTATGAGATGTTTGACTCCAGCAGAACTGTAGATTCTGGCAAAGAAGCCTTCTTGATTCGTCTATCAAACATCTACCTGTAAATATTAATGAAAAAACAAAATACAAAATAAAAAAACTTTGATAATCCAAAAATATTCTTCTCGACATGTCTTTCAGTATCGATAATATGGACGTACCTAGAAATGTCGCTCAATAACGACACGGGTGTGTACATAAAGCTCGAATGAAAGTTGTAAATATTTTTCAAAACATATCATTTCTATCTTTTCTAAAGGAAATTGTCTATTTTGGACAATATTTCCAACAACGGGTAGAGCAATCTATCTTGGGTTGAGCTTGTCACAAAACATTCAATGTTTTGAGCTCAACACAATGGCTTGTAATCACTTTCAGATTGCAACCCGGAACTATATTCACGGGGGAGTGTACGATTTCGTACTCTTACCCTTAGCAAAAGAAGTCAAATCTTCTTACACTTAAGTGGATTCGTCAAGACATTCAAAGTCTATAAACTCAAGTTTATGCTTTAGAAAAACCTTTTCGCCAAAAAGAATTGATTTTTCAAAAAGCGTTGAACACAATTTTTTCAAGAATTTCTCAATGATATTCAAAATCTTTCAAAAATTGTGTGTTCACCAACTCCTATCCTCAAAAGTTTAATGTGGATCATATCCTCGTAAAGACAATTCCATTGGATCAATTTTTGAGGGGGAGCTTTACAAATTTCATGCTAAGTTTGACACATTTTTCTCCCGAAAAGTTTCAAGACTATTTTTATTACACTATATTTTAGTCAAATTTGGTATCTCTAATATCAAACGATTTTATATATTAGAGATAGGGGAGAAAATGTGATTAAAATGTGATCAAAAGACTCAAGCACTCATGGTTATGATCATATACCCACAACATCTTTAATTCACGACGTTATTGGTGTCAAAAGGGTGGTAAGGTTTAAGTCCTATGATCCAACCAGAACCGGAGGGATCTTCCCAGGGACAATCCAATAGATTATTAGAAGTCCTTAGGAAAGATGGAGTAGAATGTGAACGTAGCTGAATGCCGACTAAGTACTTATGCTAGCACTGGAACAATCACAACAAGGTGCTGGTAATGATGTGTTGGTAAGCATTGAAGTGGTTGAAGAATGAAAAAGAAATGTAAGGATAAAGGATGTAAAGAAAGAAGCCCTCCATACAACTTAGGCAGAAACCGGGTCAACACATCATGATGACAACTCATCATGGACCCAGTAATGTGAAGCACAACCCTTTCCTAGCTACTCAGGCTTCTCTCAAAAGAAGTTTGTTTTATTGTCACTGAGAACAACATGACTTCTATTAGCTTTCTCATTCCGAGATAGTTGATATTGAATAGGTGGCATCCGCTCCAGCCTCCGACTACTAAAAGTGCACAAATCGAGTCTAGAGCAAAGAGATCAATAAAATCTCGTTAGGACACACGGATGAAGATCAAGAGAGTCCTTCGCTATATCCTTGCGATATTGCTAGAACACTCAGAGTGATACTACTTAGTATTCATAATGATGAATGGAAATCCTTCCAGTGTTAACATCAAACAGCACTGCGGTAGGTCATGTGTAAGATTCTTTTAGAATTGAACATGTGTAAACTGAAAAGAAACAGTGGTTTGTTTCTGAATTGATTCAAACTCGTTTCAGGTTTCTACACAATATCTTTATGGTATTGCCAGAACATTCAGAGTGATATTCATTAATATTCACAGTGATGAATGGAAATCCTTCTAGCGTCAACATCAAACAGCGCTACGGTAGGTGACTTGTGAGATTCTTATGAATCAAGCTTGTGTTAACTGGAAAGCAACAAAGGTAAGATTCTTAATGAATCAAACTTGTTCCAGGAATTTGAATTGACGACTTTAATCAAGCGGATATTTATCCAGTTGATTCACTCTTTATGTTCGCAGTCTTGCTTTGAGACAGTCGAGTAAAGAGAACGGCTAGTGCAGCCGTGAAACGCTGTCAAGGAGATTCTTAATGAATCTACCTAATCACAGGTACGGTATTTAATATCGTATAACGGTCTTCACCGACCAGAGGTAAAACGCTACCGATTTAGGACGAATGTTAAAGCCATTCAGTCCATGTCTATGTTTTGTCTCGAGAAGGTGGCGTCACGGTGTACTCAGCAAAGTCAAAGATTAAAAAAAAAACACATATTCATGCCTAAAGATTTATTCAACAATTAATAGTGTGAGCATGTGGATAAAAACATATGATCACAAGATGGCAAAGACAAGTCAAGAATGATTTGAAGATCTCAAGATAAAAGACTAAGTCGAAAGACAATGACAAAGGCTCAAAGATCACAACATGAAGGAACAAGACTACTGTTACACGTTCAAGACTCATTTATGACGAAATTCATAAATCTCCATTGGACTCCAAATATCAAAGAGGAATGACCTCACATTGGGGGAGATTGTTAGCCTCAAAATATTGAGTTAAACAAGAATGTTCGGTCATATGTTTCTATTGTAATATTTATTAGAACGTTGTAATAGATAGTTAAATAGTCGTGGTTCACGGGCTTGGATTTAAGCTACTTAAAGCCCAAAAGACAAGCCCGGTCCAAACAATATAGCCCATTATAGTTACATGTAAGCCCGACTATATAAGGCCCTTCCAAGCATGTTAGGAAGGGTGGATTATCATTTGTAACTCTTATTCTTCTAATCTAATCTCACCTAGTTCTCCATCTTCTCTCTACTTTCTCTCACTACTTTCTCTCTCTAGAATTCATCTACTTCATCTATTTCTTTCTTTCTTCCTTGCTTAATCATCACAAATTATATGGGACAACAATAATCTTGATGTAGAAGTAGAATAACCCAAACCTATGTTCTATGTCTTGTACTATTCACGTGACGTCGAACTTATATGAATATAGAAAGTATAAGCAGACCTCGATCTCTTGTCAACATCCTCATCCTTCGTGAGACACTGAGCACGATAATGTAACTCCTTAAAGTGATAGAAATAGTCTTTTTGCTAGATTTGACAAGTCTTCCTCACCAACCATGTAAGCACAAACAAGTTATCTTTAAAAGTAATGGGAACTAGTCACGACTTTTATGATATGATAGAGCACATACTCGCGAAAATCTACTTCGAACATCAAATTTATGATAAGAATTCTTCCCCTTAATCATATACTTTTTCTAAAAATATCCGAGCCATAAATATCAAAATGATATTCTGAATAATAACAGAGATCACATGTACCTGTGTGTATAACCTCCTTGTTTTGTGTGCCAAAACTCAACAAAAAAATCCAAACAACAACATTTCCTTTGTCATCCAAGATCCTTCACTGTCTAATAACCTTACAATATATGTTGTCCAAAATCGGACAATACTTGTCGGTGGACGAAAAACAATATCTCGGACAACACTTGTCAGCGCTTCCATCAGCGTCTGACTTATTCTTTGTCAGTGGATGAAGTATACGTGTCAGCGGCTAAGGTAACCATAAACTGATAAACTCCATACATACGTCTACACGATTGTAGCCCAAATAATACCTTACCACTTAATATGACTAGTAATAGCTATAATATAATCCCTTGCATATGTTAAATTGAAAAGAATAGATCTCATCTAAATATATACGTGAGAGAATATCTCCTAAAAATCAGCCATATTTTTACACCATAATCACGTCCAAAGCAGAAAAATGTGTGTCAACCAAAATCCCAATAAATTAGGATCATAGTAAACATCCTTCATGTATACCGATATAGCGCAGCCTTAAAATCTGCTTGTGATAAACTCCAAGTACGCATGAATTTTGAGCAGTCTTGTAGTTTTATACAAAAAAAACATACATGCTCTCACACTTTTTCAAGTTTCTTGAATCTCCGAGCTAACAACATTATGCTAACCCTTAATCCATCGAGATCGTATTGACAATAATCTTCTCAATGTCATGTTTTATCACACGATGTGAACATAAACATCTTCTATGTATATCAAGAAAAACGATTTAGGGTTTTAATGAAACCCTAGTTCTTGCTTTGTCGTAATATCCACCAGTTGCTACTTCTATGTATTATGGATCTAGGATCTCTGAAAAACCTAGAAAAATAATCATCACAACAGCCACGATCTTAACAGAAACAAGTCACATCTAGGGTTTACTGCTGCTGCTAACACAGATCTAGGGTTTTATAAAACCCTAGTATGA
This sequence comes from Glebionis coronaria, assembly GCA_025667525.1. Lineage (NCBI taxonomy): Eukaryota > Viridiplantae > Streptophyta > Magnoliopsida > Asterales > Asteraceae > Glebionis > Glebionis coronaria. Next base: position 237,412,627 of record CM046881.1, read on the forward strand.
ATATTGAAACCCTAACCTTTTTCTAATGTGATATTTGACGGCCAATAAATTTTTATTGAGGACTGATCTGGACAATCTCTCCGGTGGACATCTAGATATATGTGTGTAGAACACACACACAAAATTTCGTGTTGATCCTACGGTTCAATAAAAAGTTATGGTCTTCTAAAGACTGCTGCGCACACAAAACCGCCTAGAAAAACCCTATACGGATTTTTCTTCTTTCTCACTAATACAAACACCTTGTTGGTCCTAGCATCACGAGCCACGAGGCTCTGATACCAACTGTGGAAACCTAAGTTTCCTCGATCTTTTGGCTACTAGGAACGAATCTCATTCACTTGATTGAATCAAGGCGGAATAGAATGAAACACGTTTAACAAGGTGTTTAGGCACAATAACACAAGATGAGTTTCTCCCAAGGATTGCTAATTATATTAATGACAAACAATCACTAGGCGTGTATGCATTTAATCCCACGCCTAGTCGACACATACTTTAGGTTTACATTTTGATAGTACGAATGAATGAATAATAACCTACGGTCTTGTTCCTTTTATAGATTAAGCACTAAGATATACATGGCAACAAGATAATATAAAATCAAATAATTAAAGCTGTGATTTGAAAGATAATATCAAATCTTCAATGTTTGTCCACCAGCTTGAAGATATTTTCTTTGACAACTTCAGTCCCTCTTGTTTCCATCTAGTATTTTTGTCACATCAACTTGAATTCCCAACAATCCTCTCCTAAACTTGATATCTACTCTAGTAATCAAGTTTCTGAATAAAAACTAAGTACAAGGAGGATTCTTACATATACAAACTACTTGTTAATTAGAAAATAAACAAATCTAATTAAATCCTTGCTAACATTACTAGTATAATCAGCTTCCAGCTGTGTAGACACCATCTTCTTTAAAACATCCTTAGACATAGGATATTGAGCATCAACCAGAAGATACTCTCAAAACTTTGGAGTGCTTAGATGGTAAACACTAGCAGCTGAAAGTAGACGCCATTTTAACCCACTGATATCATCCAGATCCAACCATATTGGATCTGCTTCATCTGGTGCAATCATCCTCTTGAATGTTGTCCAGATCTTTATTCCATTTGCTGAAGTAGGTTCTTCAGCCTCATAGTTTGTCTTCATCAGATTCCACAGATCTACCAGGTCTTATCTATCCATGCTTGCAAACAATTAGATCAAGGAAGTAAAAGTATGTACCTTTTTACCATATCTGGTGTTCATCCAGAACCCACTTTCATCTTCTTCATAATTAACTATTGGGTTTCTGAAATCCAAGGGCAATACCTCTGCAACATCTGAAGCCTCTAATGGTGAAAGCTTTATACTCTTTCTAATCACTGCTTTACTAGGATTCAATTTATCAAGGACTGGGAATTCAATGGGAACTCCCTTCTTCACTGGACTTGGTACAATGGAAGCCCTCTTGATCTGCATGTTCTCCTCAATTTCTTCTCTCCTTTCATATGAGAGAAGCGTCATTGTGTTTTCCTCACAAACTGTTTCCCAAATTGGATAAGCATGAAACTCCAATTCTTCAAAGGATACCTTCCTCAATCTTTCATAGGTCCATCCACCTTAATGACACCTAAGCAGCATAAAGTATAGCTCTCTTCTATCCCTCTTGAGCTCAGAAAGCACCTTGCTAGCCTTGTGTAAGACTTATGCACACGACTTAACCGAATACGAATAACATCATGGAGTAAACCAAAAAGAAGGATTAGATTAAGAAGAATAAAAGAGAAGAACAAAAATGGTTGTGAATTCCTAGTGAGAGAAAGACACATGTGTCTCTCTCTACAATCTATGAAATGAAAGACACACACACTCAAATGAGGTGCTAGGGGCCTTTTATACTCCAAGTGTAAAGTATAGAAGGCCTTCCTCATTTGAGTGTTCGGGACTAATTCCCGTTACATACATAACATTATACTAGAACTCTCAACACAATTAGGTAGCATTTTCCACGAGCTTTGCAACGGTATATTATATGACTATCACTTTAAATACTTCTAACAATCTCCCCCTAAGGGGTGGTGATGTAATATGTGACTTCACTTCTTTGATGTTGTTGAATTTGAAGCTCGATGTCTTGAGAGTTCCTTCATGGTTCCTTTCATGACTTGTGATCTTGGATCTTTGATCTTTGCCTTGACATGATCTTAAAACTTTGCCATCTTGTGTTCTTGTGTCTTTCCCCACATACCCAAACTTTGATTTGATATGAAAGCTTGTTAACAATCTCCCTTTATCATCAGAGTAGCGGAAGTCTTTGTCTTTAGATGTTCTTGGGCTTTCTTCAGTTACATGAGCATGTGGTCTTGAATTACGACTCTTGAAGTTACACCACCGTTTGCATTCCCCTGGTTTCCCGTTATACAGTACGAATACTGTACTTGTGATTAGTTTAGTTCAAAGAACTTCCTTGACAGGGTTTCCGGCTGTGGTAGCCGTTCTCAGTACTTGAATATCTTGAAAGATAGTTCATAGTAAAGAGTGAATCAAGTAGTTCCATTCCGCTGATTAATTCGTCAATTCAATTTCCTGGAACAAGTTTGATTCAATTAAGAATCACACCATTGTTGCTTTCCAGTTGACACAAGTTTGATTCAAATAGAATCTCACAAGTTACCTACGGTAGTGCTGTTTGATGATGACACTGAAAGGATTTCCATTCGTCACTGTAAATACTCTGAATGTTCTGGCAAGATCATAAAGATATTGCGTCGAGACCTGGAACGAGTTTGAATCACAAAAGAATCAAACCACTGTTGCTTTCTAGTTAACATATGTTCAATTCAAGTGAATCTTACATATGAACTACCGCAGTGCTGTTTGATGTTAACACTGGAAGGATTTCCATTCATCACTGTGAATACTAATGAATATAACTCTGAATGTTCTGGCAATATCACAAGGATAGAGCGTAGGACTCTGTAAATTATCGCTTGTGTTCTAGAGATGAACAACAATTGATATATGGAATAAGTGTCCTAATGAGATTTTATGATGAATCTCGTTGGCTCTAGACTCTATAAGTGCACGTTTATTTGGTGATCGGCGGCTGGAGCAGACTGCCACCTATTTAATATCTAATATCTCGGAGTGAGAACGTTGATAGAAATGAGTTGAACTCCGTGACAATAAAACAAACTTCTTTTGAGAGAAGCTTGAGTAGGCTGGTAAGCGTTGTGCATTGCATCACTGGGTCCGTAATGCTTTGTCTTTAGTATCAGAAATCATCAAAGTGATTCTGATAATAGATGTATTGACCCGGTTTCTACCTAAGTTGTATGGAGGGCTTCTTTCTTTACACCCTTTATCCTTACATTTCTTTTTCATTCTTCAACCCCTTCAATGCTTACCAAGATGTCATAACTAGCACCTTGTTGTGATTGTTCCAGTGCTAGCTTAAGTCATTAGTCGACATTTTTCCCGTACACACAACTACTCCATCTTTCCTAAGGAAATCTAAATTCTAGTGGATTGTCCCTGGGAAGATCCCTCCGGTACTGGTTGGATCATAGGACGAATACCTAACCACCTTTTGATACCAATACCGTCGTGAATTAATGTGTTGAAGGGTATATATATCGTAACCAAGAAAACCTGTTGAAAAAGCAATCAAGGTGTTGATGAAATCAGTGTTTACACCTTGAAGGTTTTTGTATCACCAAAACGCTCCCCCTACATATGTGCATCTTAAAAGGAAAGGTTTTTGCACATATTAGGAAGAGACAACACTTATATCAAAGATCTTATCCAAGATAACACATTTTAGTCACTATTCTCCCCCTCAAAAATTGCACGACATTGAATTTTTTGTGAAACTAGTGATGAAACATGGAGAGAATAATGTTGCATGAAAGTTTGTACTCCCCCTCGAAAAGAAATTCTAATTAAAATTAGGGGAGTATATGAGCACACAGTTTTGAAATACTTTGAAAAATTATGCTCAAAAACGCGAGAAAACTTACTTTCTCGTTGTTAAGGAATAATGTACATAAATGAACATTTTCCCTGTGTTCATGAGCTTAAAACTTTGAATGTTTTGATATAGGCCCATGATCGAGAAAAATTAATTTCTCGTTGTTGAGGATAAGTCAAAGACTTTCCTTTCTTTGGGGACCGGGTTATAGTCTGACATGTGACTATAAGCCATTATGAGAAGAAAATAGAAAAGACATGTTTTGAAAACATCTGAACTCTCATTCGAACTTTATGTATATACCCGTGTCGTTATTGAACAACATTTCTAAGTACGTCCATATTATCGATGCTGAGAGACATGTCGAAGAAGAATATTTTTGGTATTTTTGAGAGATTTTCTCATTTTTTATTTTGTATTTATAGGTTTTATATTTTTATATTTTGATTTTCTGATAGATATATACAAGGTTACTGCGAATGTGCAAGACGTTCAAGTTCATCTGGAGTGAAACTACGCATACCAAGTCGACGAACCAAGAATTCAAATCTTTCTTGAGAAAGAGCTTTGGTGAAGATGTCGGCTATTTGGTAGTCCGTCTTGACAAAGTACAGTTCAATCGTTCCTCTTTCCACATGCTCCTTTATGAAATGGAATCGAACAACTATGTGCTTGGTCTTGGAGTGTTGGACCGGGTTGCAGGATATGGCTATGGTTATTGTGAATCACAATAAATAGGAACTTTGTTTAAGTGAAAGCCATAATCCGTGAGTTGTGTTCTCATCCAAAGGACTTGAGCACTACACACGGATAGAGACACATATTCTGCTTCCACGGTGGACAACGCCGTACAGTCTTGTTTTCTTGATGACTAGCTAACTAGCTTCTCGCCTAAGAATTGTGCTCCACCGGAAGTGCTCTTGAATGTATCATGACACACTGCATGATCGGCATCTGAAAAACCAGTGAGATTAAAACCAGAATCCTTCGTATACCAGAGACCCATGTTAATGGTTCCCCGAAGATAACGAAAGATTCTTTTAACCTCCTTGAGGTGCTTCTCGGTTGGCTTCGCCTGGTACCGAGCACATAAACAAGTAGCATACACAATGTCCGGTCTGCTTGAGGTTAAGTACATAAGGGACCCGATCATGCTTCGGTATTTTGTAGCATCTACAAATGTCCCTTGCTTATCCAATTCAAGCTTGTGTTTAGTGTCCATTGGAGTACCAATAGAATCACAGGTTTCCATGCCAAATTTCGTTAGAATCTCAAACACATACTTGGACTGATTTATGAAAATACCACGGGGGATTGGTGAACTTGGAGACCAAGAAAAAACGTCATTTTCCCCATCATGGACATTTCGAATCGACTTTTCATAAGGTCGGAAAATAATATGGAATATTTTAGGTTAGTAGAGCCAAATATAATATCATCTACATAGACCTGAGCCACCAATATGTCATTTCCGTAGTGCTTGATAAACAACGTTGGATCAATGGTTCCTTTGCTGAAGTGATTTTGTAGAAGAAATGATGATAATTCGTCGTACCATGCCCTTGGTGCTTGTTTCAAACCATAAATTGCCTTTTTCAACTTGTAGACATGGCTTGGATGTTCGGTATTGATGAAACCTTCAGGTTGACATACATACACATCTTCTTTTAACGGCCCATGCAAGAAAGCCGTCTTCACGTCCATTTGATACACAGTGAATGATTTGTGTGCCAGGTATGCCAAGAAAATCCTAATAGCTTCCATTCGAGCAACCGTGTAACACCCTAGTTTGATAAATGAAATGTCACACATAATTATGGCGTGTCATCAAAGAATACAAGGTAATATGTACTAAAACATACATGACCATTAGGAAAACCGGAATAAAACATCAGTTCCGAAACATAAGCCCAAAACATAAAAGTAAAGGAAATAAGAGATGACTAAACAAGCATAGGTATATGAAGGCAAAGGAAGAAGTCTATGGCAGCTTCCATCCTATGCACGTCCTCCAAATGCTCGAGTCCTGGGTACCTACCGTTTTGGGAACATGAAAGGAAAACGGCTGAGCATAACGCTCAGTGCACGGATATACAACATAGTATGAATGGCTGAAACATAAAAAGACTAATAGCAGCGGAAATGTATAAGTCCTTGAAAACCTGGAACAGGTTCATAAAACTATTTTTATAGTTTGAAAAGCCTTATGTTTATCTTGTAAAAACTGTTTAACATATTTACCATTAGCCAATATAGGTCATGAATTATCAACGTGCATGAATACTTGGAGGGGTAACCTTGTCATGCAAATAAGAGGGGCTGCCTCTAATTTAATATATTGGTTTTGGGTAGGAGGGATCAGCTCCTTGTGAAGGATGCAAGGCACACACCACATTCACCTGAATAATCTGCTGAAAACATGTAAACTAGGATGCACCCATACGCCCCACCTGATAATAATAATATGGCCAAAAGCTGAAGGGACGCCACGAGCTATCACTTCGCCGTGGTGAAGTCATAACACTGGTGCCTCCAGTGTTATGGTTATGGTACCTCCAAAACTAGGTGAAACTGGTCATGCATGTATATGGCTCTAGGTATTATTAAACATAAGTAATTAAAAAACATATAAAACATATACTGGGGATAACAGTTGGCTACATACGGGGAATCCTAATAAGGAAGAATGTCCATACTGAAAGGACGGAGAATCCGTACCTTAAGTCCAGTGAACGAAGAAGATGAACAGAAGAGAGTCCTACTTCGATCTCACTAATGCTACTAAATAGTATACATGTATAAGTATTCTGATTACTGAGTACGTAACTGGTTTTATATCATGTCTTAGCTTGTTTTATATGTTCATGTCATGTTTTACTGATTCCATCGTTATGCTGTGTTTATCATGTATTCTTTCTATTCTGATTAAGTATTACTTGTACTTCTTGTATTATTATACTTGTTATGTAATAATAAGTAACTTTCTAAAAATAGCAGGTTTCCTAAAATAGAAAGTTTCCCAAGATAGAAAGTTTCCAAAAGTAGATTTACTACTTAAAATAGATTAGTTTCTAAAAATAGAAAGTTTCTAAAAATAGTAAGTTTCCTGAAATAGAAAGTTTCCATAATTAGAAATAAGCTGGATTAACAAGCTAATTATATAAGCTTAGGTTTTGCTGGTTAAATATCATAAGTCATGTGATTATAATATAGTTTATTAATTAATACATGTAAATTAAATAAACTATAGGTTTTAAGATTTAATTAAATATAACATGATTTATTTAGATCAAGTGTATAAAATACTTAGGTTAAAACATGTATTAATATTTATTATTATTATAACCTAAACCATGAAAATAAATTAATTATAAGTCATGTTTTTATAATTAATTAATTTCTATAGTCCAAATCACATAAATAAATACTTAGGTTATAATCATGTATTATTGAATAATAATAATAAACCTAAGTCCATGTTTATTAATTAATTATACATCATGTTCAATAATTAATTAATACTATCATGTAAAATAAATAATTACATACTTAGGTTAAAAACATGTATAATACAAAATAATAATTAACCTAAGTTCATGTCTTAGTTAAATTAATTATAGCCATGATTTAAATTAATTTAACTTTCTTGGTAAAAAAATAATACGCTTGTAATAATATAACTTATAAAAATATTACTTGTAGAAAACATGATTCGTACAATGTTCCCGTGACAAGCCCCGTGTTTTAATATATCAAACCATAAACCTGACCGGCTCCCCCTTGAACCGGACCAAAACAAACAGCCCCTTAGTATCCCTTAAACCGCCAACCAAACGCACCCTTAATTCTGTCAAAAATCAGGAACCAAACACCCCCTTACTGCCAGTTTCCCACTGGCAGTGGTGCTATTGCCCCTGACAATGGCTGGTTTCCCCTGCTAGTTTAAAACTCCCGCCAACAGTGGCCATACCCCCTGCTTGAACCATCTTCCCACTGAGACACATAAGTGTCTCGGTTGCCAATGCTTTAACCAAAATCCCCCTCGTGGGGTACTTTAGGTTGCCATTGGCTGCATAAAAATCACGCCCACACCCATGAAGGGTTGCGGCTGATGTAGAATAAAACCCACCGAGACCTCTATGGTCTCGGTTTGCGTGCACACACACACGAACAACGTAACCCAACCCGAAACCCTTAATCCAATTTGTTTTACCCACGTATTACAACATCTTAATAATCTGTTTTATTGGGTTCTGATTAGTTATCAATGGAACATAAACAAAACGACGTCAAGGATGATCTTGTTCGCATTTTAGGGTTTAGAAAATCAAAACGAATACCAACCTTGATTTACTGAATTCAAAAGCCACGTTCTGTTCTTGTACTTGGTGAGGGATCGACGACATCAACATGTACCAAAGGAAAGAGATCGTTGATGAAGAAGAAAGCCATAAAAAACATAAGTCGACGGATATATGTTTTAGTTTTAGGGATCATAAAACTGTTTCCAAAAAATAACCTGTACCCCCCCCCCCCGTCCTATTGTTATAAACGGCTTAGGATCCCCAAGTGGGCCTTGAGCCCATCTTTCTTTCCCTTTGACTAACGGCCCAACAACACACAACCTTCTCTTGTTTTGATTTTGTGTTTAATTTTATACGTACGCATGTTCGTGTATTTACATGTCGTGTATTATATCTTGTTAAATTTTATACATGTTCTACGTAAACATATGTATATTAATACTAGTAATAATACACGTAATTACTCGTCATACTTAATTAATATACGTGATATTCGCGTTAAATGTTCGTGTTATCAATAATTAGTTGTACGTAACGATATAATCGTACTAATTATATACGTAAAATACATAATTATATGTTCGTGATTCTTACGTTCATGACTTCATGTTCGTGATTATAATTTTTAATTATCATGTATTAACACGTACTTAATACTTTTCGTGTAATAACACATATGTAATTCTTGTAATCTATATTCGTGACACGTGTTCAAGCTATATAAGAAAGGTTTTAATCTTGTACGTACGATTATTAGTGTACTATTCATGGTAAAAGCATTCGGGTTTTACAACTCTTCCCCCCTAAAAAGAATAACTCGTCCCCGAATTATAGATAACGTAACTGAAAGAGGAACATACCCGAATCAAAACCAGAAAGGTATGCGAAACCAAAGGACATGAAGTTGACATGCTAGAAGGAACGTGGAACGTGACATGTCTTGAAAGGACATGGAACGTGACGTGACTGAAAGGACATATCTAATTGATAAGAGAAAAACGGATAAGAAGTCCGAATGAACTTGTTCGTTTCCACGTTACTTACCTCCTGGAACGGTTCCTTCACAAGATCTTGACACAATGATAATCTTGGTCCTCCTGACCTTGACTTGAAAACACGAAGAGTTCATGGTTATCAACGTAAGATGGATCCCCTGAATTTGATCGAGGGAAAAGAATTAACGTGCAAGGATAACTGAAATGTTATGGTGCAAAACAATCTAACTTAACTGATAATTAGCAACGATGCGCGAGACATATTGAAACGTAGCACGTGAAAATTTTTGAACGTGATACGTGAAAAAATTTTAACGTGATACGTGGAGATATGGTGAGTGTAGTATGAGAAAACATATCATGATCCATGATACGTGTAACATATCGTGAACGTGATATGAGGAACGTGGAATGAACATGACATGTGAAACATATCGTGAACATGGAATACAACTGCGGTAACACCAAACGCTATAAGATGAGACGTGGAGTCCAATCTCTCCAGTTCTTGCAAAACTTCCCAGAACAAAAATGAACGTAAAATCGTAAGCCAAGATACGATCATGAACATGAATAGTGTCATGAATGTGAGCGTGAAAACAAGTCGTGAAGTTAGAACAAGGACGTGGACGTAAATAAGGAGCACAATTGCGAACCTTTGTCTGTCCCGATAGCTGACGGATTACCAAGTGATCAGATGAGCCTTGGCTGGAACATGTCCGATCAATCTGCTGGTTCTGAAATCCTTGCGGATGTAAGGATTTTGCAGACTTGATCAAACTGTTGGCGATAACTCAGATAGTATCTTGTTTCTTCTGAGTTTGCGTTAATCTGGTAACCAAAATCCGTGGTTATCTTGTCCCATTTCTATTCACAATTTCATATGATGGAAAACATTCTAGTCTGTTGGTGTTCTATCTTAACCTGTTGGTATGTCAGGTACCTAGATATGAACGTAACTGTATTTTGCTTCGTAGAAACTTGATACATAGAAGTTTGCGAAACTCTGAGTCTCCGAAATTAGCCTTTTCTTAGCGTAGGATTTTCTTGGAACACCTAACGTAGTGTAGGGTTCTCACCTTTATGCATAAGTTGAGTCATGGTAAGATTAATCGTGAGAATCCATGTGATTCAGCGTGTCACTTTAATCAACCAGAATTTATATTGGAAAATTTTCTGGGTAAATTTTCTCTTGTCATAGAATTTGCAACATAGTGCAGATATGGTCTTCTTGTTCTTCTCTATACTTAGAGAAAATTAGGTTATCCTCAATGAAAACACTGATGAATTTGCTTATGAGTTCATGGAGACTCAATTTATTAAGTCCATAATGCTGCTGTAGCACTTATGAGACTAATACAAAATCATGAATCTAGCACGACCGAGTCATGTACGAATAGCAGTCATGGACATGTTCTGCTCTTTGACTCGTCACTGTTGACAACATCATCATGAATCCGATCTTGGAAAAATGTTTAACACCCTATGGTTGATTGGACATGTCGTCAATACGTGGAGGAGATTAACGGTTATAAATGGTGATTTGTTTTAAATCGACGGTAGTCGACACATAATCTCATGTTACCGTCCTTCTCCTTGAAGGTTCTTCTAGAATGTATGGGAAGATTTCGAAATAATCAACTGGTTATGCGTAAAAGGACATCAGTGGTCGTGTCTTAACTAACAGCTATAAAATTTAGCAGTCAAGGCTAACAAAGCACATGCTGGTAAGCATAGATAATTTGTACAGATTTTCCTGATGGAAATCAAGCTGAATGTATTCAGGAGCTTGAACATTACTATACATGATCATGAATCGTAGCATGGTGTGTTGTTCATAGTCCATAATTAGGATGAAATTCCACTCGCATCTGTCTGAGGTAATGCATTAGCAGTTTGAACCTTATCATTAGTCTGAAGGAAAACCTTCGTATACATGGAGAATACGAATGGCCTCCTTTATGGTCATGAATATATGAAATATGGGTGCAAGCGATGAAAGTGTCATCGAGCAATCATGACAGATCTTACTGATACATCGTTGATGGTACTGAAATTCCTGTGGCCTGATCAAAATGGATATACCCTTTGGAGGGTACCTTGAATTTATTAGGGATGTTCTAGAATTTGACGTGAGTTATGTGTCTTGACTCGTGTCTTAGGAAATATAAGCATGACATGTTTCTTGACTGATGTCTTGACATGTGTCTTCTGAAAGCCTACATGAGACATGTGTCTTGACTGATGTCTTGACATGTGTCTCGAGCTGTGAAACAAATAGAACTACAAATAGTAGGTTATTATGCCAAAATTGGCGGATCTGTTGGACTACCGATCCTTTATATTTCTGATCACGTCCGTGGCCGGAGCCTCAGTTGCGATTGCTAGGATAGTTGCTGTCATAATAGTGGTTATTATCGTCTTGTCTGTCAGTTCCATGACGGTCATTCTCATGACTGTGATTCATGTAACTATTCAGTTGAGTGGCCGACTGATACCGGTTTGCACTCATGTGACTGAACCGACAACTGAATGACGTGTGACATGTAACTAATAATTAGGGGCAATGATTGATGGGAATCGTCTGGTGGTGAAGCATCTTCTCGTTCGATCACCTTGATCTAACGCCTTTGTCTTCGTCTTGTAAGATCTCCAGGTTATGTACATCATCAGCATCCCGTAGCGTCTCTAAATCCGCAGCATCAACCCTTAGTAACATCTCCAAGCTATGAGCGGCATCAGCAATTTGTAGAGTATCAACACGTGGAATATGCACATGGGATAAGGTATATGTGGTACAAATATAATGAACATGAAATGATCGGTATGGGGTCGATCATCTGACATGATTTAAAGGAAATATAATCGGTTAAACGGTTAGAAAAACCATCATGATAATCTGGCAATGCCAGCATATACATCATTCTGGTTGCATAGAGAAACGCTAACGTATGATTAAACGAATTCCAATAATGATTTTCATGGAAGCATGATTAATGAAAACCAACCATGACTATCATGAAAGTAGGATTTAAGTGAACTCCAACAGTGTCTTGCATGAAAGCATACACAAAAAAGTGACGTAAGACGTAATCAATCATGAAGACGAAATCATCATGAAGAAACATGAAACAACTTAACATGAAGGAGTGTATAACATAATCAGCATGAAACTGAAGTTAACCATGACAGTATGAAACATACTTGACATAAAAACATAGTAACTTATGAGGGAACATGAAAATTTTTTTATGCCAATAAATCATGAGAAATATTTTTTATGCATGAATGCATGATGCAGTTTATAAAAACCATTATATGCGCGAGGGGACGCCTATGGGTCGGTCCCAAAACAAAATACATGGCAAGGGACACCTATGGGTCGGTCCCAAAGTTAAAAGTTTCGATAAAAGCACATGCGACTAAATAGGGCCAGTCCTGTACCAACCATTACTTAGTCAAAATTCTTGCAACAATGATACATGGAACATAAATAAGTAAAAATCATCTGTCAAAACTTATCAGAATTTTTTTTATGTGACTAATTATGAACTGCTGGGGTTCAGTCCACATAGTCACAGTTCATGAGGAACATCATGCATGAAAGAATGACACATAACTAAATATGAATGACGGTTTTCCATCCATATTAGTAAAACAATATCGATGAAAACATCAAGCTTAAAACATCAAGGTGCTAAAAACATGATGGTTAAAACAACAAAGCGCTGAGCACATCAATACGTGGAAACAAGCATTGGCTTAGGAAGCTCCTGGTGACTACCCACTAGTCACAGGTCAAGTTTTAGAGCCTACATGTCGAAGCCTTGGGCTCTGATACCATAATTGTAACACCTCATTTTGACAAATGGAATGTCACGCGTAATTATGGCGTGTCATCAAAGCATGCAAGGTAATATGTACTAAAACATACATGACCATAGGGAAAACCAGAATCAAACATCGGTTCCCAAACATAAGCCCAAAACATAAAAGTAAAGGAAATAAGAGATGACTAAACAAGCATAGGTATATGAAGGCAAAGGAATAAGTCTATGGAAGCTTCCATCCTATGCACGTCCTCCAAATGCTCGAGTCCTGGGTACTTGCCGTTTTGGGAACATGAAAGGAAAACGGCTAAGCATAACGCTCAGTGCACGGATATACAACATAGTATGAATGGCTGAAACATAAATAAGACTAACAGCAGTGGAAATGTATAAGTCCTAGAAAACCTGGAACATGTTCATAAAACTGGTTTTATAGTTTGAAAAGCCTTATGTTTATCTTGTAAAAACTGTTTAACATATTTACCATTAGCCAATATAGGTCATGAATTATCAACGTGCATGAATACTTGGAGGGGTGACCTCGCCATGCAAATTAGAGGGGCTGCCTCTATTTTAATATACTGGTTTTGGGTAGGAGGGCTCAGCTCCTTGTGAAGGATGCAAGGCACACACCACATTCACCTGAATAATCTGCTGAAAACATGTAAACTAGGATGTACCCATACGCCCCACCTGATAATAATAATATGGCCAAAAGCTGAAGGGACGCCACGAGCTATCACTCCGTAGTGGTGAAGTCATAACACTGGTGCCTCCAGTGTTATGGTTATGGTACCTCCATAACTAGGTGAAACTGGTCATGCATTTATATGGCTTTAGGTATTGTAATTAAACATAAGCAATTCAAAAACATATAAAACATATATTGGGGAAAACAGTTGGCTGCATAAGGGGAATCCTAATAAGGAAGGATGTCCATACTGAAAGGACGAAGAATCCGTACCTTAAGTCCAGTGAACGAATAAGACGAACGGAAGAGAGTCCTACTTTGATCTCACTAATGCTACATAAATAGTATACGTGTATAAGTATTCTGATTACTGAGTACGTAACTGGTTTTATATCATGTCTTAGCTTGTTTTATATGTTCATGTCATGTTTTACTGATTCCATCGTTATGCTGTGTTTATCATGTATTCTGTCTATTCTGATTAAGTATTACTTGTACTTCTTGTATTATTATACTTGTTATCTAATAATAAGTAACTTTCTAAAATAGCAGGTTTCCTAAACTAGAAAGTTTCCTAAGATAGAAAGTTTCCAAAAATAGATTTACTGCTTAAAATAGATTAGTTTCTAAAAATAGAATGTTTCTAAAAATAGTAAGTTTCCTGAAATAGAAAGTTTCTATAAATATAAATAAGCTGGATTAATAAGCTAATTATATAAGCTTAGGTTTTGCTGGTTAAATATCATAAGTCATGTGATTATAATATAGTTTATTAATTAATACATGTAAATTAAATAACTATAGTTTTAAGATTTAATTAAATATAACATGATTTAATTAAATCAAGTGTATAAAATACTTAGGTTAAAACATGTATTAATATTTATTATTAATATAACCTAAGCCATGAAAATAAGTTAATTATAAGTTATGTTTTAATAATTAATTAATTTCTATAGTCCAAATCACAATTATAAATACTTAGGTTATAATCATGTATTATTGAATAATAATAATAAACCTAAGTCCATTTTTATTAATTTAAACATCATGTTCAATTATTAATTAATACTATCATGTAAAATTAATAATTACATACTTAGCTTAAAAACATGTATAATACATAATAATAATTAACCTAAGTTCATGTCTTAGTTAAATTAATTATAGCCATGATTTAAATTAATTTAACTTTCTTGGTAAAAAAATAATACGCTTGTAAAAATATAACTTATAAAAATATTACTTGCAGAAAAAATGATTCGTACAATGTTCCCGTGACAAACCCCGTGTTTTAATATATCAAACCATAAACCGGACCGGCTCCCCCTTGAACCGGACCGAAACAAACAGCCCCTTAGTAGCCCTTAAACTGACAACCAAACGCACTCTTAATTCTCTCAAAAATCAGGAACCAAACACCCCCTTACTGCCAGTTTCCCACTAGCAGTGGTGCTATTGCCCCCGACAATGGTTGGTTTCCCCTGTTAGTTTAAAACTCCCACCGACAGTGGCCATACCCCCCTGCTTGAACCATCTTCCCACCGAGACACATAAGTGTCTCGGTTGCCACTGCTTTAACCAAAATCCCCCTCGTGGGGTACTTTGGGGTGCCACTGGCTGCACAAAAATCACGCCGACACCCATGAAGGGTTGCGACTGATGTAGAATAAAACCCACCGAGACCTCCATGGTCTCGGTTTGCGTGCACACACACACGAACAACGTTGTTGGAAATACGTTTTACGTACTAAGAAGGATCGGTCACTCCAACAATAGTCCATGTAATAGCTCGTAGTTTAGTTATTTACACTTATTAAAGAAAGCCCAAACCGAGCCCATAAGTTGTATGGGTCGGCGGCCAAATGTAAGCCCAAGCCCATAACATGGGCTTGGGTATATAAACCCTCTCCTTAGATGGAGAGGGTGGTGATTTTCATAATTTACACATAGTAATCTTTCATTTTCTCTCTCTAGAAGTGTGTGAACTCCATCATCTCTCTATCTCTTTCTCTCTCTACAACATAAGCAAGATTTACATATCCTTCAAATGGTATCAAGAGCCATGGGATGATAGTTTGGTTTTTGTGTTTGTGTTCTTGATCATTTCGCCTATTTTGATCCGAATTCACACGTACCAATTTTTTTTTTTGTGTTTTTATGGTTCAATCTTGATATACTTCATCTAGTTACTTATTATAGTGATTTGGTATTGGTATTTTGGTTAAAAACACAAAATTTTTGGGTGTTTGATTCATTTCTAGGCTTAACATTCCGAATTCGTTGTGTACTATCCGAGAAAAGTGGTACTTTTGTCTCCATCGCAAAGTTGGTTTCTATCGCAAAGTGGGCTGAATTCTTCATTACGATCGCAAAGACCTAGGGTCTCTACATTGCGATCAAAGGGTATTCTGACACTTATTCCGATCGTGCATTGCGATAGCTCCTTGCATCGTACATTGCGATCGGTTATAAGGCAATATCGAAACGTTACTCTGCCAAAATTTCATTAGACACATTCCGACAGGTATTGCGATCACACATTCCGACAGGTATTGCGATCACACATTCCGACAGGTATTACGATCAGACATTCCGACAGGTATTGCGATCAGACATTCCGACATGTATTACGATCAGACATTCCGACAGGTATTGCGATCAAACATTCCGATAGGTATTGCGATCAAACATTCCGACAGGTTTTGCGATCAAACATTCCGACAGGTATTGCGATCAAGCATTCCGACAGATATTCAGATAGACATTGCGACAGAACTTGTTTTGTGCATTCCAATAAAGTGACAAGATTTCTAAGATTTTTTCAAAAACGTGTTTTTGAAAGTAATTTAGTCTTGGAATTTTTGGTTTATCGAGAACATAATTTAGGGGATTTCAACATTATTTCTCGGCTTTAACACACAACAACAAACACATTAACTTTCTCTCATTGATCGATCAACGTTTGTAAATCTTAACTTATCGACATGGAGTACACATCTCTTACGGATAAGTCCATCCTCTAGGGTACGGATAATCTTCCACCTATGTTGGAGAAGTCTATGTATGAGGATTGGACTTCCCAAATGGAACTTTACATGTTGAACAAAGAGAATGGACATCTCATTTGGGCATCGGTGCTCAATGGACCATTAGATTATGGTACAGTGACGGAAGGTACGACTACTCGTCCTCGCACAACGGGTGAATTGACTGGAGAAGATTCAAGACAAATGTGATAAGTATGCTACAAACATCATTCTCCAATCCCTTCCTCCAGATGTCTACAAACTCGTCAGCAAACATAAAGTTGCCAAAGAGTTATGGGATAGAATTCGTGTTCTAATGCAAGGCACCTTGTTAACTAAACAAGAACGAGAGTGTAAGCTTTATGATACTTTTGATAAGTTTGCCTATGTGCCAGGGGAGACTCTCAATGATTACTATCTGAGATTTACCCTATTGTTGAATGAGCTCAATATATATGGCATGACAATTCCTACGTTTCAATTGAACACCAAGTATTTGAACACTCTTCCTTCATAATGGAAAAAGTACGCGACGGATGTTAAATTGGCTAAGGACTTGCATAACACCAATGTGGATCAACTTCAAGCTTTTCTTCAACAACACGAATGCCATGTGATCGAGGCTAGGTTGTCTAAACCTCAGGTTCATGATCCACTTGCCATGTATGCTTCTCAACAAAACATGGCTTATACTTATGAACAACCATCATACTTGCAGCAGCCACCACCACACACCTATCAGCAACCACAACAACCATCTTATCAACCACCAATGATGCCACATCAAGCATTTCAACAAAGTGTTCATCAACAATCTTTTCCACAGCAACCACCATATCAGACATCACCATCACAAGCCAACACTTCTCCAATGGGCTATACTCCTCAGCGAGGATATTTTCCAATAGAAGCACAACCAGCACAAGCTTTCTACTCTAATGAACTTCCACCAATCCAAGCACCGGTCTTTACTCCAAATGATACGCCAGCTGATGTTCTAAACCATCTCACTGCTTACTTGTCAAAACTTGTTGCAACTAGAGGATTTCCACCAACAAATAATCAGCTCTGCACCTCTTCAAATCCTCGACAACAAGCTACTGTTCAAGATGGTCAAGTAACAGTGCAACCTATTCAGGGAAGGCAAAATTCATATGGACCTCCTACAAGGACTATGAATGCTCAAGCTGTGAATTCTCAAGCTAATGGAAATGGAAGCCCCATTGGTCCTCAAAAGGTTGTGACTTGCTACAATTACCAAGGACAAGGTCATATGGCTAGGCAATGCACTCAGCCGAAAAGGAGAAGGGATGAAGCGTGGTTTCGTGAGAAAATGTATTTGGTTGATGCTCAGTCTAAGGGAAAGATTTTGGATTCAGAGGAAGCATTTCTTACAGACCCAGGGGCAACATATACTGAAGGCATTGCAGTCGTTTCCACTTCTAATGCAGCTTATCAAGCAGATGATCTTGACGCATATGATTCGGATTGTGATGACATTCACTCTGCCCAAGCTGCTCTCGTTGCTAATCTCTCTCACTACGGTTCTGATGTCGTCAGTGAGGTACCCACCACAACCAATCCTAGTAATGATGATAACCCACATCAAGTTGGGGATGAAAATGACAACCTCGAACAGCATTCGGGAACTAGTAACTCAAATGATGTGGTACCCAATCCTACACATTTGAGTGAACCTCAACCAAATGCTACGACGGGTATGGAATCTTATGCTCAACATGATTTGGTCATGGTGCCTAAACATATTATTGATCAAATGCATATGGCTCTCAGACAATCCGTAGATACAAATTCCACTCTAACTGTTGAGCTTGCATTGCATAAAGAAAAGGTCAAAACTTTTGAAATGGTCCCTCAAGCAGAGAAAATAACATGTTCTGAATTTGACCAATTTCGTTTTGAAAAGATTGAACACTTGAAAGAAATAGAATCATTAAAAGCTAATCTTTCCAATGAATTAAAAGCAAAAGAGTCGGTTGTCAATGATTTTCAGAAACTTAAAACGGATTTCGAAACTCTCGAGTCTAAAAAGTTTGAATCAGAAATTAATGCTACCAAACTTCTTAAATTCAAGGAACAACAGCTTTTAAAACAATACGCTTCCACAGAAAAGGTTCATCTTTTAACTAAATCATTTAAAGAACTCGAACTTAAGCGTCTTCAAAATTTACCACCTAATCCCGGTTATGCAAAACAAGCTCAGGAATATATTCCCGGTCTTTATGATATGACCATAATTGGCAAATCGAAAGAAGCACCATATGTTCGTAGTTCTGAGGAGACACAATCACTTATGGAAGAAACTCATTCTAAAATGTTTTCAAAATTCCATACGATTGATTATGATAAGCATAATAAAGATCAACTTTCTAAAAAGACACGTATTCGCTTACAAAAGGAATTAGCTGAACTAACAGTTCTTGTGCCCCCAAGTTTGTCAAATGAAAACCCTCCTAGTACGTCTCCTACACTCGTCAAAACGGATTTAACGAAGTTACTTCCACCAGTAAGTAAGGCGTCCGTTAATTTAAAAGCGGTACACCAACACTTAGCCGATTTTGACAAGGTCATTTTGGAACGTAAGACGGCCACGACCATAACGGAAGGTGAATGGAACTTTGAGCACACTAGAGCTGCGTTCCGAGACGAAATTCTTCCGTTTGTAAAGAATGGTAAAGCTTGTCTTAGTAATCTTGATCAAGATTTGAGTTTGGAAATAGAAGAAGTTAAACCTGTTTTCAATGAAATGGATGATGCTTATGAAAACAGTTTACTTGAAATAGAACGGGTTTCTTGCCAAAATGATCAGCTTCTGAAACAAGTGATGTCTCATGATATAGTTTCCTTTTGTGTGAATAAAAGTGTTGATAATGATTCTATTGTGCATAATGTTGAATCTGTGGATAATGTGGTAGATAGTACTTGTCACGAATCTGACGCTGAATTTTTAAAGCTTCAAGATTCATATTCTTCGCTTTTAAAACGTTTTGATGAGATTCAAACACATTGTATTTCGCTTGAATGCAAGCAACAATTTATTCAAGAAATCTTTGAAACGTCATTCGAAAGTGTTAATATGGATGATGCAAACTTTGAAAAGAATTTTCGATTGAATTTACAATCAAAACAGCGTCAGCCAAGTGACAAAGTTGCTAAATCTTTGCCGATAGACATAGAGAAATCTAAGGAGATTAACTGTGTGAACGTACTTGAGGCCGCTGAGAATTTTAAACTTGATCTAGATAATCGAGTTTCCAAGATTTTGTCCAAAGTTTATAACTTAAAACAGAAAGATACACGACTCTTCGATTCAGTAAAGCCCGCATGTGTTGATACCAC
Source organism: Glebionis coronaria (assembly GCA_025667525.1). Lineage (NCBI taxonomy): Eukaryota > Viridiplantae > Streptophyta > Magnoliopsida > Asterales > Asteraceae > Glebionis > Glebionis coronaria. Next base: position 237,432,797 of record CM046881.1, read on the forward strand.
TGCATAGAATCAATCATTGATTGAACAATTGAATCGAAAGTCGGTGGAAATATCTGATTTGAGGGAACAAATTTGTGATAAAAATCTGGCCTTGGTTGAGTTAAAGGAAACACTTCGTACTCTAAAAGGTAAGAATGTTGTGGATAACGCAGCCACTGTCTCAGCATCGTCCTCTAGTGCAATTAAAAGGAACCTTATAGCCGTCACACCATTTAATAAGGGCCCTAGGACTAAACCATCTCAAACTTTGGTCACTAAAGATAAGGCGGAATCAAAACCAGCTTCTAATATTCCCGTTTTGTCTTCTACAGGAGTAAGCACCACTACTAAGGCTCAAATATCTAAGCCTAAAAGAAACAAGAAGAATGATAGGATCTTGCCCCCATCTAGTAGTTAAGTGAAGAAGAAAGTAGAAGCCCATCCTAGGAATGTTATTTCTGTTTTGAATAAAAAGAATCATGTAGCTAAACTTAAAGGCTATGCGGTTGTGCAACGTTCTAAGCCTAATGTGAATTCTAATTTGAAATGTTGGAATTGCAATGAATGTATGTTTTCTAGTCGTCATGATTCTTGCTTATTGACCATGTGAATGAGATGAATGCCCGAAAAAATGGATTAGAATGGAAACCAACTGGGAAAGTGTTAACCCAAGTTGGTTGGATGTCGCGTCCCACTGGTAGAACTTTCACTATAGTAGGAAATATGTGCCCTTTAACTAGGATCACTCCCACTAAAGCGAAGAAACCGTGCCCTTTAACTAGGAGTACCAAGGCTACCAAAACACAAGCGTGTCCTTTAACTAGGAACACTGACACTACTGTAGGAACCAATTGCCCTTTAAATAGGTCTACTCCCACTGTAGTGCCCGCGATTAATCCAAAACCTAAGACAGTTGGAACAGTAAAACCTGTTAGTGTTAAAACTCACATTAGAAAACGCATGAAATCTAGGGGTCACACAAATGTTAGCAATTCTAATAATCTTATATTTGTATCTGCTAACACTCTAGAACCAATAGTTTCCAATGCATTGTCTACTGTTGTTATTGAAAACAGGTGGTCCAAATTGTTCTCTGGTATTTGGACTCTAGTTGCTCCAAGCATATGACAGGAGATCGCTCTCAGCTCAGAAATTTCGTCAGCAAGTTTCTTGGTACGGTTCGATTTGGAAATGATCATATTGCAAAGATAATGGGTTATGGTGAATATCATATTGGGAATGTTATTATTTCAATAGTGTATTATGTGGAAGGTGTCACACCCCACCATGGCGGAATATGGGGCGCGACGTATGGATATCATCACAACATGGCGTGTCTATAGAGATAACTATATGAAATAAGAAATGTCATAAAATGGAGACACAAAGTCATGACAATATCTCATCAGACTCAGGAGTCTAGGTAAGTAGGTAACAGTCCTACCGCTTACCCAAGACAAACAAATAACATAACCAAACAAATATATGTGTGCCATAGTATCACTTATTAAAAGAACAAATAAAAACTAAGAAGGAAACGGGGATTCCCCTTTTATATGCATTCCTAAGCTTCTCCAATCCTAGCCACTTATGTTCTCATGCTTAACCATAGTATCACCTGAAAGAGACACTAAAACACGTCAACATAAAGTTGGTGAGAGTCATAGGTTTAGACTCCAACGCTAAATCAATTACAAGCTGTGAATAACAACCATCAACACAATAACATATGGACAATGTGCTACAATTATGTATTAAAAACTAGCATTCAAGATCAATCATTCCAAACCAAAATCCAAGGCTCCTACCTTGCCAAACAACATGGTACCATAGATGATCACACTATGTACCTATCCCAAGGCCACTACCTTGTCAAACCACAAGACCACTACCTTGTCAAACCATAAGGCCACTACCTTGTCAAACCACAATAACTGAGACGACACGTGTCCCTCGATCCAAAACATACACAATCAAAAATCACATAGCAGTTAATCACATAATGTACACACAAGTCCATCTCAAATCACAAACACATTCACAGCATCAATTTAGAAAATAACTCAACACAGTGTCTCTTCCATCCCATCTGGAAGTCAAAATCAATAGTAAACATGGGACTATGAAACTCACCTGATAGCTTCTTCACAAGTCCTCGCACTAGCAACAAGCTAACAAACCAAAAACACGAAATCAATACACGAACCAATCACTAAGATGGCTCATCAACCTATGATGGACATCTAGTCTATTCCCGTATAATTACCTCATTGTTAAGCTCTAATCACCCCATTACCCTTCCTTAACAAGTCCCTACCTTGGTTAAGTTTAATAGCTATCCCGTTCATAATTTTACACAAAACAGTCCCAGTTTTAGGTCTCAAAAACTTTAAGTCAAACGTCCACTTAAAAATACCCACGGTTTCTGTAAAAGGAATATTCACACTTTTATACATGTTAGCTAAAACCTCCCACTTGCCCTAACCTTAAAGCTACTGTTAAGGCCCAGATATATGTGTATATATTGCTACCTATCCAGAATTCACTAATTTTAAACGTATGAAAAGTTCATTACCATTAGAGGGTCTTACCCTAAACCACAATCTTAGCCCAAGTGCAGATCCTTACTACAATATATAAACCATCTCTCATGTTCGTGAGAAGATCCCAATGCAACCCTAAGTACCCCAAACAACCCAAAACTTAAAAAGAAAACAGGCTGAGTTCAAAACTGTTTTGACCTCCGACTGTTGTAACCTGTTTTTGTCCCACTTCCCGACCTCCAATTTAGTTCTCGTTTCTTGATTTAGAAAGCCAACTCAATTACCTATCCAGTTCTAGTTTGACCGCATCTTGAATGTTCCTAGAACTCTAGATATGATCAAAACAATAGACTCAAAATTCTTCCCAGTTTTTAAAAACGGGTTTTAAACAAATTGATCTAATTAATCACCTATAACCCTTCTAATACAAGCCCTAGATTATATGATCATCATATTATGATTAATACATCATTAATCTACTGTTTTTATATAAACCCTAACCCTTAATCCATCATAAGAATGATTAATTAAACATAAAAACAATTTAATTAAAAAGGTTAATGAAGGTTTTTACCTTAAACCAATGGAAGATGAAGAAAACCTAATTTTTTTGAAGAACCCTAATTCTCCTCTATGGAACCCACGAATTTTTCTTTGTCTCCAGGGATTTATGTTTTTTTTATTTATTAGATAACCTTATATAGTGTGTACATAAAATCCTAGTCCAAGTATAACACCCAACTTTCCTTTTTTTTTTTTTCCCTTTTTCCCTTTTTCTCTTTCTTTGGTGCGTCTAAACCGACTCAAACACCCAATAAATTCGTTTTTTTTTATTATTTAATATTATGTTAATAATATTACCTTAATTTTCCTTAATTTATTTCAGCTCCTAAAGCTTCCAAAACCTCAAAACCGTAAAACTAGTCAAATTTACGCGTTTTACCGTAAAAGACGTAAAATATACACTTTTATAAAAAATCTCAAATTTTGAAATAAACTTTATAACTAAGTCCTAAATGACTTAAAACCATCCCGAAAAATATTCATATGGATAATTACCTCACCCGAGACCTCTAAATGCTAAACCGTAAATCCTAAAAAAAAATACTATTACTATAATACTTATACGTATACGTAAACACCACAATATCACCATTTTCATTTCATAGTCACCACTTGTGAGCTCATGAACATTAAATAACTCTATTTACTTATGAGTACTCTATACTCATAAACGATAACCACACCAACCTCGTTCACACAAAATAAACAAGTAAACACACAATCCAAGTAAGAACACATAAAATAACCTAAAAGTAAGACCAAGTGACAAACCCAAAACCACGGTTATCACATCACTCCCTCCTAATAGAAATCTCGTCCCGAGATTCACTCCCAAACTCAAACTTATTCTTAGCAAACAAACGAGGATGCATATCCCTGATAAAACCTTCACATTCAAACGTGAACTCAGTTTACACGAAAATAATCTCAACCAACAACACATGAGCCTTAACCGTCCGCGAGGAAACTAATCAAAACCATAAAGTTATGTAACCAACCTAACTAAATCTCGCAACTCATCAAACAAGAACTGTCTTGAAACCAAGTTAGGAGCCGTCACATAACTCAACGGGTTTAAAACTGTCACCCCGATTTCAGTCTTACTCATAAATACCATAAATCAAAACTCATCAAAATATAACCACGTATAATAAGGTCTAATGAACTCTCAAATTACTTCCCAACTCATCTCTATGTTAACCCTCCAAGTGTTCATTACCGAAAAATACCCAAAACACGAGTTTAAACCATGTTGTCCGAAAATTAACCTTGAACTCAACACTTGTACAATTAATTCGACCAAGCTACTGACTTCCAATTACGAAACTTTCTGAATATTTGAAAAGTATGTTCCGAGTACATAACTTTGGGCTTTTGAATCACCCAAAAACCTTTAAAAACGAATAAGTTATGACCAAACGATTTTTCTCAAAATCTGCCTAGGCATTAGCGACAGTTTCTGATAGTTAGCGACATATTTTGACAGATTGGCGACAGTTTCTGCCTACTCCGATTTATACCAAAAAAAAAAACGATTTTTAAACCCTAAAACCCCCCATTAATTACCAAAACTAGAACATAATTTATTTTAATTCCAGAAAATTAAAACTCTACTAATTACATGATTTTAAAATATTTCACTAAATAAGAACAAAATTTTTAACTTAAGAACAATAACTTTAGGTGATCAAAACCAAAATATTTTAAAATAACCATGTCATGCTTATATGTTAAAGAATTTATATTCCACCTTATTTGAAACATGATCCCGGCACTTCCTTATTTCATCGACTACCAACAACTATTTTTTTTTTCAATTTGCAAGTTCTATTTTTTTACCATGTATAACTCGAAACAAAAGACATCGTTACCCCAAAAAGAAATCTCCACCATCTCAAAATCCTTCACGCCAAAAGTACCGTACAAACAAACACGTAAAATGAGGACCCGAGAAATGCGCTACAACAGAAGTTGAACATCTCAAAGAGAAACGAGCTAGCAACCATCCCAAGAATACAACCGGTAAGTAGAAAATAATTTTACATACATAGGCATAAGCGTACATACACTCAAATCCATCCAACATATACTATACAAGCATGTATTAACTCTCTTTCATGCAATCATACTTGAAAGTCCAGTGGTGTTGTGGCACATATATAATTATGTAGGCCTCCATAATTATACATGTTCCCTTTCACCAATGTACTCCCTCCTATGATGACACTTATAAGAAATTAATACTACACATAACACATAATCCAACAACTCACAAGCACATAACCACACAAGATAAGATCCAAAACCCCATGTATTAAAATAACATAGCCAATGCACAAAACACATAAACTCGTAGTCCAACTGAACCAGCGTAGACAAAATTCAAAATGTATAAAGAACATGAAAACATAATTAAGCGAAATCCAACAATGACTAGCGTATACGACCATGGTTACACCCGCACTAATCAAAACTCGTAAAGAAAATAACATGTAGTTAAGTATGAACCATAGTAGTTCATAACCTAACAAATACTGCGAAAATAATATTCAAACACATCAATTACTATAATATGCACACATACTCCTATGACGCCTATATGCAGGGACCCTTAAGCTATAGACTAGGCTACACGACTAGGCAACCTAATTCTCTATAACCATTGTCTCTGATACCATTCTGTCACACCCCACCATGGCGGAATATGAGGTGCGACGTATGAATATCATCACAACATGGCGTGTCTATAGAGATAACTATATGAAATAAGAAATGTCATAAAATGGAGACACAAAGTCATGACAGTATCTCATCAGACTCAGGAGTCTAGGTAAATAGGTAACAGTCCTACCGCTTACCCAAGACAAACAAATAACATAACTAAACAAATATATGTGTGCCACAGTATCACTTATTAAAAGAACAAATAAAAACTAAGAAGGAAACGGGGATTCCCCTTCTATATGCATTCCTAAGCTTCTCCAATCCTAGCCACTTATGTTCTCATGCTTAACCATAGTATCACCTGAAAGAGACACTAAAACACGTCAACATAAAGTTGGTGAGAGTCATAGGTTTAGACTCCAACGCTAAATCAATTACAAGCTGTGAATAACAACCATCAACACAATAACATATGGACAATGTGCTACAATTATGTAATAAAAACTAGCATTCAAGATCAATCATTCCAAACCAAAATCCAAGGCTCCTACCTTGCCAAACAACATGGTACCATAGATGATCACACTATGTACCTATCCCAAGGCCACTACCTTGTCAAACCACAAGACCACTACCTTGTCAAACCACAAGGCCACTACCTTTTCAAACCACAATAACTGAGACGGCACGTGTCCCCCGATCCAAAACATACACAATCAAAAATCACATAGCAGTTAATCACATAATGTACACACAAGTCCATCTCAAATCACAAACATATTCACAGCATCAATTTAGAAAATAACTCAACACAGTGTCTCTTCCATCCCATCTGGAAGTCAAAATCAATAGTAAACATGGGACTATGAAACTCACCTGATAGCTTCTTCACAAGTCCTCGCACTAGCAACAAGCTAACAAACCAAAAACACGAAATCAATACACGAACCAATCACTAAGATGGCTCATCAACCTATGATGGACATCTAGTCTATTCCCGTATAATTACCTCATTGTTAAGCTCTAATAACCCCATTACCCTTCCTTAACAAGTCCCTAACTTGGTTAATTTTAATAGCTATCCCGTTCATAATTTTACACAAAACAGTCCCAGTTTTAGGTCTCAAAAACTTTAAGTCAAACGTCCACTTAAACATACCCATGGTTTCTGTAAAAGGAATATTCACACTTTTATACATGTTAGCTAAAACCTCCCACTTGCCCTAACCTTAAAGCTACTGTTAAGGCCCAGATATATGTGTATATATTGCTACCTATCCAGAATTCACTGATTTTAAACGTATGAAAAGTTCAATGATGGGCAAGGTATCATTCTTCTTAGGTCTTCAGATATCTCAGAGTCCCAGAGGCATCTTTATCAATCAATCCAAGTATGTGCTTGAATCGCTTAAGAAATATAAGATGGAATCTTGCGACCACGTGGATACTCCAATGGTGGAACGAACTAAGCTTGATGCAGATCCACATGGAATTGTCATTGATCCGACACTTTATCGTGGAATGATCGGTACTCTTCTGTATATCACAGCTAGTCGACCTGATCTTCAGTTTGCTATAAGTATGTGTGCTCGGTATCAAACTCGACCTACTGAGTTACAGTTGTCCACTATGAAACGGATCTTTCGATATCTGAAAGGAACCATTAATCGGGGACTTTGGTACTCGAAGGACTCTTCGATTGCACTTATGGCATATGCAGATGCGGATCACGCGGGCTGTCAAGATAAAAGGCGTAGCACGAGTAGAACTTTGCAACTACTAGGATATCGACTAATCAGTTGGGCATCGAAAAGGCAGAAAAGCGCTGCAAATTCAAGAACGGAAGCAAAGTACATAGCTATGTCCGGTTGCTGTTCTCAAATTCTTTGGATGAGATCGTAATTAACCGACTATGGTCTAGGTTTCAACAAAATTCCAATGTACTGCGACAACAAGAGTGCAATTGCCTTATGCTGCAACAACGCTCAATTCTCCCGGTCGAAGCACATTGACATTCGCTACCACTTCATCAAGGAGCAAGTGGAAAATGGAGTGATAGAGCCTTACTTTGTCCGATCTGAGTATCAATTGGCGGATATTATCACGAAGGCTTTAGATCGCGCTCGAATTGAATTTTTGGCCGACAAGCTAGGAATGAGAACCTTCTCGCCTGAGACTCTAAAGGAATTGCCAGATGATGCGAAAGAATAGTGGTGGTAAGCTATTCTCTGTATCCTTGGTAATAATATGTATATATTGTTTATATTTTTTCCACAAACGCAAAATATAAAAATATAAAACCATATCAAAACCATAAAAATTGAAAAATCTAGAAAAATCCAAAAATATTTTTACTTTATTTTTCAAAGGCATGTCTTTTGGTACGATAATATTTACGGCCTTAGAAATGTTGATTAATATTGACACGGCGCCATAAATAGAGTTCGTACAAAAGTTGTAAATATTTCATAAAACATGCCTATATGGCTTGTAGTTATTTCTGACTGCGACCCGTTTTTCACATTAAAGCCAAGTATTTCTTATGAAAGCTTTGGCTGACAATGGGAATTAATTTTCTCGGGCAAGGTTTACTTTAAAACCTTGTAAGGGATCAAGTTTACTTTATAACTTGGTCTAACACAAATATATGTACGCTTCAGTGCATTTATTTGTTAAAGCAAGAGAAGTCTTGTTTTTATAAAGTTATCATCTCTACAACCATAGCAATCTACAATTGGTATCTACATACTCGACGATGCGACTACTCAACCGACGACTACAACTCTTTCAATAGAACACGGGTCAACAATTGAGGGGGAGAAGTTGTCAAGCATTCAGAATCTTCGATGCCGAAAGTGCCAAGCTCACTAATTGGTGTCAAGACAACAATACCAATCGTACACGTGGTGTCAAGAAGATGACTTCAGACGTGACGAGGCGACCAACATATGCTGACAAGAACCATTTGATCTTATCATATGATGTTCTCATCAATCAGGTCCAACCTTGTCAATTTTTTCTAATATGGTGTATATGTGATCATGTTACAAATCGGTATCATATCTCATACATTTGGTATCATGAAGATAAAACGGACTTGCATTTTTCTTCCCAAAACCGTTGTTAAAACTTCATTAAATCAATTGATATTAAACATATCGATTGGGTTAATATTTTTAATACGGGGGAGAAAATGTGATTTAATATGGGAAATTATCACAAATGGTTTGACTTAATGTGCTGGTTCATCCCGACATATGCGAAATGCTTTCGAATATCGTGGCATATGTTAAGGGGGAGCAAAACGGATTTGCACATCAAAAATGGATTTCATGGTGATTTATACTTACCCACAACCCATTTATTTTACGACGATGAAGATTATGGTGACATAAGGATGGTAGGATAGGTTAAGTCCTATGATTCTTCCAGAACTAGAGGAATCTTCCCAAGGACATTCCATAGCTAGAAATAGTAGTCCTTAGGAAAGATGGAGAAAGATTGTGAACGTAGCTGAATGTCGACCAAGTAATTAAGTTAGCATTGGAACAATCACAACAAGGTGCTAGTTATGACGTATTGGTAAGCATTGAAGGGGTTGAAGAATGAAAAAGAATTGTAAAGATAAAGGGTGTAAAGAAAGAAGCCCTCATTACAACTTTAGGCAGAAACCGGGTCAATACATATACTATTGAGATCATTTTTAATGATTCTTGATATTGAAGATAGACATCATGGACCCAGTGATGCAATGCACAACCCATCCCAACTAACTCAGATATCTCTTAAAAGATACTTGTTTTAATCACACGGAGACAACGCATTATCTATTGATTTATTCACTCCGAATAAATTGGTATTGAAAAGGTGGCACTCCTCTCCAGCCTCCGATCACTAAAATCCAAAGTGCACGATCGAGTATAGAGCCATTTGAGATCATCAAATATCTCATTAGGACACAATTTCATAATTCCTTGCTTCTTCACACATTGTGAAAAGTAAGAAAGATCTTAAGAGTCCTACGCAAAATCTTCATGATCTTGCCTGAACATCCGAGTAATACGAAAGTATTTACGATGAAGATGGAAATCCTTCTTGAGCAAATATCAAAAAGCTCATGGTAGGTGACTTGTGCGATTCTTTATAAATCAAACTTGTGATAACTGGAAAGCAACAGTGGTTTAATTCTTAAATGGATTTAAACACATTCCAGGCCTCTACGCAATATCTCAGTGATCTTGCCAGAACACTTAGAGTGATATCTTAGTGTTCACAGTGATGAGTGGAAATCCTTCTAGTGTTAACCTCAAACAGCACTTGGTAGGTAACGTGCAAGATTCAATATGAAACAAGCTCGTGACAACTGGAAAGCAACGATGGTGAGATTTTAATGAATCAAACTTGTTCCAGGAATCAGAATTGACGGCTTCAATCATGCGGATAATTTTATCCAAATGATTCACTCTTTACATTCGCAGTCAGATTTGGACGGCCGAGTAAAGAGAACGGGTTTACCCGCGAAATCTTATCAAGGAGATTTTTAATTAAATCTACCTGCCACAAGTATGATATTTTATATCGTCCAACGGTCTTCACCGACCGGAGGTAAAATGCTACCGAATTAGAATGAAATGTACAAAGCCATTTTGTTCGTGTCTACTTATGTTGCGGCATTTGAAGATGGCGGCGTTGCGGAATCCGAGAAGAAGTCGTCCCCGCATGCTTATACTTTATGCACTTAATACCTCATCTAATTCAAGAAAGCGTAAAAGTTAAGTCTTCCGCTGTATCGAACTCTGAAGCTTTCAAGAATTACGAAGGTATAAGTATGTGGGACATGAAGTCACGAAGAGGCGAAGATCACAAGTGATGGATGCACAAGATCAAGGCAAGAGATTAATGCTCAAGATTGATATCAATGATCACATCAGCATGTTCACCAGAAAAGAAAAAGAAAAGAAAGACGAATACTACGAGCTCAAGACAAGCATAGTATACTAGGTTTATTTAATTATTGTAACTTGGGTAACACCCTTTTTTGGAGTGACCTCCCTTAGGGGGAGATTGTTGGAAATACATTTTACGTATTAAGAAGGATCGATCACTCCAACAATATTCCATGTAATAGCTCGTAGTTTAGTTATTTACACATTAAACAAAGCCCAAACCGAGCCCATAAGTTGTATGGGCCGGCGGCCAAATGTAAGCCCAAGCCTATGACATGGGCTTGGGTATATAAACCCTCTCCTTAGATGGAGAGGGTGGTGGTTTTCATAATTTACACATAGTAATCTTTCATTTTCTCTCTCTAGAAGTGTGTGAACTCCATCATCTCTCTATCTCTTTCTCTCTCTAAAACATAAGCAAGATTTACATATCCTTCAAACGTAATGTAACACTCCCAAATTTCGGATAGCAGCGGAAGGGTCATTGGGAGTATTACTTCATAGAACAACACACAAGTTACAGAAAACGCACTCACAAATTGGCGTTTCAAAAGTTTAATCCATTCAATAATTTAAAATCAAAGTTTACAAGCAGAAACAGGTCCCAACAATATTGTAATAATAAAGAGTTTCAAACAGTTTATCGAATGGTAATCATTATTTTATTGACTTTAAAATATCCAGTGCGACTCCATGCTCCAGCTGATATTAAACCTGAGTACCTGAGAAATACATGCTAAAACATCAACACAACGGTTGAGTGAATTCATAGGTTTGCAAGTAAAAGCAGTGGACCACAAGATTTCAGTATTCAGATTACAAAAGTCAGATAGCATCAGTTATCGCATTTAGCTCATGAAACCGAACATTAACATCCGTTATTCCGTTCAAGTTTCAAATACAGTGCGTCCAGTCGGTTTTCCGTTAAACCCGGACGGAGAGGTCAATCCCAATAGATCTATTCACAGCATTCACGTTTACTCGACCAGTACAGTTGGTCCAAGTAATTAACGGTTCATGACTAAAAGTGACAAAATAAGCATACAGTTCAAACACTTGCGTCCATTCGTAAAAAGTAGCATGTATCCCCCTCGCGGGTTTAATAAAACAATTAAAGTAATAAAAGCGAGGCAATGAACTCACCTGATATAGTTATTACACGTTTATCGAGGACGAAACGCCCAAATTCGACATTTGACCAAACGAGACAAATGATTTTGAAGAAATCATCACAAGAACAAACCAGTTTCAAGCTCCTTTGCTCAAACCCATAATTTAACCAACCCAATGATGTTTACACAAGATCTTACCACATGTATCTGACTCCTAAAATCAGCTCAAAATAACCCAAGTCATCTTTTCAAAAACTTTGATTTATGATAAATAATTAAGATAATCACTAGCAACAAAAGTTCTTTCCATAATAGATTAAAATAACATAGGAAATTATGATGGTGATGGTAATATTGCAGGGGTACTATACGGCAAAAAAAAGGAGTAAATATGAGATGTATGATTTTGAATTAGCTACTAATGTTGATAGACATTTAAGTACGAGAATATACATGCAAAATAGTTAGTAGACACGTGTTAATTTTGGTGTAAAATGAAGACACGCCACACATTAGTCGGTGGTGTTGTTGTATAAATTTTTATATGTACACAATCTAGTATTAGTTTATAATTAGATAAAAGCGGGTATTATCGACACCCCATATTTAAAAGTCAGACGATTTAAAAGATAACCGCTAAACACGAAAAATAAACGCTCAACATAAAATAAAAACGTCGACATTCGGAGGACATCTAAATTTTGATATATAAATGAGGGTTTATTATTTAATAAATGTTAACGCGTTATATAAACGAAGGATGCTTAAAGGTTTAACGTAAATTACGAAGAATACTCGTAAAACGAGAAATAAAAATAAGGATAATAGAAAATATTTTTATGTCATAACCAGAATATTTAAGGTCGATGACGGGCATATACTCTGCTGATAAATAATAAATGACAGTATTTGATACATTAAGCCATAACCTTGTCGATTAATCGAGAATTCAATATTTATTTTCATTTTTATTTTTATAAAAATAAACATGATAAGTATAAGTCAGATTATAAATATTGATCCGAAAGTTAAGAATTGCTACAGTCTGTCCACCTTAAAAGAACTCTGTCCCAGAGTTCGGTTGTTTAACATGTTCAGGATACGTTTGAGAAAGTGAGAGTACTTTTAAGTTTACAAGAGTCGATACACGCTCGAAATAATCCATATAAATGCATCAAAAATATAAAAAGATTAATGAGTCGTTCGTATAAGATAATAACGATACAAATTAGAATAGCGATATATAGCGGATGAACAGTACAATCGAATTACGAGCCGAAATGAAACAGATTATGCGAATACCGCATGCTTAAGCCCACTCATTTACAAATCATCAATTACATGGGTTCGTCAGGTCCATCTAATTAAGATTTAGAAATTAATGGTTCGGTAATTTATAATTTTCTTGTTCAAACGAGTGACGAATTCGTTTCAACAAAATAACTATAAATTAGCCTACCTAAGCACTGTTCGCACAGAGCACGAGATGAAGAGAAAATCAAATTTTCCATACAACGAAATAATCTCATTCGTGGCATGATATATTAAAATCATCCGGAGTGATAAGAAAATCAAGGAACATAAATGCATCTTGTTACAAAAGAAATCTGCCCCAATTTTGCACAACAGGAGGTGTGAAGTCAAAGGCGTACTCCAATCAACCAGAAGACTTTACAACAGTGTTCTATGAAATAACGTATACAGTTTCAAAGCAAAAGATGAGTATTCAAACTCGGAATCAGAAGGTAACTGAAAAATGGAATCGGCACTTGGAGGTGAGTTCACGTTTATAAAAAAAATGTCATAAAAGACATGAAAACGTTGCAAAAACAATTGCTTCACTCGCAATGTCTTGAAAGAGCTCAATATTTATATATATAATCCCTTCATATAAACATACTAACAAGAAAGAAATATATAACAGTATACATATTTTACAAGCATTCAGGTAGCATGAGCGCGCACGGATGATCTTCAAGGCAATAAAATCATTTTAGTGAAAGATATGTTATAGTCTAGGTTATAAAAACGACCTAGTTCTCTATAACAAGTGCTCTGATACCAATCTGTAACACTCCCAAATTTCGAATAGCAGCGGAAGGGTCATTGGAAGTATTACTTCATAGAACAACACACAAGTTACAGAAAACGCACTCACAAATTGGCGTTTCAAAAGTTTAATCCATTCAATAATTTAAAATCAAAGTTTACAAGCAGAAACAGGTCCCAACAATATTGTAATAATAAAGAGTTTCAAACAGTTTATCGAATGGTAATCATTATTTTATTGACTTTAAAATATCCAGTGCGACTCCATGCTCCAGCTGATATTAAACCTGAGTACCTGAGAAATACATGCTAAAACATCAACACAACGGTTGAGTGAATTCATAGGTTTGCAAGTAAAAGCAGTGGACCACAAGATTTCAGTATTCAGATTACAAAAGTCAGATAGCATCAGTTATCGCATTCAGCTCATGAAACCGAACATTAACATCCGTTATTCCGTTCAAGTTTCAAATACAGTGCGTCCAGTCGGTTTTCCGTTAAACCCGGACGGAGAGGTCAATCCCAATAGATCTATTCACAGCATTCACGTTTACTCGACCAGTACAGTTGGTCCAAGTAATTAACGGTTCATGACTAAAAGTGACAAAATAAGCATACAGTTCAAGCACTTGCGTCCATTCGTAAAAAGTAGCATGTATCCCCCTCGCGGGTTTAATAAAACAATTAAAGTAATAAAAGCGAGGCAATGAACTCACCTGATATAGTTATTACACGTTTATCGAGGACGAAACGCCCAAATTCGACATTTGACCAAACGAGACAAATGATTTTGAAGAAATCATCACAAGAACAAACCAGTTTCAAGCTCCTTTGCTCAAACCCATAATTTAACCAACCCAATGATGTTTACACAAGATCTTACCACATGTATCTGACTCCTAAAATCAGCTCAAAATAACCCAAGTCATCTTTTCAAAAACTTTGATTTATGATAAATAATTAAGATAATCACTAGCAACAAAAGTTCTTTCCATAATAGATTAAAATAACATAGGAAATTATGATGGTGATGGTAATATTGCAGGGGTACTATACGGCAAAAAAAAAGGAGTAAATATGAGATGTATGATTTTGAATTAGCTACTAATGTTGATAGACATTTAAGTACGAGAATATACATGCAAAATAGTTAGTAGTCACGTGTTAATTTTGGTGTAAAATGAAGACACGCCACACATTAGTCGGTGGTGTTGTTGTATAAATTTTTATATGTACACAATCTAGTATTAGTTTATAATTAGATAAAAGCGGGTATTATCGACACCCCATATTTAAAAGTCAGACGATTTAAAAGATAACCGCTAAACACGAAAAATAAACGCTCAACATAAAATAAAAACGTCGACATTCGGAGGACATCTAAATTTTGATATATAAATGAGGGTTTATTATTTAATAAATGTTAACGCGTTATATAAACGAAGGATGCTTAAAGGTTTAACGTAAATTACGAAGAATACTCGTAAAATGAGAAATAAAAATAAGGATAATAGAAAATATTTTTATGTCATAACCAGAATATTTAAGGTCGATGACGGGCATATACTCTACTGATAAATAATAAATGACAGTATTTGATACATTAAGCCATAACCTTGTCGATTAATCGAGAATTCAATATTTATTTTCATTTTTATTTTTATAAAAATAAACATGATAAGTATAAGTCAGATTATAAATATTGATCCGAAAGTTAAGAATTGCTACACGTAACCCAAACCAAAACCCTTAATCCAATTCATTTTACCCACGTATTACAGCATCTTAACAATCTATTTTATTGGGTTCTGATTAGTTATCAATGGAACATAAACAAAACAAGGTCAAGGATGATCTTTTTCGCATTTTAGGGTTTAGAAAATAAAAACAAATACCAACCTTGATTTACTGAATTCGAAAGCCACGTCTGTTCTTGTACTTGGTGAGGGATCGAGGACATCAGTATGTACCAAAGGAAAGAGATCGTTGATGAAGAAGAAAGCCAAAAAAAACAAAAGTCGACAGCTATTTTTTTTTAGTTTTAGGGTTTCATAAAACTGTTTCCAAAAAAATAACCCTGTTCCCCCCCGTCCTTTTGTTATAAACGGCTTAGGATCCCCAAGTGGGCCTTGAGCCCATATTTCTTTCCCTTTTACTAACGGCCCAACAACACACAACCTTCTCTTGTTTTAATTTCGTGTTTAATTTTATACGTACGAATGTTCGTGTATTTACATGTCTTGTAGTATATCTTGTTAAATTTTATACATGTTCTACGTAAACATATCGTATACTAATACTAATAATAATACACATAATTACTCGTCATACTTAATTAATATACGTGATATTCGCGTTAAATTTTTGTGTTATCAATAATTACTTGTACGTAACGATATAATCGTACTAATTATATACGTAAAATACATAATTATATGTTCGTGATTCTTACGTTCATGATTTCATGTTCGTGATTATAATTTTTAATTATCGTGTATTAACACGTACTTAATACTTATCATGTAATAACACATACGCAATTCTTGTAATCTATATTCGTGACACGTGTTCATGCTATATAAGGAAGGTTTTAATCTTGTACATACGATTATTAGTGTACTATTCATGGTAAAATCATGCGGGTTTTACAAACCGGTGCGAAGGATTCTGCGAAATCAATTCCCTCCTGTTGTTTATAACTTCTCACGACTAACCGAGTCTTGTTCCTAATGACCGTTTGCTCCTCATCCATCTTGTTTTTGAATAACCAATTCAGAGTAAGGGGATCGATATTGTCCGGTCGAGGTACTAACTCCCATACATCAAGCTGGATGAACTGATTGAGTTCTTCTTACATAGACTCAATCCATGATGCATCGGTCATTGCTTCTTTCACACTTGCTGGTTCCATTGTGCTAACTGATAGTGCATAGATACACATATCACCATCGGTACGCAGCTGATTTCGTGTTGAGACTGGTCGTTAGAGATTGCAAGTCACTTGAACCAAAGGATGATTCTTAGTCCATTTGTGTTCATGTGGAAGTGTATGAGAAACTTGATGCGAGCTTGACGGATCCACATATGGTGTTGAAGGTTGAGTAGAACTTGTGGAAGCCGCAAATGGATTAACAAAGTCATGTTCGTTAAGCATCGCATTGTTTGCATTTTCAGCAACTATTTCATTCTGAAGATGAACATGAGTAGGAATTTGTTGTGAATGTTGTTGAGTTGCGTCAGCAGTCGGAGAAGTGGTTGGAATGTTTGGAGTCAATATGGTTGAGGTTGACGTAGATGGTGCAAAAACGGGTGTCATTGGTGTAGATGCAATTGGTGGTTCTGGAACTACCATAGAAGGTGCAACCGGGGCATGTTGAGGAACACCAAATCACGAAGGACCCTCCATATATTCATCATAGATTGGCCCAAATAAAACTTCTAAGTCACGTTCCGAGGGTTGTAACGATGAGATTGCTGACGGTGCAAATTGAAGCGCGAGTCCTGAACTTACGTGTCCAGAAGTCTGACCTTGAGGCTCGGGATGTGAACTTCTATGCTGAGAGGCCATACCCGAGATTTCATCAAAGGTAACATTCATAGTTTCCATCACCTTTCTTGTCCTTCGATTATAAACCCTGTAAGCACAAGCAGTTGAAGAATAACCAATGAAAAAACCAATATCACCTTTAGGTTCAAGTTTACCGATATCTTCATGATCATTCTTCGGATAACATAATGCACCCAAGACATGTAAAAATGAAATATCCGGTTTTCTTCCATTAATGATCTCATACGGTGTTTTGTTGAAACGGGTGTGAATAATGGAGCAGTTTTGAGTATAACATACAGTTGCTATAGCGTCGGCCCAAAGCAATAACGGTGCACTGGAGGAGATAAGCATCATCCGAGCAGCTTCAACTAACGTACGATTCCTCCGTTCCACAACTCCATTTTGCTCAGGAGTTCTCACCGCTGAAGTTTGATGAGAAATCCCAACTTCGTCAAAATAAGCTTTCAATTTCTGATTGGTGAATTCTGTGCCGTTATCCGTTCTCACAATAATGACAGGGGCTTGCAGTAGAACTCATGTTTTCTTCAAGAAGTTAATAATTACATCAGGGGCTTCATCTTTTGATGCAAGAAAATGAACCCATGTGTAACAAGAATAATCATCCACAATTACTAGGACATACCGCTTTCCATTAATGCTTTTGATTCTCATTGGTCCACACAAATCCATATGCAGGAGATGCAACCTATTCGTCGAATTTGGAACAGGTTTGGGTTTGTGAGGCTTCTTCTTACTTTTTCCTTACTCACAGGAAGGGCAAAGATGGTCTTTTGTATATTTAAACTTTGGAAGACCGGTAACGAGATCATCTTTCGCAAGTCAGGTGATGGCATCGAAGTTGAGATGAGATAACCTTTGATTCCATAACCATCACTTTGTTGAAGTGGCCCGGGCCATGAGACAAATTGGAGAAGCAGCAGACATTTGAAAAAGATCAATGGTGTAAAGGTTGGTGGTACAATTTCCTTTCAATAAATCAATTCCTTCAAGATCTCTTACAAAACATGTATGACTCCTGAAAGAAACCTCCAAGTCTGAGTCCCAAAATTGCCCAACCGAGAACAAGTAATGTCCCAAGCCATCAACAAAAGAGACTCTGGTGATGATTATATTTCCCCAATGAAGATCACCATAGCCAAGAATTGCTGCAACATGATCATTTCCAAATCGAACAGTTCCCATGAAGCGCCATACAAAGTTCTTGAGAAGGCTTCGATTCCCAGACATATGTTTAGAACAGCCCGAGTCGACGCACCAGAGACAAATTTCAACAGCCTGCCAATGATAAGAGAAGAAAATATTTTGGCAACCAATGAAATAGGTTCCTGTAGGGTTAGATGATAATTAAGCCGTATCACATACCGACGTTTCACTGTCAGTATGAGATCCACTAGTGTCGATAATTTTGCCACTATAGTAAAAATTTCTACCAGTAGGCAACCATTTAGAGGTGAATCTAGGGCTACTAGGCTTAGCAAGACTTTCTTGTGCGTATTTTTTTGGAACATACACCTTAGCCTTAGGAGTGCCTTATTGTTCACTAACTGACAGCTTGTCAATTCAAGTGTAACCACCATAATTTAAACCATTCATAGTCAAACCACAAGCATCATGACTAAAAGTAAAGAAACATTTATTACATTTAGCACAAATAACTTCAGATTTTTCATTCCGAATAGCAAGCTTAAAGTCATTACATTCAGATGAATTAGGTTTCTGATTATGATTAAAAAGCGGTAAATTCCTAGGGTGTTCTTCTACTTCCACATTATTGATCTTCGGGCGACTACTTCTAGAGGCAAAAGGGACCCTATCATTCCTTGTATTGCTCGTAGGCTGTGGCCTTCTGCTCTTAGTGTAGTTGTTTATTCCTGTAGAAGAAGACACGCGTCTATTAGAATTAGCAATTTTTAATTCAATAACTTGTGGTTGAGTTATAGTGATTGGTTTTGTCCTAACGCTTGCTTTACGTTGTTTGCTAGGCACAGCGGGAGAACTAACACGAAACATTCCTGGGGCAATCACAGCAGTTTTCGTTCCAACAACCTTGGGAAAAGGTGTCACAGCAATACGAGTGGGTCCCGAGGTTGCTGGTGTCTGAATCGTACTAGGCTCAGAAGTCGTATCTTTTAACAAGGCTTTTAACTTACAGTTCTCACATATTTTATCAATAAGTTTCTGATAGACAGACTTACTTTATTCAACAGCCCTCTTAGATGAAAAAACAACAGATTCTAAATCTGCAATTTTAGCCTTAAGCTTCTGAACATTTTCCTCACTGACATTCTCTAACCCTGAAGAAGCCAGATTGGTTCCCTGAGCACCTCCCAACTGAGCTGTCAAACGTACGATTTTTTGTTGCATTTCATTGTAAGCTTTTTCGTAAGTAATCTTGTCATAATTTCATTCATCACATTTTTTGACAAATTTATTCCAAATATCGGTGAATTCTTTATCCTTTTTAATGACATAAGATTCCATTTTCTCTTTCATAAGATCAAGCTCAGTTTGGAGGTTTTCATTATGCGACATAGAGGTACCTAACTCAACATAGCTACTATCAATACAATCACGTGCTTTAGAGAGGCGTTCAAGATCGTTTTCCAAAACTTTGATTTTATCAAGAGATTCATCATCTTCGTTCGTCAAAGATTTAAAGTCTTCAACAAAGTTGGCTAATTCTTTTAAAAAAGAGTTTTCCAAATTGCCTAACCGAGCATCAACTTGATTAATAATCGGATTAATAACGTTTTGAAGAATTTTCTGAACCTCAATCTGAACAGGTGATGTAAAATTTCCTCCAGTGATTTTGGAATTAATAATAAGTGTGAAAACACTTATCCTTTTACCACTTATTTCCAATATTAACAAGACCAAAACGTGTATTTTATGTCGTAAAAGTCGGAATTATGCGTGGTTTGTGTTTTTATTGTGTTTTAGGACCAAAAGATGAAAAACGAAGAAAATACGGCTTGTCACGGGCTTTTATCGAAGAAAACGAGAAAAGACGAAGTCAAGAGATCAAGAGTGCCTAAAGAACGGATGTCCAAGACCTATTCTGAAGATTTATCGAAGAAAAAGTCTAAAGACGGAAGTTTAATGAAGTCGAAGAACTCAAGTCTAAATTAAAGAAGAAAATTATTAAGACAAGTTCAAATCCCGAGACGACGTTGAGAAAAGACAAAGAATTAAATCGAGTCGAGAAGAAAAGAAAGAAGGAAGCACACCACACATGCACTTCCCATTTTCCCTATAAATACCCTTCTAATCACATTAGGAGGAGAGTTAGCTAGTTTTCATTTTTCATTTTTCCTTTCTAGTTTTTAGAGAGAGAAAGTTCCAAACTTTCTCTCACTAAGTTTTTATCTTTTCTTTCTTTTAATCTTTCAAGTTTTAAACTTTTTGTATTTGGATTCCATTAATCAAGTTCAAGTTAAGCTTTTTGTTCATTAATCTCTTTCTACCTTTCTTGATTTTAGTTTACTTTTGGTGCGAAATATTTATGATCCGTGTTGACCTTGATGATTTCGTGCTTAAAAAGTTAATCTTTTTATTCCTACATAAGCTTTCAAACGGTTAAGCTTTAAGATCCTTGTGCTTATTGGCTTATTTGTATGATTAGCTTATTTACCTTTTAAAAGCTTTCTTAAAATGTTTCATTTTTTATGGTTTGATTTAAAAGATTGCTTATTTAAAGTTTGGAAAAGTTGTTATTCGTGCTTATTTAGTTTGTTTCATTACTGATTTGGTTAAGTTTTGGTGTTAGCTTATCAATATAGCTTATCACTAGCTTATTTTCGAATCAAAAGGTGATCGGAAAAGGATAAACCCTTTTCCGATTGAAGCATTCCGATTAGCTACCCCCTCATTCCGATCACCCTGATCGGATTAGGGTTTCACATTCCGATTGTGGGGACTCTTTGACATTCCGACGAGGGTGGTTTGTGTCACATTCCGATTGGGACATTTCTACCATATTCCGATTACTTTCTTTTACTGGATTCCGATCAGGGATTCCTTTCTTACATTCCGACTGCATGACTTATTTGATATTCCGATTGGGACTGCTTCATTATTCCGATTAAGCATTCCGATTTGGCCTCATTCCGATTGAAGCATTTTTTTAGACATTCCGATTACTCTTTCCGATCAGCTGTATTCCGACGGAGTTCCGACCAGGGATTCCGACGGACTTAATTTCCTGTTTTTACAAAGTTTACAAGTTTTAGATTCATTAAGTTTTCAAGTATTTTTCTAATTTTGTTTTTAAGTTCTCAAGCATTTATTTTTAACTCATTATTTTAGTTTAATCTTTAAATCTCTTATTTTACTCAACGACAACTTTCATATTTGCTATTAGTTTAAAATAGATAATCAACCAAACCTTTTATTATTCCACCAAGAACAATTGAGTCATACTTTCTACCAATAATCAATTCGAAAAGATTTGGAACAGCGAACTTTGATACTTGGCTAAAATCCTAGTATGAAATGGCGCCGCTGCCGACTCTTTTCGTTAAGATTAAAGGTTTTAAGTGAGAGACGCGTTGGATTTTGGGATCCGTTCATCTTTGAACGTTATTTTCCTTGCTTTAAAATTTTCAAAAATCCTAAAAAAATATAAAATTTTCAAAAATACAAAAAAAATTAAAAAAAACATAAAAAACCAAAAATATTTCTACTTTGTTAGTTCTTTTGCAGGTGTATGCGCACTCGATCAACGTCTTATCAAGAGCCCGAGACTCTCGATAACTTAGACATGACCGGTGTACACAACAATAATAATAATCCACCTCAAAACAACATGAATAACAACAACAATGAACCTTTACCGGACAATCGTCCAATGATCAAACTTTTGCAAGCACGTGTAGAGGGCAACCACGATGCTATTGTCATACCCGCGATTGGAGCCAACAACTTTGAGCTCAAGTCCGGCTTTATTCAAATGGTCTCTGCTCAACCATTCTTGGGACGTACCATTGATGATCCTCATGACCACATCAAAAGGTTCCTTCAACTCACGAATACCATCAAATTCAATGGGGTTTCACAAGAGGTAATTCGCTTGCAACTTTTTCCTTTCTCCTTAGAGGGACAAGCCCGGCATTGGCTTGATAAGGAACCGCCACAAAGTATTCTTATGTGGACGGACTTAGAGACCAAATTCATAAACTACTTTTTCCCACCCTCTCGTACTACCGCTTTGCGGAATGAAATCATTACTTTTGAACAAAAGTACGATGAGACTTTTAGTCAATATTGGGACCGTTTTAAAGAACTTTTAAGAAAGTGCCCACAACATGGTTTTACCAAAGTGCACCAAATTAATACTTTTTGCAATGGTTTAAGCATGAATGACCAAGATTCACTAAATAGTGCCTCGGGGGGTAATCTTTTGGTTAAGTCTTCTAATGCCGCTTGGGATATTATTGAAAACAAGTCTAGAGTGTAAACCAAGAGTGTTCAGACCAATGTGGTTAGTGCTAGCACTAACGAGAGCGACAAGAGACTTGATAAGCTTACTACGCTTGTTGAATCACTTGCTCTCCAAGCCGCCAAGCCAATGATATGACTCAATCATGTGATATATGCGGGGGATCTCACTCATACACCGATTGTCCTTCGACTCATGACAATCCGGAAAATGTGTATGCCGCCAACGGTACCTATTCTACGGGAGGCTATCAAGCACGTCCTCAAGGTGACCGCAACTTGCTCAGCTATCGCTCAAGCAACTTTCTTTCACCTCCCGGTTTTCCCCCACAAAACCCAAACAACCTTAATCGCAACAATCAAAACCAACCACGTGCTCCAACTCCATATCAAAACCAAAGAAACCCATATCCACCTCAAAGAAACAACCAAGTTTACCAACAACCTGCTTATCAACCACCCGCCTACCATACTCCTCCTCCTAACCAACCCACCGCATTACACCAAGATGTTGAAACCTACATGAGGACTAATGATGTGATCGTGCAAAATCTTCAGCGGGAAATGGCCAACATAAAAGCAGATATGGTGAAGCAAGGGAATGATCTTCGAGCTGATATACGAAACACTTTGGCAAGTCAAACGAATGACTTGAGGAACATGATGGCTAGTTTCTTCCCTAGTAATCAAGCCTCTGGATCGGGTTCTCTTCCGAGTAACACCGTTGCTAATCCAAGAGGGGAGATGAAAGCAATCACCACTCGCAGTGGAAAAGGTTTAAAGGATCTCGAGCTTCCTACACCTTCACCGGTGATTGTGACAAAGGAAAACGAGTCTCCTTCTCGAATCCTCCATTTTCTATTCCTACAACTTCTACTTCTCCGATTCCACTACCTTCTACTTCTACCCCCCCACCACCCACGGATGTGAGTGCGAATTCTATCCCAAAGCCTTCATCTCAACCCAATATACCTTATCCTTCGAGGTTGAAGAAAGAGAAATTGAAGAACAAGGATGATATTTAGGTTTCGAAATTTCTTAAAATGTTTAAACAATTGAATTTCAATATCTCCTTTGTTGAGGCTCTCGCTCACATGCCTAAATATGCGAAGATGTTTAAAGATCTTTTTAGTGACAAAGAGAAGCTTCTTGACATTGCTCATACCCAACTTAATGAGAATAGCTCTGCAGTGCTCTTAAGGAAATTACCAACCAAACTTGGTGATCCGGGTCGTTTCTTGATTCCTTGCAACTTCCCGGGAGTAGAGAATTGCATGGCCCTAGCCGATCTAGGTGCTAGTATTAACTTAATGCCATTAAGTGTTTGGAAGCAATTATCTCTCCCCGAGCTAGTCCCCACACGAATGACTTTGGAATTAGCCAACCGTACGGTTGCTTATCCAGTGGGGATAGCCGAAGACGTCTTCGTTGGTGTCGACAAATTCACCTTCCCGGCGGATTTTGTTGTCGTTGACTACGAGATCGATCCCCGTGTTCCATTAATCGTTGGACGTCCGTTCTTAGGGACCGGTCGCACTCTCATCGATGTAGCCGCGGGCGAATTAATCATGAGAGTTGGTGACGATAAAATCGTCTTCAACATGGGTAAACTTTCTAAGCAGCCTTCGGAAAACGAGAGTGTTAATTTCATTGACGCTCTTGATGAGGCTTGTGAAGAACATTTCAAAGACGCTTGTAAAAGTGGTTCTTCTTCTCTACCCACTGTTGAGACCGTTGCCTCTATTGCTTCATCACTGAATCCATTTGGAGAAAGTGATTTCATCTTGAAAGAATTTGAAGCAACTTTGGGAGATGTGGACTTAAAATATGACGATTCTCCCTCTATTTGGGATGAAGACATTCGTACCATTGAGAAACTTCTCAATGAGGACCATATTTCTCCACCATCTCCTAAGGATATCTCTATCGATGAACCGAATTTGATTACGCCTTCCATCGAAAATCCTTCGGATTTAGAGCCTAAGGATCTTCCGTCTCATCTCGAGTACGTTTTCCTTGAAGACAACAAGAAGTCACCCGTGATCATCGCTAAGGACTTGAAAGAAGAAGACAAATCCCGACTTATCGCCGTGTTGAAGAATCACAAGAAAGCTATTGCTTGGAAGATCTCCGATATTCGTGGAATTGATCCTCACTTTTGCACACATAAAATTCTCATGGAAGACGACTTTAAACCCACTATTCAAAGCCAAAGAAGGGTGAATCCTAAGATCCATGACGTAATCAAAAAAGAGGTTATCAAACTTCTTGATGCGGGAATGATCTATCCTATCTCGGATTCACCGTGGGTTAGTCCCGTCCATTGCGTGCCTAATAAAGGCGGAATCACCGTTGTTCCCAATGAAAACAACGAGTTGATTCCTACTCGTCTCGTTACAGGGTGGAGAGTTTGTATAGACTATCGCAAACTCAATGATGCTACGAGAAAGGATCATTTTCCCCTTCCTTTCATGGACCAAATGCTTTAATGTCTAGCGGGTAATGACTATTACTGCTTCTTAGACGGTTTC
The DNA here is from genome assembly GCA_025667525.1 of Glebionis coronaria. NCBI lineage: Eukaryota > Viridiplantae > Streptophyta > Magnoliopsida > Asterales > Asteraceae > Glebionis > Glebionis coronaria. The sequence continues at coordinate 237,458,192 of CM046881.1, forward strand.
TCCGGGTATTTTCAAATTCCCATCGATCCCAAAGACCAAGAGAAAACAACATTCACTTGTCCTTATGGAACATTTGCCTACAAAAGAATGCCTTTTGGCTTATGCAATGCTCCTGGGACTTTCCAAAGGTGTATGATGGCTATCTTCCGTGACATGGTTGAAGAAACTATGGAAGTCTTCATGGATGATTTCTCGGTCTATGGTGATTCTTTCTCTTCTTACCTTGCCAATTTGGAACGCATGCTTAAGCGGTGTGAAGACACTCGCCTTGTTCTAAATTGGGAAAAATGCCATTTCATGGTAAAAGAAGGCATCGTGCTAGGACACAAAATCTCGAAAGCCGGTCTTGAAGTGGACCGTGCTAAAGTCGATGTTATTGCTAAATTACCTCCATCTTTAACCGTGAAGGGTGTGAGAAGTTTCCTCGGTCATGCGGGCTTCTATCGTCGATTCATCCAAGATTTTTCTAAAATCGCTCGCCCAATGACCCACCTCTTGGAAAAAGATACTCCTTTCATCTTTTCCAAAGAGTGTCTTGAATCCTTCAATCTTCTTAAGGATAAGCTAACTAAGGCACCGGTCTTGGTTACCCCTAGTTGGGAGCTACCTTTTGAGTTGATGTGTGATGCTAGCAACTTTGCTATTGGAGCGGTTTTGGGCCAAAGAGTGAACAAACACTTCCAACCAATCCACTATGCTAGAAAGACAATGACGGGGGCTCAATTGCATTATACCACTACCGAAAAAGAGCTTTTAGCAGTAGTGTATGCTTTTGAAAAATTCCGCCCCTATCTTGTCCTTTCTACCACCATCGTGTATACCGATCATTCCGCGTTGAAGTACTTGATGACAAAGCAAGATTCTAAGCCAAGACTTCTTCGTTGGGTTTTGCTCCTTCAAGAATTCAACATTGAAATTCGTGACAAAAAGGGAGCTGAAAACCTAGCCGCGGATCATCTCAGTAGACTTGAGGATCCTTATCAAGGGGATCATCCGAACAAAGAGATCAATGACTCCTTTCCCCTTGAGGCCTTAATGTCTATCAATCCAAATCTCGATGACACCCCGTGGTTTACGGACATTACAAACTACTTATCGGGTGGAATTCTCAAGGAAGGGTTCACGTCCCAACAAAAGAAAAAGTTCTTTAAAGATATTGAACATTATTTTTGGGACGACCCTTACCTCTTCAAACAATGTGCGAATCTTTTCATTCGTCGATGTGTTGATGGGCCGACAGCGGTACAAATCCTTGACGCTTGCCATAAAGGACCCACCAGTGGTCACTTTGGTCCTAATTACACCGTAAAGAAAGTATTCGACTCTGGATTTTATTGGCCTACCATTTACCGTGACACTCACGAAATGGTTAAACATTGTGATGCCTGCCAAAGACAAGGCAAGATCACACATAAAGATGAGATGCCTCAAAATTTCATACAAGAATGTGAAATCTTTGATGTATGGGGTATCGACTTTATGGGGCCCTTTCCATCATCTATAGGGAACAAGTACATCCTCGTAGCCGTTGACTACGTTTCTAAATGGGTTGAAGCTAAGGCTCTCCCCACGAACGATGCGAGGGTGGTTGTGAACTTTTTGAAGCAGCTCTTTGCTCGATTTGGTGTTCCTCGTGCTATAATCAGTGACCGCGGGACTCATTTTTGCAATGATCAATTTGCAAGAGTCATGACTAAGTATGGTGTTAATCACCGTCTTTCCACCGCCTATCATCCCCAAACCAATGGTCAAGCCGAGATTTCTAACCGTGGATTGAAGCAAATTATGGAGCGTACTGTGGGGGAGCATCGTGCCGCGTGGGCTGATAAGTTAGACGATGCTTTGTGGGCTTTCCGTACCGCATATAAGACCCTGATTGGTTGCACACCTTATCGTCTTGTGTACGGGAAAGCATGTCACCTCCCTATCAAGCTGGAACATAAGGCATACTGGGCCTTGAAGTGGGCTAACTTCGACATCAACAAAGCCGGTGATCTTCGGAAGATTCAACTCAACGAGCTAAATGAACTGAGGAATGAAGCTTACGAGAACTCACTGATCTACAAGGAGAAGACCAAGATAATCCATGATGCAAGGATTAAGAACCGAGAGTTCCACATTGGTGATCAAGTCTTACTTTTTAACTCTCGGTTGAAGATCTTCTCGGGCAAGTTGAAGAGCCGCTGGTCTGGTCCATTCACTGTCACCAAAGTCTTTCCATATGGTACCATTGAGCTTTCTTAGCCAAATGGGCCTAATTTCAAGGTGAATGGCCAGCGTTTGAAGCTGTACTTTGGTGAGGACATCTCTCATGAGATGATTCCATCCCTCACCACGTTTCCCATGAACTAGTTTTGGGTCGAGTTAGGCTCGTGACTCGGTTATAAAAAAAAAGCGCTTCTCGGGAGGCAACTCGTGATCTATCCTTTATCGTTTTTATAATAAGTGTAGGGGGAGCCCCGTATGTGTTTGTTGTCTTGTTTCTTGTGCTGTGCAGGGATTAAAGCTTCAAAGATTCACTCTTGATGACATTTGACGAACCGTGATCCCGTGTTCCCATCTTCTCGGTTCTATCCTAAACTCTCGTGATTCAATATTTCATATCTTATATGTTCACACTGAAATCACTTTAGTTGTCCTTTCCTTAGCAAGATTTTAACAAAGTGCACAATGTTATAAGTGTAGGGGAGTTTACTCCCACATGCTAAAAACATTGAGGACAATGTTTATATCAAGTGTAGGGGGACTTCTATCGAAGTAAGTGGTCTTTTCCATGAATTTGTCCTCATTTTAACCGGAAAATTTAATTTTTCGACATTTTTCAAAATTTTTAATCTATTTTGGCCTAGTTGTATAGTTGTATTTTCCTTTGTTATGGTTATTTTCCTTCCTTGCTAGAATTAAGTTTAATAAAGTGGTTTTAAAATTATTCAAAGTCGTGAATATTTTGACTCAACCCGAGTTTACTTATCTAAGTTTACTCTAGCTAGTATCCTCAACGTGTTTAAGTCAAGTTTTGCTAGGCTTTTATATAGGGAACTTTAAAACGCGAAAGTCTTAACTCTCACGGGTTAAGAACAAGAACTTTTCGCAAGTTCCTATAATTGATCCTAGATAGTTGTTTATCAAGGGAACTTTAAAATACGATTTCTAAACTTGAAAAAGTCTAAGAATTTGCAAGATCCTATAGATGACTCGGAACCCAAAACTTTGATTTAATAGGCTAAGCATCCACGATTCTCATTCCTTGAGATTTTAAATTGTGGAGGACGAGAGATGATAGAGTCAATTATAAGTTTGATATTCTTTCGTGAATTTATGTGAGTTAATTATGAGCCTATTCTCCCATCGCTTGTTAATAAATTTATCTGCAATAAATAAGGTTGTACGATTTGAAAAGTTCCTTAGCTTCTAGCACAAGATCGTTTAAAAGTTGCTCGGTATTAATTAGAGTTCATAGCCAAGGCATAACTTATTGAAGCGAGATGCGAAGATTGGCGAGTCCGAAAAGGCCCTAACAAGGCATGAGGGCTACATTTTGTTGCTAAAGATCCAAAAGTGATGTGAAGAATCATTTATCAAAAATCAATATGAAGGATCGAGACACACGATGAAAAGCAAATACTCCCCAAAAGTTCATGGAGAAGTCTATCCAAAAAGGCCCTAACAAGGTATGAGGATAAATAGATCCAAGTCCTAAAAGGAGGCGGATCGTTGTATATCAAAGTCCAAAATAAAGATTGGAGAAAAATTAAGAAGTCGTGGTCCAAAGATGAAGAATCTCTCAAAACTTCAAGTGAAGAAATTCTTATTATGAAGAGAAGACCATAATTTCAAGAACGTCTCTCAAAGATTTGAAGTATGAAGTCGCTGCCAAATATCGGTCCGAGAAAGGTCTCAAATCGTGAAGCGAGTTATGCCAAGATATGAACTTTAAGAGGTCCCGAGAAGCAGTTTTAAAAGATTTTGTCCTTTAGCTAACTATTGATTAAATCGTTCACTTTATTTTCGGCCTAAATAACTATCAAAATAAGTCAAACAATGCATCCTCGTGATCATTCAAGACAAAAATAAAATATAAGAGATACACCTAGGAATAAGGGAGTCTAATTAAATAATTGGCCCACATGAATTCGTGTTAGTTTGCTAACTTATAATAACAATGATCTCGTTTTTAAGCTTGGTATGGGGAACGTGAAACTTGAGGATGATAAACGTTCATGGCAGCCAAAACCCAATGTAAGTCTTTGATTTCTTTACTTGTTTCTATCTTTTTATGTTTAGTATTTAATAAAGGCCAAGGTGGGTTATTTATGATGGAAAATGTAAACCGTGCTTTAAAATTAATGCATTGCATGAGGGCATTGCAATGGTCAAGTGTAAGGGATTTAATAAGTGTGAAAACACTTATCCTTTTACCACTCATTTCCAATATTAACAAGACCAAAACGTGTATTTTATGTCGTAAAAGTCGGAATTATGCGTGGTTTGTGTTTTTATTGTGTTTTAGGACCAAAAGATGAAAAAGGAAGAAAACACGGGTTTTCACGGGCTTTTATCGAAGAAAACGAGAAAAGACGAAGTCAAGAGATCAAGAGTGCCTAAAGAACGGATGTCCAAGACCTATTCTGAAGATTTATCGAAGAAAAAGTCTATAGACGGAAGTTTAATGAAGTCGAAGAACTCAAGTCTAAATTAAAGAAGAAAATTATTAAGACAAGTTGAAATCCCGAGACGATGTTGAGAAAAGACAAAGAATTAAATCGAGTCGAGAAGAAAAGAAAGAAGGAAGCACACCACACATACACTTCCCATTTTCCCTATAAATACCCTCCTAATCACATTAGGAGGGGAGTTAGCTAGTTTTCATTTTTCATTTTTCCTTTCTATTTTTTAGAGAGAGAAAGTTCCAAACTTTCTCTCACTAAGTTTTTATCTTTTCTTTCTTTTAATCTTTCAAGTTTTAAACTTTTTGTATTTGGATTCCATTAATCAAGTTCAAGTTAAGCTTTTTGTTCATTAATCTCTTTCTACCTTTCTTGATTTTAGTTTACTATTGGTGCGAAATATTTATGATCCGTGTTGATCTTGATGATTTCGTGCTTAAAAAGTTAATCTTTTTATTCCTACATAAGCTTTCAAACGGTTAAGCTTTAAGATCCTTGTGCTTATTGGCTTATTTGTATGATTAGCTTATTTACCTTTTATAAGCTTTCTTAAAAAGTTTCATTTTGTATGGTTTGATTTAAAAGATTGCTTATTTAAAGTTTGGAAAAGTTGTTATTCGTGCTTATTTAGTTTGTTTCATTACTGATTTGGTTAAGTTTTGGTGTTAGCTTATCAATAGAGCTTATCACTAGCTTATTTTCAAATCAAAAGGTGATCGGAAAAGGATAAACCCTTCTCCGATTGAAGCATTCTGATTAGCTACCCCCTCATTCCGATCACCCTGATCGGATTAGGGTTTCACATTCTGATTGTGGGGACTCTTTGACATTCCGAAGAGGGTGGTTTGTGTCACATTCCGATTGGGACATTTCTACCATATTCCGATTACTTTCTTTTACTGGATTCCGATCAGGGATTCCTTTCTTACATTCCGACTGCATGACTTATTTGATATTCCGATTGGGACTGCTTCATTATTCCGATTAAGCATTCTGATTTGGCCTCATTCCGATTGAAGCATTTTTTAGACATTCCGATTACTCTTTCCGATCAGCTGTATTCCGACGGGGTTCCGACCAAGGATTCCAACGGACTTAATTTCTTGTTTTTACAAAGTTTTCAAGTTTTAGATTCATTAAGTTTTCAAGTATTTTTCTAATTTTGTTTTTAAGTTCTCAAGCATTTATTTTTAACTCGTTATTTTAGTTTAATCTTTAAATCTCTTATTTTACTCAACGACAACTTTCATATTTGCTATTAGTTTAAAATAGATAATCAACCAAACCTTTTATTATTCCACCAAGAACAATTGAGTCACACTTTCTACCAATAATCAATTCGAAAAGATTTGGAACAACGAACTTTGATACTTGGCTAAAATCCTAGTATTAATTAACAACACGTTTAAGGATGAAAAAGTTATCTATGAGCTCGTTTAGGAATTTGCTTGTGATACACGGTTTAGGAGGGTCATCAGACAATTCCTCACTTGGGATCAAAAGCATTTCAGTACTCGTTTTAGATCGAACAAAAACAGTTGGAGGATTAACTTTTGGATAATAAACGGGTGTCACTTCTTTATCAAGCTTTTTCATTCTTAAACGAGTCTCTACTGCAAGTTCAGTAGTTTCCTTAGAATCATGCACACTAGGAGGATCATGCTCATCAAACAAGAGCACACTACCATTATATAAAGTTTCATTAGTGGCCTGAACTTGCTTAAGATATCCGGGATTAGGAGGAAGAGGACAACCTAAAGCCAATTTGTAACGAGTGTAATTTATTTCATTCACTTTTGGTACGAGCATATTTATTGTCTGCATAGTTTGGCCACGTTTTACTAAAAGGTTGTCTAGTTCTCTAATCCTATCCTGAGCTATGCAAAAATCCTCAAGAAGCCCATCTTCTCGAATTTTCAAATCATGTTTCAGCTTTTTTCGTTCTTCTTTTAAATCCAAAATAGTAGATTTTTCAGTTGAAAGCTGTTTGTTAAGAGAGGTGATTTCATCATTCAATTCGCTTATCTTTTTAGCACTACTTAAATGTAAGGCATTTAATTTCTTAGTTGTGCATTTTTCTTGATAAACCGATGTAGCATGAGCATGTTCAAGTTCTTTAATTTTAGTCTGATGAATTTCAAAACTTTTCTCCGGTTCCTTATATCCCGCAAGCTCAGTGGTCAATTTGGCATTAGTTTCTCTAAACTTATTATTAACCACCGTAGCATGTTCAACATCCTTAGCAAGCTTATCAAATAGAGATTTATAATACGCATGTGTCGCATCAGGAAGGTTTGTAGGCTGGGCAACTTGATCCACACTAAGGTCCACACTGGGCTCATTCGAACTAATATTACTATTATTCGTTTCATCCCCGTGTGTCTCAATGTAGGGCTCAAGCATCTCAGTATACTCCTCCTCCTGATTATACTAATATATATATATATATATATATATCATTATCATCAAAGCGTGGATGTACCTCAGAGGGACCGTTTGAATCATAAATGGGAGCTCTGTCAACATGCATTCCCGAGGTAGATGCTTGCTGTAAGTTAGCCATCAAGATGTAGTTGGCATTCACCTCTTCTTCCTCGTCATATTCTGCAGCAGAAGCCATAAGATCGAATTCCTCAGCTTGAAGTGGGATCCCTGCCTCTTCCTTTTGTTCTATGAGAAACTGAGTCTGAAGATAAGCAACATCCCTCTTCTTTTTGGCTGTGCAATCTCTAGCATAATGACCAAATCCCCTGAAGTTGTAGCACTGAACTTGACGATTGTTGTTTCCATTTCCCGTACCAGTATTCTCAGCCCTTGCAGCCACAATTTTTCCCATCTGGTTACCAACGGCTGGCACAACTATTAACCCATTCTGATTACCCGCATTCGGAACACCCGGATTTTGACCACAGTTTTGACCATACTGATTTCCTGCATTGCCAACGGTCTGCCCAACATTCTGACCATATTGTTGAAACTGAGCCCCTGTGTTTCCAGCAACTACCAATTGGCGATCCTGATTCACATTCATGAAAGGTTGAGCAATCTGCCTATTTCTAGTGTTCGAGGAGATTCTTTGATTGTTGTTGGTGGGGTTAATGGTGAATTTGAAGCCTTTGCAAGTAGGGTAAGAAAAATATTAATTGCATGAGTAGGATCGGTGATGTCATCAAAACAGGCAATGGGTTGTTGTAAGTAATTCATAGCAGCAAGAGGTTGATATCCATAAACAGTGAGTTGTTGTTGTTGTTGTTGTTGTGGCATGAAGTTACTTGATGAGGGTTGATGGTAGGGTACCATGGGATATGACATAGATGATGGAGAGTTCGCCATAAAAGCCAATGGGTCTTGTGTCTTGGCCCGTATTTCTACCCTAACTTCGTTAGCTTCATCTTGATTCATCTTCAAATGGTCATATACTTGAGTGTAGTTGACGACATGAAGATCCTTGTTTTGATTGACAAGAGTGACATATCATGACCATTCAGAAGGAAGATTATCAAGAAATTTGATGTTGGCAGCAATTTGTGCAGGTTCATGTTTGTTTCTTCTAAGATGATTCATGAGGGTTGAAAATCGGTGATAATAAGGTTCAATTTGTTCCCCTTCAGTAGACGTAAATTGCTCCCATTCACGAAGCAACTTAGTACCTTTTCTTGTAAACCGATTTCACTGCCCTTCATCATTTTTGAAATCCTAAGCCACATCTCGTGTGCGGTTTCAAAACTATTCAAAGCAGCATAAACATCTTCTGGAAGTCCCAAAAGAATGACTTGAATTGCTTGATCATCAGCGTCGAGTTGTTTAGATTCAGCTTTAGTTAATTCTTCATCTGTTTGCTCATGACTAGAGTCAGCCACTGGGTTAGCATTCGTAGGGTCCCCAGGCATAATAATTGTTCTTCTAACATACGGACCCTTTTGAATCGAGGTGACAATCAACTTTCCCAAAGGTTTACATTTTGCATAACGAAGAAGACGACTAGCCCATGTAGTATAATTCTCCTTGGTAAGCATGGGTGGACGATTCTCAGTACCCGCAGCATAAATATCTTGTTGAGACGTCATCGTAGAAGTAGTGTGAAAAACAGGATCTCAATTCATAGAAAGCGTGTGTTGGAGTGTCGACAAAATCAAACTTTGCCTAAATTTTCCAGGCCGACAAAATACCTGAGTCCGACAAAGCGGTAAGCTGAACAATTGTGTATTGCCAAATTTTGAAATTGAGTTCGAGATAGCCAAAAACTAGTAGGGAAAAAAAATTTGATTTACTAGACCTAAAAATTATAACTTTTTTTTAATCTTCGTGTAAACTATGCTCCGAGACAAGTCTAGATGGTGGCTAAGTCTAAAAAATATTCGAACAAGATTAAACTAAACAGATCGTAGTCCCTGATCGTAACGATTGATCGCAACTAATGATCGTGGTGGCAGATCATAACCATTGATCGCAGTGGAGATCGTAACCACTAGATCGTACTCGTGATCGTACCCTATGATCGCACTGGTGATCGTAGTCTATGATCGCACTCTATGATCGTATCCTATGATCGTACTGGCTGGTGATCGTACTCACTTGATCGTAGTCTATGATCGCACTCTGTTATCGTATCCTGTGATCGTACTCAAGTGATCGTAGTCTATGATCGCACTCTGTGATCGAATCCTGTGATCGAACTCACTGGTGATCGTAGTCTATGATCGCACTTGGTGATCGTATCCTATGATCGTACTCACGTGATCGTAGGATGTGATCGTGATCTTGGATCGCAAGTAGAAACCCCCAGGGTTTATGCGATCGCAACAATCAGATCGTACTATGGAATCAAAGTTACCACTTTTCTCGGATAGGATAAGAACATAACAAGTTCGAGATTCGAAGCCTAAAAATGAATCAAACACCCAAAAATTTTGAGCTTTTAACCAAATCAATGTATTCAAATCGCTACTACAACTACATAGAAGATATATGAATCACGAAATACAAGAAAGACACGGACAACACCAAAGAGCTATCCACGAATCCCTTGGTGAATGATACCACTTATAAGACTTATGCACACGACTTAACCGAATACGAATAACATCATGGAGTAAACCATAAAAAAGGATTAGATTAAGAAGAATAAAAGAGAAGAACAAAAATGGTTGTGAATTCCTAGTCAGAGAAAGACATATGTTTCTCTCTCTATAATCTATGAAATGGAAGACACACACAATCAAATGAGGTGCTAGGGGCCTTTTATACTCCAAGTGTAAAGTATAGAAGGCCTTCCTCATTTGAGTGTTCGGGACTAATTCCCGTTACATACATAACATTATACTAGAACTCTTAACACCATTAGGTAGCATTTTCCACGAGCTTCGCAATGGTATATTATATGACCATCACTTTAAATACTTCTAACACCTTGTGCTTCAAAATCACCTTGTAGTCTTCCTAAACTCTCAGCAAGATCTCCAAACCCCAAATTTATCCAGTGAATGACATATCTGGATTCTTCTCAATAGTAGACTCCCATGCAAAATACATTTCTGTCACTTCAGGCATGTCAAAATCTACCTTCATCTTCGACACTCTCAGCCTTTCCTTGGCTAAGTCATCCTCCCCATACTCTAACCTCTCTGGCTCCTCTATAATCATAACACTAAAACCAGAGCTCTCATCACCATCACTACCATCCTTATCCTTTTATATGGTAGTTTCCATCCTATCCTGTTCTTGCAATTGTGCAGCCAAAATTGAATCAAAATGTACCCGGGTTGCATTCTTTGGTACCTGAACCTCTTCCAAAATCCCTTTACCCTTCTTTTGCTCCAATAGTTGGTAAAGTTATGGTTGGCACCTGTGTAGTAACATCCCTAATGATAACTGGTGGTTGGGATAGACCAATCATACCTGTAGGTCTGTCAGCGCTCAAACTCTGAATGTCAGCGGTTGATCCAGAAACCTGCATCATCATCTCCACAAACGATAGATTCTTTGTAGTGATTGAAGAAACATCAAGAACTGGTTTCTCCTTCAAATAGTCAACGCTTCAGCTATCTCCACCTGTTTGCTTCCAATAGAACCACCTTCTTCCAATGAGCCCTTGTCACTCAAATTAAATGGCTCAGTAGGTGCATCCTCCTCCCCTTTGAAAGAATCCTCCTGATAGGTGTGTAAACACCCATCTTTTCTACCACTTAATTACAATAATAACTGGACCAAAACGTGTATTTTATGTCTTTTATGTCGGAATTATGCGTGGTTTGTGTTTTTGTTGTGATTTAGGACGAAAAGGTGAAAAGTGGAGAAAACACGGGAATTCACGGGCATTTACGGACTTTTGTTGAAGAAAAAGATGAAAGACGAAGTCAAGAAGTCAAGAGTGCAAAAAGAACGGAAGTCCACGACCAATTCTGAAGATTTATCGAAGAAAAAGTCAAAAGACGGAAGTTTATCAAAAGCCGAAGAATTCAAGTCTATTTTATTGAAGAATTTAAAGACGAGTTCAAAGAAATCCCGAAGCCAAAAGTCCCTTAAGTCCAAGTTTAAAGAAGATTAGAAGAAAAGGACTAAGCATGCAATTAAGGAAGATTAAAAGAAGGAGGGACTTAATGACGCAATTAAGAGAAAAGGAAAGAGGGGAGGAAGCTTCCTTAATCCTCCCCTATATATAGATTAGGATAGTCATTATTTTTCCTTGTTGGCTAAGTGTGACAATTAGCTCTTCCACCATTTACTTACCTTGTCATTTACTTTTCTTGTCAAATTTAAATACCTTGTCTTACACCTTAAATTCATTTAATTTCAAGTAAGTTTTCATTTAATTATTGTCAATATTTACTTTATCTTGTCAATCTCTTATCTACCTTTCTTAATCTTTGATTTATGTGTTTATGTTTATGTTCATGTTCATGCTTTTATTTTGATCCAAGTGGTTTTTGATTATTGTGGTTAAAGTTGTTAGATTTCTTGATATTGATGGTTTGTTTATGATTAATTGATGTTTTGTTATTGGTTTTATTAAATCGTTTGGTTGATTTTGGTTAAATTAGTTTTAGATATGCTGTTACTGTTTTCTTGTTCTTCGGAAAGTTTGTTTCTGTTTCTTTGTTTCCAGGAAAAGTTCCGAGCCAAGGCAAGGAGAGGAGTGTTCATTCGGAAGTCCAAAGTTCCGAGCCAAGGGGTTTCATCCGGAACTTCAAAGTTCCGGATCAAGAGTGTTCATTCGGAACTCCAAAAGTTCCGAATCAAATACTTCTGAACGAAAGTCCGACTCAAGCATTAGTTCATTCGGAACTTGAAAGTTCCGGATCAATTCACTTCATTCGGAACTCAAAAAGTTCCGGATCAAGGGGTTTCATTCGGAACTCAAAAGTTCCGAATCAAGGGGCTTCATTCGGAACTTCTTAAAGTTCCGAACCAACTTCCGGATCAAGGGTAAGTTCCGATTCAAGAAGTGTTCATTCGGAAGTCTGAAACTTCCGAATCAAGGAGGCTTCATTCGGAATCTTCCGAATCAAGGGTGACCAAAAACTTCCGAATCAAGGCAAAATTTAGAAGTTCCGAATCAGTAAAGTTCCGAACGAAGGATTGTTTTGGATAAGTGACATATTCAAATCAATTTGTTCCGGATCAAGGATTTTGGTAATATTCCGAGCGAAGAAGAATCATTCCAACCGAAGGTGACATTCCGGACGAGTGATTGTTCCAAACGAAGGATAATCCCGAATGAGCTGTATTCAGGTTCTTATTAGCTTTTGTCTTTGATTTTTATTTTCAAGCTTTATTTTTTCCCGCTTTTATTTTAATTGCACTTTAAGTTTATTGCCTTAGTTAAATTTTAGCCTAGCCTTAGTTTAAGTTTTAGTTGCGTTTTAAGATTTGCCTTAGTTAGATTTAAGTTTACGTCTTTACTTTAGTGCCTTTTAATTTTAGTCACGCTTTTAAATACTTGCACTTTATTTTAATTAGACTTAGCTTTACTTTAATTGCACCTTTACTTAATTGTTTTTCACCTTTATTTTAAACACTACAACGACACATTTTTGTTCCACCAAAATAAAACTGAGTCGCACACATTAAACACAAGTTTTTCAATTCGAAGAGACATACCTAAACGAACTTAATTTTTGTACGGGCCAAAAGCTTGTATCAAATGGCGCCGTTGCCGGCTCTTTTCGTTAAGATTGACGGTTTTCTGTGAGAGACACGTTGCTTTTTGGGATCCGTTCACTTGTGAGCGTTATTTTTCTTGCATAAAAAATTCAAAAAAAATCCATAAAAATTAAAAATTTCAAAAATCCAAAAAGATTTTAGCTTTATTGTGTATATATATTGTCTTTGTGTTTGGTTTTGTTTTCTTTTGTATTTTCAGGTGTATGCGTACTAGATCTTCTAATTATCAAGAGCCCGAGACTCAAGAAGATTTAAGTATGGCAGGTGTTAACAACAACAATAATATTCCACCGCACCTCAATAATAACAACAATGTTCTTCCACAGCCCGATCTTCGGACCATGGAGGAACTTTGTCAACCAACAATGTTTGGACGAGGAGGACCGATTGCGCCGATGCAAATCAACGCTCCTGAGTTTTCGTTGAAGCACCACATGATTCAGCAAGTACAAACAAACCCTTTTAGAGGATTGCCTGATGATGATGCCAACAAACACCTCGACAAGTTCATTACAATCACTCAAAGCATGAAGTTGCCTGGGGCCACAATGGATGTTCTTCGCCTACAACTCTTCCCACATACTTTATCGCATCATGCCGAGAAATGGTTTGATCGTCTCCCGAAGAATTCTATTCACACTTGGGATGATATGACTCAACGCTTTTTGTCGCGCTACTTTCCACCATCCATGGTCACGAGCCTTCGCAATCAAATCAGCGGTTTCATGCAAGACCCTGATGAATCTCTTTTGGATGCTTCGGAGAGATATAATGTCTTGATCAATAGATGTCCAAACCACAACATGCTCCCTGTGACATTAATCGATACTTTCTACAACGGATTGACTTTTCGAGATCGTGATACGATCAATGCAGCCGCCGGTGGCACATTCATGAAAAGGAGACCCGAGGAGTGTAGAGAGTTAATTGAGAACATGACTACTCACCATAAAAATTGGGATTCCTCTGCTTCTTCAAGGAACAACCCGAGAGTCAATGTTTCTTCTACCTCAGCAAACCTTGAGATGACCGAACTCACCCGCATGATGGCCGAAATGAGCAAAAGTATTACGCTTCTCGCTTCAAACCAACAACAACAACAAGTTAAAGCGGTTGCTAATCCTTGTGAAACATGTGGCGGTCCTCACTCATACACCGATTGTCCTTCGACACAAGGAAATCCGGAAAATGTGTATGCTGCTTACGGTAATTATCCACCGGAAAATTACTAAGCTAGACAACAAGGGGATAGAAATCTGCTGAGTTACCGATCCAACAACTACCTTTCACCCGGTTTTTCTCCTCAAAACCAAAACCCCGCCAACAACTACAATAGAAGCAACCAAATCCCACCAAGAGCTTCTAACCCTTATCAACCACCCACCCAACAACACCCACCCATTAATCCCGATGTTGACGCCATAATGAGAACTCAAGGTGAGCAAATCAAGAATCTACAGAGCCAAATAATCAATTTAAAAGGAGATATCTTGAAGCAAGGAAATGACATTAGAACCGAGGTTCGTGATAATATTCAATCCTCCTTCAACACTCAAACGACTGAATTAAAGAATCTGTTGGCTAGTTTCTTGCCCAAAGCTCAACCTTCTTCTTCGAGTTCTCTACCTTCAAACACCGTCCCTAATCCGCGAGCCAATGTGAGTGCTATTACTACTCGTAGTAGAGTTACCATTGTCAATCTACCTATCCCACCACCATCATCTACACCTCCTCCACCACCATGTATCCCTACTCCTCCTACACCTAGTTTTAGTGCACCATTACCATCTCCGTCTCGTCCTGACGATGTATCTCGGAAGGACCCTTCAACATCCCACCCTTCAACATCCCACCCTTCAACATCCCAACCCTTACCGACTACACCTTCACCTTCCACCTATAAACCTAGAATCCCATACCCTTCTCGCATAGGCAAGACCAACGATCTAACCAAGAATGACTGTCAAGTATCGAAATATGTGGATATGCTATCTCACATGACCATCAACATTAGCCTTGTTGAAGCACTTTGCCACATGCCGAAATTTGTCAAAGCATTCAAGGAATTGCTTAGAAAGAAGGAAAAGCTGATTGAACTCGCCAACACACGCTTAAATGAAAACTGCTCAGCAGTTATTCTTAAAGAATTACCAGAAAAGGTTGGAGATCCCGGTCGTTTTGTGTTGCCTTGCGTGTTCAATAAAACTGAAGAATTTACTGCCCTTGCTGATCTCGGGGCTAGTATTAATTTGATGCCACTGAGTGTTTGGAAAACACTATCATTACCCGACCTCATTCCAACAAAGATGACTCTCGAACTTGCAAATCGCACTCTCGCTTACCCCGTTGGTATAGCCGAAGACGTGTTTATCAAAGTTGGCACATTTACTTTCCCGGTCGATTTTGTCGTAGTTGATTATGAAATGGACCCTCGTATTCCTTTAATACTTGGTCAGCCATTTTTGAGAACCGGACGAGCTTTAGTTGATGTGGCCGAAGGTGAGTTAATCTTACGAGTCGGGGATGATTCAAAAGTTTTTAAAATGGGGAAGCTTACAGGAAAATCCTTTGGAAGCCGAGAATCAGTGAATATGATTAATGTGCTCGATGACTTTACCATCTATGACAATCCTCTATTCTATTCTTCCATCGATAATCCACTCTTTGAAGATAATGTGGATGATTCTCACTCCATTCTGGAACCTTCTCCCATTTATGATTCTCCACCGGTCTTTGATGCTTATGATGATGATGATTCTAGCTCAGATTCGGATGATTTTGATTGTACTTCTGAGTATCCCGAGCTGCCTACTTTCGATGATTTTGATGAGGCCGATACTCTCTCGAGCGATTCTTCACATGATGAAGATCCTCCGCCATCACTCGATCCTACTTTGGACGATTACTCATTCGAGGAAGATTTCTCTGAATTTCTCAACACTTACTTCCCTCATGAGAGTGATGCTCCTCCTTATGACTTTGAAGATTATCGTCTTGATCCTACTTTGGATTTGAAGCACATTCTTTCTAAGGAGAAGAAACCGGTCGACATCGAAATCCGTTGCACATATGATTTGACACCTCTTTGTCCCACTTCTGAGGACGAGGTTGTGCTTCTTTGCGGATCTTCTTCACACTCGGCTGAGCCTGAGTGCTATTTTCCCCTAAAGGAAAAGGTGTTCGACCCCGGTATTGAAATCTTTAAGCCATCTCAGTATCCACCTGATGAAATAAAAGGAAAAATCTTTGGAAATATTGAAGACATGCTTGCACCTCACCATACTTGCTCCCACCGTGTTCCATCACTGCTTAAGGGAACCTTGCCTACTCTTCTTTGTCTTGCCTTGTTCGCCTTAAGCTTGTGTTATTTGCTCGATGAAAACTACGTCTTCGATCCTGGTGGATATGTTTCATGTTTCTTCCGTTGATGATCAAGGTCGAGTCAGGCTCACGACTCGGTTAACAAAAACCAAGCGCTTCTTGGGAGGCAACCCATGCATCTATCTTTTCACTTTCTTTATCATAAGTGTAGGGGGGAGACCCTTTGGTTTGCTATTTCCTCTCCTCACTTCTTAATCAGGGATTCGAGCTTCAATGATCTACTCTTGATGATTCTTGACGACCCGTGATTCCGTGCTCTACTTCTTCCCGGTTCTATCCTAAACTCTTTTCGATTCACTATTTTATATTTTCTCAATATTAAAATAGGAATCTCTTTAGTTGTCTTTTCCTTAGCAAAATTTAAACAACGTGCACAATGTCCTAAGTGTAGGGGAGTTTACTCCCATATGCTTAAACATTGAGGACAATGTTTATCTTAAGTGTAGGGGGGACTTCTATCGAAGTTAAAGGGTCTTTTCCTTGTATTTGTCCTCATTTTAACCGGAAAATCAATTTTTCGACATTTTTCAAAATTTTTGATCTATTTTGGCCTATTAGTTTTTCCCTTTGTATAGTTATTTTCTTTCCTTATTAGAATAAATGTTTAATAAAGTGGTTTTAATTTTCAAACGTTGTGAATCTTTTGACTCAACCCGAGTTTACTTATCTAAGTTACTCTAGCTAGTATCCTTAACGTGTTTAAGTCAAGTTTTGCTAGGCTTTTATATAGGGAGCTATAAAATGCGAAAGTCTTAACTCTCACGGGTTAAGAACAAGAACTTTTCGCAAGTTCCTATAATTGATCCTAGAGAGTCGTTTATCAAGGGAACTTTAAAACGCGATTTCTAAACTTGAAAAAGTCTAAGAATTTGCAAGATCCTATAGGCGACTCGAAAACCCAAAACTTTGATTTTATAGGCTAAGTATCCACGAGTCTCATTACTTGAGATTTTAAATTATGGAGAACGAGAGATGATAGAGCCAATTATAAGTTCGGTATTCTTTCGTGAGTTTATGTGAGTTGATTATGAACCTATTCTCCCATCGCTTGCTAATAATTTATCTGCTAATAAATAAGGTTGTACGATTTGAAAAGTTACTTAGCTTCTAGCCCAAGATCGTTTAAAAGTTGCTCGGTAAGGATTAGAGTTCATAGCCAAGGCATAACTTATTGAAGCGGGACGCGAAGATTGGCGAGTCCGAAAAGGCCCTAACAAGGCATGAGGGCTATATTTTGTTTCTAAAGATCCCAAGTGATGTGAAGAATCATTTATCAAAAATCAATATGAAGGATCGAGACAGATGACGTAAAGCAAAACTCCCCAAAAGTCATGGAGAAATGTATCCGAAAAGACCCTAACAAGGTATGAGGATAAATAGATCCAAGTCATAAAAGGAGGCGGATCGTTGTATTTCAAAGTCCAAATTAAAGATTGGAGAAAAATGAAGAATTCGTGGTCCAAGTATGAATCTCTCAAAACTTCAAGTGAAGAAATTCCATTATGAAAAGAAGACCATTATTTCATGAACGTCTCTCAAGGTTTGAAGTATGAAGTCGCTGCCAAATATCGGTCCGAGAAAGGTCTCAAATCGCGAAGCGAGTTATGCCAAGATATGAACTTTATAAGGTCCCGAGAAGCAGTTTTAAAAGATTTTGTCCTTTAGCTAACTATTGATTAAATCGTTCACTTTATTTTCAGACTTAATAAGTATCGAAATAAGTCAAAAATGCATCCTCATGATCATTTAAGACAATAATAAAATATAAGAGATACACCTAGGAATAAGGGAGTCTAAGTGAATAATTGGCCCACATGAGTTCGTGATAGTTTGCTAACTTATAATAACAATGATCTCGTTTTTAAGCTTGGTTTGGAGAAAGTGAAAACTTGAGGATGATGATTATTCATGACATTTCCAAAACCCAAGGTATGCTTTTGATTTCTTTACTTTGAATATTTATAGTTTTTATTTCAATAATAAAGGCCAACGTGGATTGATTATGATGAAAAGTGTAATCTTGCTTTGTAACTAATGCATTGCATGAGGACATTGCAATGGTCAAGTGTAGGGGATTTGATAGGTGTGTAAATACCCATCTTTTCTACCACTTAATTACAATAATAACCGGACCAAAACGTGTATTTTATGTCTTTTATGTCGGAATTATGCGTGGTTTGTGTTTTTGTTGTGATTTAGGACGAAAAGGTGAAAAGTGGAGAAAACACGGGAATTCACGGGCATTTACGGACTTTTGTTGAAGAAAAAGATGAAAGACGAAGTCAAGAAGTCAAGAGTGCAAAAAGAACGGAAGTCCACGACCAATTCTAAAGATTTATCGAAGAAAAAGTCAAAAGACGGAAGTTTATCAAAAGCCGAAGAATTCAAGTCTATTTTATTGAAGAATTTAAAGACGAGTTCAAAGAAATCCCGAAGCCAAAAGTCCCTTAAGTCCAAGTTTAAAGAAGATTAGAAGAAAGGACTAAGTATGCAATTAAGGAAGATTAAAAGAAGGAGGGACTTAATGACGCAATTAAGAGAAAAGGAAAGAGGGGAGGAAGCATCCTTAATCCTCCCCTATATATAGATTAGGATAGTCATTATTTTTCCTTGTTGGCTAAGTGTGACAATTAGCTCTTCCACCATTTACTTACCTTGTCATTTACTTTTCTTGTCAAATTTAAATACCTTGTCTTGCACCTTAAATTCATTTAATTTCAAGTAAGTTTTCATTTAATTATTGTCAATCTTTACTTTATCTTGTCAATCTCTTATCTACCTTTCTTAATCTTTGATTTATGTGTTTATGTTTATGTTCATGTTCATGCTTTTATTTTGATCCAAGTGGTTTTTGATTATTGTGGTTAAAGTTGTTAGATTTCTTGATATTGATGGTTTGTTTATGATTAACTGATGTTTTGTTATTGGTTTTATTAAATCGTTTGGTTGATTTTGGTTAAATTAGTTTTAGATCTGCTGTTACTGTTTTCCTTGTTCTTCGGAAAGTTTGTTTCTGTTTCTTTGTTTCCAGGAAAAGTTCCGAGCCAAGGCAAGGAGAGGAGTGTTCATTCGGAAGTCCAAAGTTCCGAGCCAAGGGGTTTCATCCGGAACTTCAAAGTTCCGGATCAAGAGTGTTCATTCGGAACTCCAAAAGTTCCGAATCAAATACTTCCGAACGAAAGTCCGACTCAAGCATTAGTTCATTCGGAACTTGAAAGTTCCGGATCAATTCACTTCATTCGGAACTAAAAAAGTTCCGGATCAAGGGGTTTCATTCGGAACTCAAAAGTTCCGAATCAAGGGGCTTCATTCGGAACTTCTTAAAGTTCCGAACCAACTTCCGGATCAAGGGTAAGTTCCGATTCAAGAAGTGTTCATTCGGAATTCTGAAACTTCCGAATCAAGGAGGCTTCATTCGGAATCTTCCGAATCAAGGGTGACCAAAAACTTCCGAATCAAGGCAAAATTTAGAAGTTCCGAATCAGTAAAGTTCCGAACGAAGGATTGTTTTGGATAAGTGACATATTCAAATCAATTTGTTCCGGATCAAGGATTTTGGTAATATTCCGAGCGAAGAAGAATCATTCCAACCGAAGGTGACATTCCGGACGAGTGATTGTTCCAAACGAAGGATAATCCCGAATGAGTTGTATTCAGGTTCTTATTAGCTTTTGTCTTTGATTTTTATTTTCAAGCTTTATTTTTTCCCGCTTTTATTTTAATTGCACTTTAAGTTTATTGCCTTAGTTAAATTTTAGCCTAGCCTTAGTTTAAGTTTTAGTTGCGTTTTAAGATTTGCCTTAGTTAGATTTAAGTTTACGTCTTTACTTTAGTGCCTTTTAATTTTAGTCACGCTTTTAAATACTTGCACTTTATTTTAATTAGACTTAGATTTACTTTAATTGCACCTTTACTTAATTGTTTTGCACCTTTATTTTAAACACTACCACGACACATTTTTGTTCCACCAAAATAAAACTGAGTCGCACACATTAAACACAAGTTTTTCAATTCGAAGAGACATACCTAAACGAACTTAATTTTTGTACGGGCCAAAAGCTTGTATCACCTCCCCTGATGAAAGGACACTAGCCTGCCTTCTCCTAGCATTGGCAGCTTCCAAAACAACTATCCTCTCCCTCAATGTCTTGAGTTCGAGGCCTTAATCTGTGACAACTTGTACAAGGTCTGCATTTAGCTTTTGCAAGCTAATGCAAACCACCGTCAATTCCGAAAGAGATAAAGGTTCCAATCTGCCCTCCTCTATGATGGGAATTTGACCTCCCAAATGAGATACATCGGGCATGGATGGGATCTTAATGATGTTGGGACTGCCTTGACCTGCTACTAAGTCAGAGTCAATAGTCTCAGCCCCCACCCAGTTCACCAACCACACTTGTGGTGATGTAATACAAGGCTTTCACAAGGTATGAAAGTTCGTTGTTCCAGTCTTTTCGAATTGATTACTAGTTAAAAGTCCGACTCAGTCGTTCTTGGTGGAAAATAAAATGGTTTGATTATCTATTTTAAACAAAAAGCAAATAAGAAAATGTCGTTGAGTAAAAATAAAAGCTTTAAAAGATAAACTAAAAATTACGAGTTAAAAATAAATGATTTAAAACATAAAAAAGTAAATTTAAAACTTAAAACTTAAAAGTTTTTAAAAATAAACACTTAGTAAAAATGCTGGAAAAGTTAAATTGGAAAATAAAATAAAAGAAAGTAAATAGAAAGTAAAACTCAAATCCATCGGAATACTGGTCGGAATCCCGTCGGAATGCTTATGTCGGAATAATCCGTCGGAATATGTCAAAGAAAATCCTGTCAGAATAATCTCAAAAGTATCGGAATAATAAATAACAGTGCACTATCGGAATGATGACTATCGAAAAGTAATTCTATCGGAATAAGGATGATCACTGCTGTCGGAATCCCAATCCGAAAAACCGTCGGAATCAAAAACCCTTTTCCGATATAATGTATTGGAATACTTGCATCGGAATAACAAAGCCCTAATCCGATGGTCTGATCGGAATATCAGTCGGAAAAGGAAGCCCTTTTCCGATGGATTACAATTTGTGATAAGCCAAGTTAATAAGCTACTTTTTAATAAGCTCAAACCAAAACTTAACCAAATTTACAATGAAAAGATCTCAATAAGAACGAATAAGAACCTTTCAAAACTTTAAATAAGCAAACCTTTTAAAACAAATCTTAAAAAGATGAAACTTTTTAGAAAAATGAAAAGTAAATAAGCTAAATACAAAATAAGCCAATAAGCATGATAAGCTCAAAGCTTAATCCGTATAAAACGTAGATATAAACCAAAAGATAAGCTTTTTGATGACGTCAGCACCACGTGGCGGAGGCTGGCCAATGCCAGCGCCACGTGGCACTGACATTCTTTGAAAATGTGTAGGTACCAGGTGCTGTAGCAGGTGGCGGCTGTCCAATGGGAGCTCGACACGTGGCATTGACAGTGCTCAGACCGAGGTTCAGAAAGGCGGCGCTGACATGTCAGTCCGAGGTGGCAGAATGATGAGTGGCGGCTGGCCATTGGGATGATGACACGTGGCGGCGGCGCCGCCACGTCAGTACGAGGTGGTTGTGGCTGTACGAGGTGGCAGTGTGCCAATGGCGGCTAGCCATACAGGGACTTCCACGTGGCAGTGGTGATTAAAACAAAGTTAAAGGAGCGTGTGCCTGGCTAATGATTGGCGAAAATTCCCACACTTTGATAGCCGTCAAGCATTAATCGAGAAAAACAAGAAAAGAGGGTCAGCTGTCCTCAAATATGCTTAGCCTCCAAGCAAAACCTAGATAGTAAATTACAAAAATACCCCCATGTGGCTGCCTATATAAAGCCTCCCCCCATCCCATTTAATCAAGTTTTTTTCCTAGCTTTCTCTTAGTTTTTCATATTGTTTTTATATTTTGTAATTTTAATTTTCAAGCTTTGTAATCTTTAAGTTTTTAATAAAAGTCAAGTTCTAGCTTCATAATATTCTCATTCTTCCTTTCTTTTTAACTTTATAATATTCTATCTTATTATTTTGGGATAAGTTTTTATAACTTTTTCCAAATAAGATTAGATTTATATAAAGTTTGGAATAATTAATTTTATCTCAAGCTTATTGTTTCCTTTTAGTAGATCTAGCTTATTTGTGGAGTAATCATTTAATTAGCTTTTTAGCTTTTTAAATCTCATAAGTCCTAAGCTTAGGCTTACTACTTATTTATAAGCTAGCTTTTTATTTAAGCACTTTTAGTTTTTAATAATTAGTTTTTTAGATATATTAGATTTAAGTTTTAAAATTTAAAAATACTTTCAAAAAACCAAAAAAAATAATTAGATCTATTAGTTTTTCATATTAAAAAGTTTAGATATATAAGTTTAGAGTTTAAAATTTAAAGTAATTTTATAAAACCTTAAAAAATAGTTAGATCTATTAGGTTTTTAAATAGATTAAGTAGATATATAATTTTTAGCTTTAAAATTTAAAATACTTTATTAAATCATAAAAAAATATTTTAGATCTATTAGTTTTAATTAAATCTCTCTATCATTTAATAATTATTGCTTATTATTCTAACCTTTTATGTTTTCTTTGATCTCGCCGTATCAATCTATCATTTTTGGAGAAGAGCTTATAGTTGATTAATTCGGTTCATGTTGATATGGTTTGATTGATTTGGTTAGAGATTGATTTGGGAGGCCGTGTACTTCATGGGCCAAATTCGGGTTTAGGTTTTGATAGTTTTGGTATTGGGAGGCCGTGTAATTAACGGGCCGTATTTTGTTGATGTTATTTGTTTTAGAGCGGTTTTCTACGGACTACGGGTACTAAAGCTCTCCTTTTTATATTTCTAGTTTAATCGCTTTATTTTTATTAATTAGATCGTAATAGTTTAAGTCTTATTCTACCTTTCTTGTTTTTGATTTTGACTTTGATTCGGATTAAGTATACATCTTGCTTAATCTTGAACTTGTAGATTGATGATTCCAAAATACAAGATTAAATCAAAGCTTAAACATGAAAGGAAAGAAAAGATGAAGTTCTAGTGAGACAAAGTAAAACACTTTCTCTCTCTAAAAATAAAACTAAAGAAAGAAAAATAAACTAGCTAACAATTAACTAACACCCTCCTAATGACACATTAGGAGGGTATATATAGGAGGTGGGGAGATGCATGTGTTGCTTCCTTTTCTTTCTTTTCGTCACGACTCGATTTAATTCTTTGTCTTTCTCGACGTCGTCTCGGGATTTGTCGATAAAAATTTAACTTGTCTTATAATTTTCTTCTTCTATTAGACTTGATTCTTCGACTTCATTAAACTTCGTCTTTAGACTTTTTCTTTAATAAATCTTCAGAATAGGCCTTGGACTTTCGTTCTTTTTACACTCTTGATCTTTTGACTTCGTCTTTTCTCGTTTTCTACGATAAAAGCCTGTGATAGCCCGTGTTTTCTTCCTTTTTCACATTTTTATCCTGAAACACAATAAAAACACAAACCACGCATAATTATGACTTTCACGACATAAAATACACGTTATGGTCTTGTTATTATTGGAAATAAGTGGTAAAAAGGATAAGTGTTTTCACACTTATTATATCCCCTACACTTGACCATTGCAATGCCTTCATGCAATGCATTAATTTCAAAGCACGGTTTACATTTTTCATCATAAATAACCCACCTTGGCCTTTATTAAATACTAAACTTTAAGGAGACTAAAAAGATAGAAATATGTACAAAACAAGTAAAGAAATCAAACACTTACATTGGGGTTTTGGCTGTCATGAATGTTTATCATCCTCAAGTTTCACGTTCCCCATACCAAGCTTGAAAACGAGATCATTGTTATTATAAGTTAGCAAACTAACACGAACTCATGTGGCCCAATTATTCACTTAGACTCCCTTATTCCTAGGTGTATCTCTTATATTTTAATATTATCTTGAATGATCACGAGGATACATTGTTTGACTTATTTCGATAGTTTATTTAGGACGAAAATAAAGTGGGACGATTTAATCAATAGTTAGCTAAAGGACAAAATCTTTTAAAACTACTTCTCGGGACCTCTTAAAGTTCATATCTTGGCATAACTTGCTTCACGATTTGAGACCTTTCTCGGACCGATATTTGGCAGCGACTTCATACTTCGAATCTTGAGAGACGTTTTTGAAATTATGTTCTTCTCTTCATAATTGGAATTTCTTCACTTGAAGTTTTTGAGAGATTCTTCATACTTGGACCACGACTTCTTTATTTTTCTCCAATCTTTATTTTGGACTTTGATATACAACGATCCGCCTCCTTTTAGGACTTGGATCTATTTATTCTCATACCATGCTAGGGTCTTTTTGGATAGACTTCTCCATGATCTTTAGGGGAGTATTTGCTTTTCGTCGTGTGTCTCGATCCTTCATATTGATTTTTGATAAATGATTCTTCACATCACTTGGGATCTTTAGCAACAAAATGTATCCCTCATGCCTTGTTAGGGCCTTTTCGGACTCGCCAATCTTCGCATCCCGCTTCAATAAGTTATGCCTTGGCTATGAACTCTAATTAATACCGAGCAACTTTTAAACGATCTTGTGCTAGAAGCTAAGTAACTTTTCAAATCGTACAACCTTATTTATTGCAGTTAAATTTATTAACAAGCGATGGGAGAAAAAGCTTATAATCAACTCACATAAATTCATGAAAGAATACTAAACTTATAATTGACTCTATCATCTCTCGTTCTCCACAATTTAAAATCTCAAGGAATGAGACTCGTGGATGCTTAGCCAATTAAATCAAAGTTTTGGGTTTTCAAGTCATCTATAGGATCTTGCAAATTCTTAGACTCTTTCAAGTTTAGAATTTGCATTTTAAAGTTCCCTTGATAAACGACTTTCTAGGATCAATTATAGGAACTTGCGAAAAGTTCTTGTTCTTAACCCGCAAGAGTTAAGACTTTCGCGTTTTAAAGTTCCCTATATAAAAGCCTAGCAAAACTTGACTTAAACACGTTAAGGATACTAGCTAGAGTAAACTTAGATAAGTAAACTCGGGTTGAGTCAAAAGATTCATGACGTTGAAAAATTAAAACCACTTTATTCAAAATTTATTCTATCAAAGAAAGTAAATAACGATAGCAAAGGAAAATACTACTATACAATTAGGCCAAAATGGATTAAGAATTTTTAAAAATGTCGAAAAATCAAATTTTCCGGTTATAAGGAGGACAAATTAATGGAAAAGCCCACTTACTTCGATAGAAGTCCCCCACACTTGATATAAATATTGTCCTTAATGTTTAAGCATGTGGGAGTAAACTCCCCTACACTTAGGACACTGTGCACGTTGTTTAAATCTTGCTAAGGAAAGGACAACTATGGTGATTTCAATGTGAACAAATAAGATATGAAATATTGAATCACGACAGTTTAGGATAGAACCGTGAAGACGGGTATACGGGATCACGGTCGTCAAATGGCATCAAAAGTGGATCTTTGAAGCTTTAATCCCTGCACATCATAAGAAACAAGACAACAAACACCTACGGGGCTCCCCCTACACTTATTGTGAAAACGGTAAAGGATAGATCAACGGGTTGCCTCCCGAGAAGCGCTTGTTTTTTATAACCGAGTCACGAGCCTGACTCGACCCAGAACTAATTCAAGGGAAACATGGTGAGGGATGGAATCATCTCATGAGAGATGTCCTCACCAAAGTACAACTTCACACGATGGCCATTCACTTTAAAATTAGGCCCATTTGGTTGAGAAAGCTCAATGGTGCCGTAAGGGAAGACTTTGGCGACGGTGAATGGACCAGACCAACGGCTCTTCAGCTTGCCCGAGAAGATCTTCAATCGAGAGTTAAAGAGTAAAACTTGATCACCAACGTGAAACTCTCGGTTCTTAATTCTAGCATCATGAATGATCTTGGTATACTCCTTGTAGATCAATGAATTCTCATAAGCTTCATTCCTCAGTTCATTTAGCTGGTTGAGTTGAATCTTTCGAAGATCACCGACTTTGTTGATATTAAAATTGGCCCATTTCAAGGCCCAGTACGCCTTATGTTCCAGCTCAATAGGGAGGTGACATGCCTTCCCGTACACTATACGATATGGAGTGCAACCAATCGGTGTCTTATATGCGTTACGAAATGCCCACAAAGCATCATCTAACTTATCGGCCCATGAGGCACGATGCTCTCCCACAGTACGCTCTAATATTCTCTTCAATCTATGGTTAGAAATCTCGGCTTGACCATTAGTTTGGGGATGATAAGCGGTGGAAAGACGGTGATTGACACCATACTTAGCCATGACTCGAGCAAATTAATCATTGCAAAAATGAGTCCCGCGGTCACTGATGATAGCACGAGGAACACCGAATCGAGCAAATAACTTCTTCAAAAAGTTCACAACCACCCTCGCATCGTTCGTAGGGAGAGCCTTTGCTTCAACCCATTTATATACGTAGTCAACGGCTACGAGGATGTACTTGTTCCCTTTGGATGATGGAAATGACCCCATAAAGTCGATACCCCATACGTCAAAGATTTCACATTCTTGTATGAAATTTTGAGGCATCTCATCTTTATGTGTGATCTTGCCTTGTCGTTGGCAAGCATCACAAAGTTTAACCATTTCATGAGCGTCATGATAAATGGAGGGACAATAGAATCCAGAGTCGAAAATTTTCTTCGCGGTGTAATTAGGACCAAAGTGACCACCGGTGGGTCATTTATGGCAAGCTTCTAGGATTAATAAAGCTGTCGGCCCATCAACACACCGACGAATGACAAGATCCGCACATTGTTTGAAAAGGTAAGGGTCGTCCCAAAAATAGTCTTCAATGTCTTTAAAGAACTTTTTCTTTTGTTGGGACGTTAACCCTTCCTTGAGAATTCCACCCGCCAAATAGTTTGCAATGTCCGCAAACCATCGGGTTTCATCAAGATTGGAGTTAATAGACATCAAGGCCTCAAGGGGAAAAGAGTCATTAATCTCTTGATTTGGGAGCTCCCCTTGATAAGGATCCTCGAGTCTACTAAGATGATCCACGGCTAGGTTTTCCGCTCCCTTTTTATCACGAATTTCGATTTTAAATTCTTGTAGGAGCAAAACCCAACGAAGAAGTCTTGGCTTGAAATCTTGTTTAGTTAACAAGTACTTCAACGCGGAATGGTCGGTATAGACAATGGTGGTGGAAAGAACAAGATACGGGCGGAACTTCTCAAAAGCATACACTACAGCTAAAAGCTCTTTTTTGGTAGTGGTATAATGCAATTGAGCCCCTGTCATTGTCTTACTAGCATAATGGATTGGTTGGAAGTGTTTGTTCACTCTTTGTCCCAAAACCGATCCAATAGAAAAGTCGCTAGCATCACACATCAATTCAAAAGGTAACTCCTAATTAGGGGTAACCAAGACCGGTGCCTTAGTTAGTTTATCCTTAAGAAGATTGAAAGATTCGAGACACTCTTTAGAAAAGATAAAAGGAGTTTCTTTTTCCAAGAGGTGGGTCATCGGGCGAGCGATCTTAGAAAAATCTTGAATGAAACGACGATAGAAGCCCGCATGACCAAAGAAACTTCTCACACCCTTCACGGTTGAAGGTGGAGGTAATCTAGCAATCACTTGGACTTTAGCACGGTCGACTTCAAGACTAGATTTAGAGATTTTATGACCAAGCACAATACCTTCTTTTACCACGAAATGGCATTTTTCCCAATTAAGAAAGAGACGAGTGTCTTCACACCGTTTGAGCATACATTCAAAATTGGCAAGGCAAGTAGAGAAAGAATCACCATAGACCGAGAAATCATCCATGAAGACTTCCATAGTTTCTTCAACCATGTCATGGAAGATAGCCATCATACGCCTTTGGAAAGTCCCGAGAGCATTGCATAAGCCGAAAGGCATTCTTTTGTAAGAAAATATTCCATAAGGACAAGTGAATGTGGTTTTCTCTTAGTCTTTAGGATCGATGGGAATTTGAAAATACCCGGAGAAACCGTCTAAAAAGCAATAATAATCATTACCCGCTAAACGCTCGAGCATTTGATCCATGAAAGGAAGAGGGAAATGATCCTTGCGAGTGGCATCATTGAGCTTGCGATAGTCTATGCAAACTCGCCAACCCGTGACAAGTCGAGTAGAAATCAGCTCGTTGTTTTCATTTGGAACAACGGTTATTCCGCCTTTCTTAGGCACACAATGGACAGGACTAACCCATGGCGAATCCGAAATAGGGTAAATCATTCCGGCATCTAGAAGTTTGATAACTTCTTTCTTGATGACGTCATGAATTCTAGGATCAACCCTTCTTTGGCTTTGGATTGCGGGTTTAAAGTCATCTTCCATGAGAATTTTATGAGTACAAAAGTTTGGATCAATTCCGCGGATATCAGAAATTTTCCAAGCAATTGCCTTCTTATGATTCTTCAGCACGTCTAGAAGTCGAGATTTTTCTTCTTCTTTCAAGTCTGTTGTGATGATGACGGTTAACTTCTTATTGTCTTCAAGGAACACGTATTCGAGATGAGACAGTAAATCTTTAAGCTCTAAATACGGAGGATTTTCGATGGAAGGTGTAGTCAAATTCGGATCATCGATAGAGATTTCCTTAGGAGACGGGGGAGAAATATGGTTAATATAAAGATTTTACTAGTTGAAAATGTTCGTTTTCTCGGTGTCTTAACGAATTGATCTTGGTTAATTGTGTGACTCAGTTGTTCTTGGTGAATCAAATGAAAGAGTTGTCGTTGTCTAAAACTAATTAAAAATAAAGACTTGAAACAACTAGAAATAAATACGGTAAAAAGAGACAACAAAAGATAAAAACTTGGCGAAAAGTAAATTACGAGAAAATTAAAAGGCAAATAAAGTAAATGACGTAATTTAAAACTTAAACTAAAAGGAAAATAAACAAAAAAATGCAAATAAAGAAAAAGGCGGGAAAAATAAAGTTTAAAACTGAAATCTGAAAAACTCAATTCGGAATAATGCTTCAATGCGGAATATTTTAGTCTATGCGGAATAAGGAAAAATATGCGGAATAAAAAATGCCATGCGGAATAAAAAAATGCTATACTGAATAAAAGACCTATGCGGAATAACTGAATGCTATACGGAATAAAGGATGACTCGGAATAAAGAAAACTATGCGGAATAATATACCCTATGCGGAATAAAATCTCTATGCGAAACATTTAGGCTATGCGGAATACAAACTCTACTCGGAATAAAAAGCCAACATTTGCCCTATTCGGAATATTACCCTTATACGGAATAATATTACATACCGAATAAAGTAACCTATCCGGAATAACTAAATATTCCGAATAAAGCAACCTATCCGGAATAATATAACATTCCGCATAGAGGTCCTATTCGGAATAACTAAACATTCCGCATAGAAGGATAAGAAAGCTGACTATCCGGAATAACTGAATAAGATACAGTAACATGAACGTGAAACAGGGGATGAAGAACAAAGCACGAATTTGATCAAATCTAACCAAAACACACCAAAAGATTAAACCAAAACAACCACAAAGCATCACTAATCAATAATCAATCAAAACAAATCATCAAAACTAACAAACAAAGCCAAATCAATCAAAACCCACTTGATCAAAAACATAAAAACTCAAGATCATGAACAATGAAAATGAAGAACAAATCAAACAAGAAAGGTAGGAGGAGATTAACAATAAAGTAAAGATTCAACAATAATTAAATGTAAACTTACTTGGAATTAAAAGAAATTTAAAGGTGCATAACATGAAATTAAGGTGCATAAAATTAAAGAACAGGAAAATGAAAAATGGGGAAGGATGGGTTGTCAAGCCACCAACAACCTAAACAAAATGAAGGTGGACACTATATATAGGGGGATTAGGGAGGAGCTTAGGAAGCTTCCTCCCTCTTTCTTCTTTTCCTTAATTACACACTTAAGTCCTTGATCTTCTTAATCTTTTGTTAATCTTCTTAATACTTGGACTTTGTCTTGGGATTTCTTCAAACTCGTCTTGTAATCTTTAATAAATTAGACTTGAGTTCTTCGGCTTTATTGTAAACTTCCGTCTTTTGACTTTCTCTTCGATAAATCTTCAGAATTGGTCTTGGGCTTCCGTTCTTTTTCCACTTTTAATCTTTTGACTTTGTCTTTTGCCTTTTTCTTCGATAAAAGCCCGTGAAATCCCGTGTTTTCTCCACTTTTCACCTTTTCGTCCTAAATCACAACAAAAACACAAACCACGCATAATTCCGACATAAATAACATAAAATACACGTTTTGGTTCGGTTATTATTGTAATTAAGTGGTAAAAAGGATGGGTTTTTCACACCTATCAAATCCCCTACACTTGACCATTGCGATGTCCTCATGCAATGCATTAGTTACAAAGCAAGTATACATTTTTCATCATAATTAATCCACATTGGCCTTTATTAAAGAGATAGAAAATTATAAACATACAAAGTAAAGAAATCAAAAACATACCTTTGGGTTTTGGAAATGTCGTGAATGATCATCATCCTCAAGTTTTCACTTTCTCCAAACCAAGCTTAAAAACGAGATCATTGTTATTATAAGTTAGTGAACTAACACGAACTCATGTGGGTCAATTATTTACTTAGACTCCCTTATTCCTAGGTATATCTCTTATATTTTATTGTTGTCTTGAATGATCACGAGGATGAATTGTTTGACTTATTTCGATAGTTATTTAGGCCGAAAATAAAGTGAACGATTTAATCAATAGTTAGCTAAAGGACAAAATCTTTTAAAACTGCTTCTCGGGACCTCATAAAGTTCATATCTTATCATAACTCGCTTCACGATTTGAGACCTTTCTCGGACCGATATTTGGCAGCGACTTCATACTTCGAATCTTTGAGAGACGTTCATGAAATAATGGCCTTCTCTTCATAATAGGAATTTCTTCACTTGAAGTTTTGAGAGATTCTTCATCTTTGGACCACGACTTCTTCATTTTTCTCCAATCTCTATTTTGGACTTTGATATACAACGATCCGCCTCCTTTTAGGACTTGGATCTATTTATCCTCATACCTTGTTAGGGCCTTTTCGGATAGACTTCTCCATGACTTTTGGGGAGTTTTTGCTTTTCGTCGTGTGTCTCGATCCTTCATATTGATCTTTGATAAATGATTCTTCACATCACTTGGGATCTTTAGCAACAAAATGTTGCCCTCATGCCTTGTTAGGGCCTTTTCGGACTCGCCAATCTTCGCATCCCGCTTCAATAAATTATGCCTTGGCTATGAACTCTAATCCATACCGAGCAACTTTTAAACGATCTTGGGCTAGAAGCTAAGTAACTTTTTAAATCGTACAACCTTATTTATTGCAGATAAATTTATTAGCAAGCGATGGGAGAATAGGCTTATAATTAACTCACATAAATTCCCACAAGAATACCGAACTTATAATTGACTCTATCATCTCTCGTTCTCCACAGTTTAAAATCTCAAGGAATGAGACTCGTGGATACTTAGCCTATTAAATCAATGTTTGGGTTTTCGAGTCGCCTATAGGATCTTGCAAATTCTTAGACTTTTTCAAGTTTAGAAATCGCGTTTTAAAGTTCCCTTGATAAACGACTCTCTAGGATCAATTATAGGAACTTGCGAAAAGTTCTTGTTCTTAACCCGTGAGAGTTAAGACTTTCGCGTTTTATAGCTCCCTAAATAAAAGCCTTGCAAAACTTGACTTAAACACGTTAAGGATACTAGCTAGAGTAACTTAGATAAGTAAACTCGGGTTGAGTCAAAAGATTCACAATGTTTGAAAATTAAAACCACTTTATTAAAACTTTTTACTAGCAAAGAAAGAAAATAACTATACAAAGGTAAAACTAATAGGCCACAATAGATCAAAAATTTTGAAAAATGTCGAAAAATTGATTTTCCGGTTAAAATGAGGACAAATACAAGGAAAAGGCCACTTAACTTCGCTAGAAGTCCCCCTACACTTAAGATAAACATTGTCCTCAATGTTTAAGCATGTGGGAGTAAACTCCCCTACACTTAGGACATTGTGCACTTTGTTTAAATCTCGCTAAGGAAGAGACAACTAAAGAGATTCCTATTTTAATATTGAGGAAATATAAAATAGTGAATCGAAAAGAGTTTAGGATAGAACCGGGAAGAAGGGAACACGGAATCACGGTTCATCAAAAGTCATCAAGAGTGTGGCTTTGAAGCTCTAATCCCTGCACATGATAAGAAAGAAAACAAGAAACACCACGGGGCTCCCCCTACACTTATGGTAAAGATAGATAGATAATTGGGTTGCCTCCCAAAAAGCGCTTGTTTTTGTTAACCGAGTCACAAGCCTGACTCGCCCCCGAATTAAATGATCCATGGGGAAGCCTCGAATGTAATACCGGGATCAAAAACCTTGTCCTCGTTCCCGGTTGACATCAACAAAGGAGAGGCGGGGGAATAAGTCTTGAATGGGAGAAAGGTCCGTTCAACATACGAGAAGTATGTGAATTCAAGATCCACGGGAGGTGGGGTGGGTAAAGTAAGCACATTGTCCTCCCCCAAAGACAATGGATGCTGAGCAAACGGCAAAGCCGTAATGTGATCAATGATAGCATAATCAATTGCACCTCCCGGGTCAAAGCACTCATCCTCCGTGATGGTCTCTAACGGAGTGGAGGACAGGTGCTCGGGAGGGGAACTTGGGACAATACCTTCTTGCAGCAAATTATCAAAAATAATGTCCCCCTCCATGTCATCGTCATCATTACCTGGTGGTATGGAGTGAATGTCGAATTCTTCCAGCAATGGGTCATTATCTTCAACGGGAGGAATAGATGGAGGCAAAGAATCGGAAAGAGAAGGAGAAGTCAACTCTTCGATTTGAGCAATAAGAAGGTGCACTTTCCGTAATCTATCGCGAAGAAGCACGTCTTCCACCTCATCCACAAGATCAAGTTCATCGGTGAACTTCTCGTAAGCCGAAGAGAATAAATCGTCATCACCCGCATCTCCCGGTGGAGATTGAGAAATTTCAAAAGTGAAATTCTCATAGCTTGGAGAAAAATCGTCATCATTAGGATCGACCTCTTCCGTAAGAGCAACGTCGTCCTTAGGCTCCATAGCAGGTAAGTCACAAACCTCATCATCACATAATTTATCGAGACCAACATCACTAAGCTCATTCAACGAATCACAATCCTTAGACACGTTTGGGATATTGAGAGACGGGATGACAATATCACTAGGGCATTGAGTAGTAAGATCATTCCAAGAAATAGTAGGCTCATCGTCATCATCATCATCATAATAATATGGATACACCGGAGGGGGAGTATAAGTCTCGAGATTCGATATTTGCTCTTGTCGTTTATCCTCTTGACATTTTTCGATGATCTTGTTGAAAGCTTCTTGAAGTTGTTGACTTTGCTTAACAAGAGTGGCCCATTGTTTGTGGGAGCTCACATGTTCGAAGGAGGGTTGATGATCGATGATGTGTTGTGGGGGTGTAAATGGTTGAAAACCTGAATTATAGCATGGTTGTGGCTCATAGTAGTTCATCGGTTGAGAAGAATTAGAAACCGGGTTTGGTTCATAATAATCCATTGGTGAAGAAAACTGAGGACACGGATTTTGCTCATAATAATTCATTGGTTGACAATAATAGGTATCGTGAGGACCCCCATAATTTTGGCAACATGGGTCGGGAGAAAAATCGGGTGCGTCTTGTGGATAGCTATTATCATTGTCATAATTGTACCCCGGTTCTTGCCCGTGATCATACGGGTATTGAACCGGGCACGAAACATGCCAATGAGAATCGCTTCAACAATAGATGCACGGGGAAAGAGTAGGTGGGTTCAAAAAGGACGAATTAGTCGAGTTGCACAAAGGACAAAATCCGCATATGAATTGTGTATTGTTGATATCGTTTCCGCACCGCTCACATGTGACAACTGTGGTTTTGAGGTTCGTCACTTGGTCTTACTTTTAGGTTATTTTATGTGTGACTACTTAATTTTTGTGCTTACGTGTTTATTTTGTGTGAACGAGGTTGGTGTGATTATCGTTTATGAGTATAGAGTACTCATAAGTAAATCGAGGTTATTTCATGTTCATGAGCTCACATTTAGTGACTATGAAATGAAATGGTGATATTTTGGTGTTTACGTATACGTATAAGTATTATAGTAATAGTATATTTTTTTTAGGATTTACGGTTTAGCTTTTGGAGGTCTCGGATGAGGTAATTAGTCATATGAATATTTTTCGGGATGGTTTTAAGTCATTTAGGACTTAGTTATAAAGTTTATTTCAAAATTTGAGATTTTTTTTAAAAGTGTATATTTTACGTCTTTTACGGTAAAACGCGTAAATTTGACTAGTTTTACGGTTTTGAGGGTTTGGAGGCTTTAGGAGCTAAAATAAATTAAGGAAAATTAAGGTAATATTATTAATAAAAATATTAATAATAAAAAGGAAAAAAAACGAAATTAAATGGGTATAGGTCAGTTATGTGAAAAAAAGAAAAGAAAAGGGGAAAAAAGGGAAAAAGGGAACCGGACTTTTGTATTTGGGCTAGGACTGGTTAGGATCAATTATATAAGGTTTTTATTTATCAAAACACTTCATAAAATCCCTGGAGATCAATAAGGAGTCGAAATATACAAGGGAGGAATTAGGGTTTTCATAAAAATCTTGGTTTTTCATAAATCAAAGGTAAATCTTTATAACCCTTTTTAATTAAATTGTTTTTATGTTTCTTTAATCATCTTATGATGGATTTAGGTTAGGGTTTATTATAAAAACAGTAAATTAATGTTATATTAATCATAACATGATGATTACATAAATTAGGGCTTGCAATTAGAGGGATTAGGGTTAATTAATGAGGTTGATTTTGTTAAACCCGTTTTTAAAAACTGGGCAGAATTTTTGGTCATTGTTTTGATCATATAGGGAGTTCTATAAACTCTTATTTTACGATCCAAGTACCCCTGGAGAGTTATTTGAAGTGGCCTTCCAATGCAAGAAACTAGAACTAAATTGGAGGTAGGGAAGTGGGTCAAAAACAGGTTACAACAGTCGGAGGTCAAAACAGTTTTGAATTCAGCTTGTTTTCTTTTTAAGTTTTGGGTTGTTTGGGGCACTTAGGGTTGCATTGGGATCTTCTCACGAACGTGAGAGATGGTTTATATATTGTAGTTAATATCTGTACTTGGGCTAAGGTGGTGGTTTAGGGTAAGACCCCTTAATGGTAACAAACTTTTAGTACGTTTAAAATCAGGAAATCTGGAATGACAAAAGTAGATATATGTGTATCGGGGCCTTAACAGTAGATTTAAGGTTAGGTCAAGTGGGAGGTGTTAGCCAACATGCGTAAGGGTATGAATATTCCTTTTACAGAAACCATGGGTATGTTTAAGTGGACGTTTGACTTAAAGTTTTGAGACCTAAAAACTGGCACTGTTTTGGGTAAAATATGAACGTGATAGTTATTAAAGTTAACCAAGTTAATGTGAGACCCCCAAAATCTGACATGGAACAATTAGGCAACGAGGGGGTAACACGTCATAGTACAAGAAACAATGAGTTACAGTTGACACAAAGCTGACGTAATAAAAGCATATATATCACATTATAAATGATCAGAGTTTTAAACATAGGTCCCAGAGTTTTATATGCGGAAAGATATATTATTTCATCATGATTTATAACATAAAGTTGCCCAAAAGATATAATAAATTTCTGACAGTTTATATTAAAACCAGTCTTTTAAAAGCATCACAGAAATCTCCAAGCTGCGATAATATCCTGCGGGCTCCCATCCAAGTAAAGCTAAGTAATAATACCTGAGATTAAACATGTAAAATCGTCAACACAAAGTTGAGTGAAATTCATAGGTTTAGCAATAAAGGTGTGGAACACAAGCATTCATTTGTAAAACAAGTAAATAGAGAAAATGGTTATGATCATTAACCATAGTCTGAAACCAATATTATTGCTGTTTAGTTCATGAACCGAAGCTTAACTCAAAGTAAGTTCCTCTAGGGAGTATTCAGCCTAAATACTCAAGTATAAACAAATGTAAGTGCGTCAAGGTAATCGGGACGGGGATTGTCAATCCCGATGGATCCACCCACAACATTCGCGCTTAGCGTAAAGCATACGGGACAATTAACGGTTCATGATCAAGAGAGGAAACTTAAGGCTATTAACTATAAGCAATAATATCAATGAAAACTGTTGGAAGCATACAAGTCTGAATAGCATACAAGTTCTGAATAGCATACAGTTTTTAAATGGATGTGTTCCACCATGTAAAATCTCACCCCGCGTTTAGAAACAATGTACAAGTAGTAAAAGGGGCTATGAACTCACCTTTAGTAAGTAATCACAAGGTAAAAGGGGCTGAGCAAAAAGAATTCTTCACGGACCTATGCCATGGTGACGCGTAATAAGAATGCGTTCAATGAAGCAATAACGTTTTAGAAGTGGTGGGACATAGTATGACTAGGTAACTTGCCTGCGATGGCGAGACCTAAGCTTAAGTTAAAATTTTGAGCCAACACCTTGAACCTACTGTAATAACCTAATATCAACCTTGTATGATGGTCCAAGCATTTATGTGTGGGTTCCGAACACGTTTAAGACTCGGTTTGAAAAACCAAAACAAGGGACTGCATTCAGTTTTCTGAAAAAGGCTGTGAAGATTTGGTCATATCTAAAAATCTATAATAGTACAGGAGTTGAAATTCCTTGACATGTATAGGTATTTCTCTTACCTTTAAAAGTTGGGAAAGAACAGCCCTAGAACTATTTTCAATCAACGGGAAATGCACTTTTAGTGACAGACTATCAAAACATAAAGTTGTAAACGTCTTTCGTACCTTACGGTAGATTAAGCATAAATCCCAATCGGTAAAAGATTTTGACACGAAACCAAAAAGAGAAGTTTTATTATATTTGTAGCTACTTTAAAAAGTCATAAAATCATAAATTAATCCTTTTTAGACAAGTCAATTTACCCACATTTTAAGCATAACATTCAGATTTGACCTAGTTTAGTAAAACGACCGTTTCGGGCTCATCCGGACACTTCCCGTTTCCATCCAACTCAACACATACTAATCACATCAGTGGGTATCCATTTTTCAAATAAAAACAAGGTCATATGTTTAAGAAAATTTTGCCATGACCTGTTTGTTTCTGTGGTGATTTCCATACTACAAAAACGACTCCATTTAGCTACCTAACCTCAGTCAAGCAACATTTAGGCTATACCAAATCGCCACGCAAGTGTCCTAAGTCCTAATATGCCCTAAGTATCTATAATCTCAGTGGGTTTCACCCAAGGAATTCAAAATTCATGAATAAAAAGAATCAAAGTACTAGGAACATCAAAACTAAATTGCTAGGAGTGACTATACCTTCATAACAAGTACAAGTAGGAATTAATCCAAACACACAAATTAAACAATTCCTCCTCCTTGATCCTTAGAAATTTCGTGGCCCTTAGCCACGTGTTAAGTCAATCACGGTACTCAACAACTGAGTAGAAACAATGTAGTGAGAAGATCACCGACGATATGGATGCCCGGGGAAAACACGAAAACCGCAACCTATCACAATAAGGCGCGCGTTAAGACTCGAACTCAATATCGCTATATATACCAAATATAACATGACTCAAATATATTCAAAGTATACACGTTTCAAAACCATTGACACGAAACAAAAGAATCCATTTATCCAACGTTACTCGTTATAACACTTGAACACTTGAAAATGACTCGTCATACGACGCCAAGTCAACGCAAGTCAAACTATCCTTTACCCTTATTTGGACCAGTAGCAAAGTCATTTATATAATGACTAAGCACTTGAGTAAGTCACCATGTCCGATGGTGAACACTCAAACTCACGCAACACAAGCATTGAACTACGTGTCCAAATTAAAAATCAGCAAGTACACCCCGAATGTACACACCGATCTACACTATCTAGACTTGTCCATTTTAGATGAAAATTGGTGTCAAGGTCACTTATAACCTGTATAAGACCTCACCAAAATTTGAGCCAAAGTTATCACTTTAAAACCAATCAGCTCGACCCTTTACTCGACTCCAAAATTTGGGACAGATTTGTGTACTTGTTTTGTAACACCGTTTGGACCACTTTAAAAATACTATCTCGACAATCCGTCTTTTGAAACCACTACTAGACTCATCAAACTCAGTTTGTAAACTTTGAAAATCATTAGTATCAACTATCTAACCAAGCCTAAAGTCCCCGAGAGTCGACCCAAAATCAGCCACAATTTCGGATTGCGCCGACTTGCGTCTCCCGGTACACGAAAACTAAAACTAGCATAACTTTTGACTCGTAATGAGTTATAAGCTCTATCTTATACCAAAACGACCGTCTCGGAAAACTCTACAACAATTTCAAATAATATCAGTCTTTCACAGACCTTAAACCCACGAAACATACTGTTTAAGGTTGCTGTCCCAAATTAGCTTTTTAGAAAACATGACAAATCTATTTTTCACTCAAAACCAATCATTCCCATACCCCTAGGATCACTATACTATCATACCCATCAACCAAACACTCCTAAAAACACTTGTATGAAAAATCTAACAAAAATCAAAGATTAAAAACAAGACTTTTAAGGATCAAAACATGATAATCTTACCAAAAATAACATATGCAAGATGATTACAACATCATACAATCATGGAATCAAAAGTTCTTGAAATCTTGATGCATGTGGGTGATTTTAATATCATTAGAATCACCATTGAATTCTAAGATGTGGTCTTTTTTTTGTTTTGATTGAATCATGGTGGATGGTGGTGAAGGTGGCGGCATAAATGAGGGGTGGGAGGAGAATGTGTTTTTTTTTAGCTAGTTGTGTGTTTGAGTGGAGAAAGATAAAAAGAAAATGTTTATATAGTGGTAGTAAGTGGAAGGACTAGTTTTGTAAACTTTAAAACTTGTGGGCCTAAAAACAATTAATAGTTTTAAAGGGTAGAAAATGGTTATTGGTAAATATTAAAAATATTTACGGGGCTCGAGTTTCGTAAAAATACTTTTCAAAGTTACAATGCATCGTAAAAATGATTATACGATTTCTCGACACGACTTAATACGTAATTAAAACGACATCATCAAAAATATTAATTATCGAAACAATCGATAAGTAAACGTAAAATTTTGGGCATCCGTCGGTATCGCGATCACTAGGAATTCTCGTTGTACATTGATTTGAATAAACTCGTTGTAAAACGCACACGGGTGATTTTTCAAAAACATTGATTTAAAATAAATATGGAAAAATAAAATGAAAATTTATAATTCCATACAAAGTATTTATCGATGATCAGAAAAATACTTAAAAAAAAGTATAATTTAAAAATCTAAGGATTTACATATAGCAATACAAGAAAACGTAATACGTTGGAAAAATTCAAGAAGCACGGATAAAAAGAATAAAATAATGTTGGGGAAGTACGGGTTCTCACAGTCTCCCCCCCTAAAGGAACTCTGGTCCCCAGAGTTCTCTTGAAAACAGTAGAAGATGCAAACAAGAGGAGGTACAAAGTGTAGAACAAAATTCATTGCTTCCCTGGTAAAATTCCGTACCATGATGAATCTTAACGGTTAGAATTCACTATGCTTCAGTTTCTTAACTCCTTTTCGTATAACTTTTCAGTCTTGGATTAGGATAACGATATTTTAATACGGAGATACATTGAGAGATAGAGTTGTTGGAAATACGTGCGATAAACTAACAAGAATGAACACAAGAATCGCTTAAACAGGCAAAGTGCGATAAAATGAACCAAGATTGTAAATCAACAAGGGGTCGCAAATCGTGCAACTGTAAAACGTGAAAATCTTAAAACGTAAGAATCTATTTACAAGAGAAATAGAAGGGAAAAATGAATAACATATGATCGTTTAAAATACAAGTTGTCACAATCAGTTGTCTAGGATTTTGGTATTACTTTAAAACTCAGTTTATGTATTTCCTTGATTAAAAGAAAATTTCACAAGGTGTAGTGATTTAAAATCAAACTATCTATATTTAGCGAGTAAGCTGTTGCTATATCTTTTTCTTGATCAGGATTTTCAAAGCAAAAGTAGAACAGTTCAAGATAGTTATCCTGATCGGCTTAAGAACTTTTGGATGACTGTATTAATATGTCGTTAAAACTCGGGTTTATCGTCACCATTAGAGAAAATTCAAATTTTTTTTTCCAAGTTATTTTGAATCATTGTTAGAAATTATAAATTAATTTAAATAATTTCATTAGGTTGACAATAAAGTATGATATAATCAAATACTTTAAAAGATACAGCTTGATATCGTTTGAAACATTAAGTAAATTTACCAAAGAGGATATATAGATCCGATACTTAACTTGAAACAGTTATTTTGGTAATTTAAACATTTGATAAAATGTATAAAATGTTCTTAAAAATTAATAATAATTTTTTTTAGAAATTTAAGAAAGTGTTTAAGATATCAAACGATAAACACGTAACAGTTTCTGGTTTTCAAAAGGTGACAAGACAGCAACAAATGTGAATCATATAAAGGTCAACAATCTGTATGCGAGCAATATACAAAGGAATAAGACGGAAGTCGTATCAATTCTTAACAAACGTGGTAGAATAGTCACGTCAATAATAAAAATAATAAGAAACAATGATTATAGCAATATTAATTCACGAGTGCGGTTGGCGTCACCAATAACGGCTTATTAAGTTCTCGGTGGTCGAAATACGATCGAAAGGGAAAAGCCACACAACGAATTTTCGAATCAAAGAAAATTCTTAAGAAGTCAATTGAGAGAGTTCCAGTAAGATGAACAACATTAGAAATGAAAGGCGAAATCAACACATGATTCACACGAATGAAATTTCAAGACGATAGTATCTTAACACATATCATGGCAATTACACGTAATCATCGTTCACGTCCAGTCATAAATCACTAATCGCGTCCAGAAACGTTTCGAAGGTCTACCAAAATAGATAGAGATGGTCAATCGATGTAGGAGCATAGAAACGTTGAAACTTTCAAGTCGGGTATCAATGGTAAGAATTTAGGCAAATGGTAACGAAAATTGTATCATGGAGATGATGAGGTAACAAGTAAAGCAAGGATCGTTGAGTAAAGAAATCTGTGCTTGAGGCATGTATTTTGTTCAAGAAAAGATAAGGGTTCATAGGTGTATGTCGCGAACTGTTGTTACTCGCACAAGAAGTAAAAGTTTTCAAAACTTATATTTATCTAACTTTTTAAGAAGCATAATTAAAAAGTTGATTCTTGGTTAAATATTTAAGGTGACTACTATTTGGCCTTGCATGGCTCTTTCTAAATTAGGCATAGGTGATCAGGCCATGCATAATTTAGGACTAGCAATGCGATGCTCAGCTTCGTCAACCAATATTACATATCATATGATTTAAAATATGCATATAATGCCATTTGTAAAAACAGAAATCAAAATAGTTTATGAAACTATTTGCTAATAAGTTACTGGCTAACTGTTTTAAATCGACAATTCGTATAGTTACAAGGGTTCTTTATAAGACCGTATTAGAACAATTTGTGAAAATACATTGTAAAATTAATATAAGTTAATTTTATAAGATAGCATTCAATTATTTAAGAAAGCCCAAATGAAACTTTTTTTTTAAAATGATTCGTAAACCAGTCCAGTTTGAGTTGTATGGTAACATGACAATAGTTTATAAAGTAGCGAGTGGGTTACAAGAGGGAAGTAAGGAGTAGTTCAATACAACCAATAAAATGGTTACAAGGTGATTAGGTTTCAAGAGGTTTAGCCGAAATCGTCAAGAGACACGTGTCAAGATGATAACAAACGATATGAAAGCAAGATCTTCAAATCTCGATCCAATTCAGTGGTACGATCGAAGCAATGAAAGAAAAGAGAATGACAATTAAGTCATAACAAAAGAAAGTAATAAGGAATCTGTATGTGCACATCGTAATTTATTTGACAAAAATACACTTTTAAGAAAGTAAGGTATCAGTTAACAAATAGTACAATCAAACTGAAAAGTTTCTATATTAGGAAGTTACCGAATTTCAAAAGTTCAAGATCTATGTACATGTATGACCGAACACAAAGTTACTATTTTATACTTATTCAAACTCAATCCTTGTTTTTAGTTTGCAAAATATCATTAGTTAAAGTTTTACGAGCTCAACGAACTCAAAAACGCTTCAATCCATGTTTTTAACTTTTATTAGTTTTGACCCTTGGGTTTGACTAGACCAATTAACTCACTAAGCGATATTCTAAGACTCAAAGTCTAATGCATTTCGATGTAAAACAATGTTTTGAACAACTTTCTAGTTTTACCCGAGACTTGAAATGGAATAAAAATGGACGAAAATGCCCCTGGCATTAAATCTGTTAACAAAATGATATTTTAGCATTATTCAGAAAATAACTTCTTAGATTTTACAATCTCAAATGAGCGTAACTTGCTCGATTTTAAAGTTTACTGGTCAAATTTTATGTCCTAAACGGACGTCTCAACATGTAGAAATATATATATTTTTATGTCTAAAGTTATAAAAATATTTTCTCGACACTGTTAAACTTCCTGTAAAGTTTCTGTACAAAGTATATTTTTCGACACAGCTTGAAATTAAATCCAAATTTCATGATAACTCAAAATTAATGTACACATAGGACTTGTGGATTCCATAAAGACGAAAGAAGGTAAACTGTATAATTAGTCATGTAAAGAAAACACAGTATAGAAATGGTTCAAGAATGCCAACGATAATCGGAGACATAAAAAAAACGACGCATATCATCCGTGTCTTCGGCTGCAAGATGCAATGCAGAAAGGTCTCTTGGTGGCATGATTTCCAAAATCACAAGATATATCGAGAAAGAAACGGGACAATAACAAGTGGCATTCCTGGAGCGAGGAGGTTCAATGAAAAGGGAGGATACAAGTAGGATCGTATTCCAAACAATCATCACATAATAAATGACGATTATGTGTTCAAGGTACAACGGATGTTCTAAGTTGAAATCGAAACGTAGAATGGTCAATGAAGTAAGATGTAATCCATGTACAAGTGTCGAGTAAAACGGTGGCGTAAAGGTAAATCAAGATTATGAAAACCCACAATATTATTCAGCACTGATTCAATGAATTCTTCGAGATGTGAGACTCACACGATGTCCTTTAGTCTTTCTGGGAGACACATTGAGCTACACAATGGCCTATAGACTAGACATTCAATTGTGAATGCTCAGAAAGAAAATCTGCGTATCTAAGTAGATATTTTAAGGGAAATAAACAATGGAAGCAACACACACGGTAGTAGAATGAAAATCATAAGTTCATCGAAAACAACACTTATTCAATCCCGAACAATGGTATCGCGAGAGTATGCACAACACGTATCAGCGAGTCAAGAAAAAAAAACAGACGGTTCAAACCGAACGAGCATATAAAGTCAGCCGTATCACGCATAATTGAAATAGCAATAGTACTCAGAAAAATGAATATGAAAAGTTGGCAGCATACGCGCTCTGAAGACAAGTATGTAACGTCATAACGATATAATATCATTGCAATAAGATCAATTCACAAGAACAAGAATTCAAGAAATACAGTATAGGCAGATGTAATCACAGTAACATTCAATGATAATTCATGAAGCACATAGGCTTTGAAAAGACATAGTAATTATCGTCATTAGCGTAAAGTAATATTTCAAAATGTAATCAAGAGATGAAATACTACAACGATAATTAAAAGTTAATAATAAGGATTAGAGAGTTACCCGCGAAGATATCGAACAGCAATGGCAAATTCTGTGTTTGACACTTAGAAACAATAAAATATTTGAACTTTCGGTTATAGACTAAGTTTTAAAAAACGACTCAGTTCCCTATAACCATCGCTC
Source organism: Glebionis coronaria (assembly GCA_025667525.1). Taxonomy (NCBI): domain Eukaryota; kingdom Viridiplantae; phylum Streptophyta; class Magnoliopsida; order Asterales; family Asteraceae; genus Glebionis; species Glebionis coronaria. Next base: position 237,502,404 of record CM046881.1, read on the forward strand.
TGATACCAATCTGTGAGACCCCCAAAATCTGACATGGAACAACTAGGCAACGAGGGGGTAACACGTCATAGTACAAGAAACAATGAGTTACAGTTGACACAAAGCTGACGTAATAAAAGCATATATATCACATTATAAATGATCAGAGTTTTAAACATAGGTCTCAGAGTTTTATATGCGGAAAGATATATTATTTCATCATGATTTATAACATAAGTTGCCCAAAAGATATAATAAATTTCTGACAGTTTATATTAAAACCAGTCTTTTAAAAGCATCACAGAAATCTCCAAGCTGCGAAAATATCCTGCGGGCTCCCATCCAAGTAAAGCTAAGTAATAATACCTGAGATTAAACATGTAAAATCGTCAACACAAAGTTGAGTGAAATTCATAGGTTTAGCAATAAAGGTGTGGAACACAAGCATTCATTTGTAAAACAAGTAAATAGAGAAAATGGTTATGATCATTAACCATAGTCTGAAACCAATATTATTGCTGTTTAGTTCATGAACCGAAGCTTAACTCAAAGTAAGTTCCTCTAGGGAGTATTCAGCCTAAATACTCAAGTATAAACAAATGTAAGTGCGTCAAGGTAATCGGGACGGGGATTGTCAATCCCGATGGATCCACCCACAACATTCGCGCTTAGCGCAAAGCATACGGGACAATTAACGGTTCATGATCAAGAGAGGAAACTTAAGGCTATTAACTATAAGCAATAATATCAATGAAAACTGTTGGAAGCATACAAGTCTGAATAGCATACAAGTTCTGAATAGCATACAGTTTTTAAATGGATGTGTTCCACCATGTAAAATCTCACCCCGCGTTTAGAAACAATGTAAAAGTAGTAAAAGGGGCTATGAACTCACCTTTAGTAAGTAATCACAAGGTAAAAGGGGCTGAGCAAAAAGAATTCTTCACGGACCTATGCCATGGTGACGCGTAATAAGAATGCGTTCAATGAAGCAATAACGTTTTAGAAGTGGTGGGACATAGTATGACTAGGTAACTTGCGTGCGATGGCGAGACCTAAGCTTAAGTTAAAATTTTGAGCCAACACCTTGAACCTACTGTAATAACCTAATATCAACCTTGTATGATGGTCCAAGCATTTATGTGTGGGTTCCGAACACGTTTAAGACTCGGTTTGAAAAACCAAAACAAGGGACTGCATTCAGTTTTCTGAAAAAGGCTGTGAAGATTTGGTCATATCTAAAAATCTATAATAGTACAGGAGTTGAAATTCCTTGACATGTATAGGTATTTCTCTTACCTTTAAAAGTTGGGAAAGAACAGCCCTAGAACTATTTTCAATCAACGAGAAATGCACTTTTAGTGACAGACTATCAAAACATAAAGTTGTAAACGTCTTTCGTACCTTACGGTAGATTAAGCATAAATCCCAATCGGTAAAAGATTTTGACACGAAACCAAAAAGAGAAGTTTTATTATATTTGTAGCTACTTTAAAAAGTCATAAAATCATAAATTAATCCTTTTTACCCAAGTCAATTTACCCATATTTTAAGCATAACATTCAGATTTGACCTAGTTTAGTAAAACGACCGTTTCGGGCTCATCCGGACACTTCCCGTTTCCATCCAACTCAACACATACTAATCACATCAGTGGGTATCCATTTTTATAATAAAAACAAGGTCATATGTTTAAGAAAATGTTTCCATGACCTGTTTGTTTCTGTGGTGATTTCCATACTACAAAACCGACTCCATTTAGCTACCTAACCTCAGTCAAGCAACATTTAGGCTATACCAAATCGCCACGCAAGTGTCCTAAGTCCTAATATGCCCTAAGTATCTATAATCTCAGTGGGTTTCACCCAAGGAATTCAAAATTCATGAATAAAAAGAATCAAAGTACTAGGAACATCAAAACTAAATTGCTAGGAGTGACTATACCTTCATAACAAGTACAAGTAGGAATTAATCCAAACACACAAATTAAACAATTCCTCCTCCTTGATCCTTAGAAATTTCGTGGCCCTTAGCCACGTGTTAAGTCAATCACGGTACTCAGCAACTGAGTAGAAACAATGTAGTGAGACGATCACCGACGATATGGATGCCCGGGGAAAACACGAAAACCGCAACCTATAACAATAAGGCGCGTGTTAAGACTCGAACTCAATATCGCTATATATACCAAATATAACATGACTCAAATGTATTCAAAGTATACACGTTTCAAAACCATTGACACGAAACAAAAGAATCCATTTATCCAACGTTACTCGTTATAACACTTGAACACTTGAAAATGACTCGTCATACGACGCCAAGTCAACGCAAGTCAAACTATCCTTTACCCTTATTTGGACCAGTAGCAAAGTCATTTATATAATGACTAAGCACTTGAGTAAGTCACCATGTCCGATGGTGAACACTCAAACTCACGCAACACAAGCATTGAACTACGTGTCCAAATTAAAAATCAGCAAGTACACCCCGAATGTACACACCGATCTACACTATCTAGACTTGTCCGTTTTAGATGAAAATTGGTGTCAAGGTCACTTATAACCTGTATAAGACCTCACCAAAATTTGAGCCAAAGTTATCACTTTAAAACCAATCAGCTCGACCCTTTACTCGACTCCAAAATTTGGGACAGATTTGTGTACTTGTTTTGTAACACCGTTTGGACCACTTTAAAAATACTATCTCGACAATCCATCTTTTGAAACCACTACTAGACTCATCAAACTCAGTTTGTAAACTTTGAAAATCATTAGTATCAACTATCTAACCAAGCCTAAAGTCCCCGAGAGTCGACCCAAAATCAGCCACAATTTCGGATTGCGCCGACTTGCGTCTCCCGGTACACGAAAACTAAAACTAGCATAACTTTTGACTCGTAATGAGTTATAAGCTCTATCTTATACCAAAACGACCTTCTCGGAAAACTCTACAACAATTTCAAATAATATCAGTCTTTCATAGACCTTAAACCCACGAAACATACTGTTTAAGGCTGCTGTCCCAAATTAGCTTTTTAGAAAACATGACAAATCTATTTTTCACTCAAAACCAATCATTCCCATACCCCTAGGATCACTATACTATCATACCCATCAACCAAACACTCCTAAAAACACTTGTATGAAAAATCTAACAAAAATCAAAGATTAAAAACAAGACTTTTAAGGATCAAAACATGATAATCTTACCAAAAATAACATATGCAAGATGATTACAACATCATACAATCATGGAATCAAAAGTTCTTGAAATCTTGATGCATGTGGGTGATTTTAATATCATTAGAATCACCATTGAATTCTAAGATGTGGTCTTTTTTTTGTTTTGATTGAATCATGGTGGATGGTGGTGGTTGATGGTGGTGAAGGTGGCGGCATAAATGAGGGGTGGGAGGAGAATGTGTTTTTTTTAGCTAGATGTGTGTTTGAGTGGAGAAAGATAAAAAGAAAATGTTTATATAGTGGTAGTAAGTGGAAGGACTAGTTTTGTAAACTTTAAAACTTGTGGACCTAAAAACAATTAATAGTTTTAAAGGGTAGAAAATGGTTATTGGTAAATATTAAAAATATTTACGGGGCTCGGGTTTCGTAAAAATACTTTTCAAAGTTACAATGCATCGTAAAAATGATTATACGATTTCTCGACACGACTTAATACGTAATTAAAACGACTTCATCGAAAATATTAATTATCGAAACAATCGATAAGTAAACGTAAAATTTTGGGCATCCGTCGGTATCGCGATCACTAGGAATTCTCGTTGTACATTGATTTGAATAAACTCGTTGTAAAACGCACACGGGTGATTTTTCAAAAACATTGATTTAAAATAAATATGGAAAAATAAAATGAAAATTTATAATTCCATACAAAGTATTTATCGATGATCAGAAAAATACTTAAAAAAAAGTATAATTTAAAAATCTCAGGATTTACATATAGCAATACAAGAAAACGTAATACGTTGGAAAAATTCAAGAAGCACGGATAAAAAGAATAAAATAATGTTGGGGAAGTACGGGTTCTCACAGTTAAGGACTTGTTAAGGAAGGGTAATGGGGTGATTAGAGCTTAACAATGAGGTAATTATACGGGAATAGACTAGATGTCCATCATAGGTTGATGAGCCATCTCAGTGATTGGTTCGTGTATTGATTTCGTGTTTTTGGTTGTTAGCTTGTTGCTAGTGCGAGGACTTGTGAAGAAGCTATCAGGTGAGTTTCATAGTCCCATGTTTAATATTGATTTTGACTTCCAGATGGGATGGCAGAGACACTGTGTTGAGTTATTTTCTAAATTGATGTTGTGAATGTGTTTGTGATTTGAGATGGACTTGTGTGTACATTATGTGATTAACTGCTATGTGATTTTTGATTGTGTATGATTTGGATCGGGGGACACGAGCCGTCTCAGTTATTGTGGTTTGACAAGGTAGTGGCCTTGTGGTTTGACAAGGTAGTGGCCTTGTGGTTTGACAAGGTAGTGGCCTTGTGGTTTGACAAGGTAGTGGCCTTGTGGTTTGCCAAGGTAGTGGCCTTAGGATAGGTACATAGTGTGATCATCTATGGTACCATGATGTTGTTTGGCAAGGTAGGAGCCTTGGATTGGTTTGGTATGATTAATCTTGATTGATAGTTGTTAATGCATATTTGTAGCACATTGTCCATATGTTATTGTGTTGATGGTTGTTATTCACAGCTTATAACTGATTTAGCGTTAGAGTCTAAACCTATGACTCTCACCAACTTTATGTTGACGTGTTTTAGTGTCTCTTTCAGGTGAGAATGTGGTTAAGCTTGAGGATAGAAGTGGCTAGACTTGGATGCCTTAGGATTGCATATAGAAGGAGATCCCTGTTCCTTCTTAGCTTTGTTTGTTCATTTATCTAGTGATACTGTTGGCACCTATATGTTTGTTTGTTTGTGTTATTTGTTTGTCTTGGGTAAGAGGTAGGACTGTTACCTACTTACCTAGACTCCTGCATTGTTGAGATATTGTCATGACATTTGTATCACCATTTTATGACATTTCTTATATCATTTAGTTATCTCTATAGACACGCTATTGTTGTGATGATATCCATACGTCGTGCCCCATATTCCGCCATGGTGGGGTGTGACAGAATGGTATCAGAGACAATGGTTATAGAGAATTAGGTTGCCTAGTCGCGTAGCCTAGTCTATAGCTTAAGGGTCCCTGCATATAGGCGTCATAGGAGTATGTGTGCATTTTGTATTAATTGATGTGTTTGGATGTTATTTATTGCGATGTTTTGACTAGTATGAATTGAATTGTAGTATGTTCATACTTAGTCACATGTTATTTTCTTTTCGGGTTTGTGACTAGTGCGGGTTGAACCATAATCGTCCACTCTAGTCACTGTAGTATTTTGCTTAAATTGTACATTATAGTACATAATTTAGTACAAGGTAGATTCTATCTTTTATCGAGTTATTTTACATACCTGAGGTATGTTATTTTCTTTTGATGTTTAAGTCATGTTCCCTAAGAATCGTGTGGTGGTTCGAGTTACTAGGAGTAGGTGGATAGGAAGGATTTTAAGCTGTTTCCACTCTTACGGGCGACATGACTTATAACTGATTATGTTTTCGTTTTGGACTTAGTCTATGCTGTTTTAGCTAGACTATGGATTTACGTATTTCAAGAGTATTACTATGTTATTTTAATAGATGGAGTTTTGGGACTTTATTGTTTATGTGTGATGAGCTTATGTGAGTAGATGGATTTTTGTGTTATATGTTGTATTGATTCTTATAAGTGTCATCATAGGAGGGAGTGCATTGGGGAAAGGGTAATTGTATAAGTATGGTGGCCAACATAGTTATACAAGTACCACAACTTCAATGGGTTCTCAAGTATGATTGCATGAAAGAGGGTTAGTACATGCTTGTATATGATGAGATGTGGATTTTGGGTATATTTATAATATATGGGTTTTGTGCCTTGTTGTGGCATGGTGAGATGGTGAGATGGGGATTACTCGTATGAAAAAACGAGTGTATGACGCGATTGGTTGATCTGATATGTATAGTAACGAGTATGTTTTGGGTGATTTAATAGGTATATATATGCGGATGTATATATACTACTATGTGTTAAGTTATGGTATATGGTCGTTCACTAGTTATTATAACTTGAACGTACCTTGTGTTTGCTCGTGTTTTATGGTGCTGGAGTTTAATAGAGTTCCAACGACGTTTTGAATCTTTTGAAGTGTGTCTGGTAGCGTATTCTTTGAGTTTCGTATTTCACGTGTACGTTTTAAAATGGTGTTCTTGGTTTTAAGTCTATTGAAATAACTTGGGATTCCTTTTGAGATAATGAAATCTTTTGTGTTGGGTCTTGCATTTCTTTTGGTCGGTATATGTTGAGAAAAAGGGGGACTTGGAAATCTATTATAGGGTTAGATAGTTGGTTGTATTCGGTAAAATAAGGGTAAGGTGTTGAAGTCATGTTTCAAACAAGATGTAACATAAGATTTCATTTTAATCAACACTTATATATTTCAAATTCTAAAAGACTTTCTTTGAAATAAAGCGAAATAAAAATTTCTTTCTACCTACATAGTTTATATAATTGAGTTCGACCGATTTATGTCATTTATAATTATTTATACAAGGTTAAATTGAGTTTATGAAGATTTCACGTACAATTATATCTGTCATTTAAAAGGATTACATTAATCACTAAGTTTATTCTTTAGTTTTTTTTAAAACAACTAGTATAAAACTGTTTTGGTCATAACTTGTTAGTTTTTAGAGTTTTTTGAGTGATTCAAAAGCCAAAAATTATGTACTCGGAACGTACTTTTCAAATATTCAGAAAGTATAGTCATGGGAGGTCAATGGACTGGTCGGAATTGTTGTACAAATGTCGGGTTCAAGTTTGAGTTTTGAATAGTAGTTTATTTTTATTTGGGGTGCACGGGATACCTAGTCTTTGGGTTGAGTTTTGAGATCGCCTAGAAGGTTGTTGGTATATTATTTGAGTCACATGGATGTGGGAGGTAATAATAAAAAAAAGATATATATTCTTTTGGAAAAGTCGATCTTTTGCATGGTTTAAATAATATGTCGCGGGGCGTAATCTGTTTGGTTGCCATTGGGTGTTTCTTGGATTATTTTTCGGTGTCATGGCTCATTTTGAATTGATACACGTTTTGGGTTTGAGTTTACTTTCGAGTCTCATGGTTTTGACTTGTTTTAACTGGTGCACGTGAAATGTCGTTAGTTATCCGTTGGATTGATTTGTTGATCGTATCTGGTGTATTCAGGATGTAGCTTTGGTTTTGTATGGTTTAGGAGCGTTGAGGTAGAACCATGAATAGAGCAAGTAGGAGAAGTGAGAGGAGTTGTAGTTAGTGTCTTCCAAGGCAAATCGTTGATGGAGTGAATTAAGAACAAGAGGTGTTAGAAATTGCAAGGAATTTATTCGTATTGCCGCTAAGAGAGGGTGTGAGGAGGACATAGTTGAAATTGCTAAGGATGTTGTATGAACGCTTTGGGTTTACGATTATGCATTTGGCTTCGCCAAGCACTAGCGGATTTCATGGAGACAATGAAGCGAGTGTGCATGAACGTATATAAATGAGTTATCATCGGGAGTATCGACGACATCTTGATCTACTCAAAGTCTAAGAAGGAGAGTGAGGCGAAGTATGTGTTGGTTTTGGAGTGGAAGTATACGTGATATTTTCAAAGTGTGAGTTTTAGTATTAAGTCTACCATGATGAGTAGTTAGAGATGATGGCATATCATGGAACCAGCAAGGGGCGAAGTGAAGAAGGATGAGGAAGCATTTTGGAGGATGAAGAGGTGGATTGGATAATGAGCGGATTTTGGCATTATCGGAAGGACTGGATGAATTCGCGAGCATGACGATACGTGGAGCAAGGATTTGGATGCGTACGAGGACGACAAAGAAAGGCGATTGCTTATACGTTGCAGGAACTGAAGATTTGGAAGAACTGGATAGACTTAGTTAGTGGAGCTGGATTGTTATATCTGCCTAGAATGCTAGAGGCATTTGGGGTACGAGACGTAGAGAATGATCTATACGGATCATGAACGTCTCCAACACATATTCAATCACCTTGATTGAACATTTGGCAAAGGTGGTGGGTGGAGTTAAGTGACGAAAGAAAATTGCATGGCCAAGTATCATCTGGGAAAGGCAAGCATGGTCGATGAGACATGGAATAAGAAGAATGAAGTGAAGCTGAGACGAACTTGAACTATATGGATGACGTATTAGGGTGGTTTGGATAAAGGATATAGGTTGCACGAGTTGAGTTGTCTAAAGCAGAGAAAGCGTCAACATGTATGTTTCGTGGCTTGGACAATCATATGAAGAAAAGGGACGTAGACTATACTTCCTACATAGTTAGGAGTAGCTTAGAAAGGGCGATGTAAGGACGAAGTTGGTGGAAGGGATACATAATTCGGTGGAGGAATAAGTACGACGAGAGTTGGGTGATAGTCGATAGACAGACTAATTCATCTCACATTTCAAGAGGAATGAGAAGTCACGTAGTTGAGAAGTTGGAAGGATTGCGTACGGATGTGATGGAATAGAGGGTTTTACGTAAAAGTTAGCCCGATATGTATGGAATGCCTTATGAGGGATTATGTAAAGGGAAGAAACGATGGGAAGCATCACATCGTGATGTATGGCATGAGTTAAGGAGGAAGAAGGAAGTGTGTATAGAAGCGAAGCATAAATGAAATAGGTCGAGATAGGAATCGAAGGTAGAACTTTGGTAGAGCCTAATGAGTAGAATAAAGCACAAAGCATGCTACTAATGTGGTAATGGTGTTTGTGGACGGGATGAGAGCAGCAAGGGATGCTATGTAGAGATGGAGGAAACCACTAGAGTTAGTGACAAAGTTGTGTATGAAGTTTCACCCATAGTAACGGCTGGTATGTTTTGGTAAAATGGAAGAGTTGATGTAGAGTTTTGTAGGTCCATTTATGATCTTTGGAAAGATCGGACCATTAGCTTATGAGCATAGAATTACCTGGGGGAAATGAGTTGTATACATGATACATTTCATGTATTGGGGTTGGTAAATGTTGTTTGAGGATGCATATTTGCATGTCCGGTTATTCGGGTTTTGTGCTAATAAGAGTCTTTGTTTTATCGAAGAGTCATTTGCGAGATTTATTGACTGTGAGGTCAAGAGTTTGGCAATGGGTTTAATTATTTTTGGTTTGTACATGTGGTATCTTGAAACTTGAACTGAAGTTCACGTGGAAATGAGAGGAGTTCATTTAGAACAAGTATCCCCGTGTGATTTGTTGTCTGTGTGTTGATCCTAAGGAGTAAATCTCGGGACGAGATTTCTATTAGGAGGGAGTGATGTGACAACCGTGGTTTTGAGGTTCGTCACTTGGTCTTACTTTTAGGTTATTTTATGTGTGACTACTTGATTTTTGTGCTTACGTGTTTATTTTGTGTGAACGAGGTTGGTGTGATTATCGTTTATGAGTATAGAGTACTCATAAGTAAATCGAGGAACGGTTATTTCATGTTCATGAGCTCACATTTAGTGACTATGAAATGAAATGGTGATATTTTGGTGTTTACGTATACGTATAAGTATTATAGTAATAGTATATTTTTTTTAGGATTTACGGTTTAGCTTTTGGAGGTCTCGGATGAGGTAATTAGTCATGAATATTTTTCGGGATGGTTTTAAGTCATTTAGGACTTAGTTATAAAGTTCATTTCAAAATTTGAGATTTTTTTTAAAAGTGTATATTTTACGTCTTTTACGGTAAAACGCGTAAATTTGACTAGTTTTACGGTTTTGAGGTTTTGGAGGCTTTAGGAGCTGAAATAAATTAAGGAAAATTAAGGTAATATTATTAATACAAATATTAATAATAAAAAGGAAAAAAAAACGAAATTAAATGGGTATAGGTCAGTTATGTGATAAAAAGAAAAGAAAAGGGGAAAAAAGAGAAAAAGGGAACCGGGCTTTTGTATTTGGGCTAGGACTGGTTAGGATCAATTATATAAGGTTTTTATTTATCAAAACACTTCATAAAATCCCTGGAGATCAATAAGGAGTCGAAATATACAAGGGAGGAATTAGGGTTTTCATAAAAATCTTGGTTTTTCATAAATCAAAGGTAAATCTTTATAACCCTTTTTAATTAAATTGTTTTTATGTTTCTTTAATCATCTTATGATGGATTTAGGTTAGGGTTTATTATAAAAACAGTAAATTAATGTTATATTAATCATAACATGATGATTACATAAATTAGGGCTTGTAATTAGAGGGATTAGGGTTAATTAATGAGGTTGATTTTGTTAAACCCGTTTTTAAAAACTGGGCAGAATTTTGGGTCATTGTTTTGATCATATAGGGAGTTCTATAAACTCTTATTTTACGATCCAAGTACGCCTGGAAAGGTATTTGAAGTGGCTTTCCAATGCAAGAAACTAGAACTAAATTGGAGGTAGGGAAGTGGGTCAAAAACAGGTTACAACAGTCGGAGGTCAAAACAGTTTTGAATTCAGCTTGTTTTCTTTTTAAGTTTTGGGTTGTTTGGGGCACTTAGGGTTGCATTGGGATCTTCTCACAAACGTGAGAGATGGTTTATATATTTTAGTTAATATCTGCACTTGGGCTAAGGTGGTGGTTTAGGGTAAGACCCCTTAATGGTAACAAACTTTTAATACGTTTAAAATCAGGAAATCTGGAATGACAAAAGTAGATATATGTATATCGGGGCCTTAACAGTGGATTTAAGGTTAGGTCAAGTGGGAGGAGTTAGCCAACATACGTAAGGGTATGAATATTCCTTTTTCAGAAACCATGGGTATGTTTAATTGGACGTTTGACTTAAAGTTTTGAGACCTAAAAACTGGGACTGTTTTGGGTAAAATATGAACGAGATAGTTATTAAACTTAACCAAGTTAAGGACTTGTTAAGGAAGGGTAATGGGGTGATTAGAGCTTAACAATGAGGTAATTATACGGGAATAGACTAGATGTCCATCATAGGTTGATGAGCCATCTCAGTGATTGGTTCGTGTATTGATTTCGTGTTTTTGGTTGTTAGCTTGTTGCTAGTGCGAGGACTTGTGAAGAAGCTATCAGGTGAGTTTCATAGTCCCATGTTTAATATTGATTTTGACTTCCAGATGGGATGGAAGAGACACTGTGTTGAGTTATTTTCTAAATTGATGCTGTGAATGTGTTTGTGATTTGAGATGGACTTGTGTGTACATTATGTGATTAAGTGCTATGTGATTTTTGATTGTGTATGATTTGGATCGGGGGACACGAGCCGTCTCAGTTATTATGGTTTGACAAGGTAGTGGCCTTGTGGTTTGACAAGGTAGTGGCCTTGTGGTTTGACAAGGTAGTGGCCTTGTGGTTTGACAAGGTAGTGGCCTTGTGGTTTGCCAAGGTAGTGGCCTTGGGATAGGTACATAGTGTGATCATCTATGGTACCATGATGTTGTTTGGCAAGGTAGGAGCCTTGGATTGGTTTGGTATGATTAATCTTGATTGATAGTTATTAATGCATATTTGTAGCACATTGTCCATATATTATTGTGTTGATGGTTGTTATTTACAGCTTATAACTGATTTAGCGTTAGAGTCTAAACCTCTCTCACCAACTTTATGTTGACGTGTTTTAGTGTCTCTTTCAGGTGAGAATGTGGTTAAGCTTGAGGATAGAAGTGGCTAGACTTGGATGCCTTAGGATTGCATATAGAAGGAGATCCCTGTTCCTTCTTAGCTTTGTTTGTTCATTTATCTAGTGATACTGTTGGCACCTATATGTTTGTTTGTTTGTGTTATTTGTTTGTCTTGGGTAAGAGGTAGGACTGTTACCTACTTACCTAGACTCCTGCATTGTTGAGATATTGTCATGACATTTGTGTCACCATTTTATGACATTTCTTATATCATTTAGTTATCTCTATAGACACGCTATTGTTGTGATGATATCCATACGTCGTGCCCCATATTCCGCCATGGTGGGGTGTGACATCACATGTACACCATTGACATGAGTCGTTCCCGTACAATCGTCTCCCACACCCGACACAATGGACATAAAAATCCATGAAGAAAATAGATAAGCAAGAAGAATATTTTTGGTGCAAAACTTTGAAAACGAAATGCTTTTTATGATTTTTCAAATGTTTTTGGATTTTTGAAAATTTTTGACCCGAAAAATAACGTTCACAAGTGAACGGATCCCAAAAGCCAACGCGTCTCTCACAAAAAACCTTTAATCCTCACGAAAAGAGCCGACAGCGGCGCCATTTTAATATAAAGATTTTACTAGTTGAAAAAGTTCGTTTTCTCGGTGTCTTAACGAATTGATCTTGGTTAATTGTGTGACTCAGTTGTTCTTGGTGAATCAAATGAAAGAGTTGTCGTTGTCTAAAACTAATTAAAAATAAAGACTTGAAACAACTAGAAATAAAGACGGTAAAAAGAGACAACAAAAGATAAAAACTTGGCGAAAAGTAAATTAGGAGAAAATTAAAAGGCAAATAAAGTAAATGACGCAATTTAAAACTTAAACTAAAAGGAAAATAAACAAAAAAATACAAATAAAGAAAAAGGCGGGAAAAATAAAGTTTAAAACTGAAATCTGAAAAACTCAATTCGGAATAATGCTTCTATGCGGAATATTTTAGTCTATGCGGAATAAGGAAAAATATGCGGAATGAAAAATGCCATGCGAAATAAAAAAAATGCTATACTGAATAAAAGACCTATGCGGAATAACTGAATGCTATACAGAATAAAGGATGACTCGGAATAAAGAAAACTATGCGGAATAATATACCCTATGCGGAATAAAATCTCTATGCGGAACATTTAGGCTATGCGGAATACAAACTCTACTCGGAATAAAAAGCCATGCGGAACATGTGCCCTATTCGGAATATTACCCTTATACGGAATAATATAACATTCCGAATAAAGTAACCTATCCGGAATAACTAAATATTCCGAATAAAGCAACCTATCCGAAATAATATAACATTCCGCATAGAGGTCCTATTCGGAATAACCAAACATTCCGCATAGAAGGATAAGAAAGCTGACTATCCGAAATAACTGAATAAGATACAGTAACATGAACGTGAAACAGGGGATGAAGAACAAAGCACGAATTTGATCAAATCTAACCAAAACAAACCAAAAGATTAAACCAAAACAACCACAAAGCATCACTAATCAATAATCAATCAAAACAAATCATCAAAACTAACAAACAAAGCCAAATCAATCAAAACCCACTTGATCAAAAACATAAAAACTCAAGAACATGAACAATGAAAATGAAGAACAAATCAAACAAGAAAGGTAGGAGGAGATTAACAATAAAGTAAAGATTCAACAATAATTAAATGTAAACTTACTTGGAATTAAAAGAAATTTAAAGGTGCATAACATGAAATTAAGGTGCATAAAATTAAAGAACAGGAAAATAAAAATGGGGAAGGATGGGTTGTCAAGCCACCAACAACCTAAACAAAATGAAGGTGGACACTATATATAGGGGGATTAGGGAGGAGCTTAGGAAGCTTCCTCCCTCTTTCTTCTTTTCCTTAATTACACACTTAAGTCCTTGATCTTCTTAATCTTTTGTTAATCTTCTTAATACTTGGACTTTGTCTTGGGATTTCTTCAAACTCTTCTTGTAATCTTTAATAAATTAGACTTGAGTTCTTCGGCTTTTTAGTAAACTTCCGTCTTTTGACTTTCTCTTCGATAAATCTTCAGAATTGGTCTTGGACTTCCGTTCTTTTTCCACTTTTAATCTTTCGACTTTGTCTTTTGCCTTTTTCTTCGATAAAAGCCCGTGAAATCCCGTGTTTTCTCCACTTTTCACCTTTTCGTCCTAAATCACAACAAAAACACAAACCACGCATAATTCCGACATAAATGACATAAAATACACGTTTTGGTTCGGTTATTATTGTAATTAAGTGGTAAAAAGGATGGGTGTTTTCACACCGATCAATGTTCCTCATTGAGAAGTTTCTCAACGGTATGAATGTCTTTATCCCAATTGGAGGGAGAATCGTCATGTTGTAAGTCCACATTCCCAAGAGTTGCTTCAAATTCTTTCAAAAGGAAATCACTTTCTCCGAATGGAGTCAGTGAAGGAGCAATAGAGGCAACGGTCTCAACAATGAGTAGAGAAGAAGAACCACTTTTACAAGCGTCTTTGAAATGCTCTTCACAAGCCTCATCAAGAACGTCAATGAAATTAACGCTCTCGTGTTGATAGGGTTGCTTAGAAAGTTTACCCATGTTGAACACAGTTTTATCGTCACCAACTCTCATGATTAATTCGCCCGCGGCTACATCAATGAGAGTGCGACCGGTCCTTAAGAATGGACGTCCAACGATTAATTGAACACGAGGATCCATCTCGTAGTCAACGACAACAAAATCCGCCGGAAAGGTGAATTTATCGACACCAACGAAGACATCTTTGGCTATCCCCACCGGATAAGCAACCGTACGGTTAGCTAATTCCAAAGTCATTCGTGTGGGGACTAGCTCGGGTAGAGATATTTGTTTCCAAACACTTAGTGGCATTAAGTTTATACTAGCACCTAGATCGGCAAGGGACATACAATTCTCTACCCCGGGGAAGTTGCAAGGAATGAGAAAACGACCTGGATCACCAAGTTTGGTGGGTAATTCCCTTAAGAGCACTGCGGAGCAATTCTCATTAAGTTGGGTCTGAGCGATATCGAGAAGCTTTTCTTTGTCACCGAGAAGATCTTTAAACATTTTAGCATATTTCGGCATGTGAGCGAGAGCCTCAGCAAAGGAGATGTTGAAATTCAGTTGTTTAAACATTTTAAGAAAGTTATAAACCTGAATATCATCCTTGTTCTTCAACTTCTCTTTCTTCAACCTTGAGGGTTAAGGTATATTGGGTTGAGATGAAGGCTTTGGAATGGAATTCTCACTCACATCCTTGGGTGGTGGAGGGGTGGAAGTAGAAGGTGGAACAAGTGGTGAAATAGAAGGTGGAGGAATTGGAGAAGGGGACTCGTTTTCTTTGTCACAATCACCGGTGTAGGTGTAGGAATCTCGGGTTCCTTTAAACCTTTGCCACTTAGAGTGGTGATTGCTTTCATATCCCCTCTTGGATTAGGAATGGTGTTACTCGGAAGAGAACCCGAACCAGAGGCTTGATTACTTTGAAGAAACTAGCCATCATTTCCCCTAAGTCATTCGTTTGACTGCTCAAAGGGTTTCGCATATCGGCTCAAAGATCATTCCCTTGTTTCGCCATATCTCCTTTCAAGTTGATGATTTGCCTCTAAAGATTCTACACTATCGCATCATTAGTCCTCATGTAAGTTTCAACCTCGTGATTAAATGCGGTGGGTTGGGTGGGAGGAAGAGCATGGTAGGCAGGTGGTTGATAAGCGGGTCGTTGGTAAACTTGGTTATTTCCTTGAGGTGGATATGGGTTTCTTTGGGTTTGATATTGATTTGGAGCTCGAGGTTGGTTTTGATTGTTGCGATGGAGGTTGTTTGGATTTTAAGGGGGAAAACCGGGTGGTGAAAGGAAGTTGTTTGAACGATAACTGAGAAAATTACGGTCACCTTGAGGACGTGCTTGATAGCCTCCGTTGAAAAGTTACCGTTAGCGGCATACACATTTTCCGGATTGTCATGAGTCGAAGGACAATCAGTGTATGAATGAGAACCCCCGCATATTTCACATGACTGACTCAGAGCATTAACTTGTGTATTGATGTTTTTGGTATTGTTAGCGGTTTGTAGAGCAAGTGTTTCAACAATCGAAGTAAGCTTATCAATTCTCTTGTCGGCGTCACTAGTACTAGCACTAGCCACATTAGTCCGAACACTCCTAGTTTGCACTCTAGACTTATTCTCAATAATATCCCACGTGGCATTAGAAGACTTAACCAAAATGTTACCCCCCGAGGCACTATTTAGTGAATCTTGGTCATTCATGCTTAAACCATTGTAAAAAGTATTAATTTGATGCACTTTTGTAAAACCATGTTGTGGACACTTTCTTAAAAGTTCCTTAAAACGGTCCCAAGATTCACTAAATGTCTCACCGTACTTTTGTTCAAAGCTAATGATTTCATTCCGCAAAGCGGTAGTACGTGAGGGTGGGAAAAAACAGTTGATGAATTGGTCTCTAAATCCGACCATGTAAGATACTTTGTGGCGGTTCCTTATCAAGCCAATGGCGGGCTTGTCCCTCTAAGGAGAAAGGAAAAAGTTGCAAGCGAATCACCTCTTGTGAAACCCCATTAGACTTGACTGTATTAGTGAGTTGAAAGAACCTTTTGATATGGTCATGAGGATCATCAAGTGTACGCCTCAAGAATGGTTGAGCAGAGACCATTTGAATGAAGCCGTATTTGAGCTCAAAGTTGTTGGCTCCAATCTCGGGTATGACAATAGCATCGGTGTTGCCCTCCACTTGCGATTGCAAAAGCTCGATCATTGGTCGATTGTCCATGGTGACAATAGGTGGAGTTACGACTTCGGCTTGAATTGCTTTCTTCTTACAAGCACGGGTACGCATACACACCTACAAAAAGAAAAGAAAGATAGACAAGAAATATGTTTGGTTTTTTATGTTTTTCTATTTTTTGAATTTTTGAAATTTTTTTAATTTTTATGGATTTTTGATAATTTTGACACGAAAAAAAAATAACGTTCAAAAGTGAACGGATCCCAAAATCCAACACGTCTTTCACTAAAAACCGTTAATCTTAAGGAAAAGAGCCGGCATCGGCGCCATTTAATACAAGGCTTTCACCAAGTATGAAAGTTCGTTGTTCCAGTCTTTTCGAATTGATTACTAGTTAAAAGTGCGACTCAGTCGTTCTTGGTGAAAAATAAAATGGATTTTAAACTAAAAGCAAATAAGAAAATGTCGTTGAGTAAAAATAAAAGCTTTAAAAGATAAACTAAAAATTACGAGTTAAAAATAAATGATTTAAAACTTAAAAAAGTAAATTAAAAACTTAAAACTTAAAACTTTGTAAAAATAAAAACTTAGTAAAAATGCTGGAAAAGTCAAATTTGAAAATAAAATAAAAGAAAGTAAATAGAAAGTAAAACTCAAATCCATATGAATACTGGTCGGAATCCCGTCGGAATGCTTCTGTCGAAATAATCCGTCGGAATATGTCAAAGAAAATCCTGTCGGAATAATCTCAAAAGTATCGGAATAATAAATAACAGTGCACTATTGGAATGTGATTATCGGAAAGTAATTCTATCGGAATAATGATGATCACTGCTGTCGGAATCCCAATCGGAAAAACCGTCGGAATCAAAAACCCTTTTCCGATACTATGTATCGGAATACTTGCGTCGGAATAACAAAGCCCTAATCCGATGGTCTAATCGAAATATTAGTCGGAAAAGGAAACCCTTTTCCGATGGATTACAATTTTTGATAAGCCAAGTTAATAAGCTACTTTTTAATAAGCTCAAACCAAAACTTAACCAAATTTACAATGAAAAGATTTCAATAAGAACGAATAAGAACCTTTCAAAACTTTAAATAAGCAAACCTTTTAAAACAAATCTTAAAAAGATGAAACTTTTTAGAAAAATGAAAAGTAAATAAGCTAAATACAAAATAAGCCAATAAGCATGATAAGCTCAAAGCTTAATCCGTATAAAACGTAGATATAAACCAAAAGGTAAGCTTTTTGATCTCATAAACATCAAGATTAAGCAAGATGTATACTTAACCCGAATCAAAGTTAAAATAAAAAACAAGAAAGGTAGAATAAGATTAAAGATAAAGAGCTTAACTTGAACTTGTAGATTAATGATTCCAAAATACAAGATTAAATCAAAGCTTAAACATGAAAGGAAAGAAAAGATGAAGTTCTAGTGAGAGAAAGTTAAACACTTTCTCTCTCTAAAAATAAAACTAAAGAAAGAAAAAAAACTAGCTAACAATTAACTAACACCCTCCTAATGACACATTAGGAGGGTATATATAGGAGGTGGGGAGATGCATGTGTTGCTTCCTTTTCTTTCTTTTCGTCTCGACTCGATTTAAATTCTTTGTCTTTCTCGACGTCGTCTCAGGATTTGTCGATATAAATTGAACTTGTCTTATAATTTTCTTCTTCTATTAGACTTGAGTTCTTCGACTTCATTAAACTTCCGTCTTTAGACTTTTTCTTCGATGAATCTTCAGAATAGGCCTTGGACTTTCGTTCTTTTTACACTCTT
This sequence comes from Glebionis coronaria, assembly GCA_025667525.1. Lineage (NCBI taxonomy): Eukaryota > Viridiplantae > Streptophyta > Magnoliopsida > Asterales > Asteraceae > Glebionis > Glebionis coronaria. The sequence goes on from CM046881.1 coordinate 237,520,685, forward strand.
GATCTTTTGACTTCGTTTTTTCTCGTTTTCTACGATAAAAGCCTGTGATAGCCCGTGTTTTCTTCCTTTTTCACATTTTTATCCTGAAACACAATAAAAACACAAACCACGCATAATTCCGACTTTCACGACATAAAATACACGTTTTGGTCTTGTTATTATTGGAAATAAGTGGTAAAAAGGATAAGTGTTTTCACACTTATTATGGTGGTTCTCTCTGCAACATGGCTAGGACCACTAGAGGAGAACACTCCAGCAGTCCTTTGGCGTTTCTCAAACCTTAAATCTGGTTGTTCTAAAGAGGAAGTGGAATGAGGGTCTGTTGAGGTGTCAGGGGGTGTTTGGGTGTGAGGAATACTGGTGTCAGCGTTTGGGTTGGTTGTGTCGGCGCCCATATCTTGAGTGTCAGCGCCTAATGGTTGCGGGTTGATGTCCATGTGTTGGGGTGATGGAGGGTGTTCTGGTAGTGGGTCTAGTTGTGGTTGCGGTTGAGGTTGAGGTTGAGGGTGTGCAACTGACTCAATGACAACTAACATAGTTGGGGTGAGTGGTAAGTCTCTATAGGGTGGTGAATTCATATTCCCAAAAACAGTTTTCTTTTGAACAGGGACCTTATAAAAGTGGTCATGGTCCCTATTGCAGTATCCTTGCATATCAAAAACCATTTGTAAAAACCTAGGGTAAGCAATTCATCTTGTTACCCTTGTTGTGACACATGCCATCAAAAATCAATTTTGAAAAATTGTATCTTTGCCTAGTTGCAATACAAACAATGGCACTCCCGATTGAACGGTTGGTTTCATTGAAGGAGGAGCATTTGGGACTCAAACATTGTAGGATGACATGTATAAGGAACTTCCAAGATGGGGGAATTTGTTGTTTGGTATATTTGTTTAAATGGCCCACTAGGGGCAAAGCATAACCCAAACCTTGGAGTCCTAACTCTAGCTCTGTGAGGGGAAGGGTAGTTATACCATCAGCATCATCAAGATGCAAATCTTGGCGAACCAAAGCTTCAGTAACCACCCAAGGAGCCCCATGAACAGAGCAGTCAATGTAATCACTCCATTAACTATTTTGGAACTAACAGTGTTCAAAACTGCTTAATGTGTGTGATAGAGACGAGTAAAATATGTTAAAGTGCATACTTTAAAGAAGACGCATTCAAATACGCAGTCATCTGAGTGTATTGGGGATGCAAAGTATTATCAGCCTCCAAGTAAGCCACCATGTTGTGTTGGCTTCTGAATCCCAATTCTACTTGAGCATGTTTAAACTTTAGTGCCATAAAGATTGATTTTAGGAAAACTGTGATATGAAAATAATGGAGATATGAAGGTTTAAGAGATTTTAGCAGACAAGAAATAGCAGTTACCATGTTTGAAAGAAAATATCCATATTTATAGGAGAGGTAAAAACATACGATTGGTTGAAAAATGAGGCAGTTATATTCAAAAAGTAATCATGACAATCTTGAAAAATATATAACTTATTTCATAAATTAGTTAAAAGTTACCAACTCGCTAAAATTATGGCCCATATTTTCGTAAAAAATAACAACTGGGTAGGACCCAATGTTTTTCAATGGTAAAAAAGTAAACATCAACGTCTAACGGCTATATTCTTGTCAACGTTGAAATTTTGCGATGTCAGCTTTTAAATTGGTCTTATCAGCGTTTGAAAATAAAACATGTCAGCGTCCAAAAATAAAAAAATAATTAAAAATAAAAGGACCTTAACAAAGAAGTTTACCCTAGTGAAGATAACTCTTAGACTGAAAATGACTATAGGGTGGCAAGCACTGTACAATCATGCACACTTGCTTAAGCAAGATAGACATAATTGTCCTCAAGTGTCCCTTGCTAACCAAATTTCTTAAAAGTGAATTTACCTCATATAAACCCTTTGTAACTTCCCAGGTAAGCCCAATAAAAATGTTCACCAAGTCTCCCAACCGACCAAACCCAATTCTAGGCCAAAATGTCTTGGCAGCGTGCACAGTCTATCAACTTTGCATGCTACAGTGCCTCACGAATTAGAAAACTAAACCGTACTCACCAGTGGACACAATCTAGAATTGTGATAAGAGTATTCTAAGAATACCCAAAATCCTAAAGGTTTCCTAAACCTCCCCTGAAACTATGATATACAAAGTTTGCAAAAAAAAAAGTATGTGACAAAAATTTATGTCAAGATATGTCCTAAACTTAGATCGATTAGCTTTGTATTAAACGATATTAAATCAAGATTAATACTTAGAGAAACTTTGTTGTGATGAACAATCCAAGTGTTATGCGGAATTAACACTTAGAATAAAGAACAAGCAAACAAGTAAACCAAACTTTCACTTTAGATTAATAAACGAACTTGCTTACAATGAAAGTTGTGAAAACTTAATCACGTGTATTATGTATAAACCCTACGACCTCCTTTTATAAGATAAGGAGTCGTGTACAAAGGATTACCTATCAACTATTCTAGGTAAAGATAAATATAGAAAATGCAATATTGATCATATCTTTACTTCAAATATTAAACGTGTTGACTAAGTATTCCTATCAGTGGTTGGACTTCTTCTTGTCAGAGCTTGGATATTTCTTGTTAGTGCTTGATCTGTCAGCGCTTCATTTCCTCTTGTCAGCGTCCAATTTCCTCTTGTCAGTGTCTGAGTGACTTAGCTCATTTTATTCCCAACAATCCTCCTCTAAACTTGATATCTACTCTAGTAATCAAGTTTCTGAATAAAAACTAAGTACAAGGAGGATTCTTACAAATACAAACTACTTGTTCATTAGAAAATAAACAAATCTAATTAAATCCTTGCTAACATCACTAGTATAATTAACTTCCAGCTGTGTAGACACCATCTTCTTCAAAACATCCTTAGATATAGGATATTGAGCATCAACTAGAAGATACTCTGAAAACTTTGTAGTGCTTAGATGGTAAACACCAGCAACTGAATGTAGAAGCCATTTTAAGCCACTGATATCATCCAGATCCAACTATATTGGATCTGCTTCATCTGGTGCAATCATCCTCTTGAATGCTTTGCAGATCTTTATTCCATTTGCTGAAGTAGGTTCTTCAACCCCATACTTGGTCTTCATCAGATTCCACAGATCTACCAAGTCTTCTCTATCCATGCTTGCAAATAATGAGATCAAGGAAGTAAAAGTATGTACCTTTTTACCATATCTGGTGATCATCCAGAACCCCATATTCTTCATAATTGACTATTGGGTTTTTGAAATCCAAGGGCAATACCTCTGCAACATCTGAAGCCTCCAATGGTGAAAGCTTTATACTCTTTCTAATTACTTCAGGCATGTCAAAATCTACCTTCATCTTTAACTCTCTCAGCCTTTCCTTGGCTAAGTCATCCTTCCCATACTCTAACCTCTCTAGATCCTCTATAATCATAACACTGGAACCAGATCTCTCATCACCATCACTACCATCCTTAGCCTTTTCGATGGTAGTTTCCATCCTATCATGTTCTTGCAATTATGCAGCCAAAACTGAATCAAAATGTACCTGGGCTGCATTCTTTGGTACCTGAACCTCTTCTAATATCCCTTTACCCTTGTCTTTTTCTCCAATAGCTGGTAAAGTCATGGTTCGGACCTGTGTAGTAACATCCCTAATGATAACTGGTGGTTGTGATACACCAATCATACCTGTAGGTCTGTCAGTGCTTGGTTTACTCTTGTCAGCGCTCAAACTCTGAATGTCAGCGACTGATCCAGAAACCTGCATCATCATCTCCACAAACGATAGCTTCTTAGGAGTGATTGAAGAAACATCAAGAACTGGTTTCTCCTTCAAACTAGTCAACGCTTTAGCTATCTCCACCTGTTTGCTTCTAATAGAACCACCTTCTTCCTGTGAGCCCTTGTCACTCAAATTAAATAGATCAGTAGGTGCATCCTCCTCCCCTTTGTAAGAATCCTCCCCTGATGAAAGGACTCTAGTCTACCTTCTCCTAGCATTGGCAGCTTCCAAAACAACTATCCTCTCCATTAATGTCTTGAGTTCGAGGCCTTAACATGTGACAACTTGTACAAGGTCTGCATTTTACTTTTGCAAGCTAATGCAAACCGCCGTCAATTCCAAAAGAGATAAAGGTTCCAATCTGCCCTCCTCTATGGATGGGGTCATAATGATGTTGGGACTGCCTTGACCTGCTACTAAGCCAGATGCAATAGTCTCAGCCCCACCCAGTTCACCAACCACACTTGTGGTGGTGGTTCCCTCTGCTACATCGCTAGGACCACTAGAGGAGAACACTCCCGCAGTCCTTTGGTGTTTCTCAAACCTAAAATCTGGTTGTTCTGAATAGGAAGTGGAATGAGGGTTTGTTGGGTGTGAGGGGGTGTTTGGGTATGAGGAATACTGGTGTCAGCGTTTAGGTTGGGGGTGTCAGCGCCCACATTTTGAGTGTCAATGCCTAATGGTTGAGGGTCGATGTCCATGTGTTAGGGTGATGGAGGGTGTTCTGGTAGTGGGTCTGGTTGAGGTTGTGGTTGAGGTTGAGGGTATGAAGCTGCCTCAATGACAACTAGCATAGCTGGGGTGAGTGGTAAGTCTCTATAGGGTGGTGAATTCATATTCCAAAAACAGTTTTCTTTTGAACAGGGACCTCATAAAAGTGGTCATGGTCCCTATTGTAGTATCCTTACATATCAAAAACCATTTGTAAAAACCTAGGGTAAGCAAGAGTCATCTTGTTACCCTTGTTGTGACACATGCCATCAAAAATCAACTTTTGAAAAATTGTATCTTTGCCCAGTTGCAATACAAACAATGGCACTCCTGACAAAACGGTTGATTTCATTGAATGAGGAGCATTTGGGACTCAGACATTATAGGATGACATGTATAAGGAACTTCCAAGATGGGGGAAATTATTGTTTAGTATATTTATTTAAATGGCCCACTGGGGGCAAAGTGTAACACCCCATTTTGGTAAATGGAATGTCACGCGTGATTATGGCGTGTCATCAAAGCATACAAGGATAAATGTCTTAAACATTACATGACGATAAAGGAAATACCGGAAACAAACATCGGTACCCCAAAGTATAAGCTCATCACACACAAACATAAGTACTGTAAAGGAAAAGGACTAAACAATGTCCATAAAAACAAGTAGCAAAATGTATGATGATAAGCATAAAGTAATGAAGGCTAGAAAGCTTCCAATCCATATGCACGTACGATTAGAGTCTATGAGCGTCCCTGAGTACCTGTCGTTTTGGGAACATGAAAGATGATATACAAGCATAGAATGAATAACATAAGCATATACAACATATAGCAGAGGAAATGATTAAGTCCTGGAAAACCTGGTATAACTTAGTAAAACTGGTTTTATAGTTTGAAAACCCTTATGCTTATCTTATGAATACTATTTAACATGTTAACCACTAAGCCAATATAGGTTATGAAATATCAACGTGCACGAATACTTGGAGGGGTGACCTCATCATGCAATTAGAGGGGTTGCCTCTAATTAATATAAGTTTGGGTAGGAGGCATCAGCTCCTTGTGAAGGATGCAAGGCACACACCACATTCACCTGAATAATCTGTTAAAACATGTAACCTAGGATGCACCCATACGCCCCACATGATAACATAATAATATGGCCAAAAGCTGAAAGGGACGCCACGAGCTATCACTCCACCGTGGTGAAGTCATAACACTAGTGCCTCCAGTGTTATGGTTATGGTACCTCCATAACTATGTGAAACTGGTCATGCATGTATATGGCTTAGGCATTTAAATGAAACATAAGCAGATCAAAACATATAAAACATATACTGGGAAAACAGTTGGCTGCATACGGGAAAATCCTAATAAGAGAATGTTAATGAAAGTAATGCCTAAAAACATTATTAGTGTTAACTAATCTTTCTTAGTTTTGATCATAACAAACTATACAACACATTTAGTGTAAAATACAAAACGAATTATTTAACTAACACTATCATCAAGGTAATAATCATATCACTAATCTTTCTTAATCATACTTAGTGATCATCAAAATGATTATTCTTAAAACTCACTTTTGTTAATATGACAAAAGACTTTTTAATAAACTTTCTTTTTTAGAAAATGTTTTATTAAAATGGAAAATGAAAATTTGAAAATAGCATATTCCAAATGCTGTTAGAATATCCTTTGAAGGCTTCAAATACCTCAGATATTCTTACCCCACTAAAAGATAAAAAATGGAGCGTACTCTAGTGGCGGTACCTTAAGTACCTACGCGGTTCCTTAGCGATATGGAACCGCCGGGCGAGATAAGGTACCGCGCACAGTAGCCGTTATAGATCCGTTATACTTTGTCTCCTTTAAATAGTGGGTCAAATCTCATTTTCCAGCAAGCCTCTTGGACGTTTCTCTCAGCCCCCTTTCTATTTTCTATAGAATAATCATTAGTAAATGATCACTTAAAGTGTTAAGGATGTTTACATATGATTATCCTCTTGATCCCCTCCTCTACCTTGTCCAATGAGAAGATCTCTCACTCACTAGTGTTGTGATAAAGATGAATCTATGAGCTAGTCATATTCATCATGATACCCATTTGTTTTAGGTCAATCCATTGTATTTATGAATACTTAGACTAGTTGTGTTCATCCAAGTTATTTGTGGATACTTGGATTTATTGTGTACATCCATTGCATATGTGTTTGCTTGGATTTGTGTTGTGTAAATCCAAGCTACATGTGTGTACTTGGATAAGTCTAGTTGAGTTGTAATAGCTTTGATTAGGAGTTCTCACTAAACTTGAAAGTGACTAGTAGTTGTGTTGTATGAAGTTCTCACTTAGCTTCAAAGTGAAGAGTCGTGAATATTGGTTCTAGCTTTGGATTAGAACTCGACATCTATCCTCGTGTCGTAAAATGATGAAGTAGGCAACGTCGTGAAGGTTGGTTCAACCTTAAGATTAGAACTCGACATCTAGCCTTGTGTCGTTAAATTGTGAAGTAGGCAACGTTGTGTAGATTGGTCCTAGCTAAAGATTAGGTCTCGACATTTAGCTTAGTGTCGGAAAATAATGTAAGCAACGATGTAAGGTTTTCTCCGCCAAGAATGGAGCTTGTGGATATAGTGGAAATCTCGAGTAGGTGTACTCGAGGAGTGGAGTAGAAACGAGGATAGAGCCTCGTTGTCGAACCACTATAAATCTTGGTGTCTTCCCACTAGGTTGTCTCCTTCCTTACTCTTTACTTATTTCATTATCATTACACTTACCTATTATCTTTGCTAGTGCATTTGAATTGAACCTAATCATTATGCAACTTAGCCTCAAGTAAAAGATAGTTTTGATACAAACCAAATTGAAAGTAATTTTAATTTGGTCACCAATCGAAGAGAAACTATTCAACCCCCCCCCCCCCCCCCCCGTCTAGTTTCTACAATTGGTATCAGAGCGATGGTCACTCAAGATCTTTGAAGTATATTATACTTTGAAACTTGGATCGATCCATTGTCTCCTCAAATTAGAAGGTCAAGAAAAATAGGTCCTTTAATTGATAATATTGCATCCCACTAAAGATTAGTAGCCTTTATGCATTTTAGATATACTCTTGAAATGTATCTACTAGTTTGCATCTTGCTTTGTGTAGGTACTCATGAAGATCAATCACTTAATTGGTTGTGGATTGAGTTAATTGCACTTGTAGAAGACTCATCTTCATTGATCTTCAACATCTTTGAATGATGATACCAAATTGATTAAGAATGATACTAGTCCTTGAAGACTTAGTACTCATAATAGTCATTGATTGGGCATAGCATTGACTCCTTGATGGATTACTCTTTGTGGCCAAGGTACGCTTTCGTTCTTCCACACGCCCTTTGATCATTCTTTTGATCATTACTTGATTATGTGCTTGCTCTTGGCATCCTTGCCTTGACATTTGTTTGTGGTTTGTGATTCTTTCCTTTTATCCTCTCAAACCTTCATTGTTTGGATACTTGACTCACTATGGTGATGTAGAGTGAGTTAGTAGTAGCTTAAAGTATCAAGCATGATTTCCATGGTTTGCACCCATACGGTTAGTAGGCCCTTTGTGGAGAGAAAGTGAATTAATACCTTGCTCGTATTTTGGTTTAGACTAAGACTATTATTGAAAGTGATCTTAGTCTATACATGAATAATTGCTTTGTGTTTATTCATTACCAAAGCCGTTTAACTTTTCGCCGGAAAGGCACGTCTTAAACCACTATATATGACACAAGCTCTTCGTTACCACTATTTGAAGATTGTCATTAATCCCTTGAGCATTGGTCCTAGTCTTGATTCACTTCTCTTGACTTCTCTCCACTTTGCCGTTTTGCTACGAGTAGTCGTTTGTTCGTTTCAGTTCTTTTCGATCTCGATTCAACTCGTAATCCTTCGTTAAGGCATATTGCTTAGTGTCATGATGATCCAATGATATTCTAAAAGGCTCATGATATATTTTTAAGTATTTTAGAAAAACTTGGTTTTTAAATTTGGCGTTTTTCATTGATAAAAAACAGCCTCTGTAGGCGGTTCTTTATCTCAGCGGATCAAACCCGCGGTTCCTTATCGATAAGGTACCGCGGGCAGTAACTTTTGTCAGAGCGCCAGTTTGATTATTTTATTCTTTTTCAAACCAAACCCTCTCTCTCCCAAAAACACACAGCCGACGGTTTACCCTTTTTCCACCATTGTTGAAGCTTCCAAAACCTTCAATCACTCAAATTAATTGATTCCAAGTTGTGGGTTTCACTCATCCTTCATCTAACATCAATTAATTGTAAGTATTTTATTTCAATTTCATCTATTTTGTTCTAGGGTTCATCCTTTCATAATTGGGGATTTTTAAAATTGAAATTGAATTAAAACCTTAATAGGAATGTGGGTTGACATGGTTATTTTACTATGATTCCTTAGGTTCATATTCATTAAGATTTCACTAAAACCCACTTGTAGAACAAATCCGAATTTAGGCTAATGATTTTGGTTAAAAGATGGATTTGAGATGAACCTATGAACAAATAGGTAATGACATTGTTAATTCTTACCTAAAACATTGTTTTGAAAAACCAATGTTCTAGTCCATTGTTGATCCAACATAGTTCATATGTTCTTGATAAATAATGGAATAGCTTCATTGTGAGCATGAGAATGATACGGATTCAATCCTTTGTTTGTCAAGAAATTGATATAACACATTCTCATATTTTTGATCTTTTATTTTATTTTTCATATGAGTGATTGGAGAAATATTTTCTTGTGTTTATTTAGGTACTAATCATGCCTTCACAATACCAAAAGGATCATCAACTCACCAAACAATATATGCCAAACCTATCCGACTTTTGTCACTAAACTCACCTTGCCCATACTTTTTCCTCACTTCAATCTCGTTGCTTTCATGAGGGTAGAGTTGTCCAAAAGGATATCAAGGATTATGTCTACATCAAGTCCATGTTTGGAAACATTGGATTTGATTGTTTGTTGAACATTAAGGAAGACATCTATCCTCGATTCCTATTGGAGTTCTTTAGCACATACTTCGTCATTGGAAACAACGATGGAATATTTGTTAGGTTCATCTTGAAAGATCAACTCATTCAATACTCTCTCGAAGTGTTTGGTCAAATTCTTGGTGTCCCATTTGTAGGCACTTGTCGCTTCACGGATAAATGGAAGCTTAGTGCTCTCCTTGAATCCTACAATTGTCCTCTAAATGATCATGAGGAAATTGATCTTGAATTCATTGTCGACATTGTCTCCAAAAAGCGTAATCGACCCGTTAAGAGAAGCCTTCATACCACGGTACGTTCGGTGAAACGTCATGAGTTTCTCTTAAGCGACCTTAATGATAATATGGTTCAATGGACCAATATCCTTAGGGAAAATGTGTTTTGTGTTGGTGGAAACCGGGATCATGTTCCGGCGAGTTTAGTGCATATGTTGTATTGCATCTTTACCAACACCAATAATAATTTGGCATATTTTATCGCTCAACGGATCAATTATGCTATTCACAAGCCCAAAACAAACCTCCCTTACGCAATGCTTCTCACTCGCCTTTTTAAAAGGGTTGGCCGTGATTTTCCAAATCTTGATCTTTCTCAGTTTCAACCGGTCAAACGGGTCATGCTACCTATTCAAGAGGTATATAAGAGAAAGACAATATCTGATCGTAAATCCGACCAACAAGAGTTCAATGATGAGGACATGTACATACAACAAGTGATGGTGATGGCATTGCCACAAGTGCTCCCATTGACTCTTCGAGTTCTTCTCACCACTCCACAAACTCATTCGTGGATGGTTTAGATGACATTGCTTCCCCTCCTCACCATTCCTCTAGTGAAGTTCCTAATAATCTCAATTTAGAGGAACTTTACCGTCAAAATCTTCGAACCCGAGGTGATTTGCATGAACACCGGATTGAGTCAAGGAAGGGAATCAAGTACTTGGGAAAAATGATCAAGGATTTAGGCAAGAAAAGGAGGTGAAGACTTTGAGTTATGTCAAAGTTTGGTTATCATTTGATGTTTAAACATTTGCTTTTTAACTCTTTGGTTTAGTTGTTTATTAACTTATGTTACATGTTTGGATTATTATTTTCTTTGATCCTAAATGTTGCTTATGCAATGATGTTTGTGATTTACATAGCTTTGTGCATGCCTTATGATAGTTAGCTTATTAGATTATGATCTGTAGTTAACTTTGGCTTGTGAATCCTTTGGTAAAAATCTGGGTTAACCAGAATTTGGGATGGGAAATTTTTGAAAGCCCTCTGGTCGCGGTTCCATTTCAACCCGCGGCTCCTTATCGATAAGGAACCGCCGGTCCTAGATAAGGAACCGCCGGCCACTGTGCCCGATAGCATATTTTGCTTTATACTGTTTTCTTAATTCTGTGTAAACACTGCATGATTTTCTGTAATAAACTGCACATTTCCTAAACTAGCTTACCTAAATTCATTATTCACCTAAAATGATTTTAACCCATTACTAGTTTGGATCATCCCCTCACCCATTTGAACCCACCTTGTTAGTCATGTTCTTCACACATCAAAACATCCTTCCCTAACCCTCAAACCATCCTTAAACAACCATGGTTTGTACCAAAACCTCAAACACTTGCAAGACCTCCACCCCAAGGAAAACACTCAAAATAAGGATTAAGGTAGCCAAGCCTAACTCCTCACCCTTCCACACACCTAAGAATGAGATGGCTCCTATCCTCATTTCTTCATCACCTTCACCACCCCTTGCACCTTGCAAGACATCATCCACCTATGGTACTAACCACTCCATTGGTTCTACCTCCTCTTCATTCAACTCAAGAATGAATGAGATCTCTTCACCTTTCACTCCAAGTGCACCCTTGGATGTGACCACACAACCCCAACCAATCCAAAGCATTCCTTTTGTGAATGACTTTTATGACACTTTGGTGACTTCACCATTTAACCCTCCTAACTCACCCATTTCACCAACCTTGGAGAACATACCTCCACACTCACCCTTTTCCCCTTTAGGGAACATGCCTCCACTCTCACCCACATCACCTTTGGAGAACATCCCTCCTCCACCTCCACCCAACTCAAACATTCCAATTTTGGGTGTTCCACTTTCCCTCCTTTTGGGTGATCCATACTATGGGTTTCAACAAACACATGGTCCTAGTTGTCCATGTTGTCTTTACAACCACTACATCATCCATAACCTTAGGATGGATATGTTTGGACTACATAGGAGGTTGCAAGAGTTCTTGCTTGCCTTTTTCTCCATGCCTCCTCCTAGGAGATGAATGATGAGTTTTCTAAATAAATGGTTTTCAACAAAACCAAGCCAAAGAAGACTACTTATCTAGATTTAATGTTAAGCTAGCTATGTATTAGTTAGTTTTCTTTTTATTGTACTTGCTTCCTTCATGAGTGTTTCATGAAGTTGTTCTATGGATTTAGCTTTATGTGTTCCTATTCTTATGTGCACATTAATCAACTTTAATTTGAAATTAAAATTAAACCTAAATCTATCACAACCTCAAAAAACTTGACTAGAATTGGTTCAAAATGATATTCAATTATTTTGTCACCCTTTGTCAAGACATTCTTTGTGAATGTGTTGCTTTATGCAACCCTAGCATAATTTGGTGCTAATAGAGGTAAAATTCCAAGATTTGCAACTTTTTGAAAAAGTCTTAGTTTTTCCCAAAACCCTGGAAAAACATGGTTTCAAGTCCACTGGACCCGGTTCCTTAAAGTCCCGCGGTTCCCTAGCGATATGGAACTGCCGGTCCCTATAAGGTACCGCGGACAGTAAATGGATTTTGACGAATTTTTGGTCAAAACTTTTAAAACCCTATACCCTGTCAAGATTCCTTGTTTGCTCAAATTAACTAAACATTTATTGACACTTCGCATTTTGTATTCAAACTCTTACCTTGATTACATTTTACTTATACCCCAACCTTGAGATTTCATTCTCACACCTTCCCAACCTTGAGAAATCATTCTCACACAACCTTGAGATTTTATTCTCACACCTTCCCAACCTTGAGAATTCATTCTCACACAACCTTGAGATTTCATTCTTACACTCTCACAATGCCTAACTCCTACATTCCTAACCTTGACATTTCTTTGTCACAACCCCACTCACCCAAAGCTTCCTCATCCAAGCTTTCAAAGAAACCGAAAATCTCGGTTAGACCTATTTGGGTTAAGAAGAATGAACCATCTTCCTCCAAACCACCCAAAAACCCTACCTTCTCTCCAGTCAAGTATTGGAATGAGACTTATACCATTAACCCCATCACCGGAGCTAAAGAAAATGTTCCACCACCACCACAATCCTTCAATACCGCTCAACTCAATGACCTTTCAACCTTTCCTAACCTCACAAGGCATTGTGAAAAAATTCCCAAACCCATTACCCCTCCACCACCAAACCCTAGGTTTGATGCCATACCCCCATCAACCGATTTTGTGTTGCATCATGGATCCTCGTGTGCTTGTTGTCGATTTCAACAAATTGAACTTGCTCATGTGTATGAGAATTTAATTTTTTTTAAATTCCTCCTCACTCGACCTCCTATCCAAGTATTCATTCCCGTTGACAAAACTTCGAATGATGCATCGTCGTCTTTTTAGAGTCTTCTATTTTTTTTGTCAATCTTGGAAAATTATCACTATTAGACTAGCTTATGCTTAGTGGTTTATTTTCCATATTTCTTGCTTTAGATACTCATATTGTGTGTATGACTATCTACTTTGTTGTGTCTTTTCTTTTATGTAACCTTTGTGTTGTTTATGTGTTATTTCATTAGTTCTATTTTAAGTTGATCATGGTTAATTTTTACAATTGCTTATGGGTGATTCCATCAATTCTAAACTTTAACCCATTGACAAGCTTATCTCTTCATTGGATTGAAGCTTGATGTTGTCAATTACCTCTTTGGACATACTTAGCAAAATACTTGCTTCTAATTTGAGATTTCTTCTCTCTCTCCCTCTCAAGTTACTTAGTAGGTAGTGATCATATATACATTGGTATTTCTTTCCTTTCTACTAACCTTTGTGTAGCATGTCACCTTAGCTCATATACTTGGTGCCCCAAGCAAGGGGGAGCAACCACCAAGGGGGAGCTACTAGCAAAGTTCGATGTTCTTCGAAGACTTGTGCTAACATGTTTGCTACGACAAAGGGGGAGAAATGATAGTGATAAACTCGTTAATAATTCGTTATTTTGTGTTTCTACGTAAGTGAGTTTATCGTTTGTCGTGATCAAAAAGGGGGAGATTGTTAATGCAAGTAAAGCCTAAAACCATTATTAGTGTTAACTAATCTTTCTTAGTTTTGATCACAACAAACTATACAACACATTTAGTGTAAAACACAAAACGAATTATTTAACTAACACTATCATCAAGGTAATAATCATATCACTAATCTTTCTTAATCATACTTAGTGATCATCAAAATGATTATTCTTAAAACTCACTTTTGTTAATATGACAAAAGACTTTTTAATAAACTTTCTTTCTTAGAAAATGTTTTATTAAAATGGAAAATGAAAATTTGAAAATAGCATATTCCAAATGTTGTTAGAATATCCTTTGAAGGCTTCAAATACCTCAGATATTCTTACCCCACTAAAAGACAAAAAACGGAGCGTACTCTAGTGGCGGTACCTTAAGTACCTACGCGGTTCCTTAGCGATATGGAACCGCCGGGCGAGATAAGGTACCGCGCACAGTAGCCGTTATAGATCCGTTATACTTTGTCTCCTTTAAATAGTGGGTCAAATCTCATTTTCCAACAAGCCTCTTGGATGTTTCTCTCAGCCCCCTTTCTATTTTCTATAGCATAATCATTAGTAAATGATCACTTAAAGTGTTAAGGATGTTTACATATGATTATCCTCTTGATCCCCTCCTCTACCTTGTCCAATGAGAAGATCACTCACTCACTAGTGTTGTGATAAAGATGAATCTATGAGCTAGTCATATTCATCATGATAGCCATTTTGTTTTAGGTCAATCCATTGTATTTATGAATACTTGGACTAGTTGTGTTCATCCAAGTTATTTGTGGATACTTGGATTTGTTGTGTACATCCATTGCATATGTGTTTGCTTGGATTTGTGTTGTGTAAATCCAAGCTACATGTGTGTACTTAGATAAGTCTAGTTGAGTTGTAATAGCTTTGATTAGGAGTTCTCACTAAACTATAAAGTGATGTGGTTGTGTCTTGTGAGTTCTCACTAAACTTGAAAGTGACTAGTAGTTGTTTTGTGTGAAGTTCTCACTTAGCTTCAAAGTGAAGAGTCGTGAAGATTGGTTCTAGCTTTGGATTAGAACTCGACATCTAGCCTTGTGTCGTAAAATGGTGAAGTAGGCAACGTCGTGAAGATTGGTTCTACCTTAAGATTAGAACTCGACATCTAGCCTTGTGTCGTTAAATTGTGAAGTAGGCAACGTTGTGTAGATTGGTCCTAGCTAAAGATTAGGTCTCGACATTTAGCTTAGCGTCGGAAAATAATGTAAGCAACGATGTAAGGTTTTCTCCGCCGAGAAGGGAGCTTGTGGATATAGTGGAAATCTCGAGTAGGTGTACTCGAGGAGTGGAGTAGAAACGAGGATAGAGCCTCGTTGTCGAACCACTATAAATCTTGGTGTCTTCCCACTAGGTTGTCTCCTTCCTTACTCTTTACTTATTTCATTATCATTACACTTACCTATTATCTTTGTTAGTGCATTTGAATTGAACCTAATCATTATGCAACTTAGCCTCAAGTAAAAGATAGTTTTGATACAAACCAAATTGAAAGTAATTTTAATTTGGTCACCAATCGAAGAGAAACTATTCAACCCCCCCCCCCCCCCCTTCTAGTTTCTACAGAGAAGAATGTCCATACTGAAAGGACGGAAAATCCGTACCTTATATCTAGTGAACGAAGAAGAAGAACGGAAGAGAGTCCTACTTCGATCTCACTAATGCTACATAAATAGTATACGTGTATAAGTATCCTGATTATCGAGTACGTAACTGGTTTTATATCATGTCTTAGCTTCTTTTATAGGTTCATGTCTTGTTTTACTGATTTTAACATTATGCTATGTTTATCATGTTCTGGATATTCTGGTTAAGTATTACTTGTACTTCTTGTATTATTATACTTGTTGTGTAATAATAAGTAACTTTCTAAAAATAGCAGGTTTCCTAAAATAGAATGTTTCCAAAAATAGAAAGTTTCCAAAAATAGAAATTTTCCAAAAATAGATTAACTGCTTAAAATAGATAAGTTTATAAAAATAGAAAGTTTCCAAAAATAGTAAGTTTCCTGAAATAGAAAGTTTCCATAATTAGAAATAAGCTGGATTAATAAGCTAATTAGATAGCTTAAGTTTTACTGATTAAATATACTAAGTCATGTGATTAATAGTATAGTTTATTATTATAACATGTTAATTAAATAAACTATATGTTATACGATTTAATTAAATATAATCATGATTAAATAAATTAAAGTGTATGTAATACTTAGGTTAAAACATGTATTAATATTTATATTAATATAACCTAAGTCATTAATAAATAGTTTTTAGTATCGTTTCGTCTCGCTATCTAATCGAATTGATATAACTTTTCAAGTTTGACTTAATCGTTTTTGGTTATAAAAGGTTGAATGGTATCTATGACTACTTGGCAATTAAGCACATAAAAATTATAAAATACTCTATATACTACATATACGTACTATCTAAAACACGTTGCAATTACCACATTTAAACATACCAAATACAAAAACGTATTATACAAAAGTGCACGAAAATCAAGGC
This sequence comes from Glebionis coronaria, assembly GCA_025667525.1. Taxonomy (NCBI): domain Eukaryota; kingdom Viridiplantae; phylum Streptophyta; class Magnoliopsida; order Asterales; family Asteraceae; genus Glebionis; species Glebionis coronaria. The sequence goes on from CM046881.1 coordinate 237,537,037, forward strand.
GAATAATGAATTTACTTATGATTTGAATCCTATCACATACCAAAAATTTTGTAAACATCTAAACTAAACTCTAAATTTTTGTCTACAATTAACAAAGCCCAATCGTCTAATTCTGATCCAGTAACACAACTAAGGGATACACTAAAATTACTTGAAAAAAATATACTAACTTGACTAACACAAAAGAAACTAACGGATTTTAATATTCATAAACTCAAAAATCCAGCCCAAAGAAAAAAATAACCACAACCCAAATACTATAAAACAACTAACATACTAAAAAGTCTAATAGCAGAATCACGAACAGAAAATCTAACAATTACCAAAATAACTAAACGTTACAAAAAAATAAATTAGCCCTACAGACCTTGGATAATGAAGCCAAATATAATTCTTTGAACAAGAAAATCAAAATGATCCTACTTCTATTCTACAACTTCGATAAAACTCTATGAACTGAATTTGCCTATACTAACAACTGGTTCTACACTCCTAACTAAATCCGAATTGATTCTATGCCAATCACTACTTTAACAGGCTGTATGTAGAATTGGAAAGCAAAACAAATAGAATCTAGCTATTTCACTTCAGACAGTTAATCATTCGTGTCCCACCTAATCAGTTAAAGCATACAGCAACAAAATTTACACTACGATTGTACTCTAGCAGATTATAGTAACTACTTGCAGAAAATGAAATGTATGAAGAAAATGAACTAGTGCTTAACCAAGAAATAACAAGGCCTCCGTTGTGGGAGAAGTAGAGCGCTGAGCTCGCTTATCTATTGAACATAAACCATAACTGACTAATATGTTCCAGCCTTCAAAATTCCCATCGCTATCTACTCGGTTGACTGAGCTGTTATCCCGCAGCTTCCAAGAAAATCTGCAAATAGAACTTGAAAAACAGAAAACTATACTGCAATTCAACAATAAGCTGTTCCGAAAACCGAAATCTTATGTCTTCAATTTTCTTGCTACAATACCTGTAAATTTCAAACTAATATCCTACACTAATATCAAAATCAGCAATTCCAAACTCACATCAAATCAACAGTTTTATTACGTATTTATATTGATCAGATTCTGTACTAAAAACCTGCATAAAAACTGAACTTACGCAATCTAAATCAGCTTATTCAAGAAGCATAATCCTGAAAATTCCTATCTCAACTAAAAACAAAGCTTATAACAGAATTCCTATCGAAAACTAATCTAAATTCATAAAACTAATTCATCTCGTTAACAAATCTACTTCTATCAAACTTCACTAAAAATAACTGCTTCAAACTATCCTGCTAAACTGAACGAACTACTTCGATTGAAAATAGTGTGTAAACCAATCAGTAACTATTAATAGTCTAAAATTGATTAAACCACTCGCTTATGTACCAGTAGAAAACATTAGACGAAATTAACGAAAAATTATATAAAGAAAAGATATGAATACAAGATTATCACGAATCATAACAGAAATTGGATGAGATTATCAGAAAGAATTGATGTATTTCATGAATGAAGAAAAGCTTTATCTACCATTAATGGTTGAAAGTAGAATCGGTTACAACTGAATTAACAGAATGAAAATTTATAAAACTGAATGAGAGCTATGATGATAGAAAAACAGTTACAAAATTATAACTAATCTACTCCTAACCTACTGTGTGTAACTACACCTAGCTAACCACTGAAAAATGAGGTCTTGATCATCTTTTTATAGCCGTCTGAAGAAGATGAGATGACGTGTTGCTTCCAATTAAATCATGCCACGTGGAAAATACGATGATCTTGATTTGTTCTTCATTCTTCAAATTGGGTTTTTCTTTGTTACTCCATCTTGATCAAATTAATTCATACCTCCTTGTAGAGGAGATGAAGAGGATTGTTTTTCCTTCTTTGAGTTTCTCTTGAATTCGTCTTGATTATCCATGGAGATGATTTGCAGGTTTTGGTGGTAAAAAGGGTGCAACGACTTTCTTTCTCTCTCTTAGGAATGAAGAAGACGTTTGTTTTTCTTTGTGATTGACCTGGTCTTGGTCAAGTTTTGACCAAATAAAGGTTTAATAAACTTTCTTTCCAACTTTCCCTTTTTGGTCCTTTGTCTTTTAATTTTTCTTCAAGTTATATAAAAGAGTTATAACTTTGAAGTTAAACTCCTTTTTCATCCTTTGTTTTTGTAAATGTACAACTTTAGCCCTCAATCTTGGTAAACAATAGCAAGTCAGGTCCTCGTAAGCTCTTTCTTCCCTTTCTTCGTCTTTTATCATAAAAATCCCTTGAAAACACGTGTTTGCTTCAAAATGTATCTTGTTTACCTGAAAACACATGAAACACAAATACCCACGTAATTCTGATATTTTTCAGTTAACTTTAATGTATTTGACTGTGTTTTTAGTGGTTTTAGGATCATTATTGATGAGTGTTTTCACACTTATCAACTCCCCTTCACTTGACCATTGCCATGACCTCATGCAATGCAACATTTTAAAGCTCTAGAGTGCATTTTTCTCATAATTAATCCACCTTGGCCATTTTATGATTTAGTAAACTATACTATGCTAAATGATGAATGATTTTGAATATTTACAATGCAATGCAAAGAAAACATTTCTATTTATATATTTTTGATTTTTTCATAAATGGGTTTTGATGGAAAAACTCATAAAGAAGTCAATGACTTAAATTAGGGCTTTGGTACCATGGACACTTATCACCCTCAAGTTTCACTTTCCCCATACCAAGCTTAAAAATGGGATCATTGTATTCACAAGTAAAAAGTGCATCAACTTATTCATGACAATTAAGTGTGGAACCGGTTATTATTTGAGCAAATTGCTTTTGGGCAAAATTGTCATTATTTGAAGCGTGAAATATAAGAAATGTAAAATCCAAAAATAAGGAAACACGGTTTTAATCCTAAGTAATCCTCTCATCCATTACTTGAAAAACGCTCACAATTAATATAAGTCCATTTCACGAGTAATAAGTCATTCGCCTTATGTGTAAAATCCTTATGTCATGCATTAATAAGTAACTACACACTCACTAAGGAAAAGAAAAATAAAACACACACAATAATTTACATCCGCCATCTTTTTGGGACTTCGGATCTTCAATCCCGCAACCCGTCAAGGTAATATTGGATTGGAGCAACTATTAAATCCCCGCAACCCGTCAAGGTAATATTGGAATCTAATAGTTACTATAATTAACACTTCACTGCCCCTCTTAGGATTCTTGTATAATTTTTTTTTCTTTTTTTTCTAGCCACTCAATTTTTTTGTAAGCCGCTCTTATTTTTCTTTATTCCTCACAAAGAAAGTTGAAAAGAATAAAGGGAAAAACACCCGCTAAATATTAAGCATGACATAAGTCTAGTACACATAAAACGTTCTAACTTAGAATCTTAAGACGTACTTATATCAACCATGAATGATTAGACAAAAATGCATAAGAGATTACAAACCGATTAAAACCGTTCTTGATTATTTATTAACATATATACATGCGAAGAAAATAGAGGTAAAGAAGAGAAAGGTTTAGCCACAAGTAATTATCATGAAGTTTATCTAGCCCTTTTATACTTGCTTCAACTCTATCATTTCCCATTCTCCACAAATTTAAAATCTCAAATAATGAGAGTCGTGGATGCTTAGCCTAATAGACCAATGAAGGACTACATGGTTAAAGATACTAGCTAGAGAGTGCTTAGATAAGCAAACTCGGGTTGAGTCAAAATATCCATGGCGGGCCTAATATGTCAAAGAAATCTAAATTTGTTAAACTATGTCCTTATTATATTTTTCTCTCTTTTATATATATTTTAAAAGAAGAAATATATACAATGCAGTTGTGTTATGCAAATGAAAAATGATTGATGCAAAAATTATGAATGCATATTTTTGGTGGCCAAAGTAGATCAAAAATTTGAAAAATGTTTGAAAAATTAATTTTCCGTGTTATCATGAAGTTAAGGGCAATGGTCTAGGTAAGGTCACTTCGATAGAAGTCTCCCCTGATAAACATTGTCCTCGATGTTTAAGAGTATTGAAGTAAACTCCCCTACACTTATTACATTGATAACTTTGCTTAACTCAAGTTAAGGAAGAGACAACTAAAGGGTATTCATTTTAAGCACAAGTGTTTTGAATATCACGATAGCAAAAACTAATCAAAGTGAACCGGATACACGGGCCTCCTCCATAAGCTCTAAGCATGAAATGTGAGAGAGCAACCCCTGAAGCAAATACCAATAGACGAAGAAAGGACACCCCTCCACTTCAACTCTACTATAACATCCTTTTAATTTAACCTATTGAAAATCTACTCTACGTTTTCTAACCTAGTTATTCAATGCTTGAGTTTTTTTAACCCTAAGTCTCTAGCTCGACTTGGCCCCGAATTAGGTTGTCCTTGGGGAAACCATCATGGAGAATAAAGGATATCACTTTGAAGCACATCTCACATGATACACTCAAACTTAGCACGTTGCCTTTTACTATAAGATTAACAATATCCGCCTCGATAAATGGAACGGTCCAACGTGTCTCAAGTTTGTCCAACATACGAAAGCTCTCATATAGAAATCACCCCAGGATCAAATAAATAGTTTCCATCTCTACACGTGAACAACTCCAAAATAGGTAGCATCAACAAAGTAAGCTCATACGAGAAGCCCATATCAATAGAAGTCACACTCTTAAGTGGAGTAGATGAAAACCAATCTTTCCCAAACATACGTATCCCAGGATCAAAAACCTTTCCCTTCATGGGAAAATAAGAAGATGAACTCGTGTCAATCATATAAGATTCCCTCTTAGTTATCAAAGCATCATGAGGCAATGAAGGTGTAGGAATCAAAACATTCATAACAATTATGTCCATGTTAGGCTCGTCATCATCATCACAAGGTGGGTAATCTTCCATAGAAGGCATAGAAAAAGGAGGATCAAGATGAATAGTGTCTTGTAGAGGAGGTGTAATCTCTATTTTCCCAAAAAGCAAGTTTTCAATAAGACGAATATCCTCTCCCAATTAGAATCACTATCATCAACCTCAATATCAATATTAGCAAGATAAGACTCTATGGTGGCATCAATATCCATATGAGAATCCATATCAAAGGTTTTGGGTTCTAAAGTTGCCTTAGGTTAAAAAGGATCAATCTCTAATAGTATAGGATCTTCATCAATAACCAACTTCAAGGGTGGAAGGGTGGGAATAGAAGGCTCAAAAGAAGGTGTATTAATGAGAGAATCACTCAAAGGGATGATATCATCATAAAAATCAATAGGTGCAACCTCAAAAACCGGTGAAGAAATGTCAATGAAAGGTTCTTCTTCTTCGGACTCATCATTATGGTATTCATTCAATGCTTCAATCGAGGAGATAAGATGATAAACGTTTGATAAAACCTCACGAATATGAACATCTTCCACTTCTTCTATAGGAGCAACATCTTCATCCAAATTAGGAATTTCATCTTGACATGAAAAGTTTTTGGATGATATATCATAAGATACCTCACTAGAATCACAATCATCATCCTCTATTTGTGACAAATCTTTCATAAACTCTTCCTCAATATCATTATCCTTTTCTTTAAACAATTCATCAAGATCAAAGTCACCAAAATCACTAGTAGTAGCATGAAGGTCAACATGTGATGAAATCTCAATGTGATCATGAGGAGAAGAGGTATCAATACAAAGCTCATGACATGGTTCATTGGAAACACACTCAAGCTCTCTTTGGATTGGGATAAGGTTCTCGACACTAGAAGTGGTTAATTCATCCAAATCGGTGTTTGTATTAGTGTTAAGAGGCTCGTCCCCCATGGTTAAAGAGTCGGTGGGTTTCACGTGAGGTAAAGGTAATGAAGGTGTGTCATCATTAAGTGTCATACAAATCGGAGGATCTTCATCATCGTCATATAAGCATCGATTAAGCAAACGAGCACGAGTAGCAAAATATTGGTCTTCTTCCTCGATTGTAGCAATCTTAAAGAGGAAATCATTTAAATATTTCCTGAGGCGACAAGAATATTTCTTCAACGATTCACGAAACATATCATCGAACTCCTTGTCATAAAGTTGCCAAGTCTTCATTTCTACTTCCTCACAAAACTTAATTTGTTCATCTAACAACGGGCACGTGTTTTTCATTTCCTCAATGCTTATGTCTTTCTTACTATCAATCGCCTTAGAAATTTCATCATTCGACTTGTTTATTGTCTCAAGTAAAGAAAGCGACTCATTGCAAATATGAGGGGCATAAGAAGGCGGATCCCTCAGTCTACAATCATAACCATAATGGGATGCGTTCCCACAAAACTTACATAAATAAGTCAAAGAATATGGTGGATGTGGATTTCCATAATTAGGTGGATTATAGTTTTGAAAATAGTCATGATTATGAAATTTCTCATGATTGTAACCTTGAAAAATTCTTTCATTTTGAAAACCCTCATAATGTGAAAATCCTTGATTTTGAAAAGTATCTTGATTATGGCATGAAAAATTTTCATCATTTTGAAAGCCTTCATTGTTTGAAAATCCTTGATTATGAAAGGTTTCTTGATTATAGCCTTGAAAATTATCATTATTTTGAAAACCCTCATAATTGGAAAATCCTTGGTTTTGGTATGGCTCATTAAAGGTTTGATCATGAAATGGTGGTGGAGTTTTTGATGAAAAACCGGAATATCCCATATAGTCATTACAAGTATAGTCCATTTGAAGGTTAGGTTGAAAATTAGGGTTCTCGGTTCCATTGTAAGCATATCCCTCCCCAAAATAGCCATTGTTTTGATCAGATAAATAAGTATCCTGTGGTCCACCACAATTCGAGCAAGGCGAATAATTAGCGTTGGCGGATCGTTGTTGCAAAATCTTCAACATGGAACGAGTATCCATGATTAACAAGGTGGTCGAATGTATATACAAGTAAAATGACGTTTAAAAGCTTCCTCGGGGAATGAAGTAATACACCAAAGGTGGTATGGTTACACGCGTGCGAGTACACGTGTAAGTAAACTCGAGGAGTGAGAGATAAGCTCTCGGTCGACTTTTGAAGGAGAACAGATTATCTCCCTCGAGGTTAGATATGAAATATCCACAAGAAAGTATAATATATGTAATTACTACTTGGGTGCAAGACCCCCAATCAAGCCTTCCTTCTTAGAATACGCACTAGTGAACGGGGGGTTAGGTGGCGCGAAGCACTTAAGTACCTATTAACCCTTAGATGGCATTTTATAGCACATCGCCTTTCTATTCACTTTGTAGTTTGTATTCTTCTAATTATTGCCTATTGGAAGTATTTATCTATTCTTGCTTTATTGAATTTGATCGATACACGTGTCAAGGACCGGAACGCTCCCGAACACGGTGTATTGCCTCAGCAATACTTATGGAAATAGGTAACTTGGTTGTTCGTATCTACATATATGTATTTACATATAATAATATATCAAAAATATTTTTGTATTTATTTATTTTTTAAGAAAATACTATATGTACGTAAAAACGATGAAAACTGTAGAATATTGATAATCTATGAAACTATGAAGGGGTTGATGATTTCTAGAGAGAGAAAGTTAGAGAGAGAAAGTGAGAGAAACTATGTGTTATTTCATTAAGTGGAAACTAGAAAATGACAACAACCAACCCCTTTCCATGGTGGAAAGGGGTATTTATACTTCCAAGCTACATGGGCTTGGGCCGGTCCATGACAAGCCCATGGACCGGTTCTTACTTAACTTAATTAAGCAACTAATCAACTATTTGTTAACTACGAGCTATTACAACATAAATAATATTGTGGAGTGACCGATACTTCTAATATACGTAAAACGTATTTCTAACAATCTCCCCCTAAGGGAGGTCACTCCACGTTACAAAGTTCTAAACCTAGCATACTATACTAAGTCTTCGTTCTTTAGCTCGTAGTCTTTTCTTCTTTTCTTTCTTTTGTTGTGAATATGTTGGTTTGATCTTTTTTGGCTTTGGCTTGAGAGCATTGTTCTTTGGCCTTTCACGTGCGATCTTTGCCTCTCTTGTGAATTTGCCTTCTCGTGACTCCATGTTCCACACACTTATGTCTTTTTGTTGAATTCTCGAAAGTTTCAGAGTTTGGTACAGCGGAAGACTTTATCTTGTACTTTCTTGAATTTTTGCTAAACTTTGATGCAGAAAAACATAAGCATGTGGGAACGACTTCTACAGGTACACCGCAACACCACCGTCTTCACTGGTACACAGCAACGCCACCGTCTTTAACAGGTACACAGCAACGACACGAATAAAATGGCTTTGAACATTTTATTCTAATTCGGTAGCATTTTACCTCCGGTCGGTGAAGACCGTTGGACGATATTAGATATCGTACCCGTGACGGATAGTTTCAATTAAGTAACTTCCTGACAGGATTTTGCGGGTAAACCCGTTCTCTTTATTCGACCGTCCAAAGCTGACTGCGAACATAAAGAGTGAATCACTTGGATAAATTATCCTTGTGATTTGAAGCCGTCAATTCATGAAACCTGGAACAAGTGAATTTCAATTAAGATTTTCACCATCGTTGCTTTCCAGTTGTCACGAGCTCAATTCATAAAGAATCTTGCACGTCACCTACCAAGTGCTGTTTGATGTTGACACTAGAAGGATTTCCACTCGTCACTGTGATCAATAAAGAGTCACTTTGAGTGTTCTGGCAAGATCATATGATAATGCGAAGAGGCCTGGAACGAGTTTAAGTTCAATTAAGAATTAAACCACTGTTACCTTCCAGTTTTTCACAAGATTGGTTCTAAAAGAACCGCACGTGTAACCTACCATGAGCTTGTTTGATGTTGGCTCAAGCAGGATTTCCATCTTCATTGTAATACTTACGTATTACTCGGATGTTCTGGCAATATTACAGGAATATTGCGTAGGACTCATGAAAATCTCTTACTTTTCACAGTGTGTGAGAAAGCAAGGAATAAATGGAAAGTGTCCTAATGAGACTTTTGATGATCTCTTGGCTCTAGACTCGATTGTGCGTTTTGATTTAGTGAGCGATGGCTGGAGAGGAGTGCCACCTTTTCAATACCAGTCTATTCGGAGTGAATAAACCAATAGATAACGTGTTGATCTCCGTGTGATTAAAACAAATACCTTTTGAGAGATATTTGAGTTAGCTGGGAAGGGTTGTGCATTGCATCACTGGGTCCATGATGTCTTTCTTCAATACCGAGAATCATTAGCAAAAATGACCTCAATAGCATATGTATTGACCCGGTTTCTGCCTAAAGTTGTAAGGAGGGCTTCTTTCTTTACACCCTTTATCTTTATAATTCTTTTTCATTCTTCAACCCCTTCAATGCTTACCAATACGTCATCACTAGCACCTTGTTGTGATTGTTCCAGTGCTAGCTTAAGTACTTGGTCGGCATTCAGCTACGTTCACATTCTTTCTCCATCTTTCCTAGGACTTTTAATTCTATCTAGGGAATTGTCCTTGGGAAGATTCCATCGGCTCTGATGAATCATTGGACTAAACCTATTCCTACCACCCTTTTGTCACCACATTCGTCGTGAATTAAGCGTGTTTTGGGAAGGAATTGCCATCATGAAAAAATCATTGAAAATCACCTAAAGTACTTGTGATATTGAAATCAAAAGTTTTGTACCTTAGGTGTTTTGTTCATCAAAAACGCTCCCCCTTAACACGTGCTTTACACATATTAAGTTGGATAATCGTTAAGTCTTTTTCATCTTTTAGCCAAGTATCACTTACGTCTCCTTAATCCCATTTTCTCCCCTTATCCAAAATGTTAACCATTAATATTTGGGATATTGAATGGATTAACCGGTCTTTGGGTAAAAATGAAATTGATGTTTGGCCATAGAACAAGTTATTGCTCCCCCTTAAGTTAATAAGGGATAGTTGTAGTGCTTTAGTATGATATATTTTGAAAGATTTAGAATCTCATGAGAAATTCTTGAAAAATTATCATACCTTAACACTACATCAAGCCGTACAAGCACAATATTCACAAATATACATATTCACAATTGAAAACCAATATAAAGTGGACCTGAAGTGTACGACCCATTAGATGGATCGTTGCAGTAGCTTGTGGTGCACTAAATATGGTCTTCCACCAACGAATCTTTCCAAGCTCCTCATCAATCTACGTTCACGGAGCTTTTGATCAATCTTCTTGATCACGTACTTCGCCATCTGCCGGTAACCCGGATGCCAATCCTCCGCCATTTCTGGCAAAGTCCCACCCGAGTTCAGATGCTCCAACTTTCCTCTGACTTGTAGAAGAGTCCCATCACTGTACTTATGGAGCTCACCCACCCTCATAAACTTCATCAAACCTCGACTGTTCAAGTAGAAAATGCCGTAATTCGGGACAGAAATGCCGGTATAGGGACATCTTTCTACATGTTGAGGTAGCACTTGATTCACTGGACGGGTTAGGTTAAGCTTCCTTTGATAGCTTTCGACTCCCAACTGAAGATCTTCAACTCGTGACTTGATGACAACGCTTCGTGTGAACATACGAAGTGCTGTATTCAAAGCAATGAGGTCTTCACGAGGAATATGTGTGAGTTGATCTCGGGTCATCAGAAGCAGCATATCTTCGATATCCTCAAGGCGAATGATGGAAAAATCTCCCTGCTGGATTTTGTATTCCCTGTCATCCTCCCTTTTCAAACGAATCTCCGTCACATGATAATAGCCATTTTTGGCTTCAGTTTTCATCCCTAAGATGCTGGAGATGCGGATGTCGGATCTAACGTTGCTTCCAGAATTGACTAGGCAGCAACCCCTGTACGCCCTTCGGACTCGTTCGTCCCAATGAGATGCACCTATGACAGCATACATATCATAATTACGATTTATCTTAGGGACCCAGAGTCGGTTTACCTTTTCCTCGATAAAGGGTATTGTCCCCCAGTTGGCAGCTTTCAGCAAGGTCAGAGAGGTTGCGTACTTTGATGACCCCTTCAGAAGATACACAAGATCATTGGTGACGAAGAAGTCAAGAGCAATCTGATTATCTTGAGATGGATCCATTGGAGGTGGAGCTCTTTCTGATTCATGAAGTCCTGGCCGTTGAACGGTATTCAGAGCCTTCAGGATCTCATCAGCATAGTACTCGAACTCCATTCGGGTTAATCGGGTTTTGGCACGAAGTCTCTTATCCTTCAGCGCTTTCTTCACCAAGGATGGAGTAACCGAAGTCTTATACTCATGAGCAAGAAATGCACATAAGTCAATAGGACTGCGGATACGGAGATACAACACATCTTTGTCAGCATCTGTGATCGGATCATATTGTGCTGCTGCCGTGATCCAAGCCTGTGGTGGTGCAGTCTCGTCTATCTCCAACGTGTCTGCCCAGTCTCGTGTGCTTGGTTCAGGAACCGTAGATTGTTGTGCTTGTTGTAGAGGAGTGGAAGCTCGAACATCTGTTGGTTCAGTTTCAGGCATTTCGGCAGTGTCGTGAACGGGTGAGTGTTGTGCAGCTTCGGGTTCCGTTACTGATTCTGCAATCACAGGAGCAACAACAACAGGACTAATAGGGTTAGTGGTAATAGGTATAGATACAGCAATAGAAGTACCAGGAACCGAAGACGCTGTAGTAGCATTCACATCGTGGCGCCACTTAGATCGTCTTGATTCCGATGATGTTGATTTGTCCTTCTGTGCTGCATCTTTCTTGGACTTGGTTCCAGTCTTAGCAGTTTTCTTGGAGCTGGTAACCTTGTCTCCCTCTTTAGGCTGTTCACCCCCATCATCATCCTCATTGTTATCCCCGTTACTACCCCTAGCACTCTCCTCATTCCCATCACCACCATCATCGCCATCATCATCATCCTCATCATCGTCATCATCATCCTCAGCCTTATCCTCATCATCACCATCATCATCATCCTTTTCCTCTTCTTCTCCTTCTTCTTCCTCTTCCTCTTCACCAGTACCCTCTTCCTGCTCACTTTCTTCCCTTTCTTCTTCAGGTAGAATGTGATAAGGTACCACACTTCCAAACGTTTTGAATAACCTATCATCCTCCATGATAGCATCATTCAGGGATTTGTATAGAGCCCATTGAATCCTAGACTTATCAAACGATCCAAGTTCCACCATACGAGCCTTAAGGATCTTCTTCAATTCAAAATCCGTCAAGTCATAAGCAATCTTGTAGGCGGATTCTGAAGGATTGGATGACTTGATCAACAAGTTATCAGCTGCTAGCGTCTTCAACTCATCACGCAGTTTAGGCATAATGGATTCAACGGATTCTTGCACTCTTTCTTCCACAGAGGCTTCAAGTGCTTCTTTTTGCTCCTTATATTTATCCCTCATCGCTTGAAGTCTGGTGATACGTGCAGCATGCTTATCAGCCTCAGCCTGCTTAACCCGAGCTAGTTCTTCTGCATGTGCTTTTCGAGTCAACTCCATATCTGTAGCGAACCTAGCAATCATCTCCTCTTGGGCTCTCCTAGATTCTTCTTCACTTTGAGCTCGTCTTTGTAACTCTTGGCGAAGTTCATCCATTTCTCGTTTGTGAGTATCCACATGTTTATCCAACAGTTCGGCCATCACCAATGCAGCCATTGTAGATGTTGCAGAGCTGCTCTGGGTTGATTGAAGAGGCTCGGTTGTTACTGCGGTACTAAGGATGGGAATTATAGGTGGTGGAAGAAATGGTGTTGAAGCCGGTCTGGTTGGTAAGGGTTGTATTGGTGGAGGTTGAGTTGCTAAAGGTTGAGTTGACACCATGATCGTAGGAGCAACAGACTCCTTTTCCACACTTGCTGAAATAGGGATTGATGGCTCCTTCGAAGTGGAATAATTTTCAGGTGACCCAAACTCATAAACATCATCTGGTTCCTGGTACTCTTCCTCAATATTTACCCTTGCACCTGAACCACTACCGCCAGTATCTTTCCTACTCCTTTGAATTGCTATCTTCATCATTTGTTTCTCTGTCTTGTCAAGAGCAGGATCAACAACATCTTCTTCATCACGTAAAACCATCTCATCAGCCTTACCCTTTCCCTTCTTACCCTTTGTCTTCTTTTTCTTGGTTTCGGGTTCAGGTAACGCAGCTGGTTGTTTGCGTTTACCTTTACTCTTAACCGTTGTAGACGAGTCTTCTCTAGTCTGAAGGTTTGCTTTCAGCTTCTTGATTTCTAGCTGCAGTAGCTTGTAATCAGCAGAACCTTTGATTTTCTCCGTCAGAAGATAATCGGGAATAGGACCCGGAATCACACCAATAGACGGTCCTTCATGCCTCAGATCCACAGTATCATCAGCTTCTTCAGTGTGATAACGACTTGCTGCACGCCTATCAATAGTAGCATCATTTTTCATAAAATAATTAATGATAAGTTTGATAAACCTTGGATAAGGAAAGAAATTTGTCTTCAGCTTCTTGTTCTGGAAGAGTTGAAAGGTGAATTCTTCCCATATCAACAATGCATAATCTGCATTTGCAGCTTTGTACATGCCATAGAACAGGTTTATTATAGGACTGCGCAGAGCATCATGGCCACTTGTTTTTGGTGTAAGACATCTACTGAGAATACCCATCAATGCTCTCCAAGGTTGTCCTACTTTAGCAGTCGTAAACTCAGACGCAACTCGTATTTCCGGACATCCAAGAGCGTCAAATAACTCCATGAGTTCATCTTTAGTAGGATCCCTCGAAAATGACATGCCTTTGGGTGTATCCCGTATACCAAAAATCTTACGGAAGTCTGAAACTGTGAGCGTCTACTGCTTGTTGTCGATGGTGAAGGTGATCTTGTTTGAAGTGATTTCCTTGGTAGCCCAAAACTCATACATATAATCATAAGGCACCGAGGCACTAATTCTCAAAGCATTCTTAAAGTGGGATTGATCAAGGATTGCGATGGCTACTTTAAATCCATGGTGAGTGGATTTTGAGACTTGCTTCAGTCGGTGATTGTTGGGTATAAACTTCAGGGTTCGTGCTTTAGCAATAGCGGCTTCTCTAGAGTCTTGGATTGCTTGTACTGTTGGATTAGTCATTGTATCTGCTTAAGATAAGACATGAAAGGTTGATGCACAAAAACATATAGATATATACCATTCTTACTTCTAAGCATAACACATTTCATAACATAATATAACATGCAAACAATAATAATCAAACAACTCTTCATCCGGAACATTTCCTCATTCGGAACTTCTTCATCCGGAACATTCCTTCATTCGGAACTTCCTTCATCCGGAAGTTCTTCATCCGGAACTTCCTTCATCCGGAAGTTCTTCATTCAGAACTTCCTTCATCCGGAAGTTCTTCATTCGGAACTTCCTTCATCCGGAAGTTCTTCATTCGGAACTTCCTTCATCCGGAACATTCCTTCATTCGGAACTTCCTTCATCCGGAAGTTCTTCATTCGGAACTTCCTTCATTCGGAAGTTCTTCATTCGGAACTTTCTTCATTCGGAAGTTCTTCATTCGGAACTTCCTTCATCCGGAAGTTCTTCATTCGGAACTTCCTTCATCCGGAAGTTCTTCATTCGGAACTTCCTTCATTCGGAAGTTCTTCATTCGGAACTTCCTTCATTCGGAAGTCCTTCATTCGGAACTTCCTCATTCGGAAGTGTTTCAGAAAAAATCCTTCATTCAGAAGTTATAACCATGTTCATCCGGAACTTTTTCAAACACAGCCTTTGATGATTAATCTATGCGCGTTTGTGAATTTCTAAGGCAATCTAAGGCAATTAAACATCATATAATGATAATCCGCACAAAACCCACCACTAATCCTAATCAATTACTGTTTAATTAGACGCAAAACCCTAATTTGGACTTAATCTAAATTAAACGAATCGTATACCAGGAGATAGTGAAGAATTAGACGAATAATGAGTTTAAATATTGATGTATTTACCTTATTAAGCGAATGAACAGGATTGGATGAATTAACGAGTTGTTTTTTGAGTTCTTGTGTGTGTTTAACAATGGCGGCAGAATAGTAAGATAAACAGTGAAGAGGAAAAAGGGGGGCGGGTCGGTTTATATTTGACTAGGTCAAATTTTTTGACAAGTTTCAACAGATTGTCACCTTAAGTCCCTCCAATTTCACTCCTTTTCCTTTTTGTTTCTACCTTTTTCAGTTCATGTTACCTTTCCATTGATAATTTTAGTCGACTTAATTTTGCTTAGTTAAACTAAACTTGACAATCTCACACCACTTAAGTATCGATCTATAAGCAAAACTCCAAGATCTTAAAGCCATTCCTATCACACGTCGTATTCTAAAGCAAAACCACTCAATTACCATGTAGCCCTTAATTTTCACAATCACGTTTGAAAATCAATTTAATGACGAAGATGATTTAACATTTTCTCCCCCTTAAACGATGACCCGTTTTCTATTTAAAGAGCTGTAGTGATTGTTTAAAGAGTCAAATATTGATGAAAGCATTTCTAATTGATGACTTGAAAAAATTTGATTCGTGGTGTCAATAAGATTTCTCTTATTTTAACAAATTAATGCACTGAGACGTACACAAATTCGTGTTAGACCAAGTTGTAAAGTAAACTTGATCCCTTTGCATGATTTGGCTTGTAAATCACGCCCGAGAAAATTAATTCCCGTTCTGAGCCAACGTTTTCCAAGGAAATACGTGACTTTAATATGAAAACCGGGTTGCAGTCTGAAATAACTACAAGCCATAATGGGCATGTTTTAAAAATGTACAAGTTTTATACGGACTCTATTTATGGCACCGTGTCAATATTGATCGACATTTCTAAGGCCGTAAATATTACCGTACTAAAAGACATGCCCGATTTAAAAACGAAAAATATTTTTGGATTTTCTGGATTTTATAATTTTTATGGTTTTTCTAGGTTTTATATTTTTTATGGTTTTTGTTGGTTTTATATTTTTGTATTTTTCTTTTGTGGTTTATATATTTACTATAATATACATGATCAAGAACAAAGGATACTCTGAATAGTTTACCACGACTATTCAGCTGATTCTTCTGCCAACTCTTTGAGAGTCGCTGGAGTGAATGATTTCATGCCAAGCTTGTCGATCAAAAACTCAATTCGTCCTCGATCTAATGCTTTGGTGAACATATCCGCCAGCTGGTACTCAGTAGTGACAAAATACAGCTCGATCACTCCGTTCTCCACCTGCTCCTTAATGAAATGGTAGCGAATGTCTATGTGCTTGGCCCGAGAGTGTTGAACATAGTTGTAGCAAAGGGCAATGGCGCTCTTGTTGTCACAATACATCGGGATTTTGTTGAATCCCAAACCGTAGTCAGTTAATTGTGATCTCATTCATAGGACTTGAGCACAACAACCGGACATGGCGATGTATTCAGCCTCCGTGCCTGATATTGCAGCACTTTTCTGCCTTTTTGAAGACCAACTGATCAATCTATCTCCAAGGAGTTGCACAGATCCAGAAGTGCTACGCCTCGTGTCTTGACATCCAGCATGATCGGCATCTGCGTATGATATTAAAGCAATAGAGGAATCTTTCGGATACCATAGACCACGATGAAGTGTTCCTTTTAGATACCGAAAGATCCTTTTCACAACATGTAGGTGCTTTTCGGTAGGCCGAGCCTGATACCGGGCACACATGCATACAACAAATTGCAAATCAGGCCTGCTAGCAGTCAGATATAGAAGGGTGCCAATCATCCCACGGTAAAGTTTTGGATCGACAATAGTCCCATTCGTATCTTCATCTAACTTGGATTTCTCCACCATTGGAGTGTCCACGGGGTCACAATTTTCAAAGTTATATTTCTTAAGAGATTCTAGAGCATATTTGGATTGATTAATAAAGATGCCTCTGGGATTCTGAGAAATCTGTAATCCTAAGAAAAATGAAATTTTTCCCATCATCGACATCTGAAAGCGTGTGGACATTATCTTCTCAAATCGATTTGACAATTCTATGTTAGTGGCAGCAAATATTATATCATCAACATAAATTTGAACCAGAATCATGTCGTTGCCTTCCTTGAGAGTGAATAGAGTGGGGTCCACCTTGCCTTTGGAGAAGCCTTCCGAAATGAGATATGTGGACAGGAGATCATACCACGCGCTTGTAGCTTGTTTTAACCCATAGAGAGCCTTCTTAAGCTTGTACACATGATTAGGAAACTCCGTACTAACGAACCCATCCGGCTGACTAACATAGACCTCTTCCCTTAGTTCACCATTCAAAAATGTCGTCTTCACATCCATTTGATAGACGATCATGTTCATATGAGCAGCATACGCAAGGAATAGTCTAATCGCCTCCAATCTTGCCACAGGAGCAAAAGATTCTTCAAAGTCTATACCCAAGGCTTGTTTATATCCTCTAGCGACCAATCTAGCCTTATTCTTCAATACCGCACCCATCTCATCAAGTTTAACCTTATAAACCCATAACAAAGTAAGGATGTTAACCTTGTCAGGGAGAGGAACCAATTCCCATACTTCAAGTCGTTGGAATTCATTTAGTTCCTCCTGCATAGCTTCAATCCAAGATGATTGGGTCATAGCCTGCTGCCAATTTTTAGGTTCAACTTCAGAGAGAAATGCATCAAAGTAGCAATAAAGTGCGCTCTCTTATAATTGGTGGCGTGTAGAGACTGGTCGATCTAGATCTCCAATAACATTCCTAATTGGGTGATCTTTTGTCCATTTAGTGCTATGGTTTTCAATCCTAGGTGGTCTGGAGTGAACAATAGAAGGAGCTTCTTCTGAGGTAGACGCGGCTGAAAGGTTTTCAGGTATCGCTACACCAAAGAAAGGAAGCTCTTGCAGGTGACCATATTCCAAGTCGTGATCAATAGAATCCTCTTCCACATCATTAGGCACAAGTAGGGGTGATGATTCAGGTGTAGTTTGAGAATCACTTGGTGAAGGTGCATCCGGTTCAATGTGAATTGTAGATGCATTAGATAAAGGTTCATTAGCTTGAGCAACCACTTCAGGGATTGGAGCGATTACTACAGGTGCTGGAACTTCATCAGTCGGGGGATCGAAGAATTCATCAAACAACGGTTGAAACAGTGTATCCCACTCGGGCCTTGTTGGTGGTAAAAATGATGTAGAAGTAGGATTATTGGGAACTAATCCGGAACTAATAGCACCGGTTCCCATCTCATGAAGCGCGGGTTCAGAGCTGTGTTGCTCAGAAGCCATCGCTGTCAGCTCATCGAAATCGGCATCCATAGTTTCTACAATCTTGCCAAGACGACGGTTATAGATTCGGTATGCCTTCTTGGAGGTTGAGTAACCAATGAAAATACCTATATCGGCTTTCGGTTGAAGCTTACCCAAGTTCTCACTATTGATGTTTGGATAACAAAGAGCCCCAAACACATGAAAAAATGAAACATCGGGTTTACGGTCATGTAGAAGCTCATAAGGTGTTTTTCCATGGCGTTTCCGAATGATAGAACGGTTTTGGGTGAAACATGCAGTAGATATAGCCTCTGCCCACAAGAACAATGGAGCGTTCGCATAAATAAGCATGGTCCTAGCAGCTTCCATAAGTGTACGATTCCGTCTTTCAACGACACCGTTTTGTTGTGGAGTGCGTGCAGCGGATGTTTCATGTGATATACCAACTCCTTCATAATAATCACGAAGAGTCTGGTTGACGAACTATGTACCATTGTCTGTACGAATACGGCGGACAGTAGTATTCAAACGTACCTGAATGAATTTCAGAAAGGTGATAATAGCCTTCGGTGCTTCATCCTTTGTACGTAGAAATCTAACCCATGTAAACCTGGAGAAATCATCCACAATTACTAGAATGAATTTCTTACCGCTCACACTTTCAGTTCTCATCGGCCCACAAAGATCCATATGCAAAAGATGAAGTTTTTCTTGATTGGTGTCTTCAGCTTTGGGCTTGTAAGATTTCTTGGTACTTTTCCCCCTTGAACACGCGGAACATAAATGGTCCTTGTGAAATTTAAGCTTTGGAAGACCACGAACTAAATCGTTTTTAGCCAGATGATTAATAGCATCAAAGTTAAGATGAGATAATCTGCGATGCCATAACCATGACTTGGTCTTAGATGCTTTAGAGAGAAGACATACTGGAGAGGCGGCCATCATGTCTTGTAAGGACAAGGCATAGAGATTTGCACCACGAGATCCCTTCAACAAATCTTTTCCTTCCAAGTTGCGGATGAAACAAGTGTGTTGTCGAAAAGCAACCTCAAGGTTGGAATCACAAAACTGTCCTACTGAGAATAAATTATGACCAAGACCTTCTACATAGTATACCCTTGAAATCGTCACGTTTCCAATCTGATATTCACCATACCCCATAATCTTTGCTATATGATCATTCCCGAATTTAACCGTACCAAGAAACTTGCTGACGAAATTTCGGAGCATCGAGCGATTTCCGGTCATATGTTTTGAACAACCGGAGTCCAAATACCACAGGATGATTTGGACCACCTGAAAATATCACCACACGAAGACAATGTAGAGGTATCGGAATCTGAGTGTTCCTTGTTATTAGCAGGTACAGATTTAATAATCTTAGATTTGCTAACTCTAGGTTTCTTAGATTTCCTAGCCTTCTTTTTCTTAATAGGTGGTGTAGATTCTAGTTGGCTTAAATCCTGAGGTATTTCTTCACTGATAGGCACTATAGTGGGGGCTGACCTAATTAAAGGGCGCTGTTTCCATACTTGAGTGCGAGTGTTCCTAACTAAAGGACGCTCAGACCTAACCTCAATGGATGCATTCCTAGTTAAAGGGCACATTGTTCCATCTAATGTAAAGGTCCTACCAGTGGGACGCCATTGCCAGCCAACTTGGGCACGAGTTCTACCCGTTGGCTTCCATTCAAGACCATTCTTAATAGCATTCATTTCATTAACGTGATCAATCAGACACAAATCATGACATCGGGAAAACATACATTCATTACAATTCCAACAATTCAAATCAGAATTCACGAATGGTTTAGGCTGCTGCACAAGCGCAGAGCTTTTAGTCTTAACATGATTCTTTTTATTTAAAACTGAACTAGCATTCCTATTGTGAACTTCTACTTTCTTCTTTTTGGCACTACTAGTGGAGGGCTTGATCTTATCTTTCTTGAGTGGCGATCCTTTAGCCTTAGTAGTCTCTTTTAATCCTGTAGAAGGCAAAGTGGGAATATTAGCAACAGATTTTAAATGTGCCTTACTTGATTGTGCCAATGACGGTTTTGCTCCTGGAGTCTTATTAAATGGAGTTACAGCAATGGGCCTATTATTAAGTAGTGCAGAACCTGGTGTACCTATGTATTGCAAATATGCTAAGCAATATTGAACTCGCTTAATATATTCATGAGCCGAATAATAGTCGCTACTTGAGGGATCTAAGGCATAAAGATCGTCTAAAATATCCCTAAGAAGATCGACATGCTTAATGGCATTCCTCATATAATCATCATAGGTAACTGGATTTCTCTTATGAAGCGGGTTCTTATAAAGCACTACTGACTTGGTTGTTGGAGCACTAGTGGACGGTGCAGAGTCGGTAGCTAAGTTATCAACAACTTCTTGTCGGGTGAGAAGAAGTGTCTCCTTTAACTCGGCCAAAACTATATTTTTGTCAATGAGCAGGATGTTCAAATCAAAGATTTCCTCGCACTTTTGGTTCAGTTGTTCAACATAAGATTGTTGCTGTGCCGCATTAAAAGCGAAGCGTTCTTCTAGTGAACCATAAAGAGCGGATAGTCCCTGTCTTGTCCGATCCATCTCCCCTAGAACAGACGAAAGTCTAATTTCTAAGACTTGGTTTTTAGACTCTGCAGCCTCTAGTTCCAATTTGAGTGTTTCATTTGATGACACATCTCTCTTCAATCTCATGATTTCTTCCTCTAATGTCTTAACAATTGCAATCATCTTGTCACTAGTCTCAACACCGTTTTCACAACCATTTGATATCAAAAGATCCTCATTTTGAGTTTGTTGTTTTAATTCTAAAGATATACAATGTTGTTCTAGTTGATTAAAGCGTTTTGAAAGTAAATTGTAAGAATCTTGTAGCTTTAAAAACTCAGCGTTAGATTCGTGACAAGAATGATTATCTACCTCATTTACAGTATCAGCAACATTTACAGAGAGATTACAAACATCATCACATTTATGCACATCATCACAATTAATCATAGCGGATGTAAGCTCATTTGAATAATTAACATTTACAGTAGTAAGCACATCACACGAGATTACTACAGACAAGAATCGGTCATATTCGGTTAAAATCTTTTCTTTTTCAATTAGTTGTAGTTCGTAAGCGGTTTCCATTTCATAAAACACTTTTTGAACTTCACCAATTTCAAACACAAGATTTTCCTTAAGAGATGCAAAAGTTCCTTTTAGACTTTCGACAAACGGATTGATCTCATTTTTAAACACCTCGTTCATATGTTCGAAAGCCCATTATCCGGCATTTAAGCCATTTGAAGTCGTACAATCCAAAATGACCTTGTCAAAATTAGTAAAGTATTGATTAATCTCTTGCAAGTTTAACCATACAGTGCTAACAGGTGGAAGATCCTTTGGAATTTCCTTAGGACCTTCCATATTGACAAGTGTAGGAAATGTACTAGGGTTTTCTTCATCTAATATGTAGGTCGGTGCTGTTATGAGATCTTTGTCCATATGGAAGCGAATTCTAAAATCCGTTTTTGCAAGCTCCTTATTCAATTTAAAATAATCACACTCGGGATATTTTGCAGAATTATATGACCGATCCTCATCGACTAGATCCTTACTTGTTCGATCATCGGGAAAAACAATCGGGTCTAAAGCCAATCCTAATTGAGTTGCATTATAAAGTCTAGGACTATGTCTTAAAGCTTGTTTTGCATAGCGTGGATTAGGGGGAAGGCCTTTTAGACGTGATAAGTTAAACTCTCTAAACGAAGCATCAAATAAGTGAACTAGTTGAGAAGCAGCGTATTGTCTTAAAAGCAAGTAATCTAGACTTCTAATCTTATTAGTAGCATTAATCTCCATTTCATTCTTCTTAGACTCGAGTGATTCAAAATCCATTTGAAGTTTTTGAAAATTAGTGACCACTAACTCCTTTTCTTGAAGTTCATTAGACAGATTTGCTCTTAAGTTTTCTATTTCTTGCAAGTGACCCATTTGTTTGTTTCTAAAGTGATCATATTCGGGATTAGTTAGAACGCTAGACGAAGGCACTAGTTCCAAGGTTTGAACTTTCTCATTGCTTAAGGCAAGCTCATCAGACAAATTCTTATTCTTAGCTAAGGTTTCTAAGAGTGCAGCATTCATTTGGCTAAGTAATGTAGCAGGAACCATGACCAAATCTTGTTGAGCAGGAGTAGGCGTATGCGAAATGGATCCTGGTTGTGATTCACTCAAAGTTAGGGGACTCACATTGATATAGCTATCATTGTTTGTCTCCTCATTTGAAAGACTCACCACCGAAGATTCATTCGAATCAGCACTCTCTTGTACAACTTGATGTGGTTGAATACTAGCATCAGTGGCATTATCGGTGGTATTAATAAGTACCTCAGATCTCTTTTCTGGCCCTAAGCTGGAGATAGTTGCCATGAGAGCAGCCTTTGCAGATTGAAAGTCATCACAGTCTGAGTCATACGCATCGAGATCATCTGCTTGGTATGCTGCATTCTGTGTGGTGGCCGTGTCTTGTTCAGCAATCCCTGGATCAGCAAGAAATGCAAGCTCCTCTTCATCAAGTTCCCTTCCTTGTGCCTGAGCATTCACCAGATAGATCTTTTCTGCAAACCATTGTCCATCCCTTCTCCTCTTGGGTTTCTTACAATCCCTGGACATATGACCCTCTTCCTTGCAGTTGTAGCATGTAATCATTCTTAACTTGCCCGTGGAATTAGCCCTTGGAGCAGGATTGACCATTGGAGCCTGATTGACCGTGCGAGCATTGGTGGTTGATGTGGTAGGTCTCCCCTGATATGGTTGAATAGGCTGAACCATTACCCTGCCATTCTCAATAGTAGCTTGTTGGCGAGAATTGGATGAATTCCTCAACTGATTGTTGGTAGGAGCTGATCCCCTAAATCCTCGTTTGCTTAAAGTCCTTGTGAGATAAGCAGACATAGTGGTTAACACTTCAACTGGATCATCACCTTGTTTGAATACAGGAACGAGGACTTCCTCATCATCACAGTACATTGCTTGGTCTTGAGCTGCATAATCACTAGAAGGAATACTCATTTGATCAGGGTAGCTTGTTGGATATGCTGCATTCTCTTGATAAGATGAATATGAAGATTGAGCATAAGGTGCAATACTTGCTGGGTGAGGTTGTGTAGCATATTGTGATGAAGGTGCACTGAACCGATATTGTTGCTGATGTGAGGTGGGTGGTTGTGGTAAAATCGAGTATTGGGGAAAGGCTGGTGTCATGTAAGGTGATGGATGATAGGCTTGATGTCCCAAAATATAAGGAGTGTTGTTGTGAGACAAGCTTGGTTGATTCGCCATCAAAGCTAATGAATCAGGGTACATACCTCGTGGAGAACGGTGCATGATCACATGTTTCTCATGCTGCTGAAGAAAAGCATATAGTTGATCCAAATTGCACTTATGCAGATCCCTGGTTAACTTAACATCGGTAATATACTCACCCCATTCAGCTTGAGGTAAAGTATTCAAGAATTTGGTGTTAACCTGGAATGGAGCAATCACCAGATTGTATACATTCAGATCATTCATGAGTGTGGTGAATCTGAAGTAATAATCGTGAAGCGTTTCCCCTGGGTTGTACGTGAATCTATCAAACAGGTCATACAACTGACATTCCCTTTCCTGTTTGGCGAGAGACGTACCTTGTAGCAACACCTTAAGACGTTCCCATAAATCCTTTGCCACCGTATACTGACTTACCATCCTATAGATGTCATGGGGAAGAGCTTGGAGAATTGTTTGAAGAGCTTTCTCGTCTGCATCGGCAACAAGTTGTTGGGCTGGTGTAAGTTCCTCAAATTCTCTTGGTCGAGACACATTGTTAGCCACGATGGTACCATAGTCAAGTGGACCATTTAAGATTGACTTAACCATAAGCCTTCCATAAACCGGTTTTCCCTTAAGATAAGACATCATCCGGCCTTGCCAAGCTTCAAAAACTTCTTTGATGAGCATTGGCGGGCGATTATCCGTTCCCGTAATGACGGAAATATCCGTAAGTGATGTCATCTGAGGCATTACTGAATTCGGATTCATTTTGTTAACTTCAAAGAGACAAAGATTATCGGTTGATCGAGCAGTGAAGTAAAGCTTGTGAATTGTGTTGTGTTTTTGTTGTAAGAAACCAAGATTAAATCCTCTAAAAAATCGTCGAAAAAAAAAACAAGCAAAATAACCCTTGATTCAGAACTTTTTGTTGATTCGGAAGTTTGATTCGGAAGATTTGTCTTGGAATTACCTTGATTCGGAACTTTTGGCTTGATCCGGAACTTCTTGGTTCGGAACTTCTTGGTTCGGAACTTTTGGCTTGATCCGGAACTTCTTGGTTCGGAAGTTCTTGGTTCGGAACTTCTTGGTTCGGAACTTCTTGATCCGGAACTTCTTGATCCGGAAGTTCTTGGTTCGGAACTTATTGATCCGGAACTTCTTGATCCGGAACTTCTTGATCCGGAAGTTCTTGGTTCGGAAATTCTTGATCCGGAACTTCTTGATCCGGAACTTCTTGATCCGGAAGTTCTTGGTTCGGAACTTCTTGATCCGGAACTTCTTGATCCGGAACTTCTTGATCCGGAACTTCTTGATCCGGAACTTGTTGATTCGGAACTTTTGCTGGGTAATCAGAAACTTAATACGAAGAACAGTCGACCACAAAAAAGAGAGATTAAACCCAGATTTTGACCAAATGACCCAAAAAGTTTTGTGATTTCAACAATAATAAGTAAAAACTAATACTTATCCACTAATCCCAATCACAAAAACACCAAAAACACCAAGAATCAAGATGGATTTTCTTAAAGAACACTAATACAATCAAAAACTAAAGAACCACACAAATCACTACCTTAAATCACCCCATAGCTCTTGATACCAAATGTAGAATATTGATAATCTATGAAACTATGAAGGGGTTGATGATTTCTAGAGAGAGAAAGTTAGAGAGAGAAAGTGAGAGAAACTATGTGTTATTTCATTAAGTGGAAACTAGAAAATGACAACAACCAACCCCTTTCCATGGTGGAAAGGGGTATTTATACTTCCAAGCTACATGGGCTTGGGCCGGTCCATGACAAGCCCATGGACCAGTTCTTACTTAACTTAATTAAGCAACTAATCAACTATTTGTTA
Source organism: Glebionis coronaria (assembly GCA_025667525.1). Taxonomy (NCBI): domain Eukaryota; kingdom Viridiplantae; phylum Streptophyta; class Magnoliopsida; order Asterales; family Asteraceae; genus Glebionis; species Glebionis coronaria. The sequence continues at coordinate 237,562,383 of CM046881.1, forward strand.
ACTACGAGCTATTACAACATAAATAATATTGTGGAGTGACCGATACTTCTAATATACGTAAAACGTATTTCTAACAAAAACCGATATACTATATATTTTTGGGTGTAATCTTTTAGGAAAAAGATTACTTTTATATTTTTTATTTTTTTGGTTCAATTCTTTAGGAAAAGAATTGATTTTGTGGTTTTTTAGTTTTTTTGTATTTTTATCTTTTTGATTTTTTTTATGTTTTTGATTTATAATACGTAAAAATAACGTTCACAAAGTGAACGGATCCCAAAATCCAATCGTCTCACTCGAAACCGTTAATCTTCACGAATAGAACCGGCAGCGGTGCCATTTAATAATTCGTTTTTAGTATCGTTTCGTCTCGGTATCTAATCGAATTGATATAACTTTTCAAGTTTGACTTAATCGTTTTTGGTTATAAAAGGTTGAACGGTATCTATGACTACTTGGCAATTAAGCACATAAAAATTGTAAAATACTCTATATACTACATATACGTACTATCTAAAACACGTGGAAATTACCACATTTAAAACATACCAAATACAAAAACGTAAAATACAAAAGTGCACAAAAATCAAGGCAAACAATGAATTTACTTATGATTTGAATCCTATCACATACCAAAAGTTTTGTAAACATCTAAACTAAACTCTAAATTTTCGTCTACAATTAACAAAGCCTAATCGTCTAATTCTGATCCAGTAACACAACTAAGGGATACACTGAAATTACTTTGAACACAATATACTAACTTGACTAACACAAAAGAAACTAACGGATTCTAATATTCATAAACTCAAAAATCTAGCCCAAAGAAAAAATAACCACAGCCCAAATACTATAAAACATCTAACATACTAAAAAGTCTAATAGCAGAATTCACGAACAGCAAATCTAACTATTACCAAAATAACTAAACGTTACAAAAAAATCAAATTATCCCTACAGACCTTGGATAATGAAGCCAAATATAATTCTTTGAACAAGAAAATCAAAATGATCCTATTTCTATTCTACAACTTCGATAAAACTCTATGAACTAATTTGCCTATACTAACAACTGGTTCTACACTCCTAACTAAATCCGATTTGATTCTATGCCAATCACTATTTTAACAGGCTGTATGTAGAATTGGAAAGCAAAACAAATAGAATACAGCTATTTCACTTCAGACAGTTAATCATCCGTGTCTCAACTAATCAGTTAAAGCATACAGCAACAAAATCTACACTACGATTGTACTCTAGCAGATTATAGTAACTACTTGCAGAAGATGAAATGTATGAAGAAAATGAACTAGTGTTTAACCAACAAATAACAAGGCCTCCGTTGTGGGAGAAGCAGAGCGCTGAGCTCGCATATCTATTGAACATAAAGCACAACTGACTAATCTGTTCCAACCTTCAAAATTCCCATCGCTATTTACTCGGTTGACTGAGCTGTTATCCCGCAGCTTCTAAGTAAAACTACACATAGAACTTGAAAAACAGAAAACTATACTGCAATTCAACAATAAGCTGTTCCGAAAACCAAAATCTTATGTCTTTAATTTGCTTGCTACAATACCTGTAAATTTCAAACTAATATCCTACACTAATATCCAAATTAGCAAATCCAAACTCACATCAAATCAACAGTTTTATTACGTATTTATATTGATCAGATTCTGTACTAAAAACCTGCATAAAAACTGAACTTACGTAATCTAAATCAGCTTATTCAAGAAGCATAATCCTGAAAATTCCTATCTCAACTAAAAACAAAGCTTATAACAGAATTCCTATCGAAAACTAATCTAAATTCATAAAACTAATTCATCTCGTTAACAAATCTACTTCTATCAAACTTCACTAAAAATAACTGCTTCAAACTATACTGCTAAACTAAACAAACTACTTTGATTGAAAATAGTGTGTTAACCAAATCAGTAACTATTAGTAGTCTAAAAGTGACTAAACCACTCGCTTATGTACCAGTAGAAAACATTAGACGAAATTAAAGAAAAATTGTATAAAGAAAAGATATGAATACAAGATTATCACGAATCATAACAGAAATTGGATAAGATTATCAGAAAGAATTGATGTATTTCATGAATGAAGAAAAGCTTTATCTACCATTAATGGTTGAAAGTAGAATCGGTTACAACTGAATTAACAGAATCTAAATTTATAGAACTGAATGAGAGCTAGGATGATAGAAAAACAGTTACAAAATTATAACTAATCTACTCCTAACCTACTGTGTGTAACTACACCTAGCTAACCACTGAAAAATGAGGTCTTGATCATCTATTTATAGCCGTCTGAAGAAGATGAGATGACGTGTTGCTTCCAGTTAAATCGTGCCACGTAGAAAATACGATGATCTTGATTTGTTCTTCATTCTTCAAATTGGGGTTTTCTTCGTTACTCCATCTTGATCAAATTAATTCATACCTCCTTGTAGAGGAGATGAAGAGGATTGTTTTTCCTTCTTTGAGTTTCTCTTGAATCCTTCTTGATTATCCATGGAGATGATTTGCAGGTTTTGGTGGTGAAAAGGGTGTAACGACTTTCTTTCTCTCTCTTAGGAATGAAGAAGACGTTTGTTTTTCTTTGTGATTGACCAGGTCTTGGTCAAGTTTTGACCAAATAAAGGTATAATAAACTTTCTTTCCAACATTCCCTTTTTGGTCCTTTATCTTTTAATTTTTCTTCAAGTTATATAAAAGAGTTATAACTTTGAAGTTAAACTCCTTTATCATCCTTTGTTTTTGCAAATGTACAACTTTAGCCCTCAATCTTGGTAAACAATAGCAAGTAAGGTCCTCGAAATCTCTTTCGTCCTTTTATTCGTCTTTTATCATAAAAATCCCTTGAAAACGCGTGTTTGCTTCAAAATGTATCTTGTTTACCTGATAACACATGAAACACAAATACCCACGTAATTCTGATATTTTTTAGTTAACTTTAATGTATTTGACTGTGTTTTTAGTGGTTTTAGGATCATTATTGATGAGTGTTTTCACACTTATCAGTCATTGAAATTAATTAATTATATGTCATGTTTTAATAATTAATTAATTACTAAAGTCTACTTTATATAATTAAATACTTAGGTTAAAATCATGTATCATTAAATAATAATAATAAACCTAAGTCCATGTTTTAATTAAATTAATTATATGCCATGTTAAATTAATTTAATTAACTTGTAAGTAAATGTACTTGTAAAAATAATAAACCAAACCCATGTATTATTTTTTATTAAAAACATGTCGTGAACCGGACCCGTGAACCCATGAACCGGTCGAACCAAAACCGCACCGAAAACAGTGGCAAACCGGCCTAAGCCGGTTGCCCCTGCTTGCGGTTAGGCTGCCACCGGCTGTGCGCCGGTGGTCTTGTCCTTCGGCCAGCCGCTGGCCACACCGGGTTCCCACCGACTGTGTGTCGGTGGTTCCCCCTGCCTGCGGTGAGTTCCCCCTGCTTACCAAAAATAGCCACCGACTTTAGCCGGTGGTTGGGGCTGTGGCTGCCGCGACCTAAACAGAACCACAAGACACCCCGACGCAAGTCGGGGTGTCTTGTTTCCCTGCTGTTGACCAAAACCCACCACCGAGACATGAGTCTCATGTGCTGGTGCGAACCAAACGACACCGAGAGTCGTGAGACTCTCGGTTTGTGTGGCGGCCGAACACCAAACCCGAAAAAACCTTTTATTATTTACCCACCATGGTTTTACTTGTTTTAGTTCTTGTTTTAATTTAATTCCCCATGATCACATGTTCATAAAACATAAAAGAATTAAAAAGAAAGGATTTTCGGATTACCAAAACACGTGGAATCAATAGATCTTGAATACACGAACACGTTCTTGTGATTTGTTAAATAAAAAAAATCAACCAAACCCCTTGTTGGATTGATGTAGCCGCCGGCCTAAGGGGGAGAGAGAGAGGTTTTAGGGTTTTTACTTTTCTAATAATTTACTGTGAATGAATAATGTTTTACATTATTTGTTTGCTTAATAAAAACTATGGGTTGGGCCCCTCCTTCCTTGTTGTGCCGCGGCTTGTAGGGCCCACAGAGGGAAACCCGTAACTTTCCCGTTTTCTAAATTATTATGTGTTCATGTGTTCGTATTTACGTGACGTTATTCTTAAATATTCGTGTTATTATATATACTTGTACATAGTCATAATAATAATTACGTAAATACATAATTATACGTTCGTGATTCTTACGTTCATGATTTCATGTTCGTGATTTTATTATTATTGATATTAGTTATCGTGCATTTATACATACTTAATACTTATCGTCTAATAACTCGTACGTAGTTCTTGTAATTTAAGTTCGTTAAACGTATTCATGTTATAAAAGGAAGTTTTAATCATGTACGTACGATTATAAGGGTACTATTCATGGTAAATGCATGCGGGTTTTAGAACTCTTCCCCCCTAAAAAGAATAATTCTTCCCCGAATTATAGATAAAATAAACTAAAGGAGAGGAACATACCCGAATTCAAAACTTGAAATGAGGGTAAGAAGTCCGGATAGACTCCTCGGTCTCCCAAGTGGCTTCCCGCTCGGTATGATCCCTCCAAAGGATTTTAACGAATGGAATCGTCTTCTTCCTCATGACTCGTTGTTGCCTGTCAAGAACTCGTTCGGGTTCCTCTATGAAGGTAAGATCTTCACGAATATGTTCCAGTGGATACTAAACCATGTGAAGGAGATGATACTTGTACCCTCTGAGTAAAGACACATAGAAAACGTCGTAAACGTGAGAAAGCTGCGGAGGTAACGCTAAACGAAAAGATACTTCACCGACTCGATCAATGACATCAAACGGTCCGATGAATCGAGGACTTAGCTTCCCTATGATTCCAAAACGCTTAACGCCATGTGTTGGCGATACCTTAAGAAAGACGTGCTCCTACGTTAAAATGCAAGTCCCTACGATGCTTGTCGGCATAACTTTTCTGACGTGATCGTGCTTCTTGCAATTTCTGCTTAGCTACAGCGACCTTCTCGTTGGTCAACTCGATCATTTCTGGTCCTTCAAGTGTTTACTCGCCAACCTGATCCCAACAGATTGGAGCGCGACACTTTCTGCCATACAACATCTCGAATGGAGCACATTTAATGCTAGCATGCTGATTTAGAGCTTTTGTATGTGTGTGTTCGTACTCGATTCAATTCGAATTGATCACGGTTTAAGGTGGAGCTATCGTATTTGGTCACTAAAAGGGGGATCTTTTGATGATATATTTTAGATTAAATGACAAGTTAACAAAACTAAGGTTAAATGAAATAACAAGGTAATAGAAGTAAATAAAAACTAAATTAAAAGTAATTTTGAAAAATAAAATGAGAAAAGACAATTTAAAGTTAAACTCGACAAAAAGTTAAAACTCGAATAAAAATGAATTTTAAGACTCTAATATTAAACTAAGACAAAACTAGTTTAAAAATAACACTAAGTAAAAATGCGGGAAAAGTTAAATTTGAATTTAAAATAAAAACAAGAACTAAGGTCCAAAACTTGAGATCGGATCGCAACCAATGCGATCGTGGTCTTTGATCGTATCCTGGATCGCACTTTGGATCGTATTCAGTGATCGTACCCATGATCGTGACTTTGGATCGTACTCCAGATCACAAACAATGGATCACACCCACTGATCGAGACCACAATCGCAACAAGTGGATCGTAGTCCTTTATCGTGGTCTGTGATCTTGACCACCGATAGTAGCCTACGATCGCAACACCTGATCGTACCCACAGATCACAACCACGATCACAACAGAGCGATCGTGACCTGGATCGTGATGGACAATCGCAGTCATGGATCGTGGTCTGTGATCTTAGTCTTGATCGCAGTAATGGATCGCAAGTAGAAACCCTAAGGCTTATGTGATCACACTTACTCGATCGGAAAAAATAAAACCCTTAAACATGTTACGATGGGATTCAAAAGGCAAATAAGCAAAACCAAATAAGCACTTTCTCAAATAAGCATTTACCGAAACTTAACCAAATCTAAATAAGCACAAATTTAAAAACTTTTAAAACACTAAATAAGCAAATTTTTTAAAACAAACTTTAAAAAGATTAAAGTTTGGAAAACACATAAAAAGAAATAAGCTAAACAAGAAATAAGCTATAAGCCGCCATAATCAAAAATCTTGAATCGTTTAAAAACATTTATAAGAACAAAAAGATAAACTTTTAATTCAAATAAGCATTAAGATTAAACAAGATGCATACTTAATCCGAATCAAGATCAAAATCAAAAGCAAGAAAGGTAGAATAAGATAGATGATAAAAAGCTTGAACTTGAACTTGTAGATTGAGGATTCCAAATACAAGATTAAATGAAAAGCTTAAAACTTGAAAGAAAAGATGAAAGAAATCTAGAGAGAGAAAGTAGAATCACCTACTTCTCTCTAAAGATATGAAAACTAAGAAAAATAATGACTATCTAGCTAACTAACACCCTCCTAATGAAGCATTAGGAGGGTATTTATAGGAGAAGGGAGTTGGTAGGATGCTTCCTTCTTTCTTCCTTTTGTCTTCTCGTCTTTTTAAATGACTCGTCTTTCTCGACTTTGTCTCGGGATTAGTCGAATGATAATATGAACTCCTCTTCTAATTTCTTCATTTAGTTGACTTGGTTCTTCGACTTTGTCAAACTTCCGTCTTTAGACTTTTTCTTCGATAAATCTTTAAAATAGGCCTTTGAATTCCGTTCTTCTTGCACTTTTGATCTTTTGACATCGATAAAAGCCCGTGACAGCGCGTGTTTTCTTCCTTTTTTCATATTTTTTTTAAAACATAATAAAAACACAAACCACGCATAATTCCGACTTTTACGACATAAAATATACGTATTGGTCTTGTTTTTATTATAATTAAGTGGTAAAAGGATAAGTGTTTTCATACTTATTAAATCCCCTACACTTGACCATTGCAATGCCCTCATGCAATGCATTAATTTCAAAGCACGGTTTACATTTTCCATCATAATTAACCTACCTTGGCCTTTATTAAATACTAAACACTAAGGAAACAAAAAAGATTAGAAATTTGCCAAATGCAAGAAGGAAGAACAAGTAAAGAGATCGAAGACTTACATTAGGGCTTTGCTCGTCATGAATGTTTATCACCCTCAAGTTTCACGTTCCCCAAATCAAGCTTAAAAACGAGATCATTGTTATTATAAGTTAGTAAGCTAACACTCACTCATGTGGCCCAGTTATTCACTTAGACTCCCTTATTCCTAGGTGTATCTCTTATAATTTATTATTGTCTTGAAGATCACGAGGATGCATTGTTGACTTATTTCGATAGTTTATTTAGGCTGAAAATAAAGTAAGACGATTTAATTAATAGTTAGCTAAAGGACAAAATCTTTTAAAACTGCTTCTCGGGACCTGATAAAGTTCATATCTTGGCATAAATCGCTTCACGATTTGAGACCTTTCTCGGACCGATATTTAGCAGTGACTTCATACTTCGAATCTTGAGAGACGTTCTTGAAATACTGGTCTGCTCTTCATAATAGGAATTTCTTCACTTGAAGTTTTTGAGAGATTCTTCATACTTGGACCACGACTTCTTCATTTTTCTCCAATCTTTATTTTGGATTTTGATATACAACGATCCGCCTCCTTTTAGGACTTGGATCTATTTATCCTCATACCTTGCTAGGGTCTTTTCGGATAGACTTCTCCATGATCTTTAGGGGAGTATTTGCTTTTCGTCGTGTGTCTCGATCCTTCATATTGATTTTTGATAAATGATTCTTCACATCACTTTGGATATTTAGCAACAAAATGTAGCCCTCATGCCTTGTTAGGGCCTTTTCGGACTCGCCAATCTCCGCATCCCGCTTCAATAAGTTATGCCTTGGCTATGAACTCTAATAAATACCGAGCAACTTTTAAACGATCTTGTGCTAGAAGCTAAGTAACTTTTCAAATCGTACAACCTTACTTATTGCAATTATATTTATTAACAAGCGATGGGAGAAAAAGCTCATAATTAACTCACATAAATTCATGAAAGAATACCAAACTTATAATTGATTCTATCATCTCTCATTCTCCACAATTTAAAATCTCAGGGAATGAGACTCGTGGATACTTAGCCAATTAAATCAAAGTTTTGGATTTTCAAGTTATATATAGGATCTTGCAACTTCTTAGACTTTTTCAAGTTTAGAATTCGCATTTTAAAGTTCCCTTGATAAACGACTTTCTAGGATCAATTATAGGAACTTGTGGAAAGTTCTTGTTCTTAACCCATATGAGTTAAGACTTTCGCGTTTTAAAGTTCCCTATATAAAAGCCTAGCAAAACTCAACTTAAACACGTTAAGGATACTAGCTAGAGTAAACTTAGATAAGTAAACGTGGGTTGAGTCAAAAGATTCATGATGGGCCTAATATATCAAACACATCTAAACTTGTTAAAACCATTTTATTTAACTTTATTTTTCTCTTTTGACTTTATTTTTGAAATGAAATATATACATACGATGCGATAACAAAAGGAAAGAACATAAAAGAGAATAAATGAAAAATACTACTTGGCCAAAATAGATCAAAAATTTTGAAAAATGTCGAAAAACTAGATTTTCCGGTTAAAATGAGGACAAATTAATGGAAAGCCCACTTAACTTCGATAGAAGTCCCCCTACACTTGATATAAACATTGCCCTCAATGTTTAAGCATGTGGGAGTAAACTCCCCTACACTTAGGACATTGTGCACTTTGTTTAAATCTCGCTAAGGAAGAGACAACTATAGTGAATTCAATGTTAACATATAAGATATGAAATATTGAATCACAAAAGTTCAGGATAGAACCGAGAAGACGGGTACACGGGATCACAGGTCGTCAAATATCATCGAAAGTGCTCTTTGAAGCTTTAATCCCTGCACATCGTAAGAAACAAGACAACAAACACCTATGTAGCTCCCCTACACTTATTATGAAAACGGGTAAAAAGGATAGATCAACGGGGTGCCTCCCGAGAAGCGCTTGTTTTTGTTAACCGAGTCACGAGCCTGACTCGACCCAGAACTAATTCATGGGAAACGTGGTGAGGGATGGAATCATCTAATGAGAGATGTCCTCACCAAAGTAAAACTTAACACGCTGGCCATTCACCTTAAAGTTTGGCCCATTTGGTTGCGATAACTCAATGGTGCCATAAGGGGAGACTTTGGCGACGGTGAATGGACCAGACCAACGGCTCTTAAGCTTGCCCGCAAAGATTTTCAACCGAGAGTTAAAGAGTAAAACTTGATCACCAATTTTAAACTCTTGGTTTTTGATCTTAGAATGAATGAGCTTGGTTTTCTCCTTGTAGATCAATGAATTCTCATAAGCCTCATTCCTAAGTTCATTAAGTTCATTGAGTTGGATTTTCCTAAGATTACCGGCTTTGTTGATATCAAAATTAGCCCATTTCAAGGCCCAATAAGCCTTATGCTCCAACTCAATGGGGAGGTGGCATGCCTTTCCGTACACAAGACGATATGGAGTGCAACCAATAGGTGTCTTATATGAGGTACGGAAACCCCACAAAGCATCATCTAACTTATAGGCCCATGAGGCACGATGCTCTCCCAAAGTACGCTCTAAGATTCTCTTAAGTATGCGGTTTGAAATCTAGGCTTGACCATTAGTTTGGGGATGATACGCGGTGGAAAGTCGGTGATTGACACCATACTTAGCCATGACTCGTGCAAATTGATCGTTGCAAAAATGAGTCCCGCGATCACTAATGATAGCACGAGGAACACTGAATCGAGCAAACAATTGTTTAAGAAAGTTCAAAACCACCCTCGTATCGTTCATAGGTAGAGCCTTTGCTTCAACCCATTTGGATACGTAGTCAACGGCTACGAGGATGTACTTGTTCCCTTTGGATGATGGAAATGGCCCCATAAAGTCGATTCCCCATACGTCAAAGATTTCACATTCTTGGATGAAATTTTGAGGCATTTCATCTTTATGTGTGATCTTGCCTTGTCTTTGGCAAGCATCACAATGCTTAACCATTTCATGAGCGTCATGATAAATGGTGGGCCAATAAAATCCAGAGTCGAAATCTTTCTTCGCGGTATAGTTAGGACCAAAGTGACCACCGGTGGGTCCTTTGTGGCAAGCTTCTAGGATTAGTAAAGTTGCCGGCCCATCAACATACCTAGGAATAACAAGATCCGCACATTGTTTGAAGAGGTAAGGGTCGTCCCAATAATAGTGCTTAATGTCCTTGAAGAACTTTTTCTTTTGTTGGGACGTTAACCCTTCCATAAGAACACCACCCACTAAATAGTTTGCAATGTTCGCAAACCATGGGGTATCGTCAAGGTTGGAGTTAATAGACATTAAGTCCTCAAGGGGAAAAGATTCATTAATCTCTTGATTTGGAAGTTACCCTTGATAAGGATCCTTGAGTCTACTAAGATGATCCGCGGCTAGGTTTTCCGCTCCCTTTTTATCACGAATTTCAATTTTGAATTCTTGAAGGAGTAAAACCCAACGAAGAAGTCTTGGTTTAGAATCTTGTTTCGTTAACAAGTACTTCAACGCGGAATGATTAGTGTACACAATGGTTGTTGAAAGGACAAGATAGGGGCGGAATTTACCAAAAGCATACACTACAGCTAAAAGCTCTTTTTCGGTTGTAGTATAATGCAACTGATCCCCCGTCATTGTGTTGCTAGCGTAATGGATTGGTTGTAAATGTTTGTTGATTCTTTGTCCCAAAACCGCTCCAATAGCAAAGTCGCTAGCATCACACATCAATTCAAAAGGTAACTCCCAATTAGGGGTAACTAAGACCAGTGCCTTAGTTAATTTATCCTTAAGAAGATTGAAAGATTCGATACACTCTTTAGAAAAGATAAAAGGAGTATCTTTTTCAAAGAGGTGGGTCATCGGGTGAGCGACCTTAGAAAAATCTTGAATGAAGCGACGATAGAAGCCCGCATGTCCAAGAAAACTTCTCACACCCTTCACGGTTGAAGGACGAGGTAATTTAGCAATCACATCGACTTTAGCACGGTCGACTTCAAGAACGGCTTTGGAAATATTATGTACAAGAACAATGCCTTATTTTACCATGAAATGGCACTTTTCCCAATTAAGGATGAGACGAGTGTCTTCACACCGTTTAAGCATACGTTCTAATATGGCAAGGCAAGATGAGAAAGAATCACCATAGACCGAGAAATCGTCCACAAATACTTCCATAGTTTCTTCAACCATGTCATGGAATATAGCCATCATGCACCTTTGGAAAGTCCCAGGAGCATTTCATAAGCCGAAAGGCATTCTTTTGTAAGCAAATGTTCCATAAGGACAAGTGAATGTGGTTTTCTCTTGGTCTTTTAGATCGATGGGAATTTGAAAATACCCGGAAAAACTGTCTAAGAAGCAATAGTAGTCATTACCCGCTAAACGTTCGAGCATTTGATCCATGAAAGGAAGAGGAAAATGATCCTTACGAGTGGAATCATTGATCTTGTGATAGTCTATGCAAACTCGCCAACCCGTGACAAGTCGAGTAGGAATCAACTTGTTGTTTTCATTGTGAACAACGGTTATTCTGCCTTTCTTAGGCACACAATGGACGGGACTAACCCATGGCGAATCCGAAATAGGGTAAATCATTTCGGCATCTAGAAGTTTGATAACTTCTTTTTTGATGACGTCATGAATTTTTGGATTAAGCCTTATTTGGCTTTGGATTGCGGGTTTAAAGTCATCTTCCATGAGAATTTGTTAGTACAAAAGTTAGGATCAACCTCGCGGATATCAGAAATTTTCCAAGCAGTTGATTTCTTATGATTTTTTAGCACATCGATAAGTCGAGATATTTCATCCTCTGGTAAGTCCTTTGCAATGATGACGGGTAACTTCTTATTGTCTTCTAGGAAAACGTATTCAAGATGAGACGGTAAATCCTTAAGCTCTAAATCCGGAGGATTGTCGATGGAAGGCTTAGTCAAGTTCGGATCATCGTTTATGATTTCCATAGTAGAAGGTGGAGAAATATGGTCCTCATTGAGAAGTTTCTCAATGGTACGAATGTCTTCATCCCAATCGGAGGGAGAATCGTCATATTTTAAGTCCACATCCCCTACAGTTGCTTCAAATTCTTTCAAAAGAAAATCACTTTCTCCAAATGGAGTCAATGAGGGAGCAATAGAGGCAACGGTCTCAATAATGGGTAGAGAAGAAAAACTACTTTTACAAGCGTCTTTGAAATGTTCTTCACAAGCCTCATCAAGTACGTCAATGAAATTAACGCTCTCGTGTTCATAAGGTTGCTTAGAAAGTTTACCCATGTTGAAGACGATTTTGTCGTCACCAACTCTCATGATTAATTCGCCCGCGGCTACATCAATGAGAGTGCGACCGGTCCTCAAGAATGGACGTCCAACGATTAATGGAACACGGGGATCCATCTCGTAGTCAACAAAAACAAAATCCGCGCGGAAAGGTGAATTTGTCGACACCGACGAAGTCGGCTATCCCCACCGGATAAGCAACCGTACGGTTAGCTAACTCCAATGTCATTCGTGTGGGGACTAGCTCGGGTAGAGATAATTGTTTCCAAACGCTTAATGGCATTAAGTTCATACTAGCACCTAGATCGGCTAGGGCCATACAATTCTCTACCCCGGGAAAGTTGCAAGGAATGAGAAAGCGACCCGGATCACCAAGTTTGGTTGGTAATTTCCTTAAGAGAACCGCGGAGTAATTCGCATTAAGTTGGGTTTGAGCAATATCAAGGAGTTTTTCCTTATCACTAAGAAGATCTTTAAACATTTTAGCATATTTAGGCATGTGAGCGAGAGCCTCGACAAAGGAGATGTTGAAATTCAATTGATTAAACATTTTAAGAAAGTTCGAAACTTGAATATCATCCTTGTTCTTCAATTTCTCTTTCCTCAACCTTGAAGGGTAAGGTATATCGGGTTGAGAGGAAGGCTTTGGAATGGAATTCTCACTCACATCCTTGGGAGGTGGAGGGGTGGAAGTAGAAGGTGGAGGAATTGGTGAAGGGGGCTCGTTATCCTTTGTCACAATCACCGAAGTAGGTTTAGGAATATCGGGTTCCTTATAACCTTTTCCACTTCGGGTGGTGATTGCTTTCATCTCCTCTCTTGGATTAGCAACGGTGTTACTCGGAAGAGAACCCGAACCAGAGGTTTGATTACTTGGGAAGAAAATATCCATCATATCCCTTAAGTCATTTGTTTGACTTCTTAATGAGTTTTGCATGTCATTCCTAAGCTCGGCTCGTAGATCATTCCCTTGTTTCGCCATGTCACCTTTCATGTTAATAATTTTGCTCTGAAGATTCTTCAGTAGCGCGTCATTAGTCCTCATGTAAGTTTCAACCTCGTGATTAAATGTCGTGGGTTGGTTGGGAGGAGGAGCTTGGTAAGCGGGTGGTTGATAAGTGGGTTGTTGGTAAACTTGATTATTTTCCTGAGGTGGATATGGATTTTTTTGGGTTTGATATTGACTAGGAGCTCGAGGTTGGTTTTGATTGTTGCGATTGAAGTTGGTTTGGTTTTGAGGAGGAAAAACGGGTGGTGAAAGGAAATTGTTTGAACGATAACTTAGCAAATTGCGGTCACCTTGAGGACGAGCTTGATAGCCTCCCGTGGAAAAGTTACCGTTAGCCGCATACACGTTTTCCGGATTGTCATAAATAGAAGGACAATCGGTGTATGAATGAGGACCACCGCAAGTATCACAAGAAATTGCTACAACTTTAGCTTGTTGATATTGGTTTGTAGCCATGAGTTGGATATTTTTGTTCATTTCGGCTAGTTGGCGGGTGATTTCGGTCATCTCGGGGTTGGTTGAAGTAGAAGAAACATTGACTCTCGGGTTATTTCTTGAAGATGCGGATGAATCCTAATTTTTGTGATGAGTGGTCATGTTCTCTATAATATCTCTACACTCCTCAGGTCTTCTGTTCATAAATGTACCACCGGCGGCTGCATTAATCGTATCATGATCACGAAAAGTTAAACCATTGTAGAAAGTATCAATCAAAGTGACGGGGAGCATATTATGGTTAGGACAACGATCGATCAAGACATTACAACGTTCCCAAGCATCAAAAAGAGACTCATCAGGTTCTTGAGTGAAACCACTGATTTGATTCCGAAGACTAGTTACCATGGATGGTGGAAAGTAGCGCGACAAAATTTTTTGAGTCATCTCGTCCCTTGTATGAATTCAATTTTTAGGAAGACGATCAAACCATTTTTTGGCATGGTGGGATAAAGTGTGTGGAAAAAGGTGAAGGCAAAGAAAATCCATGGTAACATCGGGCAATTTCATGCTTTGAGTGACGGTTATGAATTTATTGAGGTCTTTGTTGGCATCATCATCCGGTAATCCGCGAAATGCACAAGCATTTTGAACTTGTTGGATCATGTGATGCTTCAACGAAAATTCGGAAGCCGTGATTTGCATCGGCGCAATCGGTCCTCCACGTCCGTTCATAGTCGGTTGACAAAGCTCCTCCATCGTACGAAGGTCGGGTTGAGGGACATGGTTGTTATTGTTGTTATTATTCAAATTAGGGTGAGGTGGGTTGTTATTATTATGCACACCGCCCATATCTAAGTCTCTACGAGTCTCGGGCTCATAATAAGACGAAGATCGAGTACGCATACACTAAAAATGAAATACAATATTTTTGGTTTTTTATCCTTTTTTTTTGGATTTTTGAAAATTTTATATTTTTTAGGATTTTTTGAAAATTTTTATGCTTGAAAATAACGTTCCAAAAAGAACGGATACCTAAATCCAATTTTTCACACTAAAAACCGTTAATCTTACGAAAAGAGCCGGCAGCGGCGCCATTTGATTTAGAGCTTTTGTGTGTGTGTGTTCGTACTCGATTCAATTCGAATTGATCACGGTTTAAGGTGGAGCTATCGTATTTGGTCACTAGAAAGGGGGATCTTTTGATTATCTATTTTAAATTAAATGACAAGTTAACAAAACTAAGGTTAAATGAAATAACAAGGTAATAGAAGTAATTAAAAACTAAATTAAAAGTGATTTTGAAAAATAAAATGAGAAAAGACAATTTAAAATTAAACTCGACAAAAAATTAAACTCGAATAAAAATAAATTTTAAGACTCTAATATTAAACTAAGACAAAACTAGTTTAAAAATAACACTCAGTAAAAATGTGGGAAAAGTTAAATTTGAATTTAAAATAAAAACAAGAACTAAAGTCCAAAACATGAGATCGGATTGCAGTCAATGCGATCGTGGTCTTTGATCGTATCCTGGATCGCACTTTGGATCGTATTCAGTGATCGTACCCACGATCGTGACTTTGGATCGTACTCCAGATCGCAAACAATGGATCGCACACACTGATCGAGACCACGATCGCAACAAGTGGATCGTAGTCCTTTATCGTGGTCCGTGATCTTGACCACCGATCGTAGCCTACGATCGCAACACCCGATCGTACCCACAGATCGCAACCACGATCGCAACAGAGCGATCGTGAACTGGATCGTGATGGAAAATCACAGTCCTGGATCGTGTGGTCTGTGATCTTAGTCTTTATCGCAGTAATGGATCGCAAGTAGAAACCCTAAGGCTTATGCAATCACACTTACTCGATCGGAACAAATAAAACCCTTAAACATGTTACGATAGGATTCAAAAGGCAAACAAGCAAAAACAAATAAGCACTTTCTCAAATAAGCATTTACCGAAACTTAACCAAATCTAATAAGCACAAATTTAAAAAATTTAACTTTAAAAAGATTAAACTTTGGAAAACACTTTAAAAGAAATAAGCTAAACAAGAAATAAGCTATAAGCCGCCATAATCTAAAATCTTGAATCGTTTAAAAACATTTATAAGAACAAAAAGATAAACTTTTTAATCAAATAAGCATTAAGATTAAAAAAGATGCATACTTAATCAGAATCAAGAACAAAATCAAAAGCAAGAAAGGTAGAATAAGATAGATGATAAAAAGCATGAACTTGAACTTGTAGATGTTGGGTCAAAATGTTGATGTGGCAGAAACTCAAAAACGAAGAAAACATGAAGGCATTTGTCTAAGCGTTGACAAGTGTAATCCAGGCGTTGTCAAGAGCAAATCAGGCGTTGACATAAGTCAACATTGACAAGCATTGTCAAGTACAATCCAAGCATTGTCACATGCAATCCAAGCATTGACAGAAACATTGACAAGTGCTATTGGAAGCTTCTATTTAGATAAGTATGCAGAATATATTCTGTATTAGTTTATTTGTAGAAGATTTACATGTTTATTCATTCTTATCTCTTGTAAACCTATTCCTTACACTATAAAAGAAACCAAGGGTATTAGGTTTATTCATAACATTCATATACAATGTAAACCTAAAAGAGTGTGTCGACTAGACGTGGGATTCAATGCATACACGTCTAGTGGTTGTTTGTTATTAATATAATGAATAATCGTTGAGTAATTTATGTGACTTGTGCCCTAAACACCTTGTTAATGTGTCGTGTTCTAATTCCGCTTTGATTATCTAACCATATGAACATGATGCATTACTAGTAGCTAAAAGATCGAGGAAACCAAGGTTTCCACAGTTGGTATCAGATCCTCGTGGCTCGTGATGCTAGGACCAACAAGGTGTTCGTGTATCGAGAAGAAAAGAAAAATCCGTCTAGGGTTTTTCTGGACAATTTTGTGTGCGCAGCAGTATTCAGAAGGTCATAACTTTTTATTGGACCGTTGGATCGTCACGAAGTTTCTTTTGTGTATTATATACACATATATATAGACATCCACCGGAGGGATTGTCGAGATCTATCTCCAAGAAGAAGTTATTAGGCGTCGAAGTCAGCAGCAGAATAGGTGATCACATGTAGTTTTCTGTAGACAGCCCTAGTAAAAACACGATTTCTCCTTCGTTAACCGTTGGATCATCGTGAAATTTTTGCTGTAGATTCTTGGCACTTGTGTCTAGGATCTCACCGATGGGATCTTCGATCTGAGCTTTCATGAAAAAGTTGTTCTAAGTCGAAGTTCGTTGCAGAATGTGATTTTCAATAAAGCTTTTTACATAAAATCATGAACTAGGGTTTTCACAAACCCTAGATCGACTTTGAAAGCAGAAAAGCGTGTTTTGTGGTTAAAGAGAAGTAACAACAGGTCCTTATTACGATTTACTAGTTCATGTGATGAAGTCCTTATGATTTAGGGATTCATGTTCGTTTGGAACAATAGCAGCATATGACAAGAGATGTTCCAAATCACGTGAATGGTACAAGAAGAAGCAAGTTGATTGGGACGTAAGTTAAACGAGATGAACAGAAAACAATTGATCACATGAAGTTTAACACCCCCAAATTTACACGCAGCGGAATACATCTTTGGGTGCTAAACAATGATACAACAACACATAATTTATAAAGAACGACTCGAAAAGAGACGTTTTAGATTTATCGTTCCCAAAACATTCATCAGAGTAGCGTAGTCCCAAGTAATAGTTACCAAAAGACAAGTTAAAACAATATATTAGTTTGTTTTAAAAAAATGGAACGACAAATAAATCAAAGAGTTTGAACAACATAGCAGTGCACAACTTCATTCTCGTGACCTCCAAGCTTCCACTTCTTGATTACCTGAAATACATGTGAGTAAAACAATCAGCAAAAATGCCGAGTGAATCTATAGGTTTATGTAATTAATTTGAACACAAGCAAAGATTCTAAGTTTGTGGCATGCTTATAAGCATCAAATAATAATTTGCATCAACAATGATAATTGTATATAGCATAAATTGCAATAAGCTCATGGAACCGAGCCCTTAAACACTCCTTTTAGAGGTCTGATAAGACAGGAGATTTATTAATTGTCGGTTACCTCCAGATTATTGGTACATTGTCGTATACCTAACTTCTCAATACAATATGTTCAAACAGTGTGGAGGTCGGGCCTAAGCTTCTATGACAAGTCCACAAAAACTGAACCGGGGCGGCTTCCCCCATAGATCTATTAATTGTACTAGCGTTTAACCCATCATAGGTTAATTAACGGTCCAAAATTGAGGTTTTAACAAAGGCAATCACTTAATGCAATTTAAAGGCAACCACGGGTCCATTCATAGAGGGACAAAGCATACCATAAAAATCTTGTGTTCTAAGTTTATAAAACATGTATTCCCCCTCGCGGGTTTAAAATCATTTAATAACTAGTATAAAGCGAGGCTATAGACTCACCTTAGCCAATAGTGGTAATGAGACGATCACCGACGATAGATGATGCCTTTCAAACAAGAGAACCGCAACCTATCAAATGAGGTGCGTTCATTAATAATAGACTCGAGAAATAGACCATACATAAGAATATAAAACTAGACTCATATAATCACGATAAACTCGAGAGAAAACGATACAAGTGATACTATTACACTCTCCTATATATTCATTTTATTATTCTATGTCTTTAATACAAATCTGCCGGAACATACCGAATGTCCAAGCCGTTTTCCCATACTTAGACATTTCAAATTTTTATGATACTACTCAGAGAACTCACTTAATATATGTAGAAAGTCCTCCCAAGAGCCCATCAAAAGATTTTACTTCTAAAGTTCCCTGCCCGACTCATCTTTGAATTACAAAATCCGGACAGTTTAACGACCTTGACTTACGAAACCATTTTGACCATTCTAAACAACTCCATTTGTAAAACCGCCACTTGATTCTAAAAATAGACTCAAAATACTAAACTTGGAGCCTGAGAACAGCCCTTGAATCATTTTGAAACTCATTTTATAGTCCCCAAGATTCGATCCTAATATCGACAACAATTTTCGGATTGTGTCGACACTCGTCTCCCAGTACACGAAAATCAAACTAGTGTATCTTCCACCTCGTTTGGAGTTGGAAGGCCTACTTTATATCAAATCGAAGCTAACGAAATTCTCTACGACATAATCCCATAATATCATCCTATATTCAGACTTAAGACCCTAGAAAATGGTCTCAAACCTACTGTCCAAAAATGACTATTAAAATCTCTTACAAAATCAAGTTTTTGATCAATTCCAACAACTTTTATCATCAACCTAAGCCCCTAATATCATCATAAACCAATCCTAACACTTGTATCATCATCAAAATCAAAAAACCAAAAATTAAAAATCTACTTTTTAACAAAAACATAGCATGAAAATCTTTTGATTGTCACTAATAACATATGCATACAACAAATTTGGATCAATCATTACCAACTTTTCTTGAAAAATTAATATGGTTGCATATTGATAAAAATGGTACCAAAATACTCACAAGATGATTTTAGGATAGGTACTTTGCTTGGTTTTCTTTCAAAATATCTAGATCATAAGATTTTTAGGGAATTTGGTGATGGTGTGGTTATGGTGGATGGGAAGACAAGGCAAAGGAAAGAAGAAATGAATTTTTTTTGATTAAAAATTTTTATATGTAGTAGTGGAAGATTTATTTATTAGTGGGGTAAGGGTATAATTTGCAATTAGTGAATAGTTTTGGACTAAAATGTAATAAAATAGTTTAAAAGGGTAGAAAATGTAAATTGTAAATTTTGAAATATTTACGAGACTCGGGTTTCGTAAAAATACTTTTTAAAAGTTTAAACGCACACGAAAAATAATAATATAACGACTCGATACGTAATTGAAACGATATCGTCGAAAGTATTAAATATCGAAACTATCGATAATAAAATATAAAATTTTTGGCATCCGTCGGTATCGCGATCACTAGTAGTCCTCGTTGCTCGTCAAAATATTAAAATATAATATTTAATATCGGTTTCAACTTAAACCGTTAAACATAATAATATTTAACGTTATAAAATACTTCAAAATAATTGGAAATAGAATTAAATTATGACCTTATTTTTACGGGTTTTACATCCTCACCACCTTAAGGGAGCGACGTCCCAGCGCTCAACTCACCTCATACACGAGTTGATCACTACCCGGAAGGATGACGGCATTCCTTAATAAGAAGTCCTTACGTTCCCACGTGTATCTCGATCCACGATCTCCACTGGTTCTTTTACAAAACGCAACTTGTCGTCAAGTTGTATCTCACCAAAAAGGAGTAAATAAATCCTTATCCACAAGTCACCCGTCAAGCTCGACACATGAAAATTTTATGAATCACACGAAGCTCATTCGACGACAAGAATAGATGACAGGGTTTACGGGTAAATCGAGTTAAAAAGAGAATGTTGCAAATTAAAGGATATCCATCGGCCGGATAGTCATGGACACACATCAAAAAGAACTAACAAGAAAAACATTTTCGTCATCGGAGGGTGCTCACACGCGGGTCCCTACTCAAAAGATAATACAAAGACACCATCTCACTTTCGCCAACGCGCATTCAAAGACTCAATAAACATCGTTGTTGAAAGTCAAAAAGATATTACATAATATGTGTTCTACATGATCGGACGTCATCAGATGATGCTGTATCAAGTTCTCACAACTTAAGATCATTTGACTAGATTACACACCATATAAGTACATAAAAGAAAAAGGTCGAACATAAACATCGATTATAGATCTCCACCGTTAATCATCGGGAAAACCTTGAACGAACCCTTGATAATAACCACTTAATCTCCAGAGTCTTTCCACTTGTGGTGTCGGCTTCAACATACTCCTCGAGGTCGTAACGAATTTATTAACTCCATTCATTAATAGATTCGGTCCTCAATCATTCCACAAGTACACGCATAAATCCTGGTGACACTTATCGTTTCTTCTTATACACTGCTTCCCCAGATTCATTTTAAACTCAGAATAAAATAGTGATCTTCAATACGAGGAACAGAACGATATAAAAATAAACTCAATAAACGCATAAACGGACAAGATGTGGTAAAATGATTTAAAGTTGACGATCGATGAGGGATCTCGACTCACGTAACCGTAAAACATAATAAATCACAATACTAGAAAAATGAGAGCGAAGAATAAATTAAACATTATCTCACAATTATCCGTCCCGGATTTGGTATTACATTAAAACTCAGTTGAGGTACCTTCATGATAAAGATGATATATCAAAAATAGAAGTTAAATAGCTTCATAATTTATTTTGGTTGTCCTAAGAAACTTTGAAAGAATGACATGAATTTATTAACTAAACTCGTTTTGATGATTACAATTAGAAAATATAATTTCCAAATTAAATCATTATTAGGAATATAAATTAAACCGATAATTTCATTACATTTATAGTAAAGTATGATATGTCAATTAGTTCAAAAAGTAGAACATAATTTTATTTTAAAAATTAGTTTTAGTTATACAAAATATGAGGTATAAATTTGACCTTTTACTTGTGATGGTTATTTCGATAATTGAAAATCATTGGTAAAATATATAAAAATTTCATATAACTATTATAATAAGTTGTCGATATACTTATAGGTGTCTAATATGTCAAAGTAAATATGGGACATATTCGGTTTCAAAATGTGACAAGATAATAAACGAATACTAATGAAAATAATAGTCAACAATTAGTACGAAATTACCGGTACTAAAGAGGACAAAGCAAATGTCGCATAAATTCTTAAAGAGAACAATAAAATAAAGGCGTTGATGGTAAGACAATAAGAAATAATAGATTAAAAAAGTTGTCAATTTTGTTAGTGTGGTCGATGGTTCACCAATATCAGCTCGTTAACTTAGCGGTGGTCGTTACACGATCGGAAATAAGATCCATACAAAAATTTTAATCAAAGAAAATTCCTAATAATCACTTGTAATTAGAACAAATCAAATGAACGATGTTAGTGTTTAAAGAGAGAAGTCAAAGCACGGTTCACAAAAGTAGATTTCGAGACAAACGAGAGTGACGGACGTCATCCCGGATATACGGAAATCACTCTAGTGATAATTCATTATTCAAGTGCAGAGACATTCCAAAGATCTACCCAGTCGCATAAAGAAGATTGGACGAGAAGGAAGGATAAAACATCGAGACTTTCACGTCATTTACCAACAATCAGTAATTAGACGCACAATCAAAAGAAATCAGTTATAAGACAAAATGAAGTAACAAGTGGAAAAACAATCATCGAGTAAAAACGTATTTGTAAACGTGTAATTTATCCAAGAGAAGGTAAGAAAACATATGCGGATGCATAAAAATTGCGCTACTTGCATAAAATATAAAGGTTTTCAAAACTTCTTTTCACTTTATTTCATTTTATTTATCTTTATCATAATTACAAGTAAAAAGTTGATTATTATCAAGATTTTTGAGGTGACTACTATTCAGCCTAGCATGGCTCCTTCTAAATTAGACATAGGTGATCAGGCCATGTATAATTTAGGGCTAGCAATGCAGTGCTCAGTTTCGTCGAAGAGTATTACGTTTCTTATGTTTATATATAAACCATGCCATTTGTAAAATGGAATTTATAAATAGTTTATAAATTTATAGAATACAAGTAATTTGCGAGATACTCAATAAGCAACTTTTAATGTTACGAAAAGTATTAAGACCAAAGTAAAAACAATTGGTGAAAATAATCGTAAAACAATATCAGATTTATTTATAAGGTGACATTATGACAACATATAAAGTAGCCAAAGGTTTACAAAAAGTGGCAAATAGCAGCTCATAAAACAATCAATGAAATGGTTACAAGTCGTTAAGGTTTCAAAATGTCATAAGGTTAGACGAAAACGCCATGAGACACGTGATGAGAATGTAGAAGAAGAATGTGAAGGCAAAACTTCAAAACTCAACCCGAATCAGTTGAAGGTTAGAAGAAAATAAAAATAAAATAACATCGAATGACAAATGAGTCATATATATCAAAAGAGTAAATCAATCCATATGTGTATTCTATGTAAGATACTCGACACAACATGCTTTTAAGAAAATATATTATTCATTTTCAAATTACACCATTAATCCGGTAATTGCTAATCCTGTAATGTTTCTATTTTTAAACATTTTCACATGCAACTAGTATTAGTTAGTTGTAAAATAGTATTTGTTAAAATTTTACGATCTCAAATGAACTTAAAACTGCTTAGAAACGTTTAAAACCCATGTTCTGAATTTTCTATCAGATTTGTCTTTTAAATATGAGCCGATTAATTGACCCGATGAACGACATCTCCAAGACTCGGAGTCTAAAGCATATCGATGCGAAACGACGTTTCAGACGATTTTCTAGTTTTACCCGAGACCTGAAAACCAATGTAAAATGACCAAAATACCCCTGCAAGTTCTATGCAGGTTTGACTATTTTATTTTAAAAACACAGGTTTTACTTTTAAGTTTTGACCTGTTTATACTGCCCCAGCAGTTTCTCCATTAAATATATTTTTCGACACTTCCTAACGGCTCAAAATATTTATATATACTCACATGTCTTGTGGATTTTACAACAATTAAAAATAAATCTCAATATGAGCATTAAATAAAAATATAGTATAATAAATGAAAAAAGATGCTTCAAGGTATCCAACACAAAATTTAGGAAGCAAAACGGTGAATGACGTTTATAATTTAAGTTTCAAGGTGCAATGTAGGCAAACCTCCTTGGTGCCACGATTCTCCAAAAACACCAAAACATAACGAGAAAAGAATGGAACATTCATAGGTTGCGTTCCGAGAGCAAGAAGGTTAATGAAAAACAAATGATACAATTTTAAAGAAGTAAAATCGTATTCCAATCTAGCGCCATAATCTAGACGATGATTTATAAAATGACGATGAAGTTACCGAGATATAAGTGAACAATACACTTCGGAGTCGATACATATAAATGTCAACGAATTAAATCTTCGCATGTCGTGTAAAACGATAATAAAAATCAACAAAATATTATGAAAAACCATGGTATTATTCAACACTATTTTAAGAAATGTTTCAAAATGTATGACTCACACGATAGCGGTTAGTCTATTCCAAGGACACATTGAGCTACACAATGGTCTGGAGATTACGTTAAAAGACGTCCAAGCACAAACAACCGGAAAACGGTTTGGAAATCTATACAGATATCACAAAGGGTTAAACAATGAAAGTAACGCGCGCAGATGAAGGTACGTAAGGTCATAATAGAAAATTTTGCAATAAAAGCAATTTAAATACTTCAAAAATAAATACAGAAAGATCTTAAAAATTCATTGTATTTATTTAAGTTAATCATTAATAAATGATAAACTTTTATCGAAAAGTTTAACGACATAAATATATATCGATAAAAGGGATCCTAGATATAAATATATATCCATAAGTGGATCATAGTATTTATTTATAAATACTTGCCAATAAGGTATACATAATAACGCATACTAAAATTGTAATCTCAGAAGTAGCTTGAACCTGAAGTCACGCGAAGTCCGGTGCACCGACTCTTTGAAAAATAAAAACTGACAGTTATAGTTTAGGTTTTTAAAATAAAGACCTAGTTCTCTATAACTCATGGCTCTGGTACCAATCTTTAACACCCCCGAATTTACACGCAGCGGAATACATCTCTGGGTGCTAAACAATGATACAACAACACATAATTTATAAAGAACGACTCGAAAAGAGACGTTTTAGATTTATCGTTCCCAAAACATTCATCAGAGTAGCGTAGTCCCAAGTAATCGTTACCAAAAGATAAGTTAAAACAATATATTAGTTTGTTTAAAAAAAATGGAACGATAAATAAATCAAAGAGTTTGAACAACATAGCAGTGCACAACTTCATTCTCGTGACCTCCAAGCTTCCACTTCTTGAATACCTGAAATACATGTGAGTAAAACAATCAGCAAAAATGCCGAGTGAATCTATAGGTTTATGTAATCAATTTGAACACAAGCAAAGATTATAAGTTTGTGGCATGCTTATAAGCATCAAATAATAATTTGCATCAACAATGATAATTGTATATAGCATAAATTGCAATAAGCTCATGGAACCGAGCCCTTAAACACTCCTTTTAGAGGTCTGATAAGACAGGAGATTTATTAATTGTCGGTTACCTCCAGTGTAAAACCCGCATGCTTTTACCATGCATAGTACCTTAAGTTCGTACGTACTAGTTAAAAACTTTCCTAATATAACATGATTACGATTACGTATTAGGAATTTATGTATTACGTACGTGTTAGAACACGATAAGTATTTTATATGAACGATCAGGTAATAATTATTTAGCAATAATTAATCACGAACATACGATCACGAATCACGAGCGTAATTAAAACACGAGATATTATTAATTACGTATATATATTTAATACGAGCGTAATTAAATATATAAGTGTAGGATATTTACGTAATGAGAACTTTTAAAACACGAACTAAATTAAACGTAAACGTGTACGAAATTACGAGACACGAAACGAGGTACGGGACCCCCACAACGGAGTCCCTACCCGCGGCCAACATAGGGATAATGGGCCAAGCCCATTGTCAATTTTACTAAAAGGGAGGGTTAAGAGTTTTTACTACTCAGATTATTTTTACAGAAGAATTTCATGAAAACCTAGAAACCCTTCCTCCTTCTCTTTGTGTGCCGCCACCTACAAACCACCATAAGGGGGTGAGTTTGATCTTGGATCTTGTTATTTTAGTGTTTGTTCGTGTTTGTTCTTCTTCCTTTTGATCCACGAATACGGTAAAACCTTTTTACTTGTTTTCTTTTTAATTAATCTTTTATTAATTAAGAACACATGATGTTTTTCATAAAAACACATTAAATAAACCTAGATCTAACATTTTTGGTCATTAATTAATCAAAGGGGTGGATCTAAGGGGTGTTTGTTTTGGGCCGCAGGTAAAACCGACCCCAAGGGGGGCTCGGTTTGTTGTTAACCGACCACCACCAAGACCTTTTTGGTCTTGGTTGGTGCGTGTGGGTCCCACGGCAGCAAGGGGGTACCCCGAATTGGTTCGGGGTACGGTGTTTGTTCATATCCGGTGTATGTTTTTAAGCTTAGATCCGGATCATGATTATGTTAGTTGTTTATGTTATAAACTTATGTTAAGAATTAAATTAATAAGATGTAATTAATTTAATAACATGACTTAGGTTAACTAATTATTAATAAACATGAATTATTTTAACCTAAGTATTTATATTATTAAGACTTATAATTAATTAATTATTTTAAAACCATAGATATAATTAATTAATTAAACATGACTTAGGTTATATTATTAGTATTTAATAATACATATTTTTAACCTAAGTATTTAATATATTTAATTAAAACATGTCATACCTTAATTAAATATTATAACCTATAGTTTAATTAAATTACATGAAATAATTATTAAACTATATAATATATCATATGACTTAGAAAATAATCATGAATATACTTAGGCTTATTTACTTAGCTTATTTAACCAGCTTATTTCTAATTATGGAAACTTTCTATTTTTAGAAACTTAATTAAATAAGGCAGCTATTTTATTTATGGAAACCAGCAATTTTTAGAAACTTATTTATTTAATGCAGCTAATCTATTTATGGAAACTTATTTAATTAAGGCAGCTAATCTATTTATGGAAACTTTCTATTTTTAGAAACTTATCTATTTTAAGCAGTAAATCTATTTTTGGAAACTTTCTATTTTTTTGAAACTTTCTATTTTTGGAAACTTTCTATTTTTGGAAACTTTCTATTTTTGGTAACTTTCTATATTTGGAAACTTTCTATTTTTGGAAACTTTCTATTTTTGGAAACTTTCTATTTTTGGAAACTTTCTATTTTTGGAAACCTGCTATTTTTGGAAAGTTACTTATTATGACACAGTAAGTATAATAACACATGAAATATCAGAAATACTTAATCAGAATGAACAGAATGTAGGATTTAACACAGTTTAAGGCTTTAAACAGTATAAATAGTAAGAACACATAAAATAAGCTAAGACATGATATAAAACCAGCTATGTATGTAGTAAGCAGGTACTTATTCATGTACGTATTTATGTAGCACTAGTGTTTCGGAAGTAGGATTCTCGCAGTTCATCGTTCTCGTTTACTGGACATAAGGTACGGATTCACGTCCTTTCAGTATGGACATTCTTTCCTTATTAGGATTTCCCCGTATGCAGCCAACTGTTTTCCCGTAGTATAAGTATGAGTTTGATTGCTTATGTTTTAAATATGATTACCTATAGCCATATACATGCATGACCAGTTTCACCTAGTTATGGAGGTACCATAACCATAACATTAGAGGCACTGATGTTATGACTTCACCACGGCGGAGTGATTGCTCGTGGCGTCCCTTCAGCTTTTGGCCATTTATTATATTTATCATGTGGGGCGTATGGGTGCATCCTAGTTACACGTTTTTATTCAGGACTACATGGTGAATGTGGTGTGTGCCTTGCATCCTTCACAAGGAGCTGATCCCTCCTACCCATAAAACCAGTATATTAAATTAGAGGCAGCCCCTCTAATTTACATGATGAGGTCACCCCTCCAATTATTCATGCACGATGGATATTCATGACCTATATTGGCTAAATGGTAAAATATGACAAACAGTTTTATAAGATAAACATAAGACTTTCAAACTATAAAACCAGTTTTATTAAGACTTAACCAGGTTACTCGGGACTTAGTTTCTTCCGCTGTTATTATGTTATATGCTTATCCTATTCATGCTTTATTGTACCTCCGTGCACTGAGCGTATTGCTCAGCCGTTTTCCTTTTCTATGTTCCCAAAACGGCAGGTACTCAGGGACGCTCGTAGACATTAAGAGTTCGTGCATATGGACTGGAAGCTGTCTAGCCTTCTTTACATTATGCATTTCCTTTCTTTATGATACTTATGCTTTGGACATTGTTTCGTCCTTTTCCTTTACTATACTATGTTTGTGTGTGATGAGCTTTACTTTTGGACTACCGATGTTTGATTCCGGTATTTTCCTTTATATGGTCAAGTAATGTTTAGACATTTTACCTTGTATGCTTTGATGACACGCCATAATTACTGTGATATTTCCATTTCCAAAATAGGGTGTTACAATTATGGTATCAGAGCCAAGGCTTCGACCTGTAGGCTCTCAAATATGACCTGTGATTAGTGGGTTGTCACTACGGTCTTCCTAGAACTCACAATTGTTTTCATGCATTCATCATTTTAAGCATACATATATATGTCATTGTTACAGGGTTTTTGACTAAGTAATGGTTGGTACAGGACTGGTCCTATTTAGTCGCATGTGTTTTATCGAAACTTTTAGATTTGGGACCGACCCATAGGCGTCCCCTCGATATGTCTTTTGTTTTGAGTGAACTGACCAGAGGCGTTCACTCTCGAGCATCCAAAGTTTTCATAAAACTGCATCATGCATTAATACAAAATTTTCTTGCATAAAATTTTTCTCGTGAAAATTTTAGTAGAAATTTTTTTCATGTATATATTTTGTATTTTATGTTTTGAACTGTTAATCATATGTTTTATGTCATACTGTCAGATGGCAAACGCAAACGATATCTGGGCAATATTTGCAGTTGCTGATGCAGAGATGCAAGATGCTCTTCTTCATAACGACGGTTATCCTCCTCCGCCCAACATCTTCCCCATGGAAGGAAGGAATCGACTCATGAGGGAATACTATAGCATCAGACAACGACCTGACGAAGACAGCAATGACTTCATGCAACGTTTCCTTCGCTATACTGGTGTCCTGAGAGCAGCTGCGGGCACCACTGAAGAACAAGCAATACATTTTCGTTGGGCTCTGAATCCAAGGATTGCAAATAACTTGTCAGGTGCTCCGTTGGATACGGTAGCACAAGTAGCAGACGCAGCACGGAAACTGGAGATGCTGCAGGAGAGGGATGAGTTCGGGGAAGCTGAAAGACCCGACAAGAGGTAAAACCTTCATATTCAAGCGGTGATCAATCCGTATATCTTTCATATGTCAATTATTCATCTCTTTAAATGTATCTTCCAGGCAGAAAACTGGAGACCGGTCTCAGCCGGCTACTCAGCAGCAGCCTCATCAGCCCAAGGGAAATGGTCAGACTAATGACCGATCTGCTACGGATAGGTGTGGCGGTAATGACAATTACCGTAACAACGCCGGGCAATCCAGCAACAGCAGGTCCTAATACTTACGAAATTCCTTATGTCTTATGTTATAACTCATATTCTGACACTCTAGCAAAATTCTACCAGGAACCATGGAAACGGTAGGGACCAGAACTAGAGAGGTTCGCAGCCTAGCCGTCCAGCTATCACTGGTATTCAATCTTATGATTATCCGCTTCGTTCTTTGTACCCAATTATTATGTCTCATGTAAAATGTTTTATCAGGTCCTCAGCCAGCCAGAGCACCTGCTGGAGGATACACTCATCCTCTTTGCTCTACTTGCCACCGTAGGCACCCAGGACCATGTCGCCGTAATACTGATGCGTGCTTCAAGTGTGGTCTTCCTGGCCATATTATGAAGGATTGCCGTAAGGGCGAGATGGAGGGTACATCGGGACATGCTGATACCAAGCCGCCTCCTACTGCCGGGCGTGTCTACACGACATCTCGAGACCAGGCCAACAAGTATACAGGTACCATCACTGGAATCTTGTATATGTATGGTCGCGCTGCATGTGTTCTTTTCGATACGGGTGCTACTCACTCGGTTATTTCTACTGCTTATGCTAAGAACATTAGGATGCCTCCCTTGCCACTAGAAAATAGGCTTACTATTTCCACGCCTTTGAGGGACTCTGTATTAATTACTCATGTATACAAGAGTCTTCCCCTAGAATTTGATGATAAGGTTCGACCTGTCGACGCACTTCCGCTAGACATGAATGACTTCGACATGATTTTGGGCATGGATTGGCTATCCAAGTATCATGCTACCATAGACTGCCATTCATATCGGGTTATCTTCGGTGATGTCAATGCACCAGAGTACATTCATAATGGGTTCATACCCGGACGGTCTGTACAAATCATATCCACCCTGCAAGCGCGTGCACTACTGTCACATGGCTGCGAGGGTTATCTAGCTACGGTTCACGACATGGATGATGAATCTCCATCGATTCAGGATCAACCTATAGTGTCGGAATTCCAAAACGTGTTTCCAGCAAAACTTCCGGGCATACCACCTGCACGAGAAGTGGAATTCAGTATCGAGCTGGTTCCAGGAGCTGAACCAATCTCCAAGGCTCCTTACCGCATGGCTCCCATAGAGCTGAAGGAGCTGAAGGATCAACTACAAGAACTTCTCGAACGAGGTTTCATTCGACCGAGCGCATCTCCATGGGGCGCACCGGTTTTGTTTGTTAAGAAGAAGGACGGCAGTATGCGTCTTTGCATAGACTATCGCGAGCTCAACAAGATTACTATTCGGAATAGATATCCACTGCCACGCATTGACGATCTGTTTGACCAACTCCAAGGGGCCAAACACTTCTCCAAGATCGATCTTAGGTCAGGCTATCATCAGTTACGAGTCAAGGAGCAGGATATTGCTAAGACTGCCTTTCGTACTCGTTATGGCCAATACGAGTTTGTAGTTATGCCATTTGGCCTGACAAATGCTCCAGCAGTGTTCATGGATCTGATGAACAGAATCTTCCATGAATTTCTGGACAAATTCGTCATTGTTTTCATCGATGACATCCTGATTTTCTCTAAGTCCAAGGAGGAACACGAAGACCATCTTCGTACAATACTACAGATTCTTCGCCAGAAGCAGCTGTATGCTAAATTCTCCAAGTGTGAGTTCTGGTTAGACAAGGTGGCATTCTTAGGTCACATTGTATCAGTAGAAGGAATCACTATGGTTCCAGCGAAGGTTGAGGCCATCACTAAATGGCCAAGGCCGACATCAGCGACGGAAGTCCACAGTTCTTAGGCTTAGCTGGCTATTACCGTAGGTTCGTGGAGAACTTTTCCCGCTTAGCACTACCATTGACCAAACTGATGCGGAAAGGGGAGAAATTCGTCTGGACTGAAGATCGAGAGAAGAGCTTTGAAGACCTGAAGCAGAAGCTAGTATCTGCACCTATTCTTACTCTACCATCTGGTACGGGTGGATTTCAAATCTACATCGATGCATCGGGGAAGGGACTTGGCTGTGTTCTCATGCAACATGGGAAAGTGATCGCGTACGCTTCACGGCAGCTTAAGCCTTATGAAGAGAATTACCCCACGCACGATCTGGAACTTGCTACAGTCGTGTTTGCATTGAAGATATGGAGACACTACTTATATGGAGAATCATGTGACATTTTCACGGACCACAAGAGCTTGAAGTATATCTTCACTCAACGTGAATTGAACATGAGGCAGAGGAGATGGTTAGAGCTGTTGAAGGATTATGACATTAATCTTCAGTATCATCCCGGAAAGGCAAATGTAGTAGCAGATTCTCTTAGCAGGAAGTCCGGAATGATCAACAGCATTAGAAACGAAGAGGAAATCATAAGAGACTTGGAGAGACTAGACATTGAGATCATGGTATGTGGGCAGCACGGTTACTGGGCTAATCTTAGAGTAGAACCCGAGTTACTATCTAAGATCAAGGAAGCTCAGAAGGACGACGGAGAAATATGGGCGATAGTACAGAATTTGGAGAAGCAGACAGAATTCAGAGTAGATGCAGACGGTATCGTATGGCAGGGCACTAGACTTTGTGTTCCTGATGACCAAGAACTCCGGGAAGCTTTGCTAGCAGAAGCTCATAGCTCCCCATTCTCGATACATCCTGGTTCAACCAAAATGTACCATGACATCAAGCAGTACTTTTGGTGGAGTTGTATGAAACAGGATGTAGCAACTTACGTCTCCAAATGTCTTACCTGCTAGCAGGTTAAGATCGAGCATCAGCGATCTGGCGGTCTCCTTCAACCGTTAGACATTCGAGAGTGGAAGTGGGATAAAATCACCATGGATTTTGTTACCGGTCTTCCGCCTACCAAAAGGAAGCACGATGCAATTTGGGTTATCGTTGATCGACTTACCAAATCAGCTCATTTCTTACCGATCCGCAAGGAAGATCCGGTAAGTAAACTCGTAGATACGTACAGTCGAGAGATCATGAGACTACACGGTGCACCATCCAGCATCGTCTCAGACAGAGATCCTCGATTCACTTCGCGCTTTTGGAAAAGTCTGCAGAAAGCTTGGGGTACACAACTTAAGCTTAGCACGGCCTTTCATCCTCAAACGGACGGATAGTCGGAGCGAACCATTCAGACATTGGAAGATATGTTGAGGTCATGTGCGTTGGAATGGACGGGTGATTGGGACGAATACATCTGTTTGGTGGAGTTTGCATACAACAACAGCTGGCACGCGAGCATCAAGTGTGCTCCTTTTGAGATGTTGTATGGCAGAAAGTGTCGCGCCCCAATCTGCTGGGATCAGGTTGGCGAGCGAACACTCGAAGGACCAGAAATCATAGAGATGACAAACGAGAAGATCGCAGTAGCTAGACAGAAGATTCAGGAGGCACGGTCACGTCAAAAGAGTTACGCCGACAAGCATCGTAGGGATTTACACTTTAACGTAGGAGATCACGTCTTCCTTAAGGTTTCGCCGGCACGTGGTGTTAGACGCTTTGGGATTAAAGGGAAGCTCAGGCCTCATTTCATCGGACCGTTTGATATCATT
This sequence comes from Glebionis coronaria, assembly GCA_025667525.1. Lineage (NCBI taxonomy): Eukaryota > Viridiplantae > Streptophyta > Magnoliopsida > Asterales > Asteraceae > Glebionis > Glebionis coronaria. Next base: position 237,595,081 of record CM046881.1, read on the forward strand.
GAACGAGTCGGTGAAGTATCTTACCGATTGGCGTTACCTCCGCAGCTTTCACATGTGCACAATGTGTTTCATGTGTCCTTACTCAGAGGGTACCAATATCATCCCATTCACATGGTTCAGTATCCACTGGAATAGATTCGTGAAGATCTCACTTTTATAGAAGAACCCGAACGAGTTCTTGACAAGCAAGAACGAGTCATGAGAAAGAAGACGATTCCATTCGTCAAAATTCTATGGAGGGATCATACCGAGCGGGAAGCCACTTGGGAAACAGAGGAGTCTATCCGGACTTCTTACCATCATTTCATATTTTGAATTCGGGTACGTTCTTCTTTTCCAGTTACTTTATCTATAATTCGGGGACGAATTATTCTTTTTAGGGGGGAAGAGTTGTAAAACCCGCATGCTTTTACCATGCATAGTACCTTAAGTTCGTACGTACTAGTTAAAAACTTCCCTAATATAACAGATTACGATTATGTATTAGGAATTTATGTATTACGTACGTGTTAGAACACGATAAGTATTTTATATGAACGATCACGTAATAATTATTTAGCAATAATTAATCACGAACATACGATCACGTATCACGAGCGTAATTAAAACACGAGATATTATTAATTACGTATATATATTTAATACGAGCGTAATTAAATATATAAGTGTAGGATATTTACGTAACGAGAACTTTTAAAACACGAACTAAATTAAACGTAAACGTGTACGAAATTACAAGACACGAAACGAGGTACGGGACCCCCTCAAGGGAGTCCCTACCCGCGGCCAACATAGGGACAATGGGCCAAGCCCATTGTCAATTTTACTAAAAGGGAGGGTTAAGAGTTTTTACTACTCAGATTATTTTTACAGAAGAATTTCAAGAAAACCTAGAAACCCTTCCTCCTTCTCTTTGTGTGCCGCCACCTACAAACCATCATAAGGGGGTGAGTTTGATCTTGGATCTTGTTATTTTAGTGTTTGTTCGTGTTTGTTCTTCACCCATTTGATCCACGAATACGGTAAAACCTTTTTACTTGTTTTCTTTTTAATTAATCTTTTATTAATTAAGAACACATGATGTTTTTCATAAAAACACATTAAATAAACCTAGATCTAACATGTTTTGGTCATTAATTAATCAAAGGGGTGGATCTAAGGGGTGTTTATTTTGGGCCGCAGGTAAAACCGACCCCAAGGGGGGCTCGGTTTGTTGTTAACCGACCACCACCAAGACCTTTTTGGTCTTGGTTGGTGCGTGTGGGTCCCACGGCAGCAAGGGGGTACCCCGAATTGGTTCGGGGTACGGTGTTTGTTCATATCCGGTGTATGTTTTTAAGCTTAGATCCGGATCATGATTATGTTAGTTGTTTATGTTATAAACTTATTTTAAGAATTAAATTAATAAGATGTAATTAATTTAATAACATGACTTAGGTTAACTAATTATTAATAAACATGAATTATTTTAACCTAAGTATTTATATTATTAAGACTTATAATTAATTAATTATTTTAAAACCATGGATATAATTAATTAATTAAACATGACTTAGGTTATATTATTAGTATTTAATAATACATATTTTTTAACCTAAGTATTTAATATATTTAATTAAAACATGTCATACCTTAATTAAATATTATAACCTATAGTTTAATTAAATTACATGAAATAATTATTAAACTATATAATATATCATATGACTGAAAATAATCATGAATATACTTAGGCTTATTTAACCAGCTTATTTCTAATTATGGAAACTTTCTATTTTTAGAAACTTAATTAAATAAGGAAGCTATTTTATTTATGGAAACCAGCTATTTTTAGAAACTTATTTATTTAATGCAGCTAATCTATTTATGGAAACTTATTTAATTAAGGCAGCTAATCTATTTATGGAAACTTTCTATTTTTAGAAACTTATCTATTTTAAGCAGTAAATCTGTTTTTGGAAACTTTCTATTTTTTTGAAACTTTCTATTTTTGGAAACTTTCTATTTTTGGAAACTTTCTATTTTTGGAAACCTGCTATTTTTGGAAAGTTACTTATTATGACACAGTAAGTATAATAACACATGAAATATCAGAAATACTTAATCAAAATGAACAGAATGTAGGATTTAACACAGTTTAAGGCTTTAAACAGTGTAAATAGTAAGAACACATAAAATAAGCTAAGACATGATATAAAACCAGCTATGTATGTAGTAAGCAGATACTTATTTCATGTACGTATTTATGTAGCACTAGTGTTTCGGAAGTAGGATTCTCGCAGTTCATCGTTCTCGTTCACTGGACATAAGGTACGGATTCCCGTCCTTTCAGTATGGACATTCTTTCCTTATTAGGATTTCCCCGTATGCAACCAAATGTTTTCCCATAGTATAAGTATGAGTTTGATTGCTTATGTTTTAAATATGATTACCTATAGCCATATACATGCATGACCAGTTTCACCTAGTTATGGAGGTACCATAACCATAACATTAGAGGCACTGATGTTATGACTTCACCACGGCGGAGTGATTGCTCGTGGCGTCCCTTCAGCTTTTGGCCATTTATTATCTTTATCATGTGGGGCGTATGGGTGCATCCTAGTTACACGTTTTTATTCAGGATTACATGGTGAATGTGGTGTGTGCCTTGCATCCTTCACAAGGAGCTGATCCCTCCTACCCATAAAACCAGTATATTAAATTAGAGGCAGCCCCTCTAATTTGCATGATGAGGTCACCCCTCCAATTATTCATGCACGGTGGATATTCATGACCTATATTGGCTAAATGGTAAAATATGACAAACAGTTTTTATAAGATAAACATAAGACTTTCAAACTATAAAACCAGTTTTATTAAGACTTAACCAGGTTACTCGGGACTTAGTTTCTTCCGCTGTTATTATGTTATATGCTTATCCTATTCATGCTTTATTGTACCTCCGTGCACTGAGCGTATTGCTCAGCCGTTTTCCTTTTCTATGTTCCCAAAACGGCAGGTACTCAGGGACGCTCGTAGACATTAAGAGTACGTACATATGGACTGGAAGCTGTCTAGCCTTCTTTACATTATGCATTTCCTTTCTTTATGATACTTATGCTTTGGACATTGTTTCGTCCTTTTCCTTTACTATACTATGTTTGTGTGTGATGAGCTTTACTTTTGGACTACTGATGTTTGATTCCGGTATTTTCCTTTATATGGTCAAGTAATGTTTAGACATTTTACCTTGTATGCTTTGATGACACGCCATAATTACTGTGATATTTCCATTTCCAAAATGGGGTGTTACATCCAGATTATTGGTACATTGGCGTATACCTGACTTCTCAATACAATATGTTCAAACATTGTGGAGGTCGGGCCTAAGCTTCTATGACAAGTCCACAAAAACTGAACCGGGGCGGCTTCCCCCATAGATCTATTAAATGTACTAGCGGTTAACCCATCATAGGTTAATTAACGGTCCATAATTGAGGTTTTAACAAAGGCAATCTGTAGTAGCCCGAACATTAAAATCAATATTTAGACCGAGCTCTAATCTTATTACTAATATTCAGATCAATATATATTAATCGACTTTTATTTTTCATGATCATTTTTGAGAATAATATTGAGTTCTCGGCTAACCGGCAAGGTTAAGGCTTTAACGTATTGAGTACGTGTCATTTATTAATTATCGGCAAAGTCTATGTCCATTATCGACCGTAAATATTCTTTTTATGACATATAAATATTTTTTGTTGTCGTCGTTTTAATTTCTTGTTTTACGAGCATTCTTCGTAATTGACGCTAAACCTTTAGGCGTCGTTCGTTTATATAAAGCATTAACATATATTAAATTATAAGCCCTCCTTTATATATATCAAAATAAAAATGTTCTCCGAATGTCGATGTTTTTATTTCATATTGATAGTTTATTTTTCGTGATTTATCACATACTTTTCAAATCGCGTAACTTTTAAAATATCAGTCTTCGATAATACCCGCTTTTGCAAATTGTGGGCAAAATTTTTATTAAATCACAGCCCCACTATACCATATGACACGTTTCACAAACTACTAGTCTATTTGGACATTTGTTGTCCTAGCTTGTGTGCATGTGTACCTTGGTATTGTTTTCATTTTTAATTCATTTCTTCAAGACTTATCAAAACCATGTCACACACATTTTGGGCTGTGTTTTTAACGTCTCACATCACAACCAACATATCCCATAATTAGCATAAATACTTTATAATCTATTTAGGTTATATTGAAAGCTTTTGATCAAACACATATTCAAAGTAATGGTTTAACATAAAACCACTACAAATCATGATATACATAACGTCTAGTACTATGAAGCTAAATTAGAAGAAGCTTTTGTACATATATATATATAGTATTCGGTGGCTTGATTATTGGTTTTGAAGAAAGAGGTGATGTTGAGGAATTGTTATGGTTTATCATCATTGTTTTGTAAGATCTTTGTTTAATTTCTAATTTTTAATTGTTTTCTTGATATAATTTTTATACATGTGTATTTAACTTTTTGATACTGTAAATCATGATATATTAGTTGATTTGTATGAGTTCGGACATTGTATATGAGTTTTGTCTATATAAAAAGCAAGCTAGACAAACTTTGGGTGTTGATTTAGACTTTAGATTTAATCAGTACCAAAAACGTGTTATATGGTGAATCTCAGTAGGTTTTTAGACTTGGAAAACAATATAGAGTGATAAGCCTTTGTTTTGTGGGGATTTGGCCGGGTCGCTCGTCTCGTAACGATACCCGATGAATTAGATATGGTCAAGACTGTAAAAAGTGTCGAGTCTGAACATGCTGAATAAACAGACTGAAAACTCTTATAAGAACTTAAAACCATTGAAAAAGGTACAACTATGGTTTGTAGATAAACATATGTAGAACACACACGAATCGAATGGTTTTCTATCGATAAATGGTTTGGAAATGGCGGCCAAAATGGTAGAATTGAAGTTGGCTGCGAATCACAGCCCATATTTCTAATTATAAAATGAACATCTAAGCTATGTAAAGCATAACTAAAGGTCATATATGCTTGAGATCAGTAAAGTACATGATTTGAGATTAATTTTATATAAATAACTCACCTAGAAGACTTACGGTTTAGGAGAAACGATCAAATTTACGGGGTATGTCGAGAATTTGTAAAACTTGAACCATATTAATATAACGTAAAACTTGACCATTTTTATATAACACGAGGTGGTAGGACCCACTTGTCGAGAAATATAGACTCATCTATATACTGAGATTTATGAAACCCGAGACTTGACCAACGTGAAATATTAAGTAGACATCGTTTGGAGGCGTTTTAGAACCGAAAAACCATATAAAGTGGACTTGGGCCACAAAAGCCCAACTTACACTTATAATAGCTATTAGGCCATTATTGGGCCTGAGATTTATAACGTGTTTAGAGTTTAATACTGAGATTGAAATGGACTTAAGTCAAATGAACTTGTTATGGGTCATAAGTGGACTAGTAATGGGCTTTGTTTATCAAGAAATGAATTACATTTTATAAATGTGGATTTTTATTAAAAGTTCCATAAAAAGATTTATAAACTTATACAATGTCCAAACTAAGTAAAGTGAACTATATACATATATGTATGATTTATTTATCGTCTCAAGCCTAAGACGCGTCTCGTCATTTTAGGTCTCGTTCGGTCATATGTTGACCGTTGAGCATCTTGCTCTCGATCAACGAGCGATTGGTATCTCGTGAAGTCGTGTATCGACTATTGGACGTTTGTTCCTTGATCTACGTGTAATAGCTATATCAGGTGAGTTCATAGCCTCGCTTTTATTGCTTTATATGTGTTTATAAACCCGCGAGGGGGAATACATGTTGTTGGTATAAAAATATATGTTGTTTACATATATGCTTTTTGAAAGGATACATGGTTGTGAATAAACAATCGTTGTTTGACTATATGCTTTGAACGAATACAAGTTTTTGTAAATAAATGTAAGAGGTTTGATTAAATGCTTTTGAAAGATGAACACAAGCGTTGATTGTATTGATTGTGAAACGCTATTTGCTAAGAGCTGTATTGCCAAAATTTGGAAAGTCCCTAAAACCCATGAACCGGTCAACTACCTATGATGGGTAGGCGCTTGTATAGACGGATGGATCCATCGGGGATGGCCCCCACCTGGGCAGGTCGCACCTGTAGGTTGGAGGCTCAGCCAGGTGTGTTATATGAGAAGTAAGGGGGTATTAGGCAAGATACCTGACTAGGGCATTATTTATACTTAAGGCTTCGGTGTCATGGCTTAGCAGAATAGTGCAGACTTTGGATATTGTATGTGTTACAATATTGACAATGGATGAGATTCTTGTGTTCAAAAGCTTTATGGTTTACTATAAAACCCATTATTTTTTACTTCAAACCTATGAATTCACTCAACCGTTGTGTTGACAGCTTAGCATGTATTCTCAGGTGTATAGGTTTATGATCAGCTGGAGCATGGAGCTGCGCGAGATAAAGTAAAGGCAAAACAAACAATTTCCATTCGATACATTTGACAAATCTTTATTATTTCTTAAGGTTTGTATAAACTGGTGGGACCTCTTTTTATTAAACTCTGATTTTGTCGGATGGTTTATTTTATAAAACGTCTCTTTTGAGGTCGTTTTCTATGACTGTGTGTGATGTGCTATGAAGTAACACCCAATGTTGATATTCTGCTGCCTTGTGAAATTGGGGGTGTTAAAGACTGGTATCAGAGCACTAGTTATAGCGAACTAGGTCATTTTAAAACCTAGACTATAACTGCTCTTTCGTAAAATTGTTTGATTGCCTTACAAAGTATCTGCGCTCATGGCTCCTAGAAACCAATGCTTGGTTGTGATAATGTGATCCTATGTGTATGTAGAAATGGTTGTATGTATATGAATGTATATACTATGGTATTTAAGGGTATTGCGCATGAAGCAATGATCCTTGCGTGATTATCGTACATTTTATGATACGGTTTTATAGAGAGTTTGGCCTCACCGCCAATCACTTTTCTTGATAATTAATTTATTATCTGAATACGAGTATGGAACTCGTTTGATATTTTGGGTAGGTATATATTGTTTCATAATCTATCGCATATCGACTAATTTAAGCTCGATTTTTGTCATCGCATCGTAATGTGCCATTTTAGGATATCTCATTTTGAAACGTAATTGCTAAGCGTATTATTATATTTCTGCACTCCTTATGATTTTGAAGAATCATTTCTTCAAGGAGACATCTTCTACGTAATATAACTTTTAATTTAATTGTGTTTGATTACGATTTGTGGCGAAGAGGAGGATGCTAATGTTGGACCTAAAATATATATATACCCAATCAACTATATATTTGGGTACAACAAATATATGCTCGAAGTAGTCATTCGGTTGAGTGACTTAATACCTTGTATCTAAATGGAATGGGACATTTAGATATAGGATATTAAATCGCCCAACTATGTGTCGTTTAAAGTTCTCTTATTGAAATGGATTGGGACATTTGAATAAGAATGTTTTAAACCACTGGACCTTAGATTGTTTATGGTTTCTTTATTCAGCTCGAATGGGACAATTGAATACAGAAATCATGGAGTAAGTTTGACACCCTGTACTTTTCTTGGAATTTAATTTGGTTATGATATCGTGTTTTGTGACGGTATTACTGAGTAGGATGATTTATAATCGTCTTGTTGAAATAAATTGGGACGCCATTTTATTCGAACAAGAAAATTATAAGTTCCCGAACCATAAATTTATAATTCTTGTTTACATGGATTGGTACGCCTTTGGATGTAAACAACGAATTATAAATGAGTGGGCTCAAGTGTGCCTGAGTTGGTTTGTGATTATTTTGTATACGGATGTATTTCTTCGACTCGTGTTTCATTAGTATGATTCGTTCATTACGATCGTCCTTATGGTTATTATTGATTATCGTCTATGTACGAGTAACCCATTAGTATTTTCTCAAGTTGTGATTTATCTTTATAGACCATTTACAATGTGCCCCGACTATCGTAAGCTTGATAAGTTGATCTTTAAGAACCATTACACGTTCCAAGGATAGACGACATGTTTAATCGACACTAGTATTTAAGTGTGTACTTGTGGATCGACCGGCGATTAAGTTATCACTGCTAGCTTATCTTGGATGAAAAGATTTTGAAATTTTGCTTGTTATTACGGATGGTTCTTCGAATAATTTTTCAGACGTAACGAGAATTATCTTTTGGGTATGGATCCGTTTGTGAGCACCCTGTAATGTCATTTGAGTATGGATCCGTGTGTGAGCACCCTCTGATGACGAAAATATTTTTCGATTTGCATTTATGCAATCAAGATCGTAAACATCCTTTAACTTGAAAACTTTCCTTTGACTGGACTTATCCAAAAATCCTGTCAAATATTTTTATTTATCATTGCTTGGCTATTTAGCAAGCACGAATTAACATGATTAAACTTACTGATTTAACATGGCTTGAGTATTTTACAAGCATGTCGTAATGTGATTATATGTACTTTGTGATGGGTTTCTGTTTGACTTGGATCGTAGTTCTTTCGATAGAGTAATGTATACTCTAAACGATTTTCGTATCGATGAATTCCCTTTTGACGGAATAGGCATGCATGTTTGAGATCATGCCAACAGGTGATTTTGTACGACTAGTAATAATTACCTCGTCCTGAATATTTTGTAACGTTTTTCATGGAATTATGTACTATCAATGTGATTTGTTTTTATGACGTAGTTTATTTTACGAGAACCGTGATCGATATGTGTTTCGATTTGATCGATGTGATCACCGAGGTTTTGAATTGATTGTCGCATTGGAATTTTCCTAAATGCGTCTACTTCGTTCGACTCTTCACCTTCCATGTGGAATTTTCCGAACTTTCATCGACCGCCTCATTTTTGATAAGCTAGTAGTATTATACCTTGAACCACTTCCAAAAATTGGCGACTTGTCAATTTTTCGCTTTCAATGACTTCTCCTGCGAGTTATGTATAATTCTTTCATTATAAGGATTGAAGCTACATTCAAACCGTTCATTTGTGCCTATTATGCATACTCATGGCTTGAATTTTGTTCATCCAACCTACATTGGAAACCTCAGTGATGACTTGTCTATCTTTCACCTCTTCGCCCTTTAACCGAAGACTATTGAGACGAATTAAGCGCTGGGACATCGCTTCCTAAAGGGGTAGATGATGTAGTAGCCCGAACATTAAAATCAATATTTAGACCGAGCTCTAATCTTATTACTAATATTCAGATCAATATATATTAATCGACTTTTATTTTTCATGATCATTTTTTAGAATAATATTGAGTTCTCGGCTAACCGGCAAGGTTAAGGCTTTAACGTATTGAGTACGTGTCATTTATTAATTATCGGCAAAGTCTATGTCCATTATCGACCGTAAATATTCTTTTTATGACATATAAATATTTTTTGTTGTCGTCGTTTTAATTTCTTGTTTTACGAGCATTCTTCGTAATTGACGCTAAACCTTTAGGCGTCGTTCGTTTATATAAAGCATTAACATATATTAAATTATAAGCCCTCCTTTATATATATCAAAATAAAAATGTTCTCCGAATGTCGATGTTTTTATTTCATATTGATAGTTTATTTTTCGTGATTTATCACATACTTTTCAAATCGCGTAACTTTTAAAATATCAGTCTTCGATAATACCCGCTTTTGCAAATTGTGGGCAAAATTTTTATTAAATCACAGCCCCACTATACCATATGACACGTTTCACAAACTACTAGTCTATTTGGACATTTGTTGTCCTAGCTTGTGTGCATGTGTACCTTGGTATTGTTTTCATTTTTAATTCATTTCTTCAAGACTTATCAAAACCATGTCACACACATTTTGGGCTGTGTTTTTAACGTCTCACATCACAACCAACATATCCCATAATTAGCATAAATACTTTATAATCTATTTAGGTTATATTGAAAGCTTTTGATCAAACACATATTCAAAGTAATGGTTTAACATAAAACCACTAGAAATCATGATATACATAACGTCTAGTACTATGAAGCTAAATTAGAAGAAGCTTTTGTACATATATATATATAGTATTCGGTGGCTTGATTATTGGTTTTGAAGAAAGAGGTGATGTTGAGGAATTGTTATGGTTTATCATCATTGTTTTGTAAGATCTTTGTTTAATTTCTAATTTTTAATTGTTTTCTTGATATAATTTTTATACATGTGTATTTATCTTTTTGATACTGTAAATCATGATATATTAGTTGATTTGTATGAGTTCGGACATTGTATATGAGTTTTGTCTATATAAAAAGCAAGCTAGACAAGCTTTGGGTGTTGATTTAGACTTTAGATTTAATCAGTACCAAAAACGTGTTATATGGTGAATATCAGTAGGTTTTTAGACTTGGAAAACAATATAGAGTGATAAGCCTTTGTTTTGTGGGGATTTGGCCGGGTCGCTCGTCTCGTAACGATACCCGATGAATTAGATATGGTCAAGACTGTAAAAAGTGTCGAGTCTGAACATGCTGAATAAACAGACTAAAACCTCTTATAAGAACTTAAAACCATTGAAAAAGGTACAACTATGGTTTGTAGATAAACTTATGTAGAACACACACGAATCGAATGGTTTTCTATGGATAAACGGTTTGGAAATGGCGGCCAAAATGGTAGAATTGAAGTTGGCTGCGAATCACAGCCCATATTTCTAATTATAAAATGAACATCTAAGCTATGTAAAGCATAACTAAAGGTCATATATGCTTGAGATCAGTAAAGTACATGATTTGAGATTAATTTTTATATAAATAACTCACCTAGAAGACTTACGGTTTAGGAGAAACGATCAAATTTATGGGGTATGTCGAGAATTTGTAAAACTTGAACCATATTAATATAACGTAAAACTTGACCATTTTTATATAACACGAGATGGTAGGACCCACTTGTCGAGAAATATAGACTCATCTATATACTGATATTTATGAAACCCGAGACTTGACCAACGTGAAATATTAAGTAGACATCGTTTGGAGGCGTTTTAGAACCGAAAAACCATATAAAGTGGACTTGGGCCACAAAAGCCCAACTTACACTTATAATAGCTATTAGGCCATTATTGGGCCTTAGATTTATAACGTGTTTAGAGTTTAATACTGAGATTGAAATGGACTTAAGTCAAATGAACTTGTTATGGGTCATAAGTGGACTAGTAATGGGCTTTGTTTATCAAGAAATGAATTACATTTTATAAATGTGGATTTTTATTAAAAGTTCCATAAAAAGATTTATAAACTTATACAATGTCCAAACTAACTAAAGTGAACTATATACATATATGTATGATTTATTTATCGTCTCAAGCCTAAGACGCGTCTCGTCATTTTAGGTCTCGTTCGGTCATATGTTGACCGTTGAGCATCTTGCTCTCGATCAACGAGCGATTGGTATCTCGTGAAGTCGTGTATCGACTATTGGACGTTTGTTCCTTGATCTACGTGTAATAGCTATATCAGGTGAGTTCATAGCCTCACTTTTATTGCTTTATATGTGTTTATAAACCCGCGAGGGGGAATACATGTTGTTGGTATAAAAATATATGTTGTTTACATATATGCTTTTTGAAAGGATACATGGTTGTGAATAAACAATCGTTGTTTGACTATATGCTTTGAACGAATACAAGTTTTTGTAAATAAATGTAAGAGGTTTGATTAAATGCTTTTGAAAGATGAACACAAGCGTTGATTGTATTGATTGTGAAACGCTATTTGCTAAGAGCTGTATTGCCAAAATTTGGAAAGTCCCTAAAACCCATGAACCGGTCAACTACCTATGATGGGTAGGCGCTTGTATAGACGGATGGATCCATCGGGGATGGCCCCCACCTGGGCAGGTCGCACCTGTGGGTTGGAGGCTCAGCCAGGTGTGTTATATGAGAAGTAAGGGGGTATTAGGCAAGATACCTGACTAGGGCATTATTTATACTTAAGGCTTCGGTGTCATGGCTTAGCAGAATAGCGCAGACTTTGGATATTGTATGTGTTACAATATTGACAATGGATGAGATTCTTGTGTTCAAAAGCTTTATCGTTTACTATAAAACCCATTATTTTTTACTTCAAACCTATGAATTCACTCAACCGTTGTGTTGACAGCTTAGCATGTATTATCAGGTGTATAGGTTTATGATCAGCTGGAGCATGGAGCTGCGCGAGATAAAGTAAAGGCAAAACAAACAATTTCCATTCGATACATTTGACAAATCTTTATTATTTCTTAAGGTTTGTATAAACTGGTGGGACCTCTTTTTATTGAACTCTGATTTTGTCGGATGGTTTATTTTATAAAACGTCTCTTTTGAGGTCGTTTTCTATGACTGTGTGTGATGTGCTATGAAGTAACACCCAATGTTGATATTCTGCTGCCTTGTGAAATTAGGGGTGTTACAGACTGGTATCAGAGCACTAGTTATAGCGAACTAGGTCATTTTAAAACCTAGACTATAACTGCTCTTTCGTAAAATTGTTTGATTGCCTTACAAAGTATCTGCGCGCTCATGGCTCCTAGAAACCAATGCTTGGTTGTGATAATGTGATCCTATGTGTATGTAGAAATGGTTGTATGTATATGAATGTATATACTATGGTATTTAAGGGTATTGCGCATGAAGCAATGATCCTTGCGTGATTATCGTACATTTTATGATACGGTTTTATAGAGAGTTTGGCCTCACCGCCAATCACTTTTCTCGATAATTAATTTATTATCTGAATACGAGTATGGAACTCGTTGATATTTTGGGTAGGTATATATTGTTTCATAATCTATCGCATATCGACTAATTTAAGCTCGATTTTTGTCATCGCATCGTAATGTGCCATTTTAGGATATCTCATTTTGAAACGTAATTGCTAAGCGTATTATTATATTTCTGCACTCCTTATGATTTTGAAGAATCATTTCTTCAAGGAGACATCTTCTACGTAATATAACTTTTAATTTAATTGTGTTTGATTACGATTTGTGGCGAAAAGGAGGATGCTAATGTTGGACCTAAAATATATATATACCCAATCAACTATATATTTGGGTACAACAAATATATGCTCGAAGTAGTCATTCGGTTGAGTGACTTAATACCTTGTATCTAAATGGAATGGGACATTTAGATATAGGATATTAAATCGCCCAACTATGTGTCGTTTAAAGTTCTCTTATTGAAATGGATTGGGACATTTGAATAAGAATGTTTTAAACCACTGGACCTTAGATTGTTTATGGTTTCTTTATTCAGCTCGAATGGGACAATTGAATACAGAAATCATGGAGTAAGTTTGACACCCTATACTTTTCTTGGAATTTAATTTGGTTATGATATCGTGTTTTGTGACGGTATTACTGAGTAGGATGATTTATAATCGTCTTGTTGAAATAAATTGGGACGCCATTTTATTCGAACAAGAAAATTATAAGTTCCCGAACCATAAATTTATAATTCTTGTTTACATGGATTGGGACGCCTTTGGATGTAAACAACGAATTATAAATGAGTGGGCTCAAGTGTGCCTGAGTTGGTTTGTGATTATTTTGTATACGGATGTATTTCTTCGACTCGTGTTTCATTAGTATGATTCGTTCATTACGATCGTCCTTATGGTTATTATTGATTATCGTCTATGTACGAGTAACCCATTAGTATTTTCTCAAGTTGTGATTTATCTTTATAGACCATTTACAATGTGCCCCGACTATCGTAAGCTTGATAAGTTGATCTTTAAGAACCATTACACGTTCCAAGGATAGACGACATGTTTAATCGACACTAGTATTTAAGTGTGTACTTGTGGATCGACCGGCGATTAAGTTATCACTGCTAGCTTATCTTGGATGAAAAGATTTTGAAATTTTGCTTGTTATTACGGATGGTTCTTCGAATAATTTTTCAGACGTAACGAGAATTATCTTTTGGGTATGGATCCGTTTGTGAGCACCCTGTAATATCATTTGAGTATGGATCCGTGTGTGAGCACCCTCTGATGACGAAAATATTTTTCGATTTGCATTTATGCAATCAAGATCGTAAACATCCTTTAACTTGAAAACTTTCCTTTGACTGGACTTATCCAAAAATCCTGTCAAATATTTTTATTTATCATTGCTTGGCTATTTAGCAAGCACGAATTAACATGATTAAACTTACTGATTTAACATGGCTTGAGTATTTTACAAGCATGTCGTAATGTGATTATATGTACTTTGTGATGGGTTTCTGTTTGACTTGGATCGTAGTGCTTTCGATAGAGTAATGTATACTCTGAACGATTTTCGTATCGATGAATTCCCTTTTGACGGAATAGGCATGCATGTTTGAGATCATGCCAACAAGTGATTTTGTACGACTAGTAATAATTACCTCGTCCTGAATATTTTGTAACGTTTTTCATGGAATTATGTACTATCAATGTGATTTGTTTTTATGACGTAGTTTATTTTACGAGAACCATGATCGATATGTGTTTCGATTTGATCGATGTGATCACCGAGGTTTTGAATTGATTGTCGCATTGGAATTTTCCTAAATGCGTCTACTTCGTTCGACTCTTCACCTTCCATGTGGAATTTTCCGAACTTTCATCGACCGCCTCATTTTTGATAAGCTAGTAGTATTATACCTTGAACCACTTCCAAAAATTGGCGACTTGTCAATTTTTCGCTTTCAATGACTTCTCCTGCGAGTTATGTATAATTCTTTCATTATAAGGATTGAAGCTACATTCAAACCGTTCATTTTTGCCTATTATTCATACTCATGGCTTGAATTTTGTTCATCCAACCTACATTGGAAACCTCAGTGATGACTTGTCTATCTTTCACCTCTTCGCCCTTTAACCGAAGACTATTGAGACGAATTAAGCGCTGGGACATCGCTTCCTAAAGGGGTAGATGATGTAGTAGCCCGAACATTAAAATCAATATTTAGACCGAGCTCTAATCTTATTACTAATATTCAGATCAATATATATTAATCGACTTTTATTTTTCATGATCATTTTTGAGAATAATATTGAGTTCTCGGCTAACCGGAAAGGTTAAGGCTTTAACGTATTGAGTACGTGTCATTTATTAATTATCGGCAAAGTCTATGTCCATTATCGACCATAAATATTCTTTTTATGACATATAAATATTTTTTGTTGTCGTCGTTTTAATTTCTTGTTTTACGAGCATTCTTCGTAATTGACGCTAAACCTTTAGGCGTCGTTCGTTTATATAAAGCATTAACATATATTAAATTATAAGCCCTCCTTTATATATATCAAAATAAAAATGTTCTCCGAATGTCGATGTTTTTATTTCATATTGATAGTTTATTTTTCGTGATTTATCACATACTTTTCAAATCGCGTAACTTTTAAAATATCAGTCTTCGATAATACCCGCTTTTGCAAATTGTGGGCAAAATTTTTATTAAATCACAGCCCCACTATACCATATGACACGTTTCACAAACTACTAGTCTATTTGGACATTTGTTGTCCTAGCTTGTGTGCATGTGTACCTTGGTATTGTTTTCATTTTTAATTCATTTCTTCAAGACTTATCAAAACCATGTCACACACATTTTGGGCTGTGTTTTTAACGTCTCACATCACAACCAACATATCCCATAATTAGCATAAATACTTTATAATCTATTTAGGTTATATTGAAAGCTTTTGATCAAACACATATTCAAAGTAATGGTTTAACATAAAACCACTACAAATCATGATATACATAACGTCTAGTACTATGAAGCTAAATTAGAAGAAGCTTTTGTACATATATATATATAGTATTCGGTGGCTTGATTATTGGTTTTGAAGAAAGAGGTGATGTTGAGGAATTGTTATGGTTTATCATCATTGTTTTGTAAGATCTTTGTTTAATTTCTAATTTTTAATTGTTTTCTTGATATAATTTTTATACATGTGTATTTATCTTTTTGATACTGTAAATCATGATATATTAGTTGATTTGTATGAGTTCGGACATTGTATATGAGTTTTGTCTATATAAAAAGCAAGCTAGACAAGCTTTGGGTGTTGATTTAGACTTTAGATTTAATCAGTACCAAAAACGTGTTATATGGTGAATCTCAGTAGGTTTTTAGACTTGGAAAACAATATAGAGTGATAAGCCTTTGTTTTGTGGGGATTTGGCCGGGTCGCTCGTCTCGTAACGATACCCGATGAATTAGATATGGTCAAGACTGTAAAAAGTGTCGAGTCTGAACATGCTGAATAAACAGACTGAAAACTCTTATAAGAACTTAAAACCATTGAAAAAGGTACAACTATGGTTTGTAGATAAACTTATGTAGAACACACACGAATCGAATGGTTTTCTATGGATAAACGGTTTGGAAATGGCGGCCAAAATGGTAGAATTGAAGTTGGCTGCGAATCACAGCCCATATTTCTAATTATAAAATGAACATCTAAGCTATGTAAAGCATAACTAAAGGTCATATATGCTTGAGATCAGTAAAGTACATGATTTGAGATTAATTTTTATATAAATAACTCACCTAGAAGACTTACGGTTTAGGAGAAACGATCAAATTTACGGGGTATGTCGAGAATTTGTAAAACTTGAACCATATTAATATAACGTAAAACTTGACCATTTTTATATAACACGAGGTGGTAGGACCCACTTGTCGAGAAATATAGACTCATCTATATACTGAGATTTATGAAACCCGAGACTTGACCAACGTGAAATATTAAGTAGACATCGTTTGGAGGCGTTTTAGAACCGAAAAACCATATAAAGTGGACTTGGGCCACAAAAGCCCAAGTTACACTTATAATAGCTATTAGGCCATTATTGGGCCTGAGATTTATAACGTGTTTAGAGTTTAATACTGAGATTGAAATGGACTTAAGTCAAATGAACTTGTTATGGGTCATAAGTGGACTAGTAATGGGCTTTGTTTATCAAGAAATGAATTACATTTTATAAATGTGGATTTTTATTAAAAGTTCCATAAAAAGATTTATAAACTTATACAATGTCCAAACTAACTAAAGTGAACTATATACATATATGTATGATTTATTTATCGTCTCAAGCCTAAGACGCGTCTCGTCATTTTAGGTCTCGTTCAGTCATATGTTGACCGTTGAGCATCTTGCTCTCGATCAACGAGCGATTGGTATCTCGTGAAGTCGTGTATCGACTATTGGACGTTTGTTCCTTGATCTACGTGTAATAGCTATATCAGGTGAGTTCATAGCCTCGCTTTTATTGCTTTATATGTGTTTATAAACCCACGAGGGGGAATACATGTTGTTGGTATAAAAATATATGTTGTTTACATATTTGATTTTTGAAAGGATACATGGTTGTGAATAAACAATCGTTGTTTGACTATATGCTTTGAACGAATACAAGTTTTCGTAAATAAATGTAAGAGGTTTGATTAAATGCTTTTGAAAGATGAACACACGCGTTGATTGTATTGATTGTGAAACGCTATTTGCTAAGAGCTGTATTGCCAAAATTTGGAAAGTCCCTAAAACCCATGAACCGGTCAACTACCTATGATGGGTAGGCGCTTGTATAGACGGATGGATCCATCGGGGATGGCCCCCACCTGGGCAGGTCGCACCTGTGGGTTGGAGGCTCAGCCAGGTGTGTTATATGAGAAGTAAGGGGGTATTAGGCAAGATACCTGACTAGGGCATTATTTATACTTAAGGCTTCGGTGTCATGGCTTAGCAGAATAGCGCAGACTTTGGATATTGTATGTGTTACAATATTGACAATGGATGAGATTCTTGTGTTCAAAAGCTTTAAAGTTTACTATAAAACCCATTATTTTTTACTTCAAACCTATGAATTCACTCAACCGTTGTGTTGACAGCTTAGCATGTATTCTCAGGTGTATAGGTTTATGATCAGCTGGAGCATGGAGCTGCGCGAGATAAAGTAAAGGCAAAACAAACAATTTCCATTCGATACATTTGACAAATGTTTATTATTTCTTAAGGTTTGTATAAACTGGTGGGACCTCTTTTTATTGAACTCTGATTTTGTCGGATGGTTTATTTTATAAAACGTCTCTTTTGAGGTCGTTTTCTATGACTGTGTGTGATGTGCTATGAAGTAACACCCAATGTTGATATTCTGCTGCCTTGTGAAATTGGGGGTGTTACACAATCACTTAATGTAATTTAAAGGCAACCACGGGTCCATTCATAGAGGGACAAAGCATACCATAAAAATCTTGTGTTCTAAGTTTATAAAACATGTATTCCCCCTCGCGGGTTTAAAATCATTTAATAACTAGTATAAAGCGAGGCTATAGACTCACCTTAGCCAATAGTGGTAATGAGACGATCGCCGACGATAGATGATGCCTTTCAAACACGAGAACCGCAACCTATCAAATGAGGCGCGTTCATTAATAATAGACTCGAGAAATAGACCATACATAAGAATATAAAACTCGACTCATATAATCACGACAAACTCGAGAGAAAACGATACAAGTGATACTATTACACTCTCCTATATATTCATTTTATTATTCTATGTCTTTAATAAAAATCTGTCGGAACATACCGAATGTCCAAGCCGTTTTCCCATACTTAGACATTTCAAATTTTTATGATACTACTCAGAGAACTCACTTAATATATGTAGAAAGTCCTCCCAAGAGCCCATCAAAAGATTTTACTTCTAAAGTTCCCTGCCCGACTCATCTTTGAATTACAAAATCCGGACAGTTTAGCGACCTTGACTTACGAAACCATTTTGACCATTCAAAACAACTCCATTTGTAAAACCGCCACTTGATTCTAAAAATAGACTCATAATAATAAACTTGGAGCCTGAGAACAGCCCTTGAATCATTTTGAAACTCATTTTATATTCCCCGAGATTCGATCCTAATATCGACAACAATTTTCGGATTGTGTCGACACTCGTCTCCCGGTACACGAAAATCAAACTAGTGTATCTTCCACCTCGTTTGGAGTTGGAAGGCCTACTTTATATCAAATCGAAGCTAACGAAATTCTCTACGACATAATCCCATAATATCATCCTATATTCAGACTTAAGACCCTCGAAAATGGCCTCAAACCTACTGCCCAAAAATGACTATTAAAATCTCTTACAAAATCAAGTTTTTGATCAATTCCAACAACTTTTATCATCAACCTAAGCCCCTAATGTCATCATAAACCAATCCTAACACTTGTATCATCATCAAAATCAAAAACCCATAAATTAAAAATCTACTTTTTAACAAAAACATAGCCTGAAAATCTTTTGATTGTCACTACTAACATATGCATACAACAAATTTGGATCAATCATTACCAACTTTTCTTGAAAAATTAATATGGTTGCATGTTGATAAAAATGGTACCAAAATACTCACAAGATGATTTTAGGATAGGGACTTTGCTTGGTTTTCTTTCAAAATATCTAGATCATAAGATTTTTAGGGACTTTGGTGATGGTGTGGTTATGGTGGATGGCAAGACAAGGCAAAGGAAAGAAGAAATGAATTTTTTTTTTTGATTAAAATTTTTTATATGTAGTAGTGGAAGATTTATTTATTAGTGGGGTAAGGGTATAATTTGCAATTAATGAATAGTTTTGGACTAAAATGTAATAAAATAGTTTAAAAGGGTAGAAAATGTAGACTGTAAATTTTGAAATATTTACGAGACTCGGGTTTCGTAAAAATACTTTTTAAAAGTTTAAACGCACACGAAAAATAATAATATAACGACTCGATACGTAATTGAAACGATATCGTCGAAAGTATTAAATATCGAAACTATTGATAATAAAATATAAAAATTTTGGCATCCGTCGGTATCGCGATCACTAGTAGTCCTCGTTGCTCGTCAAAATATTAAAATATAATATTTAATATCGGTTTCAACTTAAACCGTTAAACATAATAATATTTAACGTTATAAAATACTTCAAAATAATTGGAAATAGAATTAAATTATGACCTTATTTTTACGGGTTTTACATGAAGTTTGCCTGATTTGTAGTGATTATAATCCATTCTCAAAATAACCTTCTGTTATTTGAAGAATATTACATCGTATCTTCAAGAGTCAGCAAAGACGTGTGATAAATGTTTTTAAAAGGCTTGACTATGCTGCGTGAACTTTGGAAGGTGTTATGCTTTTCATTCAAATATACGGATATATCTCCTATAAATTTGGACAAGTGATATTACTGGTATATATTTATACGAGGTATGTATATCTCTGATTTTTAGGAGGTAACTTCTATATATATTTTACACTGTTTTACAAGGTTCACGTGGGGTTAAAGTTATTGTGGGGTCCTAGAAGTATACATGTAGAATATTATGATATTTGTCTACTATGGACAATATTGGATATATGTTCATTTGCTCATCACGTGATATAAATATTGAGAAAGAGGCGTAGCTTTCTATTGGTTTTGTGCTTTAGGTATTTACTACAAGGGGATCACGTATATTTTGGATGTGGGACAATAGTCAAAGAGCAAAAAAAGGATATTGAGTTAGCCGCTGACGTTTGTTATATAGACGCTGACAGGAATAAGTGAACGCTGATAGGCAGCGTTGACACGTGTTGTCCGAGAAACATTTTGTTCAAGCGCTGATACGTTTTGTCCAATATTGGGCAATACACATGACAGAGATATTAGACAATGAAGGATTTCGGATAACAAAAGAATAGCTGCTGTTTGAGAAAATTGATACGATTTTAGCACACAAAAAAGGAGGTATTTACAAGCAAAGGTACATGGAATCTCCGTTTTTATTTAGAATATCAAGTTGATATTAGTGGCTCAGATATTCAAAAAAAAGGGATTAATGATTTTAATGCGAGTTAGCAACAATTCATGAAGAATTTGATGGATATTAGATTATGTAATTAGGATAGCCTTGTGAAAGAGTTATTTATTCATTGCTTTTACATATGGTATGAAGATGTTATTTTATTAAAATTCGTCATGAAGAGGTGTTGGCTTAAGGGGAAGAATTCTTATGGTAAGTTTGATGTTTGAAGAAGATTTTCGCGAGTTTGTGTTCTATCATATCTTAAAGTCGTGCACTTCCAGTCATGGACTTTTAAGGTAACTTGTTTGTGCTTTTAATGGTTGGTGACGAGGACTTTTCATAACACTTCAATGAGTTACATTATCGTGCTCTGTGTCTCACAAAGGATGAGAATATTGACAAGGGATCGAGGTATACTTATATTTTCTCTATTTGGTATAAGTTCTTCATCATATGGATAGTACAAGACATAGAACATAAGGTTGGGTTACTCTACTTCTACATCAAGATTACTTTATTTATTTTTCTTCAAGATCATTACATAGAGATACATTTGGAGAATCTTCAAGATTGCATACATTGTTTACTTCCCTGTTGATGTGACAAAAAGGGGAAGACATACATGCTACACTTGAGGGGAAGCAATTTGAAGATCATGTACAACTTACAAGAGATACACAAAGAGTTTTGCCGACATCAACTAGGGGAATATTGTTGGGTCAAAAAGTTGATGTGGCAGAAACTCAAAAATGAAGAAAACATGAAGGCATTTGTCTAGGCGTTGACAAGTGTAATCCAGGCGTTGTCAAGAGCAAATCAGGCGTTGACAGAAGTCAACATTGACAAGCATTGTCAAGTGCAATCCAAGCATTGTCACATGCAATCCAAGCATTGACAGAAACATTGACAAGTGTTGTTTGAAGCTTCTATTTAGATAAGTATGCAGAATATATTCTGTATTAGTTTATTTGAATAGAAGATTTACATGTTTATTCATTCTTATCTCTTGTAAACCCTATTCCTTACACTATAAAAGGAACCAAGGGTATTAGGTTTATTCATAACTTTCATATACAATGTAAACCTAAAAGCGTGTGTCGACTAGACGTGGGATTCAATGCATACACGTCTAGTGGTTGTTTGTTATTAATATAATGAACAATCGTTGAGTAATTTATGTGTCTTGTGCCCTAAACACCTTGTTAATGTGTCGTGTTCTAAATCCGCTTTGATTACCTAATCATATGAACATGATGCATTCCTAGTAGCTAAAAGATCGAGGAAACCAAGGTTTCCACAGTAGATTAAGGATTCCAAATACAAGATTAAATGGAAAGCTTAAAACTTGAAAGAAAAGATGAAAGAAATCTAGAGAGAGAAAGTAGAATCACCTACTTCTCTCTAAATATATGAAGACTAAGAAAAATAATGACTATCTAGCTAACTAACACTCTTCTAATGAAGCATTAGGAGGGTATTTATAAGAGAGGGGAGTTGGTAGGATGCTTCCTTCTTTCTTCCTTTTGTCTTCTCATCTTTTTAAATGACTCGTCTTTCTCGACTTTGTCTGGGGATTAGTCGAATGATAATATGAACTCGTCTTCTAATTTCTTCATTTAGTTGACTTGGTTCTTCGACTTTGTCAAACTTCCGTCTTTAGACTTTTCCTTCGATAAATCTTCAGATAGGCCTTTGACTTCCGTTCTTCTTGCACTTTTGATCTTTTGACTTCGATAAAAGCCCGTGACAGCCCGTGTTTTCTTCCTTTTTTCATATTTTTGTCCTAAACAACAATAAAAACACAAACCACGCATAATTCCGACTTTTACGACATAAAATATACATTTTGGTCTTGTTTTTATTATAATAAAGTGGTAAAAGGATAAGTGTTTTTCACACTTATTACGTGCCAACTGTTGTTGTATGCGAACTCTAACAAACAGATGTAATCGTCCCAATTTCCTGTCCATTCCAACGCACATGACCGCAACATGTCTTCTAATGTCTGAATCGTTCGCTCTGATTTCCCGTCTGTTTAAGGATGAAAAGCCGTTCTACGCTTAAGTTTTGTACCCCAAGCTTTCTGCAGACTCTTCCAGAATCGTGAAGTGAAACGATGATCTCTGTCTGACACGATGCTGGACGGAGCACCATGAAGTCTCATGATCTCCTTCTTGTACGTAGCGGCGAGCTTACTGACCGGATCATCCTTGCAGATCGGTAAGAAATGATCTGACTTAGTAAGTCGATCAACGATAACCCAAATCGCATCCCGCCTCCTCTTTGTCTGCGGAAGACCGGTAACAAAATCCATTGTGATCTTGTCCCACTTCCACTCTGGAATATCTAATGGTGGTACAAGACCGCTAGATCGCTGATGCTCGATCTTAACCTGCTGGCAGGTATGACATTTGGAGACGTAAGTCGCAATATCCTGTTTCATACCACTCCACCAAAAGTATTGCTTGATGTCGTGGTACATCTTGGTCGAACCAGGATGAATGGAGAATGGGGAGCTATGAGCCTCAGCTAACAATGCCTCCTGGAGTTCTTGATCATCAGGAACACAAAGTCTCGTGCCCTGCCATAAGATACCGTCTTCGTCTACACGAAATTCTGTCTGCTTCTCTAAGTTCTGAATTATCGCCCAGATTTCACCATCATCCTTCTGAGCTTCCTTGATCCTAGAGAGTAACTCAGGTTCCACTCTAAGATTAGCCCAGTAACCGTGCTGTCCACGTACCATGATCTTGATGTCTAGTCGCTCTAAGTCTCTTATAATTTCGTCCTCAATTTTAATGCCGTTTATTGATGTGTTCCGTTAAAATACGTCTTTTAGGAAAAAGAGCGTAATTAGGGCAAGTATAAACAAGTGATTTAGGAAAACCACAAGTTAATGACCCAAAAGTGGGGATCGTTCTCAAGGAGGCTAGTGTGTTGTGTAGAGCGATGATTAACTTTGAGATTATAATTTATGAAGAAAGAAAATAGAAGAGAGATTAGAAGAGAATGACGGTTACGATTATGAATTAAACTAAGACGATTAGTCGTACACGTAAAACTGTAAAAAGTGACAAAATTAAAAATTTATCCTAAAAATTCCTAGAAAATTGAGATAAATCCCAAAAAATGTAATTAGAGTTTACAAAAAATCAATAATCACTCAAACTGTTTATTTAATTAAATAATAATTTTTAATGCTAATTAAAGCCCAAAAAATCAATTTAATTAACAAAAAGCCCAAAATGAGATTTTTTTCAATTGTAAACCTATAAAATGACTTAACTAAATTTATAACTATTTTTGAAAATTTTAAAATTAATAAAAACTATTTAAAAACAATTAAAAACTATTTAAACTTAAAATAAATATAAAAATTAATCTAATGACAATAAAAATATTCTAAAAATTGTAAAATTCCTAACTTAATGTATTTCAACTAAGAAAAATGAAAAAAACTTGAAAAATCTAAATTTGAACGTTTAATAATAAAATAATAATAAAATATTAATAAAAATCCAAAATTTATAAAAAATTCTAAAAATTTGCAAACTAGCTTATTTTAACCTAAGTAATACATAAATGAATTTGAAATTACAAAAATACCCTTATTGGGCCTAGAAATGGGCTAAAAGTCCAAACAGACCCCTTAATAGGCTAAAATAGGCCCAATAAGAAAAATGTAGTCCAAATAAGCCCAAAAGCTCCTATCTGACTTAAAGTTTGATTTTAAGAACAAAACTCTGAAGGCCCAAAAGCTGAAAATGTGTTTAAGCTAACTTATTTCAAAGCATCTTATTCTTAATGGGCTTTTTGGCCCATTAAGCTATAAGCTGATGCCATAAGCTCAAATTTGACACACAAGCTTCTTTTGAGTTACTTAAGAGATCTGTAAAAAGAAAATTGGAAAAAGCACAAGGAATAAGTCTGAATAAGCTAAAAGCTATCTTCACAAAACGACAAAATAGTCGTTTTCGAGTTCTAGGCCACCCCAAGAGCTGATTCAACTTTCAAAAGATTTTAAATGACTTAACTAAGCTTAATCAACAAAAAGTTTTCCAATAAGCACACTCAATAAGCTGAAATAAGCAGATAAGCACTTAATTAAAAGTCAACCTTATGAGTTTTCTAGTAAAAAGTCAAAGCGAAGGTCTGATAAGCTCCAGATTAAATAAATGGGTCAAATGAGGAAGATCTATTACAAAAAATAAGTTGTTGCAAGTCTGGATAAGCCAATTTTGCTTATAAATAAGCTGAAAGAGAATTGACACTAGCAGGGGCTAGTTTTGGGTGTTGAGCAGTGGGAACTTTTCCCACTGCTTGACTTAATTGACTTTTTGTCTTTAGTGACTTTTTTGTGGATTCAAGTTAAGCAAAGGCACCCAAATAATCAGTTAATCATAAGGAGTCAATAACAATCACAAAACAAAATTACAAACAGCCAATTGTTGATCCCAAACTTAGATCGATTAAGCTTGTGTATACGAGATTAGATCAAGTTATACATGTAGAGAAACTTTGTTTATGTATAAAGTAATCTAAGTGTTATGCGGAATTAACACTAAAACAAGAACACACAAAGATGTAAAACAAACTTTCACTTGATTGATAATAACAAACTTACTTACAATGAAAGTGTTCAACGTATGAAAACTTATATTGAAACATAACCTAAAGGTCTTCTTTTATAGACATAAGAAGCCTTGTACAAGATTCTACGTATCAACTATTCTAGGTAAAGATAATTATAGAAAATACAATGTTGAACTTATCTTTACTAGAAACAAACTAGAAACATAATACGCGTAGACCATATCTTTCTATCAGTGCTTGTCTTCAACCTATCAACGCTTGACTTCTTCTTGTCAATGCTTGATCTGTCAGCGTTTGTTTTCTTCTTATCAACGCTTGTTTTACTCTTGTCAGCGCTCAAGTGAACTGGCTACATTTTATTCCCAACAATCCTCCCCTAAACTTGATATCTACTCTAGTAATCAAGTTTCTGAATAAAAATTAAGAACTAGGAGGAATCTTACAAATCTTATCATATTGGTAATAAACATGTCTGATCAAATCTTTGGCCACGTCACTTGAATAATCAATCTCCAGCTGTGTTGTCTTCATCTTCTCCAAAACTTCTTTGGACATGGAATACTGAACATCTACAAGTAGATACTCAGCAAACTTTGTAGAGATCAAGTAGTACACACCAGCAGCTGAATACAAACGCCATTGAAGACCACTAAGATCATCCTCAAGATCCTTCCAAACAGCAGGATCTTCTTCTTTTGGTCCACACATTCTCTTGAATGTTGACCAAAGTTTTATTCCATTGACTGAAGTAGGATCTTCAGTCTCATACTTGGCTTCCAACAACCTCCAAAGGTCTACCAAGTCTTCTCTATCCACACTTGCAAAGAGAGTTTCAGAATGTTTAGGGTTTTCATATCAACCCTTTTCTTTGCTATGTCTTCATCAGACACAGCTCTACCATCATCAGGTTTTTCTTTCTTATCTTCATCTAAACATCCTTGAACAGCTGACTTGTAGCAATGGCATTAGCAATCTTTTGAGCTTTTATTGAATGTGTTTTCATATTTAATAATCTTCCAGAGAGTGTAGTCATAGATCCCTAGATATTGCTCAAAGTTGAACTTCCACAGCTCAAAATTGTTTGCATCTAGCATGGGAATCTTGATGTTGTGGTTTGAGGAGGAGGAGGTTGCGTCTGGAGTGGACATGATGTTTTTAGGGTTTTGTGAAAATTAGGGTTTTGGTGATTTTAGGGTTCTTGTGTTCTTTAAGATCAAAGGTTTCTCAACAAGCTCTGATACCACTTGTTGATCCCAAACTTAGATCGATTAAGCTTGTGTATACGAGATTAGATCAAGTTATACACGTAGAGAAACTTTGTTTATCTATAAAGTAATCTAAGTGTTATGCGGAATTAACACTTAAACAAGAATACACAAAGATGTAAAACAAACTTTCACTTGATTGATAATAACAAACTTGCTTACAATGAAAGTGTTCAACGTATGAAAACTTATATTGAAACATAACCTAAAGGTCTTCTTTTATAGACATAAAAAGCCTTGTACAAGATTCTACGTATCAACTATTCTAGGTAAAGATAATTATAGAAAATACAATGTTGAACTTATCTTTACTAGAAACAAACTAGAAACATAATACGCGTAGACCATATCTTTCTATCAGTGACTGTCTTCAACCTATCAACGCTTGACTTCTTCTTGTCAACGCTTGATCTGTCAGCGTTTGTTTTCTTCTTATCAACGCTTGTTTTACTCTTGTCAGCGCTCAAGTGAACTGGCTACATTTTATTCCCAACAATCCTCCCCTAAACTTGATATCTACTCTAGTAATCAAGTTTCTGAATAAAAATTAAGAACTAGGAGTAATCTTACAAATCTTATCATATTGGTAATAAACATGTCTGATCAAATCATTGGCCACGTCACTTGAATAATCAATCTCCAGCTGTGTTGTCTTCATTTTCTCCAAAACTTCTTTGGACATGGAATACTGACCATCTACAAGTAGATACTCAGCAAACTTTGTAGAGCTCAAGTAGTACACACCAGCAGCTGAATACAAACGCCATTGAAGACCATTAAGATCATCCTCAAGATCCTTCCAAACAGCAGGATCTTATTCTTTTGGTCCACACATTCTCTTGAATGTTGACCAAAGTTTTATTCCATTGACTAAAGTAGGAGCTTCAGTCTCATACTTGGCTTCCAACAACCTCCAAAGGTCTACCAAGTCTTCTCTATCCACACTTGCAAAGAGAGTTTCAGAATGTTTAGGGTTTTCATATCAACCCTTTTCTTTGCTATGTCTTCAGCAGACACAACTCTACCATCATCAGGTTTTTCTTTCTTATCTTCTTCTGAACATCCGTGAACAGCTGATCTTGTAGCAATGGCATTAGCAATCTTTTGAGCTTTATTGAATGTGTTTCCATATTTAATAATCTCCCAGAGAGTGTAGTCATAGATCCCTAGATATTGCTCAAAGTTGAACTTCCACAGCTCAAAATTGTTTGCATCTAGCATGGGAATCTTGATGTTGTGGTTTGAGGAGGAGGAGGTTGCGTCTGGAGTGGACATGATGTTTCTAGGGTTTTGTGAAAATTAGGGTTTTGGTGATTTTAGGGTTCTTGTGTTCTTTAAGATCAAAGGTTTCTCAACAAGCTCTGATACCACTTGTTGATCCCAAACTTAGATCGATTAAGCTTGTATATACGAGATTAGATCAAGTTATACACGTAGAGAAACTTTGTTTATGTATAAAGTAATCTAAGTGTTATGCGGAATTAACACTTAAACAAGAATACACAAAGATGTAAAACAAACTTTCACTTGATTGATAATAACAAACTTGCTTACAATGAAAGTGTTCAACGTATGAAAACTTATATTGAAACATAACCTAAAGGTCTTCTTTTATAGACATAAAAAGCCTTGTACAAGAGTCTACGTATCAACTATTCTAGGTAAAGATAATTATAGAAAATACAATGTTGAACTTATCTTTACTAGAAACAAACTAGAAACATAATACGCGTAGACCATATCTTTCTATCAGTGATTGTCTTCAACCTATCAACGCTTGACTTCTTCTTGTCAACGCTTGATCTATCAGCGTTTGTTTTCTTCTTATCAACGCTTGTTTTACTCTTGTCAGCGCTCAAGTGAACTGGCTACATTTTATTCCCAACAATCCTCCCCTAAACTTGATATCTACTCTAGTAATCAAGTTTCTGAATAAAAAATAAGAACTAGGAGGAATCTTACAAATCTTATCATATTGGTAATAAACATGTCTGATCAAATCTTTGGCCACGTCACTTGAATAATCAATCTCCAGCTGTGTTGTCTTCATCTTCTCCAAAACTTATTTGGACATGGAATACTGACCATCTACAAGTAGATACTCAGCAAACATTGTAGAGCTCAAGTAGTACACACCAGCAGCTGAATACAAACGCCATTGAAGACCACTAAGATCATCCTCAAGATCCTTCCAAACAACAGGATCTTCTTCTTTTGGTCCACACATTCTCTTGAATGTTGACCAAAGTCTTATTCCATTGACTGAAGTAGGAGCTTCAGTCTCATACTTGGCTTCCAACAACCTCCAAAGGTCTACCAAGTCTTCTCTATCCACACTTGCAAAGAGAGATACAAGAGTGGTAAATGTGTGTACCTCTTTCCCATACCTGCCAATCTTCCAAAACCCACTTGCATCTTCTTCATAGCTTATGATAGGGTTTCTGGCATCAAGAGGTAACACTTGTACCATATATGAAGCTTCCAATGGTGAGAGCTTGATGCTCCTTCTTATAACAGCTTCACTAGGCTTCAATCTATCCAAATCTTTAGGAAACTCAAGAGGAACTCGCTTCTTCAAAGGTCTTGGAACAACCATTGCCTTCTTAAGCTCCATATCTTCTGCAAGTTCTTCTTTCCTTTCATCTAAAAAAAGTCTTAGAATGTTCATTTCCTGCACTTTTACCCAAATGGGATAAGCCTTGTACTCCAACTCTTCAAAGGATAATCCCAACAATTTCTTATAGGTCCATCCTGTTCCATGACATCTGAGTAGCATGTAGTAAAGCTCCCTTCTATCCCTCTTTAGCAGTGAGAGAACATTGCTAGCTTTGTGTTTCAAAATTACCTTGCAGTCTTTTTGAACTCTTAGAAGAATCTCCAAACCCCAAATCTGGTCTGAAATAGTCAAATCTGGATTCTCCATACACCTATCCTCCCAAGCATGGTACATCTGAACAACTTCTGGCATATCAAAATCTACTTGCAATTTCAACTCTCTAAGCTTCTCTCTTGCCAAATCATCACCATATTCAAGTCTTTCTGGTTGTTCTATTACCATCACACTTGAATCTGAACTTGCTTCATCACTTCCTTCTTGTTCCTCTGAAGTGACAACAAATGGTGATTCACCAACCTTCTTTCTTTCTTGTTCCACAAGTTGTGCAGCCAACCTTCTATCAAACTCTACATGTGCTGCATCCTTTGGAACTTCTACCTCTACCATGATTCCTTTACCCTTATCTAATGGATCAATGATGGGTAAGGATGATGGTAATACCTGTGAAGATACTTCTTTGATGATAGCTGATGACTGGAATACATCAACCTCATCTGCAGGTCTGTCAATGCTCAAATTCCTTGTGTCAGCGCCCAATTTGCTCATGTCAGCGCTTGTTGTGTCAGCGTTCAAATTTTGCTTGTCAATGCCCAAATTACTTGTCTTAGCGCCTCTTGTAATTTTCTCCAACATAGCTGTAAAAGACAAGTCTAAATTGGTAGGAGTTACCAGAGATGTGTCAAAACCTGGTTGCTTCTTCAATTCAGTGAGGGCTTCAGCAACACCCAAAGATTCACCATCATGTGAGCCTTTATCACTCACATTAATCTGCTCATCCTCCCATTTGGAAGATTCCTCCATCCCACGCCTTGTGCTAGCATACTCCAAAATGACAATCCTTTCCCTCAATTGCTTGAGTTCAAGGCCTTGTGTACTGACAATTTGTACCAAGTCTGCATTTTGCTTTTGCAAGCTAATGCAGATAGTCTTCAATTCCATTAAGGTGTATGTTTCCAATCTGACCTCCTCTAAAATGGGTATTTGACCTCCCAAGTTAGATTCATGGGGCATGGATGAGGTCTTAAAGATGTTAGGACTGTCTTGGCCTGCATCTAAGCCAGAACCAATAGTCCCAGCCTCATCCATAGCACCAACCACACTTGTGGTGGTGGTTCTCTCTGCTACATGGCTAGGACCACTAGAGGAGAACACTCCATTATTCCTTTGGTGTTTTTGCAACCTATATTGTGGTGGGGTAGAAGATGATGTGGATTGGGTGTATGTGGGAAGGTTAAGGGGTATTTGGGTCTGTGAAGGAAAAGTGTCAACGTCTGGATTAGGTGTGTCAACGCCAACATTTAATGTGTCAGCGTTGAAGGGTTCTTGGTCAATTTCCATGTGTTGAGGTGAAGGCAAAGGTTCTGGTATTGGGTCAAGTTGTGGTTGAGGGTCTGGTTGGGGTTGTGCTGCTGCAATAACAGCAAGCATAGTTGGGGTGAGGGGTAAGTCACGGTGAGGAGGTGAGTTCATCTTGGTAAAAATAGCTTTCTTTTGCACAGAGATCTCATAAAAGTCATCATGATCCCCTGTGCAGTAATTTTGCACAACAAAAACCATTTCTAAAAATCTAGGATAAGCCAAAGTCATCTTTTTCCCTTTGTTTTTACACATGCCATCAAAAATCATTTTTGAATAATTAAACTTTTGCCCAGTTGCAATGCACACAATAGCACTAGCAATTGATCTATTAATCTCATTGTGTGCAGTACACTTGGGACTCAAACATTGTAAGATGACATGTATGAGGTACTTCCAGGCTGGGGGAAACTCCTGTTTATGATATTTGTTTAAAGTGCCCTCATCAGGGAAAGGATACCCCAAAGCCCTTAGTCCTTGTTCTATTTCATGAATGGGGAGGGTGGTTATACCATCTGCATCATCAAGATGCAAAGCCTCGCAAACCAAGGCTTCAGTAACCACCCATGTAAGCCCATGAACAATAGATGATAATGTAGTCACATTATTAACTGTTGAGGAACTAACAGTGTTCCAAAACTGCTTAATATGTGTGACAGAGATGAGAGGAGCATGAGAAAGAGCATACCTAAGAGGAGATGCATTCAAATACGCCACCATCTGGGTGTATTGTGGAAGCAGAGTATCATCAGCGTCCAAATATGCAATCATGTTGTGTTGACTCCTGAATCCCAATACCAAGTCACTTGGTTTAAATTTTGGTGCCATTGTTGAAGAAAGCTGTTTGTGAATGATTTAGAAAGATGAATTATAGGAGAAAATTGTTAGAAAAGAATATGAGGTACCATGTTTAAAAATAGGAGCCAAATATATAGGAGAGATAGGTGCATGTGATTGGTAAAAAATGAGGCAACTATTTTCAAAATATAATGATGAAAATATTGAAAAGAAAATATGTTATCTCATGCATTAATTAAAAGTTATCTGCTCCCAAAAATTACGGCCCTAAAATTCGTCAAAAATAACAACTGGGTAGGACCCAATGAGTGTCAACGGTCAAAAATAACCCATCAACGCCCAACGGCTATATTCTTGTCAACGTTTGCCAAAGCCATGTCAGTGTCTAAATTGGTCATAACAACGCTTGGAAAAATACTTGTCAGCGTCCAAAAATAGAAGTAATAAAAATGAAAAAAAAGACCTTAACAAAGTAACTTATCCTAGTGAAGATAACCTATAAGTTGATAATTACTATAGGGCGGCAAGCACTGTCCAGTTATGCACACTTGCTTATGCAAGATAGACATAACAGTCCTCTAGTGTCCCTTGCTAACCAAAGCTCTTAACAACTAAGTTATCTCATAAAATTCCTTGTAACTCCCAGGTAAAACCCATAAGAAATCATTCCCAAGCCTCCCAACAGAACACAACCAATTCTAGGCCAAAAATGTCTTGGCAGCATGCATAGTATATCAACATTTCATGCTACAGCGCCTCATGATTTAGTAAAACTAACTCATACTCACCTGTGGACACAATCTAGAATTATGATAAGAGTATTATAAGAATACCCAAAAGTCCTAAATGAAAACATGCTCAAATGATTCTCCAAGGATCCATAAGCAACTCTGTATCCAATGGTACAATGCTAACACCACCTGCACACTTAGATTAAAAACCACAAAACTATCATTGTTGCTGACAACGCCACGATAACACTTGTCAGCGTTAAGGTAACCTTTGTCAGCGTTAGAAAAATATAGTGGAAAATCTAACTTCAAAAGACAAATAACGATTCATTATCTTGTACATACTTTTACAAGAAGACTCCAAAACACATATTATGTGAGACTGATCATTCCAATACTTGTTACCAAGTATTGAAACCTTCCAGCATCAAAAGGTTTAGTCAATAAACCCGACACATTTTCTTCTATGTCAACCCTATCTGGTTGTATTAAACCCTTTTCAAAACAATCTCTTATAAAATGATGTCTAATTTCTATGTGTTTTGTTTTAGAATGATGTACAGGATTTTTAATAATGCATAAAGTGTTGTTATTGTCAACAAAAATCTTGGTATGCATGAAATTATACCCATAATCCAACAGCTGGTTCTGAATCCATAAGACTTGTCCACAACAAGCAGCCGCTGCAACATACTCTGCTTCAGTTGTAGAATTGGCCACCACTATTTGTTTCTTGCATTGCCAAGAGATCAACCTACTCCCAAGAAACTGACATCCACCAGTTGTGGATTTTCTATCAAATTTATCACCACCATAGTCGCTGTCTGAATATGCAATAAGCTCTAATGGTGAATCTTTTGGGTACCACAAGCCAAGATCTGGATAGCATCTAAGGTACCTAAAGATTCTCTTGACAGCATAAAGGTAACATTCTTTGGGAGTCACTTGATGGCGTGCACATGCACACACAACAAACATAATTTCAGGTCTTGAGGCTGTGAGATACATCAATGAACCAATCATTGATCTATAATGCCTGACATCCACATCTTTTCCATCTCCAACTTTTCCCCAAGGGTGTTCTCTATCCATAGGAGTAGTAGCCCTCTTTTCATGTGGAGAAAAGCCAAACTTCTTCAAGATCTCTGCTACATACTTATCCTGAGAGATGAAGATACCATCTTCTTTCTGCTGAACTTGTAACCCTAGAAAGAAGTTCATCCCCCCCCCCCCCATTGCACTCATCTTGAATTTGTCGGTCATAAGCTTGGAAAAGTATTCACTCATCTTTGGATTGGTGGAACCAAAGATGATATCATCAACATAAACCTGAACAAGTAAGACATCCTTACCAGCCTTCTTTGTAAATAATATCTGGTCTATGGTGCCCCTTTTGAATCCATTTTCCACCAAATAATTGGACAATGTGCCATACGATGCTCTTGGGGCTTGATGAAGTCCATACATAGCTTTCTTGACTCTATACAACTTGTCTGGATTCTCTGGATCTTCAAAACCAGGAGGCTGCATAACATATACCTCCTCAACAATTGTGCCATATAAGAAAGCACTCTTCACATCCATTTGATAGACAGTGAAACCCATGCAGGAAGCATAGGCTAGAAATATCCTTATAGACTCAATCCTTGCAACGGGTGCAAAGACCTCCTCATAGTCTATCCCTTCCTCTTGTGTATATCCCTGAGCCACTAAACGTGCCTTGTTTTTGACCACAATGCCTCTTTAATCTTTCTTGTTTCTTAGAACCCATCTTGTCCCAATAGGTCTGACATATCTAGGACAATCAACCAGCTCCCAAACATCCTGAATAGCAAATTGGTGAAGCTCATCCTGCATTGCTTCCACCCAACTTGGTTCTTTGAGAGCATCAAATATCTTCTTGGGTTCCTGTTGTGACAGAAAACAGGAAAACAAACATGCTTGAACAACAAGGGTATCAACCTTCTTGTGTATATTGGCAATAAATCCACCAAGACTTTGATGAGATCTTCTAGTCTGAACAGGAGACATCACATCTCCAATAATTTGAGAAGTGGGGTGATTCTTCATAGTGGAAGTAAGAACTCCTCCCTCAAAAAGTCTGTTGTCTTCAATCTCATCCTCCAAGTTGCCAATATCTTCTTCAGACTCTCTTCCATCGATATCTGTATGAACCTCTCCTTTTTCGTTTGAAGGTTCACCTTGTTCAAAATTTGAAGAGAAAATATGCTCAAAAGAGTTGTCAACGCCTTAACCAAGGTTGTCAGCGTTTGATCCATCAACGCCTGAAATGGTGTTGTCAACGTTTGAGCCATCAACGCCTGAACTTGTCCTGTCAGCGCAAGATTTTCCTTTGTCAGCGCCTGAAGGACCATACATGTTGTTACCTGGTGATACTTGGGGACCACCATTTTCCTTTCCTGCAGCAGCAGCAGCAGCAAAATCATCTGTCCATATGGGAATAGTGACATACTCTTGTATGGAAGATGACTTATCTGCTTGTGATCCAACCTCTTCATTAACCTGTGTACCTGAAACATCAACAACTGGTTCTTCCACAACATTTGAAGTTACCTTCACAATGTCTGGATTAGTAACAGGCATATAATTCAAAGTCCTAGATAGAGGTTCCAAGTCAAACAACCAATTTGGACCACTTTCAGGATCACTAGGTTTACTCTCTAAAAACCTAACATGTACTTTTTCAAGTATATGTTTTTCCTTCTTAAGGTAAACCCTATATCCATTACTCTGCACTGAATAACCCATGAAATAGCCTTCATCACCTTTAGCACTAAATTTACCTAAGGCATCACTAGTATCTAAGACAACTACATGACAGCCAAAAGGTTTAAGAAAACTAATATTAGGTTTCCTTCCCCAAAGTAACTCATAAGGTGTTTTGTTATGTATCTTGTTGACCAATGCTCTATTCTGAATATAACAAGCTGTATTCACAGCCTTAGCCCAAAAAGCTATGGGAAAGTGAACATCAGCCAACATAGTCCTGGCTGCTTCAATTAGGGTTATATTCTTTCTCTCAGCAACCCCATTTTGTTGTGGGGTTCTGGCAACACTAAACTGCCTAGT
Organism: Glebionis coronaria; assembly: GCA_025667525.1. Lineage (NCBI taxonomy): Eukaryota > Viridiplantae > Streptophyta > Magnoliopsida > Asterales > Asteraceae > Glebionis > Glebionis coronaria. The sequence goes on from CM046881.1 coordinate 237,630,666, forward strand.
AATCCCTTTCTTGGCACAAAAATTATCCAACAGTTTATTTCTAAACTCACCACCATTATCACTTCTAAGCATTTTAACTTCATTACCAGTTTTCTTTTCTATTTGGGTAATAAAGCTAATTAAAGTATCAGCAGTGTCACTTTTCATAGCTAAAAAGAAAGTCCAAGTAAACCTATAAAAGTCATCTGTGATGACAAAGCAGTATGATTTACCATTCAAACTCTCTATATTAGTTGGACCAAACAGGTCCATATGCAGCAAGTGAAGTGATTTTGAACTAGAGTGCACCTGTTTAGACTTAAATGAGACTTTGTGCTGCATGCCTTTAAGGCATGCAACACAAGAGTGGTCATTGTGGAAAGCCTTTTCAGGAAAACCATCAACCAAGCCAAGTCTCACAAGCCTGTTTATATTCTTAAAATTAATGTGCCCTAGTCTCCTGTGCCATAGATTACTCTCATCAACTAAAGCTTTAGCATAAAAACATGACATATTATTATTCATCCTAATACCATTAAGATTCACATTATAAATGTCCTTATGCCTAGGTGTTCTATAGTCAATATATTTCTCATCTGGTATTTTAAAATCCTTGCTCAACACCAAGCATTCAGTATCAGTGAAAAAAACCTTATTTTTGTTATCACAAACTTGTGATACACTAAAAAGATTATAATCAAGTTCTTTTACCAGAAACACGTTTTCAAAACGCAAGTTCTTGGTGAGAAGAGTTCCTTTTCCTGTGACAGTTCCATATCCGCCTCCAAAGTAAACTTTATCACCATCCTTAATGGGAGTGAAGTTAGTGAAATAATCTTCCTTCCCAGTCATGTGCCTAGAGCATCCACTATCCCAATATCTATAATCATTCACCTGTTTATGAATGCCTTGCACATAAAGAAAACAAGTTAGTTTTCTATGGGAACCCAAGCCTGAGCAGACTTGGATTCATCTGGTTGTTCAACAAGAACAGACTTAGTTCTCATAACAACCCCTTGTTCATCCCTTTTTAGAGGAAACACCCAGTTAACCCCAATTGGCTTTGTGATGACCTTTGAAATATAATTAAATCTGTTGCAGGTCATAGAAATCCCATTAGAATTAGGGTTTTGATCTTGCTTAGGTCTCCATGTCAAGCTAGAAGAAGCTTTAGACCCCTTTCCTTGTGGTTGCAAATATTTAGGTCTGGCAACGTTTCTGTCAGCGTTGGATTTGGTCTTGTCAACGCTGAATTTACCCTTATCAGCGTTGAACCTAGGGTTTGCTACAGGAACCCATTGCCTAATAGACCATGTATTGGTCTTTTGAAAAGGTCTTTGTCCATGAGTGTTAGACCCTTTAGTGAAGAATGGGGCTGGTCTAACAACTTGTGGACTTTGCTCCACAAAAGTTTTGGGTCTGACAGTGTTTGACCTTTTAACAGCGTTGACCTTGGAAGCGTTGACACACCTATATGCTAAATGTGAAAAGCTACCACAAGTGTAGCAGGCTTTTCTAGACACAACTCTAGGTCTAGAAGAAAAGAAACCTTTTCCATTATCACTAACTTGGCTTTTTGGTGACCTAGTATTCCTATACATTTCTGCATACTTAATGCTAGGTTTCTTAACAGTGTTTGAGCCAAAGTCAACAATCTTGCCAGTGATTGGGTTTGTTACTTTGATAGGGGTCGACTCATTTGGACTATTACAAAGCATGCCACCCTTGACAAATAAGTTAGGGTTGGCTTTCTTCCATTCATTCAAGTCAGTCAACTTTTGCCTATATTCCTCAACTAGGGTAAGGACTCTTGGTGGAGGAATAAATTCCTCTTCTTGGAGTTCTGGTAAACCAGTCCAAGATAAGTCCTTTCTTTGGACACCATAGAAGTCCCCAGCTGGTGGTGGAACACCAGTATAGTCTTTCATCCCAATCCTAGTCATGTCCTTAGGATCCCTCTGTTTATTAACACATTCTCTTAGGGTTTGTGAGGCCTTATCAAATCTCTGACTTTTAAGGTCTACATTATCCTTATTCTTGATAACCTCATCTAACTTAGCCTGTAATTCAGCATTGACCCTTTCCATGATGTTTCTAACATCATTACTAGCATTTAAATCATGTTTTAAGATATTTATTTTATCTTTTAGGTCAAGCTCCATTTTCTTATACTCAGAAACTGTCTTCTCAATTTGAGTGAGAGCAATTTGATAGTTAGACAACTTGCATCTCTCAGCACTCACATCACTTAACAATCTTAAAACCTCTTTGTTAAGTTTTTCAGTATTTAAACGACAACCCTTACTACAAAAAGCGTCATCATATACCTCATTGTCTGATGAAGATGAGGAGTATGCCATGAGAGGATATTGAACATGCTCTTCTTCATCTATCTCAGCAACCAAAGCTTTATCCTCTTCCTCATCCTTAGCCAAATAGCTTCAGTCCCATCCAATACCATCAATTTTTTGCACTGCCACCATGGCCTTAGGATCCTGAGCCTTAACAATTTGGCTTGAGGGTTTTCCAGCATCAGATCTTCTTGGAGATCTGCATTCCCTCATAAAATGCCCCATACGATGACAATTGTAACACTCAACCTTGGATTTATCAAATCTAGAAGTGTCCTTTGCATTAAAGGTCATCTTCTTTTTGAACCTTCTATTCCACCTGTTTGCTCTTATACTTGCAAGAGCCATCTTCCACTTTATATCCATCTCCTCCAAGTGCTCATCACTTATTTGCTCAAGGTCCTCATATGTAATCACTGAACCATTGGGCAATGAAGCAATGTATGTGCACACAGTATCCAGATCCAAACTAGCAGGCTTAACTCTTGGTGAGTCAATTTTGTATGTGTCAGCGTCTGAATGTGAGACGTTGACAGGATATGATCCAGCATTGACACATGTTGATCCAGTAACTGGGTGCATGTATGAGTCCTTCTGATCAAATTGACCTTCACTATGTGAGAAGAAGGCCATGTTACTATTGGTAGACTTACTTCCATGCTCTAAAAGAGTTTCATTCTCCAACAGCCTCAGTTTGTTGTAGATATCATCAAAAGTAGAACTTTTGTGAGTGTTATTGGCAATTATAGATCTTGCCTCAATCATCCACGCATCAGCAAGGCTTTTAAGAAAAGTGGCAATAATGTCAATATCACCAACTTGTGTCCCCATGAAGGACAGCTTGCTTGTAATGTCAAGTAGTCTGCTTCTCACACTGCTAAGCTTCTCATTAGGTTGAGCCTTAAAAACAACATACTCATGCAAGAGTTGCTTCTTCTTCTCTTCCTTAGTATCAGCATTACCACCATATGCAACTTCAAGGGCTGCCCAAAGGTCTTTTGCAGACTCATAACCTCTGTATTTGTGCTGATATCCAAAGATGTAAAACAAACTTTCACTTGATTGATAATAACAAACTTGCTTACAATGAAAGTGTTCAACTTATGAAAACTTATATAGAAACATAACCTAAAGGTCTTCTTTTATAGACATAAGAAGCCTTGTACAAGAGTCTACGTATCAACTATTCTAGGTAAAGATAATTATAGAAAATACAATGTTGAACTTATCTTTACTAGAAACAAACTAGAAACATAATACGCGTAGACCATATCTTTCTATCAGTGCTTGTCTTCAACCTATCAACGCTTGACTTCTTCTTGTCAACGCTTGATCTGTCAGCGTTTGTTTTCTTCTTATCAACGCTTGTTTTACTCTTGTCAGCGCTCAAGTGAACTGGCTACATTTTATTCCCAACACCAATCAGTGCAGTTAATTCAAAAGATCACTAGACCTCACACAGACATGAACAATAAGCAGTTATGAACTTAATAAGCTGTTTAAGTAAAATTCAGCCAACCAAATTGCACCAAAATCATACACAAGCTATATTTAATTCAAATGAACATAAATCAACCAGTTACCTGCATTGGTTCAAGGCCTAAATCAAGATTCAAGTACAAAATAGTTACTGATGAACACTAAACAAGCAGATTTTTCACTTTGCTGATATACTTAACCAACAAGCCAATTTTAAACACTCAAATCTTCAAATCAGGTCACACAAACTTTGATTGAACACCTTTTAGCCCTAAACATGCATATACTCTAGGTATTTCGAAAATTTTAGATCAAAATCAGTCAAAACAAGTGAGATATAGCACAATCTATAAATTGAGGTTATAAGACTGAAAACTTGCAGATTTTAGTACTAAACCAAGTGAATAGCAAATACAAGCAATGAACAACACTTTCCAACAACAAAATAACAACTTATGATCTCAAACAGGTTAACCCAAACACCCTTTTATATTTTCAATAGATTTTCAAATCAAAAGTTGGATTTAGGTTAGCACATGCATACATAAGCATCAAAACATTAAACATAAACAGAAACAACAAGATTTGGAGCCCAAGAACAACACATACACAAGCAGAACTCAAATATCACAAACATCCAAATTTTTATCAGATTTTGAGATTAAGGGTTCAAACCTCATGGATGTACATCCACACCCACGTATGTTTGAGCTGATGTGCTAGCAAGAACAAGCACAAGCTTCCAATATCAAGCTGCTAAGATGGAACAAAGCTAGAAGCACAAATATTAATCAGAAAGGTCACAAATCCTTGATTAATGCAACTCTTGTACCCCACACTTGATTATCCCCAAGTTATAAGCCTCACAACACCTTGATATCATAATATCAGGATGCTATGATCCACTTATAGCCCAAGAATTCCAAGGTGTACTAAGAACTTAGCAAAATATCAAGATTTAAGAACTTTGAGATTTAGGTTTAGCAAACATGTAACATTAACAAGCAGTAAATAAGATTGGCACTTGGTTTCTCTTCAAATATTCAAACACTTTTCATTAAATAATGAACAAGGATTTACAGAACTTGAACAAAAAAAATCAAGAGCAAAAACAAATGTTGCAGGTCCTATGCCTTATATAGGCTACACTGTGAACTACAAAGCAATAAAAAACGTAAAACCCTAGTTGATGAAGTTCCTGAAATGCCCTTGAGGGTTTTGAAGATTCTTGAACATGTGACTTTCTTTGGCAGGTTGTGTGAGTTGGCAAGGGTGAGAATGTATCCAAAGGCTTCAAATAAGCTTAAAAAGTAAGCTTGGATACTGGACGTTGGATGACTGGTGGCTTTTTGGTAGTTTCTTCAACCTTGTAGCAGGGGAATCATGTGTGGGGCTATTGGTTGATGTGGCATGAGTTTTTAAGGTTGGGATGTGATTAAGGTATGCTTAATCATAAATCTGGAGCATTTGGTGGTTTAATTACAACACAATTAGGAAAACCCAAATGTATTCATACGATAAATAGTGCAGGTTTTGATTTGTTTTTGGGTTTAAATATTGTGTTAAGCGCCAAATTTACTAATCTGTTATGACTAGTTAAATAACGGTTAGTGGGATGGTGAGGTGGAGGAAGGGAGGAATGTGATTGGTGGGATGTAGTTAGTGGGTCAAGTATCAAGGTGTGGTTGGACTAGGTAACTTCTCTTGCCTGCCAGATTAAACCCTTCATTTCTTCCTTTCTTGCTACTTTGGTTTAAACATGCCAAAATCCATTTTTCTTTGTTATTGAAGTTTTGGTTTTCACACTTTTGCCCCAAATACTTTTCCAAAGTATTTGCAGGGGTATTTCTTGCCATTTGTTGATTCTTGAAGGGCTGATTTGGCATTTTATTCATAGATAATGTAACACCCCCAAATTTATACAACTCGATACAACGGAAGACTCGTTGGTGTTACGGGATAGCACATTACTCACATCATAGACAACGCTTAAAAATCGCGTCGTTTAATTAATAAAGCATTTCCATTCATAAATATCAAGCTTACATAGGTCCCAAGTCATAGTCATTTCATACAATTTTACAAAACATTTGAATGAAAATTGTTGTTTAAGTGCGGGCCATGAATTCTTGTTGTCTTCCCGAGAATTACCTTCAAGTACCTGAGACAAAACATGTTAAAAGAAAAGGGTCAGCGATAACGCCGAGTGAATTCATAGAGTTTAATAAAACCATTAATATATCATCGGTACATAATTATTACCGAAAATCATTTTATACAAATCTTTATAATAGGCCATAAAAGAGCCAAAGTCATTTTATACAAATCCTTATCAAAAATCGTAATATAGGCATTTTCCATCAAAATCATTATACGAGCCAATGTCGTAAAAACATCATACAATACGTCTTATAACGTTGTATAAAGTTAAATAAAAACCGTTATATGAATATGGTTATATAAAACCAAAACACGAACATAATATCAATAATAAGACCCTGTATTGCTAGTCAGGCAATATATCGTAAATTCAATGCATAAAGCAGTATTTCGTTATTTTTGGATTATTACAAGCCGCATGACATTGTTACCTTACTATCACAACAACGGGTAGCTAACCCGATACTCAATTTGCCCATCTAAGTTAGCGTGTCGTCAGAAAGATCACGCTATGTAAATCTTCTCATACATAAATTCGCTTACCAATCAATGTGGCACGACGGGGATCAACCGTCAAGGCGCGAACTGGGGTGATCGTCCCCAAATAGTACTATTATATGCATAAGCGTCTACCAAATCTCGGTAGTTCACAATTCATGCTAATGGGACTTTTAGTGACATAACCTAACTTTAATAATCCATTTTACCTCATACATTGGGTCATATAATCATTCATCGGGTCATACAATCATTCGGGTCCAAATCAATAAAAAACAATCGGGACAACTGGTGTCCTATTTTATTAAAACTAACATGTTATCTCCCTCGCGGGTTTATAAAACATTTCATAAAAACATTTAAAAGAGTGCGAGTCTATGAACTCACGTTGATGTGGGAAAGCGGGTTATCGGTAATTCGGATGTACGGTACGAGCTTCAATCACGGAAACCTAGAGAAATAATACTCGTCTTAGACTCTTGTCCAATGACTTTATCAAAATAATAATTATGTATACATATGATGATTTTATATATATGATGATGATCAAGTGGGTTTATACATCTTTACTAATTCATTATAGTGTTTATGTGTTGGTAATTTTCAAGACTAGTTACACTAGTTCAACTTGTTTACATTTTAAAGCCCAATGGGCCTATTAGAAGCCCAATACTATTCATTAGCCCAATTATACTTTTATTATCAGTATTATACTTTATATGTTGGGCCCAAATGGGTTAAGACCAGTAAGTAATTTTTATAAGTGTTTAACTTATTTAGTTAAATTATTAGTCCAATATGCTAACTTAGCTCGTTAATGTCCGTATGTCCTATAGTTCGGGTTTTATCGGTTTTTACTTGTATTAGATACTTATACATCAGTATATGACTTTTAAAAACTTTAGATTAGACGGGTTTGATCGTCTAAGTTTTAATTGGCGAAAAACGTTAATTTTACGGTAATAGCCGAAAAAGTCGTAAAAATCATGTTTATAGTTTTTATAACTTATAAATATTATTCAACTACCATTCTTATAAAATGTCCATTTGTTTAAACTTATACATATTTATATAAATGAAATTCATAAGTTAGTGGGTTTTAATTTCACATTTTATACTATATTATTTGAGTGCTTATATAATAGTATTAAACATTAATTCTTCTAAATCTGATTTTTAGTTTCATCTTCACCATTTTTATCATATCTAGAGTTCTACAATGAGTTAGAAGCTCATTTTTGGATGGCATGAACTTCATATTATGTGCTACAATTAAGTTAGTTATAGCTACTGCTCATTCTATGTCTAACTATCCTTAACAGTCCTTACAAAACAGACTATTCAGATTAGCACACTCATCTTGTTTTGATCATATCTCACTCATTTTGATGATTCCATTGCATGGCCAACTCTCATATGTGTATGACATCTTAAACTTACTGTAAATGGATTCCACCATGCAATTTTATCAGTTTAAGTCTTGGTTACTTACTGTTTTTATACAGCCAACAATTTACGCATGATTTTAGCCTTGTTTCTTATAGTTATTCATCTTTTTAAGCATATTTATCAACACCAAATCTCCACATAATATTTTTATCATCATATATCATCATACATATATACATTTAAGAAGAAAATACATGATTACATAATCAAAATTAACAAGAGGTTGGGGAGAACAATCTTTATACCATCAAGGTTGTGTAGTTTTTCATCAAGGCTTGAATTTTGATGGCAAGACTTGTGATAAAGCAATATCATCTTCAAGATCACCTATCTTCATGAACATATTATAGAAAATCAGCCCCAAGACACCAAAAAAACTTCTCCTTGGATGTTAAAATGACCACCAATGAATAGAGCTTCAAGAGTCCTTCATCATGTGTATGAATAACATATGATATTGTGGTAAAAATTGATCAAATAGGGGTGTTTGATGATGGTGGTGGACGGCATATAGGGAGAGAAAGAGAGGATTTTGGGTGGTTTTGCATGTGTTAAATGAGGAAGTGGTTTGTGGTGAATGGTTTTGATGTATGTTAGCTTACACATTAAGCTCAAGTAACAAGTGTAACTTGTTAGTTGAAAATTTGACACCTAAGGGTGTTGTAGCTAAGTTATGGCCGGTTATAGTGGGGGTGGGACAAGTGTCCCACTTGTCTCATCTCCACTAATTTACGGGTATTCCTCGATTCTAGTTTTCTCGATTTGCGTGCCCTCGGGTCGTTTTACGAAAAACGTTTTTATAAATTATGAATCAACGACACAAAACGAATCTAATAAAAATTGTCTCATCAAAAACGGAGTTAGAAAACGTAAATACGTAATCCTAAGGTTTCCGGTTTAGTCGTAAAGGACGTTAAATTATAATCGTAAATCCTAATCTCTTCTCGTAAATTAGTGAGTTTATGAACTAACTCAAATTTAAAATCCCAAAATAATATTCACGGATAAATTTATTTTCTGAAATGTCGGACTGTCACCACAAATGGTGTATGTAAACGTAAGCACGTAACGTAGAGTCCTCCGGTTTAAACGTAGTCAATGCTACTTCAAGACGTAAATCCAAATTTCTTCCCAAAAATAAGTGAGTTCATATTATAACATTAAAATAATGTTTTCAAATAAATATCGAGAATAAAATATCAATCATAAATTGACAGATTGTCACAGCATTTACCCCTAAACAGGATCTTTTATCCTCAAAGATCATCTTATCTTACTACTCGCTTCTTATAGAGTTAAAGCCATGTGGGTATTTCCTCCACATTCGGTCTTTTCTCACAAGTGTAATTCATTAAAATATGCGAGTTTCATCAAACATAACTACGGGAATAAGCTCAGGCTTAATGTTGACTTACTTTTTCTATCCATGATGTTCACGGGTTTTTGATGAATGCAACTTTTCGCAGATCTAAACTTCATTAAGGAATAGTCAGATTTTCACTTGATAGGCATTTTATCAAGTTAGATATACGAATCATAATTCATGCAGCTCTTGAAGTCCTAGGGTAGATCCAGCTTATATGCCTTTCAAACCAATCTTTTACATCATCTCAATGGTCCCATACAACGGGGACTTATATCCCATGATCTTTCAGACCATCAATTCATTTTTCCATAGTTAAAATTTTTGGCATAACTTCGCTACCCATCTGGCACTTCAAGATCTACATTTCATATTCACATAACCTCCTGCCCACTACCGACAGTCAGTAATCAGATCCTAATTTCAACAATCATTTCAGGTCTCGTGGGTCGAGTATTTTGTAAGGTTAGCTTCGCCATCATAGGAAACCTTAAACCTAAAAGACATGTCCAACTCACAATGGGTGTATGTCGGGTGTCTTCATCCCAACTCCTGCTTACAGATGCTCTCATATAGATCCTCTCAAGTGTCAATCTCGATCCTAATACGATAATTAGCAATGATAATCTCTCCAAAGGAAAATGATTATACGTTCTATTACCAAAGGTCAATCATTCAAGCATAAAACAACACTTCTAGTATTTTGTATCGTTACTTTACCTCGTCCCTTCGATTGGGGTGGTACACAGTACTCTCATCAAGATTCGTTCTCAATGACTTCTGAGAAAATCTCTAGAAATTCGATGCGAAGCGAGGATCTTGATAGAGATGATCGATACAGGCACACCATGTTTACACAACTCCTTTAGATACAAAAGAGTCAATATCTTCATCAAGAATCTATCATTAACAGGAATGATATTAGCAGATTTGGTCAGTCTGTCGACGATGACCCAAATCGAATCAAATTCAGATGACGACCTTTGCAATAGCTAGACGTTTACTAATGTATGAGGCGATGTCTACCTTCATAATCTGTCATCAGTACATCTTCTTCAGATAAGATACACTTAATCAGAAATGGAATGAATAGAATACTTAATATTATGAGATTCCAACATGACTAAATCTCAAAATCCTCTATATTCAGGCAACCACAAGCGGCCTTTTATACATTTAACGCCATCGGCTTCTCAATTCTAATGGTTCACATAATCCGTGAACCCCTTTTTATTATCTATATTATCCTTTTTACAAACATCGTTTATTTTTAAATTGTTCGGCAATTTATTTTGCACCTTCATTATTAAGGAACATGTCCTAATTGGTTCTTTATCTTTTCTACATAATGTGTCAGTAATTATATTCACCTTCCTCTATGAAATAAATATCATGACCGTATTTATTCAGAAATTATTCCTTCATATTTTCTAAGTCTTATTCTATCTCAACTATTATTTTTATCAGTTTTGTTCAATCCGACGTTTAAAGCGTCGATAATTACTACAAGTAATTAAATAATAAATATTTAATTTTTATGAAACGTAAAGGTAAAAATTTTAAATTTCTTAGTTCGACCAATTATATAAAATGTTCAAATAAATTTGAATTTAATCAAGATTTTTGTTGATTTATCAAAAATAAATAGTGAGATTCGTAAATGTTCGAAAAATCTTTGGTTATACTTTGGTCAAAATTTTCTTAGTTGAAAAGCAAACATTGTTGTTTTAAATCTTGTTTTAAACGGTTTCCTTAATCCCTCTTAGGTTGTCTTGAGGTATACACGAACATTTACCCCTAAACAGGAGTTTAGTTAAATGTTCTGGGTATAAGGGAATAATCCTTTAAAAATCCTTTGTGAAAACATTTGTCAAAACACATTTGCACTTTCTTTTTGGTAAAACCCAAAGTCTTAAAAGGGCTCTTAAATTTTTAAAGAGTCAATATAGATTCCAATTTTATTAATCACACGGTCAAATAATGTAAAGGATTAAGTCTTTAATCACATGTTAAATATTCAAGGTACCAGTTTTCATTGTTCGGCCAATTTAGGGCAGTCTATAACTAATTATTAACTCATTCTTATTCTTATAAACAAACATATGGTCCTTAATGATCATAAGCATGCATTTATCAATTTACAGCCTACACACGTGATTCACCCAATTTATGAATGCTACATGTGTATTAGTCAATCCAAACGACATCAAGTGAAACCCATAATGTTCATTACAAGTTCTGGATGTAGTGATTGGAATAGATAATCTTTTTCGCGGACGCGAAATTGGTGATAACCATGTCGTGGATCAAATTCCTGAATATACGCTAGAACCTTGTAAATGATCGAACAATCTATCATCTTGGGTAGTGGATATAGATTTTGATCATCAATTTACCTAGTTCACGGTAATTCAATAAATATAAGGAATGATAACACCATAGCTCTTCATAATGACGAGTTTGGTAGAATAAAAGCTTTCTCCGACAACTCTCTCAGTTGTACGGTAATTCCTTTAATTCAGATGGTGCTGACGTAAAGTGCACATGCCACAGGTGCAACACCGAGAATATAATCAATACCAAATTCAACTTGCCTCAATGACGAAAGTCTAGGTAATTCACTAGCAAATACCTCTTAAAGTTTCAGATAACAGAAATATCTTTTAATAAATTCATATTAGGTTCTTTCTAGATTATAATATCTATGACTAGTTCATAACCATTCACGGTATAATTTCAAGTCTAAATGCAAGATATGGTCTCCCATCAAGAATTACTTAGATCACTTTTGATAATCAACATCTTATCTTTTAGGGGATTTCTACTCGAGTTCCCATCAATTAAGACAATGTCGTCATGTCATAATCAATCAATCCATTCTACTGGCATTACCAACTTTTCAGTTTTATTGTCGTCGATAAGATGTGAACTTCTCAAAAGTCTAATAATAACTCATAATCCTTCACAAATTCAAGGGTATATGGAGACATAACTAACCTTAAAAGAGTAAGGTCAACGCATAATCTATGAGAGAGAATTTCAACTCAGATACAGACGAAAACATTTAACGAATATGAATATATCCCATGTTTTCATAATTTGAGTACGCATTCGAAAGCTCCTCGGATCGTTACCCAGGTCATTCAAAAGAAATGATAAGAACGTCGATACATCCAGTCGGGTATCAACACTCGATAATCAGATACTTTTCCTAAGAATCTCACTACGGGAGAATTGGACAAAAAGAATTGTCAATTGTCAAATAAGACAATTTCCACAGATGAGTAAATTCGACTCAGAAGAATAGATGCTATAGGCACATATGTAGGTGTCCCTAACATTATGTCCTTATTTTTCACTTCTTGTAGATCTCATAAAATTTAATCTTTCACAATCTTTAAAGAAAATGTAGTGTTTATTAATCAGTTATATGGTGACTACTAATCAGCCTTGCATGGTCCATTCCAAATTGTATGTAGGCGCGCAACTATATACAATTATAAGATTAACGATGCAATACTCAGTTCGTCAAAATTTTATCATCATGTTTATAATAAAAACATTTTCATGCTTAATTCTTAAATAAGAATCAAGAATAAATTTACAAAGATTTTCTTTAATATGAAAACAATTAAGTTTTCCAAGGTATTTTATAAACAACTTCATTTCGATAACGATCACCTATAAATCTCACTTGAATAATCCTTATAGTGATGAAAATTAAATTTTTCTCAAGGGATACTGTTTTATCTTATAAAACAATGAGTGCTCTACAAAGGAGTGATGAAAAATTATTCACCAAGAACTAACTACAATATATCAAGAAATGAGCTTAGCCAATTAATCATGAGGTTCATGACCTCGATGGCACTCAAAAGAGAATAATCCACAACGTAACTCAAATCGAGATGAGTACTTGTTCAATGATTGCATCACTAGTGCGAACATTAGGATGAAGCAATAAAAGATAGATAACATCGATACATGTAAAATTTAGCAATCAAAGGTAGTCTTTTCATTAATCACAAACAAGTCAAATTGTACCGTAACACATTACGTGTCGCTATGTCATACAATTCCAAGAACTCGTCCTACCAACTGATGTCTCAGTTAAGTTATGGATTATTTTTAAAAGATACCACAATGAACACTAATCTACATTAGTCATTAGGTGTCCCACCTGTCCCGGAAGATCCATCGGTCCCAATTCAGAAGAAGATTTCTTCAATTTATTTATTGGACACTGGACATCCTCGTCATTGGACAATGGCCTAGGAACAACCCTTAACCCGAACTAACAATAAATTAAAACCTTATAATTCAATCACAGAACTTAACGACTTCCTCTTAACAATTTCATATTCCATAAAAGTTAAATTTTACTTTATTCAAGTTTCAATCAACTTATACTCAAGGCGATATCCTACCTAATTTTTCAATACTTTCAACCTTATTCATAAACCTTAAAAGGGCAATAAAAGCTCGATATGATCAACACTTAATTTCCAATCCTATAGCTCTTACAACAATAGTTATCAAATGAGTCACTAGTATGAAATGACTCACACATTCAATTAGATTTCTCGGAAAGATACTAGTGGCATGAGGCTTTTGGGTAATGGTTCCAATGACAACCTCAAGTGCAACATTCACCCTTTTGATTTCAAATTTAAGAATTGGGTGACAACGAATCAGATGCCATCTTTCTAGGTGGTAACGTTTTGTCAAACTCCACTCTATAAGGAAAGATCGTCATGACATCGATATCAGATTTAATCTCGCCAATTCTTCTTTAATATCGCAATCAACTAATATCGACATTTCTACGAATATCAACCATTTGTTGGGATCATAAATATCCACAACTTGGTTTAGATCTGGAATAGCTAGATTTCCTACATGAATAGCTTAGATTAATTTACTAGGGGATTTAGGGTTCCCTGTGACAATCTACGCCGTATAAATACCTCGTATAAATATCAAAATAATCATCAAACAATCATGTAATAAAATTACATCATATATATATATATATATATAATCCAAGTTATATATATATTAAAATAACACTTCTCAGTCTGGCCTTGTCGGTAACTCGGGAATTCTTCGGCACCGTTATAGTCAAAAGATTTTTAGACATTTTGTGAAAAATGTTTATAGTTAAAAGATTTTGAAATGTTTTATTCAAAACCTAGGTTTTAAAAATCTTTCGTTCTCTATAACGAGAGCTCTGATACCAAACTGTAACACCCCCAAATTTATACAACTCAATACAGCGGAAGACTCGTTGGTGTTACGGGATAGCACATTACTCACATCATAGACAACGCTTAAAATCGCGTCGTTTAATTAATAAAGCATTTCCATTCATAAATATCAAGTTTACATAGGTCCCAAGTCATAGTCATTTCATACAATTTTACAAAACATTTGAATGGAAATTGTTGTTTAAGTGCGGGCCATGAATTCTTGTTGTCTTCCCGAGAATTACCTTCAAGTACCTGAGACAAAACATGTTAAAAGAAAAGGGTCAGCGATAACGCCGAGTGAATTCATAGAGTTTAATAAAACCATTAATATATCATCGGTACATAATTATTACCGAAAATCATTTTATACAAATCTTTATAATAGGCCATAAAATAGCCAAAGTCATTTTATACAAATCCTTATCAAAAATCGTAATATAGGCATTTGCCTTCAAAATCATTATACGAGCCAATGTCGTAAAAACATCATACAATACGTCTTATAACGTTGTATAAAGTTAAATAAAAAACGTTATATGAATATGGTTATATAAAACCAAAACACGAACATAATATCAATAATAAGACCCTGTATTACTAGTCAGGCAATATATCGTAATTCAATGCATAAAGCAGTATTTCGTTATTTTTGGATTATTACAAGCCGCATGACATTGTTACCTTAATATCACAACAACGGGTAGCTAACCCAATACTCAATTTGCCCATCTAATTTAGCGTGTCGTCACAAAGATCACGCTATGTAAATCTTCTCATACATAAATTCGCTTACCAATCAATGTGGCACGACGGGGATCAACCGTCAAGGCGCGAACTGGGGTGATCGTCCCCAAATAGTACTATTATATGCATAAGCGTCTACCAAATCCCGGTAGTTCACAATTCATGCTAATGGGACTTTTAGTGACATAACCTAACTTTAATAATCCATTTTACCTCATACATCGGGTCATATAATCATTCATCGGGTCATACAATCATTCGGGTCCAAATCAATAAACAAACAATCGGGACAACTAGTGTCCTATTTTATTAAAACTAACATGTTATCTCCCTCTCGGGTTTATAAAACATTTCATAAAAACATTTAAAAGAGTGCGAGGCTATGAACTCACGTTGATGTGGGAAAGCGGGTTATCGGCAATTCGGATGTACGGTACGAGCTTCAATCACGGAAACCTAGACAAATAATACTCGTCTTAGACTCTTGTCCAATGACTTTATCAAAATAATAATTATGTATATATATGATGATTTTATATATATGATAATGATCAAGTGGGTTTATACATCTTTACTCATTCATTATAGTGTTTATGTGTTGGTAATTTTCAAGACTAGTTACACTAGTTCAACTTGTTTACATTTTAAAGCCCAATGGGCCTATTACAAGACCAATACTATTCATTAGCCCAATTATATTTTTATTATCAGTATTATACTTTATATGTTGGGCCCAAATGGGTTTAGCCCAATAAGTAATTTTTATAAGTGTTTAACTTATTTAGTTAAATTATTAGTCCAATATGCTAACTTAGCTCGTTAATGTCCGTATGTCCTATAGTTCAGGTTTTATCGGTTTTTACTTGTATTAGATACTTATACATCAGTATATGACTTTTAAAAACATTACCTTAGACGGGTTTGATCGTCTAAGTTTTAATTGGCGAAAAACGTTAATTTTACGGTAATAGCGGAAAAAGTCGTAAAAATCATGTTTATAATTTTTATAACTTATAAATATTATTCAACTACCATTTTTATAAAATTTCCATTTATTTAACCTTATACATATTTATATAAATGAAATTCATAAGTTAGTGGGTTTTAATTTCACATTTTATACTATATTATTTGAGTGCTTATATAATAGTATTAAACGTTAATTCTTCAAAATCTGATTTTTAGTTTCATCTTCACCATTTTTATCATATCTAGAGTTCTACAATGAGTTAGAAGCTCATTTTTGGATGGCATGAACTTCATATTATGTGATACAATTAAGTTAGTTATAGCTACTGCTCATTCTATGTCTAACTATCCTTAACAGTCCCTACAAAACAGACTATTCAGATTAGCACACTCATCTTGTTTTGATCATATCTCACTCATTTTGATGATTCCATTGCATGGCTAACTCTCACATGTGTATGACATCTTAAACTTACTGTAAATGGATTCCACCATGCAATTTTATCAGTTTAAGTCTTGGTTACTTACTGTTTTTATACAGCCAACAATTTAAGCATGATTTTAGCCTTGTTTCTTATAGTTATTCATCTTTTTAAGCATATTTATCAACACCAAATCCCCACATAAAATTTTTATCATCATATATCATAATACATATATACATTTAAGAAGAAAATACATGATTACATAATCAAAATTAATAAGAGGATGGGGAGAACAATCTTTATACCACCAAGGTTGTGTAGTTTTTCATCAAGGCTTGGATTTTGATGGCAAGACTTGTGATAAACCAATATCATCTTCAAGATCACCTATCTTCATGAACATCTTGCGGAAAGTCAGCCCCAAGACACCAACAAAACTTATCCTTGGATGTTAAAATGACCACCAATCAATAGAGCTTCAAGAGTCCTTCATCATGTGTATGAATAACACATGATATTGTGGTAAAAATTGATCAAATAGGGGTGTTTGATGATGGTGGTGGACGGAATATAGGGAGAGAAAGAGAGGATTTTGGGTGGTTTTGCATGTGTTGAATGAGGAAGTGGTTTGTGGTGAATGGTTTTGATGTATGTTAGCTTACACATTAAGCTCAAGTAACAAGTGTAACTTGTTAGTTGAAAATTTAACACCTAAGGGTGTTGTAGCTATGTTATGGCCGGTTATAGTGGGGGTGGGACAAGTGTCCCACTTGTCTCATCTCCACTAATTTACGGGTATTCCTCGATTCTAGTTTCCTCGATTTGCGTGCCCTCGGGTCGTTTTACGAAAAACGTTTTTTATAAATTATGAATCAACGGCACAAAACGAATCTAATAAAAATTGTCTCATCAAAAACGGAGTTCGAAAACGTAAATACGTAATCCTAAGGTTTCCGGTTTAGTCGTAAAGGACGTTAAATTATAATCGTAAGTCCTAATCTCTTCACGTAAATTAGTGAGTTTATGAACTAACTCAAATTTAAAATCCCAAAATAATATTCACGGATAAATTTATTTTCTGAAATGTCGGACTGTCACCAAAAACGGTGTATGTAAACGTAAGCACGTAACGTAGAGTCCTCCGGTTTAAACGTAGTCGATGCTACTTCAAGACGTAAATCCAAATTTCTTCCCAAAAATAAGTGAGTTCATATTATAACATTAAAATAATATTTTCAAATAAATATCAAGAATAAAATATCAATCATAAATTGACGGATTGTCACAGATAATGGTCTTGACTTGTATGGTTGACTTCTTGGAGGACTGAAATTGACAAGTCATAATTGTTGAGGGGCCATTTTTGCCAATTCTTCATAGTTAAGGGTCCTTTTTGTAATTTGACATATTTAAAGGACCAAACTTGTTCTTTCTTGTAACTTGAAGGCCTTTATGGCATGTTTGACTTTGAAGAGGACTAATATTGACAATTTAGTTTTGTTGAGGGGCTAAATTTGCCAATTCTTCAAAGTGGAGGGCCCTTTTTGTAATTTGACAAACTTTAAGAACCAATCTTGTAATTATGAAGATACAAGGGTTTAAAGTGTCAATTCTTCAATATTGGAGGACCCTTCTTGCATAATCTTCAAATCTTCAAGCTTTTTTCTTGGAAAATCTTCATTAGGGCTTGGTTCATTGTGCGGCTTCGTTTCCCGTGTTCGTTTTTGTATGATTCTTGTGATCTTTTGTCATTTTCTAAATATCCGTACCTAAATTACACAAGCAACAAACACAAGCATATATTTGGCCATTTTCATGATATTTTATGCATTTAAAGCCCGTTTTGGACGATGAGACTATGTATAAAAGCAGTCTCATCACTCCCCCATACTAAACCATTGTCGTGCCCTCACGTAATGCTAGAATTAAGTATCGTAGCACCTCCAAAATTCATTTTTATTCACTTTTATTGAATGATAAACTAGCTACACTACTACTATTACTTCTACTTGCGTTTTAGACATAATGTATGATTTTTATCGCAAAATGGGACGTTTAGGTTCATAGAATAAGAACACGTGAATGCTTCGTTAGAAATAATTTCATCGTCCTCGATTTTCACCCCAATTACGTGCTAAGCGTGCAACGAGATCATTGTCATTATAAGTTAGTAATGCTAACACTACTCATATGCCCTAATCACGTACTTATCCTCCCATTTTCCTAAGTTGTATCTCTTATATTTTATTTTGTCTTGAATGTTTCACGAGGATACATTGTTGACTTATGCGATAATACAGATTTAGGTCTAAAAATAGAGTCCTAACGATGTAACCAAGACCATCAAATTAATAACCCCTCTTAATAGACAACGATGTCAAAAAATTAAGTCAACAAGAAGGATCGATAAACACGGTTTTATAACGGTTTTGAACATGAGACTTATTACCAAGACTTTTATACGCCCCCTAACGGAAGGGCCTTATTATCATAGGTTTACCTCCATCTTTTATTCAACTTCGCCATGAAGCTTTTATTATGACTTCGGTCTTGCCTTGCCTTTTATTTAACCTCGCCATGAGGTGTTTATTGTGGCCAAAGCCGTATATCCTCACGCTAAAAGCGAATTTTGGATCTTTAAAGTTTCAAAGATTAAGGCTTGATTCACTTTCAATTTTGCATAGATTTTTCGGCCTTGTGAGCTTCAAGTTGTTTGCTTGATTTTGATGAACACTTGAAATCTTATTATTGGGTGAAGCTTTCGATTATTCGGGTTGCCAATACTTCAAAACCGTGACGCTGGCGATACCTTAATGTCTTCCCAATTTAATTACATGGAAGCTACTAGAAAAGACTAGGAACCAACAATCAAGACTAAACCACTAAGTCAATATTTATTAAGCAAAAAATATTTACAAGCGAAGGGAGAATAAGCAAACAACGAGAACACATGAGTTTTTGAAAGAATACGAGTACTCTACGTTTAGCATAGTAACTTATAATTAACTCTATCATTTCTCGTCCTCATTTAAGAGACTTAGACTAATATAAAGCTAAGGACCCAAAGCTAAATGCTCAACACGCACGGTCAAGTCAAAAATTACTCTTATTCTCGCCATCGGAAAATCTACATTCGTGTCTTCAAACACTTATAAAACATGAGAAAAATTTTAAAATTTGGCCATTTTTAGCTTTATTTTGCAACAAAACGATAAACAAAAAGATAAACTTTGGAAAGCGTGAAGGTTTGGCAAAGCAAGTATCTATCCACCCCCATACTAAAGCTAAACATTATCCTCAATGTTTCGAGTCTAAGGGTTGGGAACCCCCATACTAGAGACGTAGTCGAATGCTTAATCTAGTATGGAAAGGGTGTAACCGTTAAATTTAAAGCCGTTTATGAAGTGTGCTATAAACCTAAGGTTAGAACATCAAAGGATATATCATGGATATTGAGAAAGTCTTCAAAGCAAACGATCGAGTGCTCCCAAAAAACGAACACGAGAGGCTCCAATCGAGAAGATCATGATCGTCTAAAGTCCACAATTCACAAACAACCACGGAACAAAGGTTGGAAGGGCACAAATCCCCTCACGTTACTACATTAGAAAGCGATAATATGTACATAGGATAAGCATGGGACTCCCCTACGAGGCACCTCGCTTTTGATTACTGAGTCATGAGCTCGACTCGATCCCCTCAATACTAATTATCATTGGGGAAGGTGATTTGGTCGAGGTAGTTCAAGGATGGAACTTCCCCGCCAAAGTAGTGCTTTAACCTATGTCCATTTACCTTGAAATTGGGGCCATCATTTTGAGCTAGCTTGATGGTCCCATATGGAAAAACATGAGTCACGGTGAATGGACCGGACCAACGGGATTTCGAACGAGAGTTAAAAGGCAAGACTTGATCCACGTTGTTAAAAACCCGGTTTTTAATTTTTGAATCATGAAACTTTTTAGTCTTTTCTTTATAAATCAATGAATTTTCATAAGCAATATCCCTTAATTCATCCAATTCATTTAAAATGCATTTTCTAGTGTTTTCCCGCGGTCTCCATATCATCATTACAACGCTTAAGGGCCCAATAAGCTTTGTGTTCGAGTTCAATTGGCAAGTGACAATTCTTCCCATACACAAGCTTATAGGGAGTGCACCCGATGGGCGTCTTATGAGCGGTCCTAAAGGCCCATAAAGCTTCGTCCAACTTATCCGACCAAGATTGTCGGTTTCCCCAATAGATCTCTCCAAGATCCTCTTCAAAGCTCGGTTTGAAACCTCGACTTGCCCACTCGTTTGTGGGTGATAAGCCATAGAAAGATGATGTGTAACCTCATATTTCCTAAGGACCCTTTCGAATTGGTCGTTACAAAACTGGGTTCCACGATCGCTTATGATCAAACGAGGGGTTCCAAATCGAGAAAACAAGCTTTTCAAAAACTTGACTACCACACGAGCATCATTGATGGGCAAAGCCTTAGCTTCCACCCACTTAGATAGGTAGTCAACGACGACAAGGATGTACTTATTACCACGAGATGATGGGAACGACCCCATAAAGTCAATGCCCCAAACGTCAAAGATCTCACACACTTGGAAGATATTTTGTGGCATTTCATCTTTTTGTGAGGCTTTTCCTTGTCGTTGGCATGAGCCACACGACTTCACAAGCTCATGTGCATCTCGGTAAATAGTAGGCCAAAAGAAACCAGCATCAAAAACCTTCTTAGCCGTGAGATTAGCACCGTGGAGACCACCCGTGGGTCCCTCGTGACAAGCTCTAAGGATGTTAGAAGCTTCGGTACCAAAGACACAACATCGAATAGTTTGATCCGCACAAGTTCGAAACAAGTAAGGGTCGTTCCAGAAATAGAACTTGACGTCACGAAAGAATTTTTGTTTTTCTTGAGTCGTCATACCCTTGATGATGAAGTTGCCCGCATGGTAATTTGTGATGTCCGCAAACCATGGGGTAGAAGAATCAAGCATAGAATTCACTACACCAAGTGTCTCGAGAGGAAATGTTTCGGTGATTTCCTTGGGCTCGTAAACACTTTGGTGAGGATCTTCCAAATGAGAAAGATGATCGGCCGCTAGATTCTCGGCTCCCTTTTTGTCAACGATTTTGTGATCAAATTCTTGAAGGAGGAGAATCTAACGAAGTAATCTCGGCTTTGCATCTTGTTTAGCCATAAGATACTTGATAGCCGAATGATCCGTATACACTATGCATTTAGTCAAGACGAGATAAGGTCGGAATTTCTCAATTGCATACACCACGGCAAGGAACTCCTTCTCCGTTGTAGTGTATTTTAGTTGAGCCTCGGTCATCGTCTTGATAGCATAGTGAATAGGCAAGAAGTATTTTTCATGACGTTGCCCCAATACGGCCTCAATAGCGTAGTCACTAGCATCACACATGAGCTCAAAGGGGAGGTTCCAATTGGGAGCAACAAGAATGGGAGCTTCGGTAAGTTTCCTCTTAAGGATTTCAAAGGCTCGTACACAATCTCCGTCAAAGACAAAACGTGCATCTTTTTCAAGGAGATGTGTAATAGGTCGAGAGATCTTTGAAAAGTACTTGATGAATCGACGATAAAAGCCCGCGTGGCCTAGGAAACTCCTAACTCCCTTAACGGTCTTGGGATGAGGTAATTTGGCGATGACGTCTACCTTAGCTTGATCTACCTCAATCCCCGCTCTCGAAACCTTGTTCCCTAAGACGATTCCACTTTTAACCGTAAAATGACATTTTTCCCAATTAAGCACAAGGTTGGTTTCCTCACAACGCTTCAAGATTCTCTCAAGATTCGACAAACACGAAGTGAACGAACTACCAAACACAGAAAAATCCATGAAGACTTCCATCGTCTTCTCGATCATATCATGAAAAATAGCCATCATGCACCTTTGAAATGTTCTCGGTGCATTATAAAGTCCGAATGGCATTCTACGATAGGCAAATGTTCCATATGGACACGTAAAGGTAGTTTTTTCTTGATCACGAGGATCGATGGGTATTTGGAAGTAACCGGAAAAACCATCAAAAAAGCAATAGAAATCATTTCCCGCAAGACGCTCCAACATTTGGTCCATGAAGGGCAAGGGAAAATGGTCTTTTCGAGTGGCTTCATTCAACTTACGATAGTCAATGCACACTCTCTCTACGGTCACGAGTCTAGTGGGAATTAACTCGTTGGCATCGTTTGGCACAACGGTCATTCCTCCCTTTTTAGGGACACAATGAATAGGACTCACTCAAGGGCTATCGGAAATAGGGTAAATAATTCCCGCGTCAAGGAGTTTTAGGACCTCCTTTTTAATGACGTCGTGAATTTTGGGGTTCACCCTCCTTTGATATTGGATTGCGGGTTTGTAATCTTCCTCCATTAAGATTTTGTGGGTACAAAATTTGGGATCGATCCCCTTAATGACGGATAACTTCCACGCAATTGCCCCTTTGTGATCCTTTAGAATATGGACAAGTGCGGTTTTTTCATCATCCGAAAGATCTTTCCCAATAATAACCGGCAACTTGTCATCCTCCTCCAAAAATACATATTCAAGGTGAGGAGGTAAATCTTTCAACTCGAGGATAGGTGGTTCCTCAATTGAAGATTTGGGCTCGATACTCATAACCTCCTCGGGTGGAGGAAATGGGAAATCGTTAAGAAAATCCTTGATAATCGAGAAGTCCTCATCATTGTCGAGGTCTTCGTCACAACTACGTGGAACATCGAATTCTTCCAACGTAAAACCACCACCTTCAAATGGAGTGAAGGTTGGTGTCTAGTTATCAAGAATGGGATCTAACATAGTGGGATTGCCACTATTTTCATCATCACTAAAACCTAGAACTTCTTGTGAAAATTGCTCGCAAACAACGTCGTTCATATCAACGAGGTTTATGGTTGCAATGGAATAAACATGAGAAATTTGAGAATTTTGAGTTGCGTTTATAACAAGTTCCTCGTCGTTGAAACGTAAGGTGATCTTTCTAGCATGTTGATCCCAAACTTAGATCGATTTAGCTTGTGTAAACGAGATTAAATCAAGTTAAACACGTAGAGAAACTTTGTTGTGTATAAAACAATTTAAGTATTATGCGGAATTAATACTCAAACAAGAACACACACAAACAATGTAAACCAAACTTTCACTTGATTGATAAAACAAACTTGCGTACAATGAAAGTGTAAAACGTATATCAAACCTAAACCTAAAGGCCTCCTTTTATAGAATAAGGAGCCTTGTACAAGAGTCTACGTATCAGCTATTTTAGGTAAATATAAACATAGAAAATACATTGTTGATCATATCTTTACTAGAAACAAACTAGAAACATAATACGTGTAGACTAAGTCTTCTATCAGTGCTTGACTTCTTCTTACCAACGCTTGACTTCTTCCTGTCGACGCTTGTCCTGTCAACGCTTGTTTACTTCTTAACAACTCTTAGATTGCTCTTGTCAGCGTCCAAGTGTACTGGCTACATTTTATTCCCAACAATACTCCCCTAAACTTGATATCTACTCTAGTAATCAAGTTTCTGAATAAAAACTAAGAACTAGGAGGATTCTTACAAATCTTATCAAATTGGTAATAAACATATCTAATCAAATATTTGGCCACGTCACTTGAGTAATCAATCTCCAGCTGTGTTGTCTTCATCTTTTCTAAAACTTCTTTGGACATAGGATACTCAGCATCCACAAGAATATATTCAGAAAACTTTGTTGAACTCAAATGATACACACCAGCTGCTGAATTTAGACGCCATTGAAGTCCACTGATATCATCCTCAGGATCCTTCCAAACAGGATCTTCTTCTTCTAGTGCACACATTCGCTTGAATGTTGACCAAAGCTTTATTCCATTGACTGAAGTAGGTGCTTTAGTCTCATACTTGGCCAGCAGTAACCTCCAAAGATCTGCCAAGTCTTCCCTATCCATACTTACAAACAAAGACATAAGAGTAGTAAAAGTGTGTACCTCTGTCCCATATCTGCCAATCATCCAAAACCCACTTGCATCTTCTTCATAGCTAATGATAGGGTTTCTGGAATCATGAGGTAAAACTTTTACCATATCTGAAGCTTCCATGGGTGAGAGCTTAATGCTCTTTATAATAACAGCTTCACTAGGATTCACTTTATTCAAATCTTTAGGAAACTCAAGTGGAACTCCCTTCTTCAATGGTATTGGAACAATCATAGCCTTTTGAATCTCCATCTCTTCTGCAAGTTCTTCTTTCCTTTCATCTGAAAGAAGTATGATAGTGTTCATTTCTTGCACTCTTGCCCAAATAGGATAAGCCTTATACTCCAATTCTTCAAAGGACAATCCCTGCAACTTCTGAAAAGTCCATCCTCCTTGATGACATCTGAGCAACATGTAATAAAGCTCTCTTCTATCTCTCTTCAACTGTGAGAAAACTTTTCTAGCCTTATACTTCAGAATTACCTTGCAATCTCTTTGAACTCTTAGAAGAATCTCCAAACCCCAAATTTGATCTGAAATTGTCATATCTGGATTCTCCATAACCTTATTCTCCCAAGCATGGTACATATGGGCAACTTCTGGCATATCATAATCTACCTGCAACTTTAATTCTGCAAGTTTCTCCCTTGCCAACTCATCACCATATTCAAGTCTTTCTGGTTCTTCAATTATATTAACACTTGAATCTGTGCTTTCATCATTACTTCCTTCTTGCTCCTCAGAAGTAACCACAAATGGTGACTCAACAACCTTCTTCTTTTCTTGTTCCATAAGTTGTGCAACCAACATTGAATCAAATTGTACTTGTGTTGCATCCTTTGGAACCTCTGTTTCTACCATGATTCCTTTACCCTTATATAATGGATCAATGATGGGTATAGATGATGATGGTACATGTGAAGACACTTCTTTGATGATAGCTGATGACTGGAATACATCAACCATATCTACAGGTCTGTCAACGTCCAAATCCTGTGTGTCAACGCCCAACTTACTCTTGTCAGCACTTGACTTGTCAGCGTCCAAAACCTGCTTGTCAACGCTCACTTTACTTTTGTTAGAGCTTCTTGTGAACTGCTCCATCATTGCTGTAAAGGATAAGTTCAAGTTTGTAGGAGTAACCAAAGAGATATCAAAACCTGGTTGCTTCTTCAATTCTGTAAGAGCTTCAGCTAAACCCAAAGATTCTCCATCATATGAGCCTTTGCCACTCAAATCAATTGGCTCTGTAACAGCTTCATGTGAGCCTTTATCACTCAAATTAACAGGCTCTGTAGCAACTTCCTCCCCTTTGTAAGAATCCTCCCCTGATGAAAGGACTCTTGTCTGCCTTCTCCTAGATGCAACAATTTCCAAAACAACAATCCTCTCCCTTAATTACTTGAGTTCAAGGCCTTGGGTAGAGACATTATGTACCAGGTCTGCATTTTGCTTTTGCAAGCTAATGTAGACAGCCATCAATTCCAACATTGTATATGGTTCCAATCTTCCCTCCTCTAGAGTGGGGATTTGACCTCCCAAAATAGAGTCATGGGGCATGGATGAGGTCTTAATGATGTTAGGACTGGCTTGGCCTGCATCTAAGCGAGTACCAATAGTGCTAGCCTCATCCATATCACCAGCCACACTTGTGGTGGTGGTTCTCTCTACAACATGGCTAGGACCACCAGAGGAGAACACTCTAGTAGTCCTTGGGCGTTTGACCTAAATTCAGGGGGTTGATGAGACTGCTTTTATACATAGTCTCATCGTCTAAAAAGGGCTTTAAGTGCATTAAATATCATGAAAATGGCCAAATATATGCTTGTGTTTGTTACTTGTGTATTTTAGGTACGGATATTGAGAAAATGACAAAAGATCACAAGAATCATGCAAAAACGAACACGGGAAACGAAGCCACACAATGAACCAAACCCTAATGAAGAATGTTCCAAGACAAACCCTTGAAGATTTGAAGATTATGCAAGAAGGGTCGTCCAATATTGAAGAATTGACACTTTAAACCCTTGCATCTTCATAATTACAAGATTGGTCCTTAAAGTTTGTCAATATTACAAAAAGGACCCTCCACTTTGAAGAATTGGCAAGTTTAGTCCCTCATCAAAACTAAATTGTCAATTTTGGTCCTCCTTATATTCAAACATACCATGAAAACCTTCAAAGTTCAAGAATGTACAAGATCAGTCCTTCAAATATCAAAGAAATACAAAACAAGTCCTTGTGAAAAGTTTTGTGGCCAAAATAGAAGTTTTGAAACTTCATTAACAAAGGAAATGGGCGTGTTGCATGTTTAAACTAAAAGGAATGGAAGAAGAAAGAAGAAGGACTAAATTGGGCAGACAAGCATACTTACCTTAACTACTCACGTGTTGACAACTCACCCCACTCACAAAACCCACCAATCATATCCCTCCCAGCTTCCATGTCACCATCCCACTCACCATTTTTAAACTAATCTATTTAATTAGTTAAAAACGGCGCTAAACACCCTTTTAAACCTGTTACAAGATCAAACCCCATTGTTCTTCATGTTCATATAAAAATTAGGGATTCACTAATCACAATGAATTATGCCCTAATCTTATCCAGATTTATGTTTAAGGCCACCCTTAACATAACCCACCTCTTAAACCCCCATCACCATCAACTCACATGTATCACCACCCTTCCCCTGCCCCACTTTTCACCTCCAAACAAAACCATGACATCAAATCAACGCCCCAAGGCCTTGCTTATATTCTAAGCATGTAATGAACGTCCAAGATCACTTCTATCCCTCTTTTATCTCAACAAAACGCCAAGAAGTCCAAATTCAGTCAACATATATTCAAAAATCCAAGGGCATTTTTGGGACATCACTACATTAGGGTTTATGTTTTTATCAGCTTCTAGTAGCATGTACACCCTCTATATAAAGGGTTTAGGACCTTTCCTTTACTCTTGTTCTCAGTTTTAATTTGTTGTTCTTAGAAGGGGGAAGCTGGTGCTTGTTCTTGCTAGCACCTCAGCTCTTTGATTCCAAGGTGTGGATGTACATCTTGGAGGTTGAATTCTCAATTTTCATCTTTCTGATTAATATTTGATATTTATGTGATTTTGTGATTTTGCTGGTATAAGTGTGTTTTTATGCTTGAAAATGGGTTCTTGATTCACTTGTGGTATGTTATGATGTTAAACTAGGCTTAAATCAATCTTGAGAAGACTTTAACATTGTCAAAATTGAGTTTAAAAAGTTATAAGGGTGTTTGGGATTGACTGTTGTTCAAGTTTGTGTGATTTTGAGTTAGTATTGTGGTATTGTTTGAGTGTGTAACTGATATTGAGGCTATTGTGTTCTGATATATGCAAGTTTTGTGCCTTGAAACACTAAATCGAACATTTGGTTATAAAATCTTGTATATTTGTTGTTTTGCTCTGAAATCTTGTGCACACCTAGTTCTTATGTTAACCTAGGGCTAACAAGTGTTTAATCATTGTTAATGCAACATATGTGATAGATCTGAGGCCTTGAATTTGGATTTTGTGTCAAGTAGATCAGCAAACTTTGTTCTTGTGTTCTTCATTGTTCATCAGTAACTGCTTTTGCTTAGATCTTGTTCATATGTTGGATTTTTTGCATGAAATGTGTTAAGCTATGTTACTTTAAGTTGTTTTGAGCTTGTGTATGCATTTGGTGGCTTGTGGTTAGCTTTTACTAGCTTTAAAGTAGCTTATAACTGCCAGATCTGCTTATTACTTGTCTGGAACACATCTGGGCAAAGATTGAATTAACTGCACTTATTGGCTGGGTGATTTTGTGATTAATTGCTTGTTATTGACTCCTTGTGATTCACTGATCATAAGGGTGCCTTGAGTGTTCAAAAATACCAAGTGAAACTCTCTAAAAAGCCAAGTCAAAAAGTTAAGGCGATGGGAACTCCTTTCCCCTGTTTCTAGCCATTGCTAGTTATAATTGGTGTTCAGCTTATTAATAAGTCATTTTAGCTTATTCCAATGTGCAACAACTTATTTTTTGTAATAGGTCTTATTATTTTGAGCTTATAAGTGAATCTGGAAGTTTATAGCTTTTGGTTTTAAGTTTTTACTAGAAAACGACTATTTTGTCTTTTTCAAAATCAGCTTATTGCTTATTTCAGCTTATTAAGTGTGCTTATTCGAAACCTTTTTGTTGATTAAGCTTAGTTAAGCCATTTGTGACTTTTTGCAACTTGAATCAGCAATTGAAATAGTCTAGAACTCAAAAACGACTATTTTGTCGTTTTGTGAAGAGGGCTTTGGCTTACTTCAGGCTTATTCCTTGAGCTTATTTCAAGTTTCTTTTTACAAATAGCTTAATTAGGTCAAGAGAAGGACGTGGGTAAAATCTTAGCTTATGGCATCATCTTATAGCTTAATGGGCCAAAAAGCCCATTAAGAATAAGATGTTTTGAAATAAGCTAGCTTAAGCTCATTTTCAGCTTTTGGGCCTTTGGAAAATTGTGTTTAAAATAAAATTTTAAGCTTGACTGGAGCTTTTGGGCCATTTCTGAGGACTTTTTATTATTGGGCCCAATATTAAGCCCATTAAGGATCTGTTTGGGTACTTGGCCCATTTGAAGGCCCGATAGGGGCATTTTTGGTATTTCAAGTTCATTTTCTGTTTAATTAGGTTAAAATAAACTAGTTTGCAAGTTTTTAGAATTTTTTAATAAATTTTGGATTTTTAATATTATTTTATTATTAAAAATTAAAATTTAGATTTTAAAAGCTTTTAAATTTTTCTTAGGTTAAATACATTAAGTTAGGAATTTTACAATTTTTAGAATATTTTTGTTGTCCTTAGATTATTTTTATAATTATTTTAATTTTAAATAGTTTTTAATTGTTTTTAAATAGTTTTTATTAGTTTTAAAATTTTCAAAAATAGTTTTAACTTTAGTTAAGTCATTTTAGAGGTTTACAATTTAAAAAATCTCATTTTGGGCTTTTTGTTAATTAAATTGATTTTTGGGCTTTAATTAGCATTAAAAAATTATTATTTAATTAAATAAAAGGTTTGGGTGATTTTTGATTTTTTGTAAACTCTAATTACATTATTTAGGATTTATTGCAATTTTCTAGGAGTTTTTAGGGTAAATTTTTAATTTTGCTAGTTTTTACGGTTTTACGTATACGACTTTATCGTCTTAGTTTAATTCGTCATCGTAACCGTCATTCTCTTCTTATATCATTTCTATTTTCTTTTCTCATAATCATAATCACATCATTAATCATCTCTTAACACACACACCAAGCCTCCTTGAGAACGATCCCCACTTTGGGTCATAACTTGTGGTTTTCCTAAATCACTTGTTAATACTTGCCCTAATTACGCTCTTTTTCCTAAAAGACGTATTTTCTACATCTACAATTTTGGCGCAGCTGCCGGGGAGGCGTGTTGTGTTTTGATTTGGCAATTGTTGTTTTTATATATAGCCATAATATCTATTTGTATTAGTAGCACTCTACTAATACGTATTATCGGTTTTTCGTTTTTTGTGTGAATACTATTACTATATTGTATACGTAGAACAACAAATTCATAAGTACTCCAAAAGTGTGACAACACAACCTTGACTTGGGAGGTCATTACCCAATCATTGTATTCGAATCTCAAACCAAAAGAAGAAGGCAAAAATAGATAAATACTTTCGTGAAGCTCGATTTTGAAAAATACGAACTATAAGGTGGGTATAAGGCGGGTGTTATAAAATATACCCTAAGGAAAAAGGCTCTTAAGTACTTCGCGCCGCCTCGTTTCCCCGCTTGCTTGTGAGTATTTTGAGATTGAAAGCTAATCGAGGGTTTTGCCGCCTAAAGTATTATTAAGTATCATATATACTTTCTTGGTTTCATTTGATTAAACCCTCTTGAACGTTTTGGTGTTCCACCAACGTTCTAAAGTCATCGAAGGCGTTCACTTCACGTGATCATTTTCATTCCTTGAGGTTTCTTTAATCAAGAGATTTGATTAAGGATGAGATTTGTAGATTTTTGTCTACTTAATACAATTCCAAAAATCCAAAAAAGTAAAAACAATCAAAAATCCAAAAAATTGAAAAAGTTAAAAACACCAAAAAGAATCTTCTTTACTCATCCCCATGTTGTACGTGATGTTTATGCAAACTCGAAATCAAGCAAGACGTGCACGTAAACGTCGTAATCGAAAGGAAAACACTCCAACACCTTCTAGTGAAGACACTCCAAGTGAGGAACCTATTGTAGAACAAGAAGCAATCATGGCTAATCGTACTATGATGGAGTTGCTTCAAGCACCCACCGAGGGTTTTGGAGAGGCCATTGTGATTCCCGCCATCCTTGCGGAGAACTTCGAGATCAAGACGGGTTTAATGTGTATGCTTCAAGCCAACAAGTTTCGCGGACATGAAAAAGACAACCCGCATTATCACATTAGGCAATTTTATCGTCTCACCGCAACAAGCAAGTTTAAGGATGTACCCCATGATGCCATTAAGATGATGTTGTTTCCATACTCGTTAGATGGACCCGCCAAGATATGGCTCGAGAAAGAACCCCCAAATTCTATTTTAACGTGGGGTGATCTCGTTTCTATGTTTGTGAATCAATTTTTTCCACCATCTAAAACAATACATTTGAAAAACGAGATTTCACGTTTTACTCAAAGGTCTAATAAAAGTTTTTCTATGGCTTGGGAAAGGTTTAAAGAAATGTTACATGAATGTCCACACCATGATTTTTCCGAATTGCATCAAATTGACACTTTTTATAATGGGCTTAATGATCATGAACGAGATTACTTAAATGTCGCCGCGGGTGGTAATTTTTTGTGCAAAACGACCGATGAGGCTTTGCAAATTATTGAGAATAGGTCTAAAGTTTATAGCCCTCGTAACACACCGAGTGTTGCCACTATGGGTTCGTCATCGTCGTCTCTTAACATGAATGCATTGCAAGATGAAGCAAATGAGGAGAATCGGTTTTTCGATAGGTTTTCGACTCTTATGACTCATTGGAAAGCACAAGATGCTTTGAATTCCGCTTCGGTTAAAGCGGTTGCCAAGAGTTGTATTTCGTGTGTTGGAGCTCATGATTTTTCCGAGTGCATTACCGCGGATGGTAACACTTCGAATGCTTATGTAGCCACAGGAACTTATAACCAAAACGGTCAAGGTTCCCGCCAAAATCAAGCTCCACAAAATCAAAATGCTAACAACTATCGAAACAATCAAAATGGTGCTCAACGTAACTTCAACAAGGGTAATTATCAAAGTGGAAATGGGCAAATTTCAAACCAAAATCAAAACCGTGATTTTCAAACCACCACACAAGGTTTTCAAAATGATCACACCCAAAATCTTCAAGGAGAATTTTTGAATTATGCTAAAGCAAACGATGCTAAGTTTGATAATATGCAACGCGAGATGGTTAGCTTAAGATCCGAGTTGAAAAACGAGCTTAAAAACGAACTTGCTAATGAACTTAAGACTCATGCTAATAAAATGGAAGGAAATGTTCAACGTCTCCAACAAAATCAACAAAAAATGCAGCAAGGTCAACATGAGATTAAGCAAGAGTTGTTAAAAGCGGATGCTAGGCAATCTAAGTTTGAAGATCGAATGGGAAAAATGTTTGAAGCTATCATGTGTAAACCTTATTCTTCGGGTGGTCTTCCTAGTGATACCATCGTAAACCCTAAAGGAGAAGTGAAGGTTATTACTACTCGTAGTGGTAAAATTTCAAAGAACCCAATTCTCGTTCAAGTACTTCTACGGAGAATGAAATAGAGAAAGAACCCGAGATGGTGATAGAAAAGGAGCAAATTCCAAGCCCACGAAGTACCACTCAAACCACACCTACGGTTGAACCAATACCAATAGTGGAACCCGAGATTCCAAGGCCATTGCCTATGCCCCAACCCACGCCACCCTTACCTTACCCTTCAAGACAAAACAAGGAAAACACACAAGAACGAAATAATTATCAATTTGAACTTTTTATGAAAATGTTTCGTGACTTGCATTTTAATATAAGTTTTGCCGACGCCTTGGTCATGATGCCTCGATTTGCCGCAAACTTCAAAAGTATGTTGAATAACAAAGAGAAATTGCAAAAGTCGTCTAGTTGTTCTTCGGTTTTTCTTAGCCGCATACCTCAAAAAGTCGGTGATCCCGGTAAATTTTAATCCCATGTGCAATACAAGATATGGAGGAATGCTACGCCTTGGCCGATCTTGGTGCTAGTATAAATTTGATGCCTCTTGAGATTTTTAAGTCGCTCAATCTTCCTAATCTCACTCCTTCAAGAATGTCAATCAAGATGGCCGATCATTCTACGATTCTAGCTTGTGGAGTAGCAGAGGACGTCTTCGTGAAAGTTGGAAAGTTCTACTATCCCGTGGACTTTATCGTTGTTGACATTCCCATCGATCCTAAAGTTCCTCTAATTTTAGGTCGATCATTTTTGGATACTTCGAGAGCACTTATCAATTTGCATGCTAGGAAAATCACTCTACGTTTCAATGAGGAAGAACTCGTCATAAATGCAACTCAAAACTCCACACTTTCTCATGTGTATTCTATCACGTCTTTGAACAATGTTAATCCCATCAAAAACATTTGCAAAAGGATTTCAAAAAGAGTTTTAGGAGTTGATGATAAAAATGATTTTCCGTCCCCTCCGCCGGTGGAGGTTAAGAGTGTTAAGCCTACGTCTCCAATCACGAATGATTCTTCAGATGATGAATATGTTGACCCAATGGGGAAGTTTTCTTTGTCGACAAACGTTTTGAGAACTTACAACCACCAAAGCCAAAACGGTTTTCAAATGTGAGAATTTTTAGTGTGACTAACATTGTTCTGGAAACACCAAATATTTTTGACATAATCAAGTCGGGTTTTCATAAGGAGAGTTTAAAAGATGAAGAAGGAAAAAAATTTGAATTGGATTTAAAAGATTTTTCTACAATGCTAACTTTGTCATCACCTCGTGTTTTGAGTGTTACAAGCTCGTCTTCTCCTTTTGACGATGCTTTGTGTGGACCTAGTGTGGGGGAAGCCCCTTATTTTCCCTCCCCTTTCTCCACCGAGGACGAGATATTTGATCCCAGAATTGCATATAAAGGGAAATCTCGGTCTTCCACCGATGCAAAAAAATGGAAAATCTTTCTATTTGATTGGTGCGAGTCTACCTCGAGTAGCTCATGGTTTTTGTGACTTACCCATTGTCCCAGCCTTCTATTTCTTCTCATCTATTTTCTTCAAACCCTTTGGGTTTATGTTGACACATGATGAAGTGGCGTTGATTTGTTTATCTAATGAAAACGAGAACGCTATCTTCGATACCGGTATTTTTCACCATCTAAGGACTTAGTCCTTAATACCGGTTGTTTTTGGGCCTTGTTTATCATGTAAGCCCCACCAAAAATTGACCATACCATGATTATCCCTAAATGATCACATTTACGGGGATTCGAGTCGAGCTTTTGACTCGGTTATCAAAAACAAGGTGCCTCGTGGGGGAATTCTCATGCTTATCCTTGTAAATATTATTTCTTTTTACTTAACCTAGTGAGGGGATTTGTGCCCTTCCAACCTTTGTTCCATGGTTGTTCGTGAATTGTGGTTTTTAGATGATCATGATCTTCACGATTGGAGCCTCTCGTGTTCGTTTTATGGGAGCACTCGATCGTTTGCTTTGAAGAATTTCTCAATATCCATATGATATATCCTTTTATGTTCTAACCTTAGGTTTATAGCACACTTTATAAATGGCTTTAAATTTAATGGTTACACCCTTTCCATGCTAGATTATGCATTCAACTACGTCTCTAGTTTGGGGGTGTTTGCACCCCTAGACTCGAAACATTGAGGACAATGTTTAACTTTAGTATGGGGGGTGAATAGATACTTGCCTTGCCAAACCTTGACGCTTTCCGAAAGTTTATCTTTTTGTTTATCGTTTTGTTGCAAAATAAGGCTAAAAATTGCCAAATTTTAAATTTTTTCTCATGTTTTATAAGTGTTTCAAGACACGAGTGTAGATTTTCCGATGGCGAGAATAAGAGTAATTTTTGACTCGACCGTGCGTGTTGAGCACTTAGCTTTGATTCCTTAACTTATATTAGGCTAAGTCTCTTAAATGAGGACGAGAAATGATAGAGTTAATTATAAGTTACTATGCTAAACGTAGAGTACTCGTTTTCTTTCAAAAACTCATGTGTTCTCGTTGTTTGCTTATTCTCTCTTCGCTTGTAAATATTTTTTGCTTAATAAATATTGACTTAGCGGTTTAGTCTCGATTGTTGGTTTCTAGTCTTTTCTAGTAGCTTCCATGTAATTAAATTGGGAAGACATTAAGGTATTGTCAGCGTCACGGTTTTGAAGTATTGGCAACCTGAATAATCGAAAGCTTCACCCAATAATAAGATTTCAAGTGCTCACCTAAATCAAGCAAACAATTTGAAGCTCACAAGGCCGAAAAATCTATGCAAAATTGAAAGTGAATCAAGCCTTAATATTTGAAGCTTTAAAGATCCAAAATTCGCCTTAGCGTGAGGATATACGTCTTTGGCCATAATAAAACCACCGATGAGGGTGATAATAAAAGGCAAGGCAAGACCGAAGTCATAATAAAAGCTTCATGGCGAAGTTGAATAAAAGATGGAGGTAAACCTATGATAATAAGGCCCTTCCGTTAGGGGACGTATAAAAGTCTTGGTAATAAGTCTCATGTTCAAAACCGTTATAAAACCGTGTTTATCGATCCTTCTTGTTGACTTAATTTTTTGACAACGTTGTCTATTAGGAGGGGTTATTAATTTGATGGTCTTGGTTACACCGTTGGGACTCTATTTTTAGACCTAAATCTCTATCATCGCATAAGTCAAACAATGTATCTTCGTGAAACATTCAAGACAAAATAAAATATAAGAGATACAACTTAGGAAAATGGGAGAATAAGTACGTGATTAGGGCATATGAGTAGTGTTAGCATTACTAACTTATAATGACAATGATCTCGTTTCACGCTTAGCATGGAATTGGGATGAAAATCGAGGACGATAAAATTATTTCTAACGAAGCATTCACGTGTTCTTATTCTATGAACCTAAACGTCCCATTTTGCGATGAAAATCATACATTATGTCTAAAACGCAAGTAGTAGAAGTAATAGTAGTAGTATAGCTAGTTTACCATTCAATAAAAGTGAATAAAAATGAATTTTGTAGGTGCTACGATACTTTATTCTAGCATTGCGTGAGGGCACGGTAATGGTTTAGTATGGGGGAGTGATGAGACTGCTTTTATACATAGTCTCATCGTCCAAAAAGGGCTTTAAATGCATTAAATATCATGAAAATGGCCAAATATATGCTTGTGTTTGTTACTTGTGTATTTTAGGTACGGATATTGAGAAAATGACAAAAGATCACAAGAATCATGCAAAAACGAACACGGGAAACGAAGCTGCACAATGAACCAAGCCCTAATGAAGAATGTTCCAAGACAAACCCTTGAAGATTTGAAGATTATGCAAGAAGGGTCCTCTAATATTGAAGAATTGACACTTTAAACCCTTGTATCTTCATAATTACAAGATTGGTCCCTAAAGTTTGTCAATATTACAAAAAGGACCCTCCACTTTGAATAATTAGCATGTTTAGTCCCTCATCAAAACTAAATTGTCAATTTTGGTCCTCCTTATATTCAAACATACCATGAAAACCTTCAAAGTTCAAAAATGTGCAAGATCAGTCCTTCAAATATCAAAGGAATACAAAAAAAGTCCTTGTGAAAAGTTTTGTGGCCAAAATAGAAGTTTTGAAACTTCATTAACAAAGGAAATGGGCGTGTTGCATGTTTAAACTGAAATGAATGAAAGAAGAAAGAAGAAGGACTAAATTGGGCAGACAAGCATACTTACCTTAACCACTCACGTGTTGACACCTCACCCCACTCACAAAACCCACCAATCATATCCCTCCCAGCTTCTATGTCACCATCCCACTCACCATTTTTAAACTAATCTATTTAATTAGTTAAAATGGCGCTAAACACCCCTTTAAACCTGTTACAAAACAAACCCCAATTTTCTTCATGTTCATATAAAAATTAGGGATTCACTAAGCACAATGAATTATGCCCTAATCTTATCCAAATTTATGATTAAGGCCACCCTTAACATAACCCAACTCTTAAACCCCCATCACCATCAACTCACATGTATCACCACCCTTTCCCTGCCCCACTTTTCACTTCCAAACAAAACCATGACAGTAAATCAACGCCCCAAGGCCTTGCTTATTTTCTAAGCATGTAATGAACGTCCAAGATCACTTTTATCCCTCTGGCATCTCAACAAAACGCCAACAAGTCTAAATTCAGTCAACATATATTCAAAAATCCAAGGGCATTTTTGGGACATCACTACACTAGGGTTTATGTTCTTATTAGCTTCTAGTAGCATGTACACCCTCTATATAAAGGGTTTAGGACCTTTCCTTTACTCTTGTTCTTAGTTTTACTTTGTCAAGCCTTGTAAAGCCATTTTCTGAAATTTATAAGATTGTGGTATTGTGTTGTGATTGAAAACTGAGTTCCATTGATTATTATTGTGTTAAGTAGTTGTATTGTCACGTTTTTGTACTTAAACAAAACCTTGAACAAGTCCAAGATAGCTTATAAGCCTTTGAGTCCCTTTGTTCTATTTGAGTTCAAGAATTTGGCATGTGCTTTGGTGAGGATTGTTCATTGAGGTGTTTCTTTTTTTTTTTTTTTTTTTTTTTTGGTAACCGTGATTTCCGACTCATTGGCCGACTAATCCACGGGGTTTGAGCCCACCGCCACACAGACTCAAACCAGGTAAAGCCCTCCCTTTTCAGGAGGTTGGCGTGGCCACTTCAAGGTTGTTTGCACCTAGTGGGAATTGAACTTGAGACCTCACACACTTTGGAGTGATAGCCACAAATCTTTTTGCCACTAGGCCACCCTTGAGTGGTCATTGAGGTGTTTCTTTAAGTGAAATAAGTCACAAATCAACTAGCTTGAGCAATATTGGAGGTTAGTTATACGTTTTTACAACAAAATTCAGTCAAGTGGTTTGCTAAGTTCTTTTGGTTCAACAGCTTGTAGATTGAACTTAAGGGTGATCATAGCCTCCTAATCTTGGTTGATTAAGGGGTGGTGAGGCCTTCAGGAAAGATGCAAGGCTTGTGAGAGCCTAAGTGTTGCAAAGACTTGGTCTTTTGTCACCTATTTTACTTTATTTGTTCTAATCTAAGCTCAAGCCTTTGGCTAGGCTTGTTTGTTGTTCTTAGCAGGGGGAAGCTGGTGCTTGTTCTTGCTAGCACCTCAGCTCTTTGATTCTAAGGTGTAGATGTACATCTTGGAGGTTTGAATTCTCAATTTTCATCTTTCTAATTAATATTTGATATTTATGTGATTTTGTGATTTTGTTGGTATAAGTGTGTTTTTATGCCTGAAAATGGGTTCTTGATTCACTTGTGGTATGTTACGATGTTAAACTGGGTTAAATCAATCTTGAGAAGACTTTAACTTTGTCAAAATTGAGTTTAAAAAGTTAAAAGGGTGTTTGGGATTGACTGATATTGAGGCTATTGTGTTCTGATATATGCAAGTTTTGTGCCTTGAAACACTAAATCAAACATTTGGCTATAAAATCTTGTATATTTTTTATTTTGCTCTGAAATCTTGTGCACACCTAGTTCTTATGTTAACCTAGGGCTAACAAGTGTTTAATCATTGTTAATGCAACACATGTGATATATCTGAGGCCTTGAATTTGGATTTTGTGTCAAGTAGATCAGCAAACTTTGTTCTTGTGTTCTTTATTGTTCATCAGTAATTGCTTTTGCTTAGATCTTGTTCATTTGTTGGATTTGTTGCATGAAATGTGTTAAGCTGTGTTACTTTAAGTTGTTTTGAGCTTGTGTATGCATTTGGTGGCTTGTGGTTAGATTTTACTAGCTTTAAAGTAGCTTATAACTGCCATATCTTCTTATTACTTGTCTGGAACACATCTGGGCAAAGATTGAATTAACTGCACTTATTGGCTGGGTGATTTTGTGATTAATTGCTTGTTATTGACTCCTTGTGATTCACTGGTCACAAGGGTGCCTTAATTGTTCAAAAATACCAAGTGAAACTCTCTAAAAATCCAAGTCAAAAAGTCAAGGCAGTGGGAACTCCTTTCCCCTGTTTCTAGCCACTGCTAGTTATAATTGGTGTTCAGCTTATTAATAAGTCATTTTAGCTTATTCCAATGTGCAACAACTTATTTTTTGTAATAGGTCTTAATATTTTGAGCTTATACGTGAATCTGGAAGTTTATAGCTTTTTGTTTTATGTTTTTACTAGAAAACGACTATTTTGTCTTTTTCAAAATCAGTTTATTGCTTATTTCAGCTTATTAAGTGTGCTTATTGGAAATTTTTTTGTTGATTAAGCTTAGTTAAGCCATTTGTGACTTTTTGCAACTTGAATCAGATCTTGAAATTATCAAGAACTAAAAAACGACTATTTTCTCGTTTTGTGAAGAGGGCTTTGGCTTATTTCAGGCTTATTCGTTGAGCTTATTTCAAGTTTCTTTTTGCAAATAGCTTAATTAGGTCAAGAGAAGGACGTGGGTAAAATCTTAGCTTATGGCATCAGCTTATAGCTTAATGGGCCAAAAAGCCCATTAAGAATAAACTATTTTGAAATAAGCTAGCTTAAGCTCATTTTTAGCTTTTGGGCCTTTGGAAAATTGTGTTTAAATCAAATTTTAAGCTTGACTAGAGCTTTTGGGCCATTTCTGAGGACTTTTTCTTATTGGGCCCAATATTAAGCCCATTAAGGATCTGTTTGGGTATTTGGCCCATTTGAAGGCCCAATAGGGGTATTTTTGGTATTTCAAGTTCATTTTCTGTTTAATTAAGTTAAAATAAACTAGTTTGCAAGTTTTTAGAATTTTTTATAAATTTTGGATTTTTAATATTATTTTATTATTAAAAATTAAAATTAGAATTTTTTAAGTTTTTAAATTTTTCTTAGGTTAAATACATTAAGTTAGGAATTTTACAATTTTTTGAATATTTTTATTGTCCTTTGATTATTTTTTATAATTATTTTAAGTTTAAATAGTTTTTAATTGTTTTTAAGTAGTTTTTATTAGTTTTAAAATTTTCAAAAATAGTTTTAAGTTTACTTAAGTCATTTTAGAGGTTTACAATTGAAAAAATCTCATTTTCAGCTTTTTGTTAATTAAATTGATTTTTTGGGCTTTAATTAGCATTAAAAAATTATTATTTAATTAAATAAAAGGTTTGGGTGATTTTTGATTTTTTGTAAACTCTAATTACATTATTTAGGATTTATTGCAATTTTCTAGGAGTTTTTAGGGTAAATTTTTAATTTTCCTACTTTTTACGGTTTTACGTATACGACTTTATCGTCTTAGTTTAATTCGTCATCGTAACCGTCGTTCTCTTCTTATCTCATTTCAATTTTCTTTTCTCATAATCATAATCACATCATTAATCATCTCTTAACACACACACCAAGCCTCCTTGGGAAACGAACTTGAACCACATTGGTCATTAGTGCTTGGTTTTCATAAACCGACACTTAATACTTTCCGTATTTTGCTCTCTTTTCCTAAAGGGTAGTAAAAACTCTACATCAGGGGTGTAGAAGATGATGTGGATTGGGTGGTAGTTTGAAAATTAAGGGGTGTTTGGGTCTGTTGTGGAAAGGTGTCAACGTTTGGATTTGTAGTGTCAACGCTAACATTTAACATGTCAGCGTTGAAGGGATCTTGGTCAAGTTCCATATGTTGAGGTGAAGGTGATGGTTCAGGTAACGGGTCAAGCTGTGGTTGTGGGTCAGGTTGAGGTTGTGCTGCTGCAATAACAGCAAGCATGGCTTGGGTAAGAGGTAAGTCTTTGTGAGGGGGCGAATTCATCTTACTAAAAATAGCTTTCTTTTGCACAAGGATCACATAAAAGTCATCATGATCCCTGGTGCAATACCTTTTCTCATCAAATATCATTTGTAAAAATCGTGGGTAAGACAAAGTCATCTTATTACCCTTGTTTTTACACATGCCATCAAAAATCAGTTTAGAAAAATTATACTTTTGCCCATTAGTAATACACACAAGAGCACTAGTAATTGATCTGTTAATTTCATTATGTGCAGTACTTTTGGGACTTAAACATTGAAGGATGACATGTATTAAGTACTTCCAAGCTGGGGGAGATTCCTATGTATTATATTTGTTTAAAGTTCCCTCTTCAGGGAAAGGATAACCCAAAGCTTGGAGTCCCTGTTCTATCTCACCAATGGGAAGAGTGGTTATACTATCTGCATCATTAAGATGCAAAGCCTGGTGAACCAAGGCTTCAGTAACCACCCATGGACGCCCATGGACAATAGCAGTTAATGTAGTCACATTATTAAGCGTTGAGGAACTTACAGTGTTCCAAAACTGTTTAATATGAGTGACAGGGATGAGAGGAGCATGAGAAAGAGCATACCGTAATGGAGATGCATTCAAATACGCCACCATCTGGGTGTATTGAAGAAACAGAGCATCATCAGCCTCCAAATAAGCAACCATGTTATGCTGACTTCTGAATCCCAATACCAAGTCACTTGGTTTAAACTTAGGCGCCATTGATGTAGAAAGCTGTTTGAAAGATAATGATAGATGAATTATAGGAGAAAAATTAGTTAGACAAGAATATGAGACTACCCTGTTTAAAAAGAAGGAGCCAAATTTATAGGAGAGATAGGCACATGTGATTGGTCAAAAATGAGGCAAGTATTTTCAAAACATAATGATGAAAATATTGAAAAGAAAATAAGTTATCTTGTGCATTAAAAAAAAACTTATCAACTCCCAAAATTACGGCCCCAATTTTCGTCAAAAATAACAACTGGGTAGGACCCAATGAGTGTCAACGGTCAAAAATAACCCATCAACGCCCAACGACTATATTCTTGTCAACGTTGGAAAAAGCCATGTCAACGTCTAAATTGGACACAACAACGTTTGGAAATAAATCTGTCAACGTCCAAAAATAAAAATAATAAAAATGAAAAAGGACCTTAACAAAGTGATTTATCCTAGTGAAGATAACCTATAAACTAAAAATTACTATAGGGTGGCAAGCACTGTCCAATCATGCACACTTGCTTATGCAAGATAGACATAACAGCCCTCTAGTGTCCCTTGCTAACCAAAATACTGAACAGTGAAGTTATCTCATAAAATCCCTTGTAACTCCCAGGTAAGCCCAATATAAATAATACCCAAGTCTCCCAACAGGCCACTCCCAATTCTAGGCCAAAAAGTCTTGGCAGCATGCATAGTATATCAACTTTGCATGCTACAGTGCCTCATGAGTTAGTAAACTAAGTCATACTCACCAGTGGACACAATCTAGAATTGTGATAAGAGTATTATAAGAATACCCAAAAAGTCCTAAAAGGTTTCTAAACCTCCCCTTAAACTATGATACATAAGTTGCCAAATAATATGCATGTAAATAAAAATTTATGTCAAGATAGGAATATAAATATTCCAACCATCATCCATAAATTGAAACATGCTCCAATAATGTTCCAAGAATCCATAAGCAACTCTGTATCCAATGGTACAATGCTAACAACGCCTGCACAATTAGATTAAAAACCACAAAACTAACATGTTGTTGACAACGTCACGATAACACTTATCAGCGTTAAGATAACCTTTGTCAGCGTTAGACAAATAAAGTGGAAAATCTAATTTCACATAAAGACCAATAACAATGCATATCTGTACATACTTTTACAAGAAAAACCCAAAACACATATTAAGTGAGATTGATCATCCGAATACTTGTTACCAAGTATTGAAATCTTCCAGTATCAAAAGGTTTAGTTAATAAATCAGACACATTTTCTTCTGTGTCAACCCTATCTGGTTGTATTAAACCTTTTTCAAAACAATCTCTTATAAAATGATGTCTAATTTCTATGTGTTTTGTTTTAGAATGATGTACAGGATTTTTAATAATGCATAAAGTACTGTTATTGTCCACAAAAATCTTGGTATGCATGAAATTATACCCATAATCCAACAGCTGGTTCTGAATCCATAAAACTTGTCCAAAACAAGCAGCTGCAGCAACATACTCTGCTTCAGTTGTAGAATTAGCCACCACTGTTTGTTTCTTGCATTGCCAAGAGATCACTGTCTAAATATGCAACAAGCTCCAATGGTGAATCTTTTGGATACCATAATCCCAGGTCTGGACTACATCTAAGGTATCTAAAGATCCTCTTGACAGCATGAAGATGACATTCTTTGGGAGTCACTTGATGGCGTGCACATGCACACACAACAAACATAATGTCAGGTCTTGAAGCTATGAGATACATCAAGGAACCAATCATTGACCTATAGTGCCTGACATCCACTTCTTTTCCATCTCCAACTTTTCCCCAAGGGTGTTCCCTATCCATATGTGTGCTAGCCCGTTTCTCATGTGGAGAAAAGCGAAACTTCTTCAAGATTTCTGCTACATATTTATCTTGAGAGATGAAGATACCATCTTCTTTCTGCTGAACTTGTAACCCTAGAAAGAAGTTCATCTCTCCCATTGCACTCATCTTGAATTTGTCTGTCATAAGCTTGGAAAAGTCTTCACTCATTTTTGGACTTGAAGAGTCAAAGATGATATCATCCACATAAACCTAAACAAGCAAGAAATCCTTACCAGTCTTCTTTGTAAATAAGGTCTGGTCTATGGTGCCCCTTTTTGAATCCATTTTCCACCAGATAGGTGGACAATGTGCCATACCATGCTCTTGGGGCTTGATGAAGTCCATACATAGCTTTCTTTACCCTATACACCTTGTTTGGATGTTCTGAATCTTCAAAACCAGGAGGCTGCATTATATAAACCTCCTCTGCAATTGTGCCATAAAGAAAAGCACTCTTCACA
This sequence comes from Glebionis coronaria, assembly GCA_025667525.1. Taxonomy (NCBI): domain Eukaryota; kingdom Viridiplantae; phylum Streptophyta; class Magnoliopsida; order Asterales; family Asteraceae; genus Glebionis; species Glebionis coronaria. The sequence continues at coordinate 237,674,326 of CM046881.1, forward strand.
TCCATTTGATAGACTGTAAATCCCATGCAGGAAGCATAGGCTAGAAAAATCCTTATAGCCTCAATCCTTGCAATAGGTGCAAAGACCTCCTCATAGTTTATCCCTTCCTCTTGTGTATATCCTTGAGCCACTAAACGTGCCTTGTTTCTGACCACAATTCCTCTTTCATCCTTTTTATTCCTAAGAACCCATCTTGTCCCAATAGGTCTGACATGTCTGGGATAATCAACCAACTCCCAAACATCCTGGATAGCAAATTGGTGAAGCTCATCTTGCATTGCTTCCACCCAACTTGGTTCTTTGAGAGCATCAAAAATCTTCTTGGGTTCCTGTTGTGATAGAAAACAGGCAAACAAACATGCTTGAACAAGAGGGGTATCAACCTTCTTATGAATATTAGCAATAAATCCTCCAAGATTCTGATGAGATCTTCTAGTTTGCACAGGAGTCATCACATCACCAATAACTAGAAAAGGAGGATGATTTTTGATTGTAGAAGTAAGCACTCCTCCCTCAATAAGTGTGTTGTCCTCAATCTCATCTTCCATGTTACCAATATCCTCTTCAGACTCTCTTCCATCATCATCTGAATGAACCTCTCTATTTCTGTTTGAAGGTTCATGTAAAACCCGCATGCTTTTACCATGCATAGTACCTTAAGTTTGTACGTACTAGTCAAAAACTTTCCTAATATAGCATGATTACGATTACGTGTTAGGAGTTTATGTATTACGTACGTGTTAGAACACGATAAATATTTTATTTGCACGATCACGTAATAATTATTTAGCAATAATTAATCACGAGCATACAATCACGAAATCACGAGCGTAATTAAAACACGAGCTATTATTAATTACGTATATATATTTAATACGAGCGTAATTAAATATATAAGAGTATGGTATTTACGTAACGAGAATATTTAAAACACGAACATAATTAAACATAAACGTGTATTAAATAACAAGACACGAAACAAGGTACGGGAACCCCCACAAGGGAGTCCCTACCCGCGGCCAAAAGAGGGTAATGGGCCAAGCCCATTACTAATTTTACTAAAAGTGGGTTAAGTAATTTTTACTACTCAAAAATTACTTTACAGAAGATTTCAGGAAAAACCTAAAACCCTCCCTTTTCTCCTTCTTTGTGCCGCCACCTACAAACCACCATAGAAGGTGATTTTGATCTTGGATCTTGTTGATTTATTAGTTGTTCGTGTTTGTTCTTCACTCTCTTGATCCACGAATACGGTAAAACCTTTTTAACTTGTTTTTTCTTTTTAATTAATCTTCTATTAATTAAGAACACGTGATGTTTTTATAAAAACACATTAATTAAACCTAGATCTAACATGTTTTGATCATTAATTAATCAAAGGGGTCGATCAAAGGGGTGTTTGTTTTGGGCCGCAAGGTACAACCGACCCCAAGGGGGTTCGGTTTATTTTAGCCGACCACCACCAAGACCTTTTTGGTCTTGGTTGGTGTATGTGGGTCCCACGACAGCAAGGGGGTACCCCGATTTGGTTCGGGGTACGGCGTTGTTTCATATCCGGTGCATGTTTTTAGGCTTAGATCCGGATCATGATTATGTTAGTTGTTTACGTTATAAACTTATGTTAAAAATTAAATTAATAAAAGGTGAGATTAATTTAATAACATGACTTAGGTTAATTAATTATTAATAAACATGAAATTATTTTAACCTAAGTATTTATATTATTAAGACTTATAATTAATTAATTATTTAAAAACCATGGATATAATTAATTAATTAAACATGACTTAGGTTATATTATTAATATTTAATAATACATATTTAACCTAAGTATTTAATATATTTAATTAAAAACATGTCATACTTTAATTAAATATTATAACCTATAGTTTAATTAAATTACATGAAATAATTATTAAACTATATAATATATCATATGACTTAGGATATAATCATGAAAACACTCAGGTTTATTTACTTAGCTTATTTAACCAGCTTATTTCTAATTATGGAAACTTTCTATTTTTAGAAAACTTAATTAAATAAGGCAGCTATTTTATTTATGGAAACCAGCTATTTTTAGAAACTTATTTATTTAAGGCAGCTAATCTATTTATGGAAACTTATTTAATTAAGGCAGCTAATCTATTTATGGAAACTTTCTATTTTTAGAAACTTATCTATTTTAAGCAGTAAATCTATTTGTGGAAACTTTCTATTTTTGGAAACTTCCTATTTTTGGAAACTTTCTATTTTTGTAAACTTTCTATTTTAGGAAAACTACTATTTTTGGAAAGTTACTTATTATTACGCAGTAAGTATAATAACACATGAAATACCAGAAATACTTAATCAGATTAAACAGAATATAAGATTTAACACAGTTTAAGGCTTTAAACAGTGTAAAATGGTAAGAACACATAAAATAAGCTAAGACGTGATATAAAACCAGCTATGTATGTAGTAAGCAGATACTTATTTCATGTACGTATTTATGTAGCACTAGTGTTTCGGAAGTAGGATTCTCGCAGTTCGTCGTTCTCGTTCACTGGACATAAGATACGGATTCCCGTCCTTTCAGTATGTACATTCTTTCCTTATTTAGGATTCCTCGTATGCAGCCAACTGTTTTCCCGTAGTATAAGTATGAGTTTGATTGCTTATGTTTAAATATGATTACCTATAGCCATATACATGCATGACCAGTTTCACCTAGTTATGGAGGTACCATAACCATAACATTAGAGGCACTGATGTTATGACTTCACCACGATGGAGTGATTGCTCGTGGCGTCCCTTCAGCTTTTGGCCATTTATTTATATTTATCATGTGGGGCGTATGGGTGCATCCTAGTTACATGTTTTTATTCAGGATTACATGGTGAATGTGGTGTGTGCCTTGCATCCTTCACAAGGAGCTGATCCCTCCTACCCATTAAACCAGTATATTAAATTAGAGGCAGCCCCTCTAATTTGCATGATGAGGTCACCCCTCAAATTATTCATGCACGGTGGATATTCATGACCTATATTGGCTAAATAGTAAAATATGACAAACAATTTTTATAAGATAAACATAAGTCTTTCAAACTATAAAACCAGTTTTACTAAGACTTAACCAGGTTACTCGGGACTTAGTTTCTTCCGCTGTTATTAGGTTATATGCTTATCCTATTCATGCTATATTGTACGTCCGTGCACTGAGCCTATTGCTCAGCCGTTTTCCTTTTCTATGTTCCCAAAACGGCAGGTACTCAGGGACGCTCGTAGACACTAAGAGTACGTGCATATGGACTGGAAGCTGTCTAGCCTTCTTTACATTATGCATTTCTTTTCTTTATGATTTCGTCCTTATTCCTTACTATACTATGTTTGTGTGCGATGAGCTTTACTTTTGGACTACCGATGTTTGATTGCGGTATTTTCCTTTATATGGTCAAGTAATGTTTAGACATTTTACCTTGTATGCTTTGATGACACGCCATAATTGCTGTGATATTTCCATTTCCAAAATGGGGTGTTACAATTATGGTATCAGAGCCAAGGCTTCGACCTGTAGGCTCTCAAATATGACCTGTGATTAGTGGGTAGTCACTACGGTCTTCCTAGAACTGACAGTTGTTTTCATGCATTCATCATTTGTAAGCATGCATATATATGTCATTGTTACAGGGTTTTTTACTAAGTAATGGTTGGTACAGGACTGGCCCTATTTAGTCACATGTGTTTTATCGAAACTTTTAGATTTTGGACCGACCCATAGGCGTCCCCTCGATATGTCTTTTGTTTTGAGTGAACTGACCAGAGGCGTTCACTCTCGAGCATCCAAACTTTTCATAAAACTGCATCATGCATTCATACAAATTTTTTCTTGCATAAAATTTTTCTCGTGAAATTTTTAGTATAAAATTTTTTCATGTATATATTTTTTATTTTATGTTTTGAACTGTTTAATCATATGTTTTATTGTTATACTGTCAGATGGTTCTCACACGCGAACAGGAGCAGCTCAATGCTGCAATTCAGGCTGCCATGCAAGCCTTGCTTCCTCAACTGAGGAATGACATCCGTGCTGAAGTCCAAGCTACCAACAATCAGCAGCAGAATCAGGCACCTCCTCCTCCTCCTCCTCCTCCAGTGACATTAGCAGTATGGCTGGAGAGATTCAACAAGCTCCGCCCTCGAGCTTTTGAGAAGACAGATAGCCCCAGCGATGCTGAAATCTGGTTGGCTCACATTGAGAAGATCTTCAACGCTATGGGTTGTGACCCCGCATACAAGGCGAGGTTGGCATGCTATCGGTTCGAAGGCGATGTACTTAACTGGTGGTTAGCTTTGATGCAATCTGAAGGTGGTGATGAGTGGGTTGCTGGTTTGACTTGGGCTCAGTTCAAGGACAGGGTGATGGAGCAGTTCTTTCCCAAGGCTAAGCAGGACAAACTCAAGAGAGAGTACCATGGGATCCGTCAGAGAGTTGGGGAGAATAGCAACGAGTTTATGCAGCGCTTTCTTCGCTTGGCTGGTTTCCTTGGTGCGGCAGCAGGTACTCCAGAAGAGCAGGCACATCACTTTAGATGGGCTCTTCGCACATCGGTCGCAAACAATTTGGTGTGTGCTACGTTCAATACTGTAGCACAAGTGGCCGATGCAGCACGGAAACTGGAGATGCTGCAGGAGAGGGATGAGTTCGGGGAAGCTGAAAGCCCCGACAAGAGGTAAAACCTTCATATTCAAGTGGTGATCAATCCGTATATCTTCCATATGTCAATTATTCATCTCTTTAAATGTATCTTCCAGGCAGAAAACTGGGGACCGGTCTCAGCCGGCTACTCAGCAGCAGCCTCATCAGCCCAAGGGAAATGGTCAGACTAATGACCGATCTGCTACGGATAGGCGTGGCGGTAATGACAATTACCGTAACAACGCCGGGCAATCCAGCAACAGCAGGAACCATGGAAACGGTAGGGACCAGAACCAGAGAGGTTCGCAGCCTAGTCGTCCAGCTATCACTGGTCCTCAGCCAGCCAGAGCACCTGCTGGAGGATACACTCATCCTCTTTGCTCTACTTGCCACCGTAGGCACCAAGCCATGTCGCCGTAATACTGATGCGTGCTTCAAGTGTGGTCTTCCTGGCCATATTATGAAGGATTGCCGTAAGGGCGAGATGGAGGGTACATCGGGACATGTTGATACCAAGCCGCCTCCTACTGCCGGGCGTGTCTACACGACATCTCGAGACCAGGCCAACAAGTCTACATGTACCATCACTGGAATCTTGTATATGTATGGTCGCGCTAGATGTGTTCTTTTCGATACGGGTGCTACTCACTCGGTTATTTCTACTGCTTATGCTAAGAACATTAGGATGCCTCCCTTGCCACTAGAAAATAGGCTTACTATTTCCACGCCTTTAAGGGACTCTGTATTAATCACCCATGTATACAAGAGTCTTCCCCTAGAATTTGATGATAAGGTTCGACCTGTCGACGCACTTCCGCTGGACATGAATGACTTCGACATGATTTTGGGCATGGATTGGCTATCCATATATCATGCTACTATAGACTGCCATTGATATCGAGTTATCTTCGGTGATGTCAACGCACCAGAGTACATTCATAATGGGTTCATACCCGGACGGTCTATACAAATCATATCCACCTTGCAAGCGCGTGCATTACTGTCACATGGCTGCGAGGGTTATCTAGATACGGTTCACGACATGGATGCTGAATCTCCATCGATTCAGGATCAACCAATAGTGTCAGAATTCCAAGACGTATTTCCAGCAGAACTTCCGGGCATACCACCTGCACGAGAAGTGGAATTCAGTATCGAGCTGGTTCCAAGAGCTGAACCAATCTCCAAGGCTCCTTATCGCATGGCTCCCATAGAGCTGAAGGATCAACTGCAAGAACTTCTCGAACGAGGTTTCATTCGACCGAGCGCATCTCCATGTGGCGCACCGGTTTTGTTTGTTAAGAAGAAGGACGGCAGTATGCGTCTTTGCATAGACTATCGCGAGCTCAACAAGATTACTATTCGGAATAGGTATCTACTGCCACGAATTGACGATCTGTTTGACCAACTCCAAGGGGCCAAGCACTTCTCCAAGATCGATCTTAGGTCAGGTTATCATCAGTTACGAGTCAAGGAGCAGGATATTGCTAAGACTGCCTTTCGTACTCGTTATGGCCACTACGAGTTTGTAGTTATGCCATTTCTCCTGACCAATGCTCCAGCAGTGTTCATGGATCTGATGAACAGAATCTTCCATGAATTTTTGGACAAATTCGTCATTGTTTTCATTGATGACATCCTGATTTTCTCTAAGTCCAAGGAGGAACACGAAGACCATCTTCGTACAGTACTACAGATTCTTCGTCAGAAGCAGCTGTATGCTAAATTCTCCAAGTGTGAGTTCTGGTTAGAGAAGGTGGCATTCTTAGGTCACATTGTATCAGCAGAAGGAATCACTATGGATCCAGCGAAGGTTGAGGCCATCACTAAGTGGCCAAGGCCGACATCAGCGACGGAAGTCCGCAATTTCTTAGGCTTAGCTGGCTATTACCATAGGTTCGTGGAGAACTTTTCCCTCTTAGCACTACCATTGACCAAACTGATGCGGAAAGGGGAGAAATTCGTCTGGACTGAAGATCGAGAGAAGAGCTTTGAAGACCTGAAGCAGAAGCTAGTATCTGCACCTATTCTTACTCTACCATATGGTACGGGTGGATTTCAAATCTACAGCGATGCATCGGGGAAGGGACTTGGCTGTGTTCTCATGCAACATGGGAAAGTGATCGCGTACGCTTCACGGCAGCTTAAGCCTTATGAAGAGAATTACCCCACGCACGATCTAGAACTTGCTGCAGTCGTGTTTGCATTGAAGATATGGAGACACTACTTATATGGAGAATCATGTGACATTTTCACGGACCACAAAAGCTTGAAGTATATCTTCACTCAACGTGAATTAAACATGAGGCAGAGAAGATGGTTAGAGCTGTTGAAGGATTATGACATTAATCTTCAGTATCATCCCGGAAAGGCAAATGTAGTAGCAGATGCCCTTAGCAGGAAGTCCGGAATGATCAACAACATTAGAATCGAAGAGGAAATCATAAGAGACTTGGAGCGACTAGACATCGAGATCATGGTACGTGGACAGCACCGTTACTGGGCTAATCTTAGAGTAGAACCCGAGTTACTATCCAAGATCAAAGAAGCTCAGAAGGATGACGGAGAAATATGGGCGATAATACAGAATTTGGAGAAGCAGAAAGAATTCAGAGTAGATGCAGATGGTATCGTATGGCAGGGCACTAGACTTTGTGTTCCTGATGACCAAGAACTCCGGGAAGCTTTGCTAGCAGAAGCTCATAGCTCCCCATTCTCGATACATCCTGTTTCAACTAAAATGTACCATGACATCAAGCAGTACTTTTGGTGGAGTGGTATGAAGCAGGATGTGGCCACCTACGTCTCCAAATGTCTTACCTGCCAGCAGGTTAAGATCGAGCATCAGCGATCTGGCGGTCTCCTTCAACCGTTAGACATTCCAGAGTGGAAGTGGGATAAAATCACCATGGATTTTGTTACTGGTCTTCCGCCTACCAAAAGGAAGCACGATGCAATTTGGGTTATCGTTGATCGACTTACCAAATCAGCTCATTTCTTACCGATCCGCAAGGAAGATCCGGTAAGTAAACTCGCAGATACGTACAGACGAGAGATCATGAGACTACACGGTGCACCATCCAGAATCGTCTCAGACAGAGATCCTTGATTCACTTCGTGCTTTTGGAAAAGTCTGCAGAAAGCTTGGGGTACACAACTTAAGCTTAGCACGGCCTTTCATCCTCAAACGGACGGACAGTCAGAGCGAACCATTCAAACATTGGAAGATATGTTGAGGTCATGTGCGTTGGAATGGACGGGTAATTGGGACGAATAAATCTGTTTGGTGGAGTTTGCGTACAACAACAGTTGGCACGCGAGCATCAAGTGTGCTCCATTTGAGATGTTGTATGGCAGAAAGTGTCGCGCCCCAATCTGTTGGGATCAGGTTGGCGAGCGAACAATCGAAGGACCAGAAATCATAGAGATGACAAACGAGAAGATTGCAGTAGCTAGACAGAAGATTCAGGAGGCACGGTCACGTCAAAAGAGTTACGCCGACAAGCATCGTAGGGATTTACACTTTAACGTAGGAGATCACGTCTTCCTTAAGGTTTCGCCGGCACGTGGTGTTAGACGCTTCGGGATTAAAGGGAAGCTCAGTCTTCGTTTCATCGGACCGTTTGATATCATTGAACAAGTCGGTGAAGTATCTTACCGATTGGCGTTACCTCCGCAGCTTTCGCATGTGCACAATGTGTTTCATGTGTCCTTACTCAGAGGGTATCAATATCATCACCTTCACATGGTTCAGTATCCACTGGAACAGATTCGTGAAGATCTCACTTTTATAGAAGAACCCGAACGATTTCTTGACAGGCAAGAACGAGTCATGAGAAAGAAGACGATTCCATTCGTCAAAATTCTATGGAGGGATCATACCGAGCGGGAAGCCACTTGGGAAACAGAGGAGTCTATCCGGACTTCTTACCCTCATTTCATATTTTGAATTTGGGTATGTTCTTCTTTTCCAGTTTACTTTATCTATAATTCGGGGACGAATTATTATTTTTAGGGGGGAAGAGTTGTAAAACCCGCATGCTTTTACCATGCATAGTACCTTAAGTTCGTACGTACTAGTTAAAAACTTTCCTAATATAGCATGATTACGATTACGTGTTAGGAGTTTATGTATTACGTACGTGTTAGAACACGATAAATATTTTATTTGCACGATCACGTAATAATTATTTAGCAATAATTAATCACGAGCATACAATCACGAAATCACGAGCGTAATTAAAACACGAGCTATTATTAATTACGTATATATATTTAATACGAGCGTAATTAAATATATAAGAGTATGGTATTTACGTAACGAGAACATTTAAAACACGAACATAATTAAACATAAACGTGTATTAAATAACAAGACACGAACCGAGGTACGGGAACCCCCACAAGGGAGTCCCTACCCGCGGCCAAAAGAGGGTAATGGGCCAAGCCCATTACCAATTTTACTAAAAGGGGGTTAAGTAATTTTTACTACTCAAAAACTACTTTACAGAAGATTTCAGGAAAAACCTAAAACCCTCCCTTTTCTCCTTCTTTGTGCCGCCACCTACAAACCACCATAGAAGGTGATTTTGATCTTGGATCTTGTTGATTTATTGGTTGTTCGTGTTTGTTCTTCACCCTCTTGATCCACGAATACGGTAAAACCTTTTTAACTTGTTTTTTCTTTTTAATTAATCTTTTATTAATTAAGAACACGTGATGTTTTTATAAAAACACATTAATTAAACCTAGATCTAACATGTTTTGATCATTAATTAATCAAAGGGGTCGATCAAAGGGGTGTTTGTTTTGGGCCGCAAGGTACAACCGACCCCAAGGGGGTTTGGTTTGTTTTAGCCGACCACCACCAAGACCTTTTTGGTCTTGGTTGGTGCGTGTGGGTTCCACGACAGCAAGGGGGTACCCCGATTTGGTTCGGGGTACGGCGTAGTTTCATATCCGGTGCATGTTTTTAGGCTTAGATCCGGATCATGATTATGTTAGTTGTTTATGTTATAAACTTATGTTAAAAATTAAATTAATAAAAAGTGAGATTAATTTAATAACATGACTTAGGTTAATTAATTATTAATAAACATGAAATTATTTTAACCTAAGTATTTATATTATTAAGACTTATAATTAATTAATTATTTAAAAACCATGGATATAATTAATTAATTAAACATGACTTAGGTTATATTATTAATATTTAATAATACATATTTAACCTAAGTATTTAATATATTTAATTAAAAACATGTCATACTTTAATTAAATATTATAACCTATAGTTTAATTAAATTACATGAAATAATTATTACACTATATAATATATCATATGACTTAGGATATAATCATGAAAACACTTAGGTTTATTTACTTAGCTTATTTAATCAGCTTATTTCTAATTATGGAAACTTTCTATTTTTAGAAAACTTAATTAAATAAGGCAGCTATTTTATTTATGGAAACCAGCTATTTTTAGAAACTTATTTATTTAAGGCAGCTAACCTATTTATGGAAACTTATTTAATTATGGCAGCTAATCTATTTATGGAAACTTTCTATTTTTAGAAACTTATCTATTTTAAGCAGTAAATCTATTTTTGGAAACTTTCTATTTTTGGAAACTTACTATTTTTGGAAACTTTCTATTTTTGGAAACTTTCTATTTTTGGAAACTTTCTATTTTTTGAAACTTTCTATTTTTGGAAACTTTCTATTTTTGGAAACTTTCTATTTTAGGAAAACTGCTATTTCTGGAAAGTTACTTATTATTACACAATAAGTATAATAACACATGAAATACCAGAAATACTTAATCAGATTAAACAGAATATAAGATTTAACACAGTTTAAGGCTTTAAACAATGTAAAATGGTAAGAACACATAAAATAAGCTAAGACGTGATATAAAACCAGCTATGTATGTAGTAAGCAGATACTTATTTCATGTACGTATTTATGTAGCACTAGTGTTTCGGAAGTAGGATTCTCGCAGTTCGTCGTTCTCGTTCACTGGACATAAGGTACGGATTCCCGTCCTTTCAGTATGGACATTCTTTCCTTATTTAGGATTCCCCGTATGCAGCCAACTGTTTTCTCGTAGTATAAGTATGAGTTTGATTGCTTATGTTTAAATATGATTACCTATAGCCATATACATGCATGACCAGTTTCACCTAGTTATGGAGGTACCATAACCATAACATTAGAGGCACTGATGTTATGACTTCACCACGGCGGAGTGATTGCTCGTGGCGTCCCTTCAGCTTTTGGCCATTTATTTATATTTATCATGTGGGGCGTATGGGTGCATCCTAGTTACATGTTTTATTCAGGATTACATGGTGAATGTGGTGTGTGCCTTGCATCCTTCACAAGGAGCTGATCCCTCCTACCCATAAAACCAGTATATTAAATTAGAGGCAGCCCCTCTAATTTGTATGATGAGGTCACCCCTCCAATTATTCATGCACGGTGGATATTCATGACCTATATTGGCTAAATGGTAAAATATGACAAACAGTTTTTGTAAGATAAACATAAGACTTTCAAACTATAAAACCAGTTTTATTAAGACTTAACCAGGTTACTCGGGACTTAGTTTCTTCCGCTGTTATTATGTTATATGCTTATCCTATTCATGCTTTATTGTACGTCCGTGCACTGAGCGTATTGCTCAGCCATTTTCCTTTTCTATGTTCCCAAAACGGCAGGTACTCAGGGACGCTCGTAGACACTAAGAGTACGTGCATATGGACTGGAAGCTGTCTAGCCTTCTTTACATTATGCATTTCTTTTCTTTATGATACTTATGCTTTGGACATTGTTTCGTCCTTATTCCTTACTATACTATGTTTGTGTGCGATGAGCTTTACTTTTGGACTACCGATGTTTGATTGCGGTATTTTCCTTTATATGGTCAAGTAATGTTTAGACATTTTACCTTGTATGCTTTGATGACACGCCATAATTGTTGTGATATTTCCATTTCCAAAATGGGGTGTTACAGTTCACCTTGTTCAAAGTTATTGGAAGAGAAGAGATGGTCAAAAGATCTGTCAACGCATGGACCAAAGCTGTCAACGTTTGAGCCATCAACGCCTGAATTTGTCTTGTCAGCGCTAGAATTTCCTAGGTCAGCGCCTGAAAGATCATGCATGTTGTCAACTGGTGATACTTGGGGACCACCTTTTTTCTTTTCCAGCAGCAGCAGCAGCAAACGAATTTGTCCATATGAGAATGGTAACATACTCAAGTATGGGTGTTGATTTGTCTGCTTGTGATCCAACCTCTTCATCAACCTGTTTACCTGAAACATCACTATTGGTTCTTCCACAACATTTGATGTTATCTTCACAATGTCTGGATTAGCAACAGGCATATAATTCAAGGTCCTAGATAGAGGTTCCAAGTCAAATAACCAATTTGGACCACTTTCAGGATCACTAGGTTTACTTTCTAAAAACCTAACATGTACTTTTTCAAGTATATGTTTTTCTTTCTTAAGGTAAACTCTATATCCTCTACTCTGCACAGAATAACCCATGAAGTAGCCTTCATCACCTTTAGCACTAAACTTACCTAAGGCATCACTAGTATCCAACACAACTACATGACATCTAAAAGGTTTAAGAAAACCAATATTAGGTTTCCTTCCCCAAAGTAACTCATAAGGTGTTTTGTTATGAATCTTGTTAACTAATGCCCTATTCTGAACATAACAAGCTTGTTAATGCAAGTGATGCCTAAAAACATTATTAGTGTTAACTAATCTTTCTTAGTTTTGATCACAACAAACTATATAACACATTTAGTGTAAAACACAAAACGAATTATTTAACTAACACTATCATCAAGGTAATAATCATATCACTAACCTTTCTTAATCATACTTAGTGATCATCAAAATGATTATCCTTAAAACTCACTTTTGTTAATATGACAAAAGACTTTTTAATAAACTTTCTTTTTTAGAAAATGTTTTATTAAAATGGAAAATGAAAATTTGAAAATAGCATATTCCATATGCTATTAGAATATCCTTTGAAGGCTTCAAATACCTCATATATTCCTACCCCACTAAAAGACAAAAAATGGAGCGTACTCTAGGGGCGGAACCTTAAGTAGCTAGGGGTTCCCTAGCGATATGGAACCACCGGGCTAGATAAGGTACCGCGCCCAGATAGCCGTTATATATCCGTTATACTTTGTCTCCTTTAAATAGTGGGTCAAATCTCATTTTCCAACAAGCCTCTTGGACGTTTTTCTCAGCCCCCTTTCTCTTTTCTATAGCATAATCATTAGTAAATGATCACTTAAAGTGTTAAGGATGTTTACATATGATTATCTTCTTGATCCCCTCCTTTACCTTGTCGAATGAGAAGATCACTCACTCACTAGTGTTGTGATAAAGATGAATCTATGAGCTAGTCATATTCATCATGATACCCTATTTGTTTTATGTTAATCCATTGTATTTATGAATACTTGGACTAGTTGTGTTCATCCAAGTTATTTGTGAATACTTGGATTTGTTGTGTACATCCATTTCATATGTGTTTGCTTTGATTTGTGTTGTGTAAATCCAAGCTACATGTGTGTACTTGGATAAGTCTAGTTGAGTTGTAATAGATTTGATTAGTAGTTCTCACTAAACTATAAAGTGATGTGGTTGTGTCTTGTGAGTTCTCACTAAACTTGAAAGTGATTAGTAGTTGTGTTGTGTGAAGTTCTCACTTAGCTTCAAAGTGAAGAGTCGTGAAGATTGGTTCTAGCTTTGGACTAGAACTCGACATCTAGCCTTGTGTCGTAAAATGGTGAAGTAGGCAACGTCGTGAAGATTGGTTCTACCTTAAGATTAGAACTCGACATCTAGCCTTGTGTTGTTAAATTGTGAAGTAGGCAACGTTGTGTAGATTGGTCCTAGCTAAATATTAGGTCTCGACATTTAGCTTAGTGTCGGATAATAATTTAAGCGACGATGTAAGGTTTTCTCCGCCAATAAGGGAGCTTGTGGATATAGTGGAAATCTCGAGTAGGAGTACTCGAGGAGTGAAGTAGAAACAAGGATAGAGCCTCGTTGTCGAACCACTATAAATCTTGGTGTCTTCCCACTAGGTTGTCTCCTTCCTTACTCTTTACTTATTTCATTATCATTACACTTACCTATTATCTTTGCTAGTGCATTTTAATTGAACCTAATCATTATGCAACTTAGCTTCAAGCAAAAGATAGTTTTGATACAAACCAAATTGAAAGTAATTTTAATTTGGTTGCCAATCGAAGAGAAACTATTCAACCCCCCCCCCCCCCCCTTCTAGTTTCTATAATTGGTATCAGAGGGATGGTCACTCAAGATCTTTGAAGTATATTGTACTTTGAAACTTGGATCGATCCATTGTCTCCTCAAATTAGAAGGTCAAGTTGTACTCAAGTTTCTCTTTGTTCAAAACTATTTTGTTATTGAAAAATAGGTCTTTTAATTAATAATATTGCATCCCACTTAAGATTAGTAGTCTTTATGCATTTTAGATCTACTCTTGAAATGTTTCTACTAGTTTGCATCTTGCTTTGTGTAGGTACTCATGAAGATCAATCACTTAATTGGTTGTGGATTGAGTTACTTGCACTTGTAGAAGACTCATCTTCATTGATCTTTAACATCTTTGAATGATGATACCAAGATGATTGGGAATGATACTAGTCCTTGAAGACTTAATACTCATCATAGTCATTGTTGGGCATAGCATTGATTCCTTGATGGATTACTCTTTGTGGCCAAGGTACGCTTTCGTTCTTCCACACGCCCTTTGATCATTCTTTTGATCATTACTTGACTATGTGCTTGTTCTTGGCATCCTTGCCTTGACATTTGTTTGTGGTTTGTGATTCTTCTCTTTTATCCTCTTAAACCTTTATTGCTTGGATACTTGACTCACTATGGTGATGTAGAGTGAGTTAGTAGTAGCTTAAAGTATCAAGCATGATTTCCATGGTTTGCACCCATACGGTTAGTAGTCCCCTTGTGGGAGAGAAAGTGAATTAATACCTTGCTCATATTTTGGTTTAGACTAAGACTATTATTGAAAGTGATCTTAGTCTATACATGAATAATTGCTTTGTGTTTATTCATTACCAAAGCCGTTTAACGTCTCGCCGGAAAGGCACGTCTTAAAACACTATATATGACACAAGCTCTTCGTTACCACTATTTGAAGATTGTCATTAATCCCTTGAGCATTGGTCCTAGTCTTGATTCACTTCCCTTGACTTCTCTCCACTTTGCTATTTTGCTACGAGTAGTCGTTTGTCTGTTTCGGTTCTTTTTGATCTTGATTCAACTCGTAATCCTTCATTAAAACATATTGCCTAGTGTTTTGATGATCCAATGTTATTCTAAAAGGTTCATGATATATTTTTAAGTATCTTAGAAAAACTTGGTTTTTAAAATTTAGCGTTTTTCATTGATAAAAACCTGCCTCTGTAGGTTGTTCTTTATCTTGCCGGCTCAAACCTGCGGTTCCTTATCGATAAGGTACCGCGGGCAGTAAAGTTTGTCAGAGCGCCAGTTTGATTATTTTATTCTTTTTCAAACCACTATCTCTCTCTCCCAAAAACACACAGCCAACGTTTTTCTTGTTTTCCACCATTGTTGAAGCTTCAAAAACATTCAGTCACTCAAATTAATTGATTCCAAGTTGTGGGTTTCACTCATCCTTCATCTAACATCAATTAATTGTAAGTATTTTCTTTCAATTTCATCTATTTTGTTCTAGGGTTCATCCTTTCATAATTGGGGATTTTTAAAATTGAAATTGAATTAAAACCTTAATAGGAATGTAGGTTGACATGGTTATTTTACTATGATTCCTTAGGTTCATATTCATTAAGATTTCACTAAAACCCACTTGTAGAACAAATCCAAATTTTGATTAATTTATTTTGGTTTAAAGATGGATTTGAGATGAACCCATGAAAAAATAGGTAATGACATTGTGAATGCTTACCTAAAAACCTTGTTTTGAAAAACCAATGTTCTAGTCCATTGTTGATCCAACATAGTTCATATGTCCTTGGTAAATAATGGAATAGCTACATTGTGAACATGAGAATGATATGGATTCAATCCTTTGTTTGTCAAGAAATTGATATAAAACATTCTCATATTTTTGATTTTTGATTTTAATTTTTCATATGAGTGATTGGAAAAATATTCTCTTGTTTAGGTACTTATCATGTCTTCGAGATATCAAAAAGATCATGAACGAACACGAGAATACATGCCCTCTTCACCTTACCCTCATCTAACTCACTCTTACAAAAACTCGTCTAAGTCTCTTGAACATCGTTTTTTCCATGAAGGACGCATCGTTCGTTCCAATTACGCAAATGAGTTTATTCACTTCTTGTTTAAGTCTATTGGGTTTGATTGTCTTCTTGATATTGATGAGCCAATATTTCCTTCGTTTCTTATGGAGTTCTTTAGCTCATTCACATTGATAGGCATCAATAATGGTATATCTATACGATTTTCCATTATGGGGAAAATCATTATTTACACTCTTGAAGAATTCGGTGATATTCTTAGAGTGCCATTCAATGGTCAATGTCGATTCACCGATGCTTGGAGTATTGACTCTTTAGAATCGGCTCCTATTGATGCTCATTATGTGACTGTGCTTCCATCATCTTCGGACATCATTCATGTCATTTCTAAACCTCGTGAACATCATATTCTTGGTAAATTTCAAGGAGTTGTTCGAACTCTCTCTCCTTGGGAATTAATTACTAGCGATCTTAATGATTTCATGATTCCTTGGGCCGAAATCATTAGGGAAAATGCAATGTGTCTAGATGGGAATCGGGACTTAGTACCCGCTTGTCTTGCACATATGTTGTATTGTGTTGCCACTACAACTCCTTACAATCTCGCATTTTTCATAGCTAGAAGAATTAGATTTATTCTTCTTGAGTCTAAGTCAAGTCTTCCCTTGGGAATGCTTCTTTCTCGTCTTCTTAGAAGAGTTCTTTTTTTACTTTCCGTCTTTTCTTTCCTCTCCTTATCACTCCGTTGATCGTGTCATGTCTTCCATTCAAGGGAACATTTCACCCAAGATCAATGCGAACTCGTGTCAAGTTGAAAATACTTCTCAAGAAGAGTCTTTTAGCAACCCTCCCTCCAACTTCATTGACTTCGTGTCTTCTTCAATCTCCATTTTGTCCTCCCATGAAGTTGATTCCGATTATCAATTTTATCTTAATCATCTTCTTCGAGAACGTCTTAGAGGTGAATCAAGGAAATAGAAGTAATGCTCATAGTTATATGAAACATTTATCTAGGATGGTTTCCTTGTTCTCTTTCTTTCATTTGGTTGTGTAATTTTCTAACACTACTTGTTTGGATTACTTATTATTTTAATCCTAAATGTTGCTTATGCCATCATGTTTGTGATTTACATAGCTTTGTGCATTCTTAATGATAGATAGCTTCTTAGATTTTGGTCAGTAGTTAACTTTGGCTTGTGAATCCTTTGGTAAAAATCTGGGTTAACCAAAATTTAGGATATGAAGTTTTTAAAAGACCTCTGGTCGCGGTTCCATATCGACCCGCGGATCCTTAACGATAAGGAACCACCGGTCCTAGATAAGGAACCGCCGCCACTGTGTCTGACAGAATCTTTTGCTTTACACTATTTTCATCAATCTGTGTAAACTTTGCATGATTCTTTGCAAAAACCTACATATTTCCTAAACTAGGTTACCTAAATTCATTATTCACCTAAAATGATTTTAACCCATTACTAGTTTGGATCATCCCCTCACTCATTTAAACCCACCTTGTTAGTCATGTTCTTCACACATCAAAACATCCTTCCCTAACCCTTAAACCACCCATGTCAACCATGGTTTCTACAAAAACCTCAAACACCCCAAGGAAGACACTTAAGATTAGGATAAGGTACTAAAACCTAACTCCTCACCCTTTCACACACCCAAAAATGAGATGGTTCCAATCCTCATTTCCTCATCACCTTCACCACCCCTTGCACCATGCAAGACAACATCCACCCATGGTACTAACCACTCCATTGGTTCTACCTCCTCTTCATTCAACTCAAGAATGAATGAGCTCTCTTCATCCTTCACTCCAAGTGCACCCTTGGATGTGACCACAAAACCCCAACCAATACAAAGTATTCCTTTTGTGAATGACTTTGATGACACCTTGGTGACTTCACCATTTACCCATCCTAACTTACCCATTTCACCAACCTTGGAGAACATACCTCCTGTTAGGACCATTGGAATAGTTAATTGTAATAGGTAGACTAGGAGGTATGTAGTTCCTCCTGGTCATAGTAGTAGTAGGAGCAAGTCGTGCTCCTGGTCTTAGTTAAAGTCAAACTTTATTATTTAGTTATTATTCTGTTAGGATATGCATGAGATATGTTAGGAAAGGATATGCATATCAGTTTTACACGTTTTGTTTAATGATGTATTAGGGTTTCCTTGTAGTATAAATGGAACCTTAGGCAGAAGGGTTAGACACACCTTCAAAAGACGCAATTCTAGTTATCATTAATATTAGAAATCCTTAGAAAAGGATCAAGTCATTATAGTTATTCTGTTCTTCTTTATAGTATTTGTATTCCGCACTTATATTGTGTATAGAGTCTCTTTGTGAATAGACTTGTGATTACAGAAGTCGTTCACCGTTCCTGACAGGCTGCAAGATCCACATCTAGTGGACCCAACAAGTGGTATCAGAGCCTGGGAGAGTCTCTGTACAAGAAGAATCTATTTTCTCATTACTAACATTATTGTTTAATCATGTCTGCCTCAAGTTCTAATCAAACAGGAGAAGATAGTACTCCTAAAACTCTGCAACCTCAGCAGATCGTTGCTACGGTTTCCAACACAAATGGTAAGTTTCCTCTTCTGAAAAAGGACGTATATGATAGCTGGGCAATGAATATGGAATGGTGGATCACCAATATTGATCAAGACCTTTGGAAGATTATTATGAATGGGAACAGCAGGAAGTTGACTGGAAGAGACAAGAATGGTAATATTACTCTTCTTGACCCTAAAACTCATGAAGAAATCACAGCCATTCAGAAGGAGGTCAAAGCAAAAACTATTTTGCTTCAATCCCTTCCTGATGATCACATGGGTGACTTCTACCATTTGGATGATGCTAGAGAGATTTGGAATGGAATAAAAGCAAGGTTTGGTGGGAATGAGGAGTCAAAGAAAATGCGAAGATCCATGCTGAGAGATGAATTCACAGAATTCAAGATCTCAGAAACTGAAGGTATCCATCAAGGGTATGACAGGTTCCAAAAGATATTGAGCCAGTTGAATCAACTTCGGTCGAAACCTGACGATGGTGATATTAATGCAAGATTTCTTAGAGCCTTACCCTACTCATGGAATCAGGTGGTAATCTCTCTTAAAGCAAAAGGTGGGCTTGACTATCTCAATTTTGATGATTTATTTCATAAGCTCAAAACTTTTGAGCCTCATGTGAGGGGATATTCAAGTGATTCTTTTCCCACTCCTACTATTTCTGCCTTTGTGAGTTCTATGGGATCCAGTCTCATGTCTTATGCTAGTAGCCCAAGCAATATTGTGTCTTCTCAGCATACTTTTCAGCATACTTCTGCTCCTGAACCAACAACCAAGTCTGGTAGCATGGTAGAAGCTGTTCTCCATTCTTTTGTTGCTGACGTTGATGCTCAACAGCAACTTGCTTTTGATGACTTCAAACAGGTTGATAAACTTGACCTGGATGAAATGGATCTCAAATGGCAGATGGCCATGCTCACTCTTAGGGTTCACAAGTTTAAGAAGAAAGCAGGTCGAAAATTTAATTACAACCCAAGAGAGCCAGCAAGGTTTGACAGAAGTAAGGTTTGATGCTATAACTGCCAGCAGCAAGGTCACTTTGCAAGGGAATGCCCTAATAAGAATGACCAGGAGAAGAGCAGATTTCAGCTTTTAAGGTTCAGGAGGTAAAGGATGACAAGAATGCATTGGTGTCTGTTGACTCTATGGTCAACTGGAATGATCATCAGACTACTACACTAGAATCAATTGAGCCCTCTACTGAAGTGTTTGTAATGATTGCTGGGAATCTATCTGATGTAGAGGAAACAGACCAGTTTGCTCTTATGGGCATCTCACCTCAGGTATAATATTGTCCTCTTGGTTGTCATGATAAATATTCAGAATTGTTATCCCAATATAATGACTTAAATGATCAGAATGATAAGTATTTTTTAGAGGTTCAAGCCTATAAGGCTTCTTTAAACACATTGGAACAACAAAAGAGGTGGCTTCAAGATACTCAACGTGCGTATGAGGATAAAATTAGGATACTGAACATTGATTTAGAAAACACAACAAATATGCTTAAATACAAAGAAAAGGTAAAAGATGACAGTATCAAAGAAAAACAAGAGATGAAAGAAAGATTAGATGCTACACTTTTGATATTTGAAAAATGGCAAAAGGCACCTAAAAATCTTTCAAAATTAATCAATAGTAGCATGTCTGGTAGGACTAAAAGAGGGTTAGGATTTGATAAATATATAGATTCAGAAGATGTGTTTGATTTATCTTTTTCGAGTGTCTTTGATCCCGACAAAGAGGAAGAGGTAGAACCTAGTTACAATAGGTTTAAACCAGCAGCAGAAATGCATGTTGTCCCTCCACCTCTTACTGGAACTTTCATGCCCACTTCTAGGCATAATGACTTGGATGGATCACAGATGCATGAGTCCCCAAAAAGTTCTACTTATTCTAATGACTTTGTCTCGTGTACTTTCAATGACAAAGCCAGTGACTCTGCATCAAGTGGTTCAAGTGAAGAGTCGAGACCTACAAGTTCCAAGTCGAATGATCATGCTGCTACTGGTGCTAGGAAGTGTGAAGAGAGAGTTTCTTTTAATTCAACAATGTCTAGTCCTGGTTTATTGAGTCCTAGGAAGATTGATTCTCCTAGAATTGTGTGTAATAAAGTTAGCAGTATGAAACAATGTCATTCTAATAAAAGTATCGTTTAAAACATGTTTTGTTTGTGGGAGTGCATTTCATTTGATTAAAGATTGTGATTTTTATGACAAACATTCTTCTGTTCATCACGCATTTCCTACTCCTGGTCCATCAGGAGTTGTTCCATATTCTACTAGAAGACTAAACCCAAGTGCTCAATCGTTTTCTTCTTCTAGAAGGACCTCTCCATTAGCTTCTGATCATTGGAGAAACATTGGATTAACATCAAATAGACCAACCAGTAACTCTTTTCAGAATTTTAATCCAAATTATGCACATAATTTTGACCACATGTATTTTGGATTGGAAAATTTGGGAACTGCTGTTAAGCCCTCAGCAGGTTGTTCTTGGTCAAACAATAATACCAATATGATGAATAGGCAACCAAAGAACAACGGTGGATCTCATTGATAGGTGTGTAAACACCCATCTTTTCTACCACTTAATTACAATAATAACCGAGCCAGAACGTGTATTTTATGTTTTTTATGTCAGAATTATGCGTGGTTTGTGTTTTTGTTGTGATTTAGGACGAAAAGGTGAAAAGTGGAGAAAACACGGGAATTCACGGGCATTTACGGACTTTTATTGAAGAAAAAGATGAAAGACGAAGTCGAGAAATCAAGAGTGCAAAAGAAACGGAAGTCCACGACCAATTCTGAAGATTTATCGAAGAAAAAGTCAAAAGATGGAAGTTTATCAAAAGCCGAAGAATTCAAGTCTATTTTATTGAAGAATTTAAAGACGAGTTCAAAGAAATCCCGAAGCCAAAAGTCCCTTAAGTCCAAGTTTAAAGAATATTAGAAGAAAAGGACTAAGTATGCAATTAAGGAAGATTAAAAGAAGGAGGGACTTAATGACGCAATTAAGAGAAAATGAAAGAGGGGAGGAAGCTTCCTTAATCCTCCCCTATAAATAGTCATTAGTTGTAATCTTTTCATTTTGTTGGCTAATAGTGACAATTAGTTATTCCACTTTTAATTACCTTGTCATTTAAATACTTGTCCATTTAATTACCTTGTCTTGCACCTTAATTACCATTTTAATTTCGAGTAAGTTTTTCTTTTAATTCTTGTTAATCTTTATCTTTATCTTGTTAATCTCATTCTACCTTTCTTTAATCTTTGTGTTGATTTTTTTATGTTCATGTTCTTAATTTTTTGTTGATTTATTTAAGTAGGTTTTGATTATCTTGATCTTTATTGTTAGTTTGATTGTTTTGTATTGACTGTTTATGCTTAGTAGTTGGTTATTTATGCGTTCGATTTAATCTATTGTTTGGTTTAGTTTTGTTTTGATTAGATTCGAGGTTATTTAGTTTTCCTTGTTCTTCGGATCTTGTTTCTGATCTTTCCCTGACGCATCCTTGAAATATTCCGGATAAGAGTTTATCAGCGAGGTTATTCGGAATATTCAACATTCCGAATAACAAGTTATTCCGCATAACCCTTATATTCCGTATAGGCCAAGATTCCGCATAGGGGTGATTTTCCGAATAGGAAATTATTCCGAGTAAGGCCAAATATTCCGAATAGAAACTTATTTCGGATAGGTGACAATATTTCGAATAGGCAACTATTCCGCATAGGGGGCATTATTCCGAGTAATCCAACTATTCCGGATAGGACAAGATATTCCGAATAGGCTCAGATTCCGCATAAGGAAGGTTATTCCGAGTAGTCTGATATTTCGCATAGAAGGAAATATTCCGGATAGGTGACATATTCCGAATAGCCATTTATTCGGAATAGGGGACTTATTCCAGATAAGCTTATTTTCAGTTTCTTTATCTTAGTTTTTAGTTTTCTGCCATTTTAATTTTGAGCTTTAATTTTCCCGCCTTTTTACTTAATCGCACTTTAAGTTTATTTGCCTTAGTTTAAGATTTAGTTTTAGTTGCGTTTTAAGTTTGCCTTAGTTAGATTTAAGTTTGCGTTATTTACTTTTAGTGCCCTTTAATTCTCGTCTCGCTTTTAATTACTTGCACCATTCACTTTATTAGACTTAGATTTGCTTTTAAGTCTTTTACTTTAATTGTCTTGCACATTTTATTTATAAACAACCAAAAATATCTGTTTCACCAAAATCAACTGAGTCGTACTTTAAGCCGGAAATCAATTCGTTAAGATACCGAGAACAAGAACTTTAATTTTTATACGGGGTGTCAAAAGCCAGTTATCAAATGGCGCCGCTGCCGGCTCTTTTCGTAAAGATTAACGGTTTTCTGTGAGAGACACGTTGCTTTTTGGGATCCGTTCACTTGTGAGCGTTATTTTTCTTGTCTAAAAAATTCAAAAAAATCATAAAAATTAAAAATTGATAAAAATCCATAAAAATTAAAAAATTTCAAAAATCCAAAAAGATTTTATCTTTATTGTGTATATATATTGTTGTTGTGTTTGGTTTTGTTTTATTTTGCATTTTCAGGTGTATGCGTACTAGATCTTCTAATTATCAAGAGCCCGAGCCTCAAGAAGATTTAGTTATGGCATGTGTTAACAACAACAACATTCCACCGCACCTCAATAATAATAATAATAACAACAATGTTCTTCCACAGCCCAATCTTCGGACCATGGAGGAACTTTGTCAACCAACCATGTTTGGACGAGGAGGACCGATTGCGCCGATGCAAATCAACGCTCCTGAGTTTTCGTTGAAGCACCACATGATTCAGCAAGTACAAACAAACCCATTCCGTGGATTGCCTGATGATGATGCCAACAAACACCTCGACAAGTTCATTACAATCACCCAAAGCATGAAGTTGCCTGGGGCCACAATGGATGTTCTTCGCTTACAACTCTTCCCACATACTTTATCGCATCATGCCGAGAAATGGTTTGATCGTCTCCCGAAGAATTCTATTCACACTTGGGATGATATGACTCAACGCTTTCAATCATGCTACTTTCCACCATCCATGGTCACAAGCCTTCGCAATCAGATCAGCGGTTTCATGCAAGACCCTGATGAATCTCTTTTTGACGCTTGGGAGAGATATAATGTCTTGATCGATAGATGTCCAAACCACAACATGCTCCCTGTGACCCTAATTGATACTTTCTACAACGGATTGACTTTTCGTGATCGTGATACGACTAATGCAGCCGCCGGTGGCACATTCATGAAAAGGAGACCCGAGGAGTGTAGAGAGTTAATTGAGAACATGACTACTCACCACAAAAACTGGGATTCCTCTGCTTCTTCAAGGAACAACCCGAGAGTCAATGTTTCCTCAACCTCGGCAAACCCTGAGATGACTGAACTCACCCGCATGATGGCCGAAATGAGCAAAAGTATTACGCTTCTCGCTTCAAACCAACAACAACAACAAGTTAAAGCGGTTGCTAATCCTTGTGAAACATGTGGCGGTCCTCACTCATACACCGATTGTCCTTCTACACAAGGAAATCCGGAAAATGTGTATGCAGCTTACGGTAATTATTCACCGGAAAATTACCAAGCTAGACAACAAGGGGATAGAAATCTGCTGAGTTACCGTTCCAACAATTACCTTGCACCCGGTTTTTCTCCTCAAAACCAAAACCCCGCCAACAACTATAATAGAAGCAACCAAATCCCACCAAGAGCTTCTAACCCTTATCAACCACCCACCCAACAACACCCACCCAGTAATCCCGATGTTGACGCCATCATGAGAACTCAAGGTGAGCAAATCAAGAATCTACAGAGCCAAATAATCAATTTGAAAGGAGATATCTTGAAGCAAGGAAATGACATTAGAACCGAGGTTCGTGATAATATTCAATCCTCCTTCAGCACTCAAACAACTGAATTAAAGAATCTGGTGGCTAGTTTCTTGCCCGAAGCTCAACCTTCTTCTTCGAGTTCTCTACCTTCAAACACCATCCCTAATCCGCGAGCTAATGTGAGTGCTATAACTACGCGTAGTGGAATTACCATTGTCAATCCACCAATCCCACCCCCATCATCTACACCTCCTCCACCACCATGTATCCCTACTCCTCCTACACCTAGTATTAGTACACCATTACCGTCTCCGCCTCGTCATGACGATGTATCTCGGAAGGACCCTTCAACATCACAACCTTCACCAACTACACCTTCATCGTCTCCCTATCAACCTAGAATCCCATACCCTTATCGCATAGGCAAGACCAACGATCTAACCAAGAATGACTATCAAGTATCGAAATATGTGGATATGCTATCTAAAATGACCATCAACATTAGTCTTGTTGAAGCACTTTGCCACATGCCGAAATTTGTCAAAGCATTCAAGGAATTGCTTAGCAAGAAGGAGAAACTGATTGAACTCGCCAACACACGCTTAAATGAAAACTGCTCAGCAGTTATTCTTAAAGAATTACCGGAAAAGCTTGGAGATCCCGGTCGTTTTGTGTTGCCTTGCGTGTTCAACAAAACTGAAGAATTTACTGCCCTTGCTGATCTCGCGGCTAGTATTAATTTGATGCCACTGAGTGTTTGGAAAACACTATCATTACCCGACCTCATTCCAACAAAGATGACTCTCGAACTTGCAAATCGCACTCTCGCTTACCCCGTTGGTATAGCCGAAGACGTGTTTATCAAAGTTGGCACATTTACTTTCCCGGTCGATTTTGTCGTAGTTGATTATGAAATGGACCCTCGTATTCCTTTAATACTTGGTCGGCCATTTTTGAGAACCGGACGTGCTTTAGTAGATGTGGTCGAAGGTGAGTTAATCTTACGAGTCGGGGATGATTCAAAAGTTTTTAAAATGGGGAAGCTTACAGGCAAATCCTTTGGAGGCCGAGAATCAGTAAATATGATTAATGTGATCGATGACTTTGTCGTCTATGACAATCCTCTATTCGATTCTTCCATCGATAATCCACTCTTTGACGATGATGTGGATGATTCTCGATCCAATTTGGAAGCTTCTCCCATTTATGATTCTCCACCGGTCTTTGATGCTTATGATGATTATTATTCTAGCTCAGATTCAGATGATTTAGATTGTACTTCTGAGTATCCCGAGCTGCCTACTTTCGATGATTTTGATGAGGCTGATACTCTCTCGAGCGATTCACATGATGAAGATCCTCTGCCATCACTCGATCCTACTTTGGACGATTACTCATTTGAGGAAGACTTCTCTGAATTTCTCAACATGTACTTCCCTCATGCGAGTGATGCTCCTCCTTTGGACTTTGAAGATTATCGTCTTGATCCTACTTTGGATTTGAAGCACATTCTGTCAAAGGAGAAGAAACCGGTCGACACCGAAATTCGTTGCACATATGATTTGATACCTCTTTGTCCCCCTTCCGAGGACGAGGTTGTGCTTCTTTGCGGATCTTCTTCACACTCGGTTGAGCCTGAGTGCTATTTTCCCCTGAAGGAAAAGGTGTTCGACCCCGGTATTGAAGTCTTTAAGCCATCTCAGTATCCACCTGATGAAATAAAAGGAAAAATCTTTGGACATTTTGAAGACATGCTTGCACTTCACCCTTTCTTCCACCATGCTCCATCGCTGCTTAAGGGAACCCTGCCACTTCTTCTTTGGCTTGCCTTGTTCGCCTTAAGCTCGTGCTTATTGATGGATGAAAACTATGTCTTTGATCCTGGTGGATATATTTCATGCTTCTTCCGTTGATGATCAAGGTCGAGTCAGGCTCACGACTCGGTTAACAAAAACCAAGCGCTTCTTGGGAGGCAACCCATGCATCTATCTTTTTGCTTTCTTTATCATAAGTGTAGGGGAGACCCGTTGGTTTGCTATTTCCTCTCCTCACTTCTTAATCAGGGATTCAAGCTTCAACGATCCACTCTTGATGATTCTTGACGACCCGTGATTCCGTGTTCTACTTCTTCCCGGTTCTATCCTAAACTCTTTTTGATTCACTATTTTATATTTTCTCAATATTAAAATAGGAATCTCTTTAGTTGTCTTTTCCTTAGCGAGATTTAAACAACGTGCACAATGTCCTAAGTGTAGGGGAGTTTACTCCCACATGCTTAAACATTGAGGACAATGTTTATCTTAAGTGTAGGGGGGACTTCTATCGAAGTTAAGTGGTCTTTTCCTTGTATTTGTCCTCATTTTAACCGGAAAATCAATTTTTCGACATTTTTCAAAATTTTTGATCTATTTTGGCCTATTAGTTTTTACCCTTGTGTAGTTATTTTCTTTCTTTGCTAGAATAAATGTTTAATAAGTGGTTTTAATTTTTAAACGTTGTGAATCTTTTGACTCAATCCGAGTTTACTCTAGCTAGTATCCTTAACGTGTTTAAGTGAAGTTTTGCTAGGCTTTTATATAGGGAGCTATAAAACGCGAAAGTCTTAACTCTCACGGGTTAAGAACAAGAACTTTTCGCAAGTTCCTATAATTGATCCTAGAGAGTCGTTTATCAAGGGAACTTTAAAACGCGATTTCTAAACTTGAAAAAGTCTAAGAATTTGCAAGATCCTATAGGCGACTCGAAAACCCAAAACTTTGATTTAATAGGCTAAGTATCCACGAGTCTCATTACTTGAGATTTTAAACTGTGGAGAACGAGAGATGATAGAGCCAATTATAAGTCGGTATTCTTGCGTGAATTTATGTGAGTTAATTATGAGCCTATTCTCCCATCGCTTGCTAGTAAATTTATCTGCTAATAAATAAGGTTGTACGATTTGAAAAGTTACTTAGCTTCTAGCCCAAGATCGTTTAAAAGTTGCTCGGTATGGATTAGAGTTCATAGCCAAGGCATAACTTATTGAAGCGGGATGCGAAGATTGGCGAGTCCGAAAAGGCCCAAACAAGGCATGAGGGCTATATTTTGTTGCTAAAGATCCAAAGTGATGTGAAGAATCATTTATCGAAAATCAATATAAAGGATCGAGACACACGACGTAAAGCAAAACTCCCCAAAAGTCATGGAGAAGTGTATCCGAAAAGACCCTAACAAGGTATGAGGATAAATAGATTCAAGTCATAAAAGGAGGCGGATCGTTGTATATCAAAGTCCAAAATAAAGATTGGAGAAAAATGAAGAAGTCGTGGTCCAAGTATGAATCTCTCAAAACTTTAAGTGAAGAAATTCCTATATGAAGAGAAGATCATAATTTCATGAACGTCTCTCAAGGTTTGAAGTATGAAGTCGCTGCCAAATATCGGTCCGAGAAAGGTCTCAAATCGCGAAATGAGTTATGCCAAGATATGAACTTTATGAGGTCCCGAGAAGCAGTTTTAAAAGATTTTGCCTTTAGCTAACTATTGATTAAATCGTTCACTTTATTTTCAGACTTAATAACTATCGAAATAAGTCAAACAATGCATCCTCGTGATCATTCAAGACAAATAATAAAATATAAGAGATACACCTAGGAATAAGGGAGTCTAAGTGAGTAATTAGCCCACATGAGTTCGTGTTAGTTTACTAACTTATAATAACAATGATCTCGTTTTTAAACTTGGTTTGGAGAAAGTGAAAACTTGAGGATGATGATTATTCATACCATTTTCAAAACCCAAGGTATGCTTTTGATTTCTTTACTTTGTATGTTTTTGATTTTCTATTTCTTTAATAAAGGCCAACGTGGATTGATTATGATGAAAAGTGTAATCTTGCTTTGTAACTAATGCATTGCATGAGGACATTGCAATGGTCAAGTGTAGGGGATTTGATAGGTGTGTAAACACCCATCTTTTCTACCACGTAATTACAATAATAACCGAGCCAAAACGTGTATTTTATGTCTTTTATGTCAGAATTATGCGTGGTTTGTGTTTTTGTTATGATTTAGGACGAAAAGGTGAAAAGTGGAGAAAACACGGGAATTCACGGGCATTTACGGACTTTTATTGAAGAAAAAGATGAAAGACGAAGTCGAGAAATCAAGAGTGCAAAAGAAACGGAAGTCCACGACCAATTCTGAAGATTTATCGAAGAAAAAGTCAAAAGATGGAAGTTTATCAAAAGCCAAAGAATTCAAGTCTATTTTCTTGAAGAATTTAAAGACGAGTTCAAAGAAATCCCGAAGCCAAAAGTCCCTTAAGTCCAAGTTTAAAGAATATTATAAGAAAAGGACTAAGTATGCAATTAAGGAAGATTAAAAGAAGGAGGGACTTAATGACGCAATTAAGAGAAAAGGAAAGAGGGAAGGAAGCTTCCTTAATCCTCCCCTATAAATAGTCATTAGTTGTAATCTTTTCATTTTGTTGGCTAATAGTGACAATTAGTTCTTCCACTTTTAATTACCTTGTCATTTAAATACTTGTCCATTTAATTACCTTGTCTTGCACCTTAATTACCATTTTAATTTCAAGTAAGTTTTTCTTCTAATTCTTGTTAATCTTTATCTTTATCTTGTTAATCTCATTCTACCTTTCTTTAATCTTTGTGTTGATTTGTTTATGTTCATGTTCTTAAATTTTTGTTGATTTATATAAGTAGGTTTTGATTATCTTGATCTTTATTGTTAGTTTGATTGTTTTGTATTGATTGTTTATGCTTAGTAGTTGGTTATTTATGCGTTCGATTAATCTATTGTTTGGTTTAGTTTTGTTTTGATTAGATTCGAGGTTATTTAGTTTTCCTTGTTCTTCAGATCTTGTTTCTGATCTTTCCCTGACGCATCCTTGAAATATTCCGGAATAAGAGTTTATCAGCGAGGTTATTCTGAATATTCAACATTCCGAATAACAAGTTATTCCGCATAACCCTTATATTCCGCATAGGCCAAGATTCCGCATAGGGGTTATTTTCCGAATAGGAAATTATTCCGAGTAAGGCCAAATATCCCGAATAGAAACTTATTCCGGATAGGTTACAATATTCCGAATAGGCAACTATTCCGCATAGGGGGCATTATTCCGAGTAATCCAACTATTCCGGATAGGACAAGATATTCCGAATAGGCTCAGATTCCGCATAAGGAAGGTTATTCCGAGTAGTCTGATATTCCGCATAGAAGGAAACATTCCGGATAGGTGACATATTCCGAATAGCCATTTATTCAGAATAGGGGACTTATTCCGGATAAGCTTATTTTCAGTTTCTTTATCTTAGTTTTTAGTTTTCTGCCATTTTAATTTTGAGCTTTAATTTTCCCGCCTTTTTTACTTAATCGCACTTTAAGTTTATTTGCCTTAGTTTAAGATTTAGTTTTAGTTGCGTTTTAAGTTTGCCTTAGTTAGATTTAAGTTTGCGTTATTTACTTTTAGTGCCCTTTAATTCTCGTCTCGCTTTTAATTACTTGCACCATTCACTTTATTAGACTTAGATTTGCTTTTAAGTCTTTTACTTTAATTGTCTTGCACATTTTATTTATAAACAACCAAAAATATCTGTTTCACCAAAATCAACTGAGTCGTACTTTAATCCGGAAATCAATTCGTTAAGATACCGAGAACAAGAACTTTAATTTTTATACGGGTGTCAAAAGCCTTGTATCACTCATCAATCTTCTTGGCTATCTACTAAAGATCCATAGGCAGGCTCAAACCTGAAAAGGTTTGTGTCCCCTTAAGACACTAACTTTGGCATCTTTATTATCTTGTTGTTGTAGGTTACTCCATACCAAGATCCTACTCTAGGAATTGTTGATAGTGGATGCTCTAGGAGCATGACAGGAAATAAAAGTCTTCTATCTAACTTTGTACCATTTCAAGGCGGAAAGGTCTATTTTGGTGGAGGTGAAGGCAGGATCACTGGCAAAGGAACGATTCAGACGCCCAATCTTAATTTTGAGCAGGTCTAGTATGTGGAAGCACTTCAACACTTCAACTTGATATCTGTCTCTCAGATTTGTGACAAGAAGCAGTTTGTCCTCTTTACGGATACTGATGCACTTGTGCTATCCAAAGACTTCAAACTTCCGGAAGACTCACAAGTTCTACTCAGAATCCCTAGAAGACACAATCTCTATAGTATCAAGCTGAATGAAGTCAACCCTACTGGTCAACTAGCATGTTTGGTTGCTAAAGCCTTAGAAGATAAAGCTACTCAATGGCACAGAAGGAGGGGACATGTGAACTTCAAGACCATTCACAAACTAGCAAATATGAACATGGTCTCTGGTTTACCTCCCAAGTCATTTAGAAATGATATTAGTTGTCTTGCTTGCAGCAAAGGCAAACAACATAAAGCATCCTTCAAGGCCATTACTGCTCTCAGCCTTATAACTAAACCATTGCAGCTACTACACATGGATTTATTTGGTCCTACCTCTATTAGGAGCATTGACCACAAACAATTCTATCTGGTGGTAACTGATGGATATAGCAGGTTTATGTGGGTTTTCTTCATGGCTGCCAAGAGTGAGACCTACTCAATTCTAAAAGATTTTATTACACTTATAGAGAATCAGTTGTCCAAGAAGGTTAAAGGTATTCGATGTGATAATGGAACCGAATTCAAAATGTAGACCTCATAGCACTTTGTAATTCTAAAGGCATCAAAAGAGATTATAGTGCAGCAAGAACTCCTCAACAGAATGGCGTGGCAGAAAGAAAGAACAGGACTCTAATAGAAGCAGCAAGAACAATGCTTGCCGATTCCAAGCTTCCAACCATGTTCTGGATAGAAGCTGTTAATACTACAAGTTATGTTTTGAATAGAGTTACTATTACAAATCCTCACAAGAAGACTCCTTATGAGCTCCTAACAGCCAAAGTTCCAAATTTGGCTCATTTGAAGCCTTTTGGGTGTCCTGTCACCATTCTAAATACTAGTGACTATTTGGGGAAATTTGATGGCAAGGCAGATGAAGGATACATTGTGGGATATTCAGCTCACTCTCGGGCTTATCGTGTCTACAATCTCCAAGCCAAGCGAGTAATTGAAACTATAATTCTCAGGTATTTTGAGGAGAAGTCAAACATCCAAGGCAAGGGTCTTGAATGGTATTTTGATCTTGATTATCTTAGTGATTCATTAGGATATTTTCGTTTCAAAACTAACCATGATGCAGGTCCACAAGTGTTTGCAACTTCTAGTACAGGTGCTCATTCTAGTCCTTTCGACTCAGATGACGAGGATGATATTTTTGTTGTTCCATCCTATTCCACCATAGTCTCTCCTACTCCTCCTAGTGATGCAACTCCATTGGATGTATTGGATTCTCAAGTAGCTCTTGACACATTACTCAAACAACAACAAGACGCTACTACAGCAGCTGCTCAAGGTGGCTTTGAGTTTCCCTTGAATACGCCTGCTGACAAAGCTGCTCCTAGTACTCCAACTGTTACTCCTAGTGCTAGTTTAACACCTATTGGTAGTCCGGCTAGTGATTCTACTTCCCATACTAGATTCTTAAGTCCTTCTGACCTGGGGAACCATCAAAAGAAGTCTTCTACCAAGCTGGATGATATTCATAAACAACCAATAGATGGCATTTTCAACGTTGCTTCATATGATGATGACTTTGTTGGGGATCTTAATAACTTGGCACCAGAAGTAGAGGTAGCTTCCAATCCAGTGTTGCAGTCACACAAAGATCATCCTACTACTCAAATCATTGGAGATCCTGGTTCTACTGTCAAGACACACAGAATGCATAAGAAGGCCACGTCTGATCATCATGCTCTTGTGAGCTATATTGAAGATCAAAAGCATAATAATCATACGGACTTTCAACACTGTTTGTTTGCTTGTTTTCTTTCACAGGTGGAACCTAGATCAGTCTCTTATGCTCTTGAGGATCAAAGTTGGGTGGAAGCTATGCAGGAGGAAATGCAGCAATTCTTGTTTCAGAATGTTTGGATCCTAGTTGACTTGCCGGATGGAAAGACAGCCATTGGTACCAAATGGATTCTCAAAAACAAGAAAGATGCACGGGGTATTATGGTGAGAAATAAGGCGAGGTTGGTTGCATAGGGTCATACACAACTTGAAGGCATTGACTACACTGAAGTTTTTGCTCCTGTTGCTAGGATTGAGGCCATTCATCTGTTTTTGGCCTTTGCTTCCTATATGGGATTTACAGTTTTTTAGATGGATGTCAAGAGTGCATTTTTCTATGGCAAGATTGATGAGGAAGTTTATGTCACTCTACCTAAGGGCTTTGTAGATCCACTTCATCCCAAGAAAGTTTACAAGGTGGTCAAGGCTCTTTATGGACTTCATCAGGCTCCTAGAGCTTGGTATGAGCATCTCTCAACTTTCTTGTTGAAACATGGCTATAGAAGAGGCACAATTGACAAAACACTATTTCTTAAGAGGAACACCAAGGACATTATCCTTGTTCAAGTGTATGTGGACGATATTATTTTTGGTTCTACTAAAAAGGAATGGTGTGATGAGTTTGAACAACTGATGAAGGGTGAATTTCAGATGAGTGCTATGGGAGAGCTTACATTTTTTCCTTGGTCTTCAAGTCAAGCAACAGTCGGATGGGATCTACATAAGTCAAGATAAATATGTTCATGATATCCTTCAGAAGTTTGATATGGATCCTCTTAGACCAGCAGCAACACCTTATGAAGTTGCTAAAGTCAAACTCAAGAATGAGCCAGATCCTCCGGTTAATGTTCACATGTACAGGTCTATGATTGACTCACTCATGTATTTGACTGCATCACGTCCGGATATCATGTTTGCAGTAAGTGCTTGTTCTAGACATCAGGTGGCTCCAACGGTTTCTAACTTGAATGCAGTCAAGAAGATTTTCAAGTACATTAAGGCTCAACCCAAGCTCGGCTTGTGGTATCCTAGAGAATCACCTTTTGTTCTTGAAGCATATAGTGATAGTGACTATGCAGGTGCTAATAATGACAGAAAATATACTACTGGTGGTTGTCAATTTTTGGGTTGAAGACTTATTTCATGGCAATGCAAGAAACAAACGATCATAGCTACTTCTTCAACAGAAGCTGAATACGTTGCTACTGCTAGCTGTTGTGGACAAGTTTTGTGGATCCAAAATCAGATGCTGGATTATGGGTTCAATTTTATGAACACCAAAATTTTCATTGACAACCAAAGCACTATCTGCATTGTGAAGAATCCTGTTTTTCATCAACGTACAAAACATATTGAAATTCGGTACCATTTTATACGGGATGCCAATGAGAAGAAGTTGATACAGGTTCTTAAGGTTCATACGGATGATAATGTTGTTGATCTGTTGACTAAAGCCTTTGATTGTCCTCGGTTCAACCACTTGGTGGTTCACATTGGGATGGTCAATCCTTGAGACCTAGGATTGAGGGGAGGCTAAGCCTAAGGGGAGGTTTAGTGTACATATTTACTTGCACAGACTAACATATTGGTAGATTTTAACAACATATTGAATGGGTTCTTGTGGTGTGTGTTACTCCTAGTGGAGGATTTAGCTCACTTCTGATGGTTATCTTCATTAATGATTGGCTTCTAGTCCTTAATGGTTAGCTTCTAGTCGTTCATGGTTGGCTTCTAGTAGATAAAAATCCTTCTTTGTCAAGTGATGGTTGGCTTCTAGTCTTGGTTTGGGACACTGTTCACTTTGTTGACTTCTGTTGACCACATTATGCTTCTAGTGTTGACCATTGTGCGCTTTGACTTTTAGTCAACGCATGCAAATTCTGGTATATATCCTCTTAGTTAACTTTGGTAAATTGGGATTTGAAAATAATGTTATAAAAGAGCAAGTGGTTACTTTGCTTTAACTGCCTAATTTGAAAGGGCAACCCACATTATTAGGGGTAAATGAACAATTACTAGACCATTATTTATGGTCAATTAACCCCATTGACTCATTCATCACAATCATAACACACACACACACACGCTCCTACTCTCTCAAACCCTAACAAATCATCTTCCATTCCTTCTAATTAACATCAACGGCTGCTTTGGTCTACCAACCTGCTCACAATAAGGTCGCTTATCTAGGAGATGGTCCTAAACGTGATGACTTCACAGACATTCTGGAGTTTATTGAGGCGTCTAACCTCAGATATGCTTTTATTGTGTGCCCCATTGTTTATGATAGTATGATCCGTCAGTTTTGGGATTCTGCTACTCTTGTGGCTGTGGTTGGTCGTCCACGTGAACTCCATGCTACCATTTATGGACGTTCTTATGTGGTTACTGAAGCTTCTATTAGGAGTTCCCTTCATCTTCAAGATGAAGGTGGTGTTGTTTCCATCCCTAATGCTGAGGTTTTGGAGGGGATGGCTGCTATTGGGTATAATCATGGGGGGAAGTTTAACTTCCAAAAGAATAGATTTTTCCCCCAATGGAAGCTTCTAGTGCACTTTTTGATTCATTGTTTAATCCCCAAGTCTGGGAGTTGGGATGCTTTTCCTACTCCTTTGGCTACTGGTCTAATCTGCATAGCACAAGGTAGGGTGTTTAATTTCTCTCGCTATTTGTTTGATGGGATGGTTAGCAATCTGTCTAGTACTGGTTCTAGGAAGAAATTTTTGATGTATCCTAGGTTTTTACAACAGATACTTGTGTGTTTACCTCGGGATAGGGAGGAGTATGAGACTCCTAAGCTTACTGCTAAAGTGTACTATAATATGGCTCATGGGTTTAGAGGGGAGTGGAGGCCCCTTACTGATGCAATGTTGGGCCTTGCTCAAGGTCCTCCTGATGTTGTTCCTCCGGTTGACCAAGCCGAGGAGGAACCTCAATTAGGTGATGACCCAATGGAGGAGGAGCATCCTGCTGGTGGTGCACCTAATGTGGTTGTGGAAGAGCCGGTTGAGGAGGTGGTGGTTGAAAGGCCATCCACTTCCAAGGCTGCTCCCTCTTTGATTCCACATTCGTCTGCATTTGTGGATACCCCCCCTCCTAGTCATGTTCCTCACTCTTCTGATAAGCCTTCTGGTTCTCGTGCTCATACAGCTGACCCCTTTATTGCTTCTGGTTCCAATGAAGCCATCCCAGACCCAAGTCCTCTTGGTGGGAAAGCGGAGGAGCCTATTACACTTACTTCTTTGCTTGATCTCATGCACAGGTACCATGAACGCATTCTTTCTTTGGAGGCGGATTTGAATCAACATCGTAAGCTTACCAGGGAATTTGTTCTTCCCATGGCTGACCGGATTAAAGCCTTGGAGACACAGCAGAGGCGAAGGAAGAAGCATGTGGTTCAGTCTGATTCTGATGAGGAGGTTGAAGATCTTGTGGAGGATGGCTTGAATTTGTTGGCGAAGGATGCGTTTGCTGATAAGCTATATGATGATCTGCCGATTCCTCCAACTTCTTCAAGCATCCCTTCTGCTACTGCTACCTTTACACCAAAGGAAGATGTTGCTGGTACTACTGCTGGTTCAACTGCTGGACCATCTCATGATCCAAAGGGGAAGGCCCCTATGACTGATGCTCCCTCACCCCCTCGCAAGCGTACACGCAGACAACTTGAGGAGGATAGGTTGGGTGAGGAGGCTGCACAAAGGATGTAAGCGGAGATTGACCAAGCTGCTCGGCCTGAGGAGGAAGCTCTTCAGAAGCAGAGACGTGAACAGTTGTAGCATGATGCTATGCATTGGGATGATAGCGATTAGATGTGGGTGCTTACTATTCTTACCTCGGATTATTCACAGTTTACTGATCTCTTGGGTTCTGATGTGAATGAGCATAATTGTATTCCTCGAGCTATGGTGTTAATGCGTAAGCAACAGTTAGCGCTTGCTGCTCAACTTCGTGAAAAACGTAAGAACAGGCCTTTGACGATAACCGAGGAGAAAAAGTTGATGCAGCGGTATGTCAAGTATCAGTCGGCTGCTTATTTCACTGTTGGTTGGACATGGGAACGGGTTCGGGCATTGTCTTTTGATGAGCTTAAGGCTCTATATGAACTAATGATCAAAGCATCAGAGCACACCTGTTCCGGAGCGTTTCATCTATCGTCCTCCTCCACGAGTGGTTCCTACTTCTCAACCTGCTGTTGCTCCTGGTTCTATATCTGATGCTCCTCTTGGTTCTGCTGCTATTCCATCGGTTGTTGATGTTTCTACTGTTGGTACTACACCTACATCCTCGGTTGATCCTCCTGTGTCATCTTCGGATCCTACCACCACCACCACCTTTGCTACCACTACCACCACCACTGCTACTCCTGCTATGGCACAACCATCACCACCCGTGACTGGTCCTCAACCTATTCCTTCTCCTGGTACAGCTACTGTTGATCCTTTGGTTGGGCAAGGTATAGATTCTACTTCTGCTGATCCTACTCCTGCTGCAAAGGTAAAGGTTGAACCCTCGCCTGGTGCTCCCACTCCTCGCTGTTCCATCCGCAAGCAGTTGGCTAGACGTGATAGACGTGGCAAGTCTGTTCCCTATTAGAAGCGTGCTCCCGAAAATCTTATTGATGAAGCTTCCGATAGTGACTCAGAATTGCCAATGGGTAATGGATCTCTTATTGGTTGGACGGTTAAGCCTTCCACGACTCTACCTGGTACTGTCTCCCATAGGATTACTATTAGTGATGGTTATGTTCGGTATGCTTCGGGTTTGCAAGGTATTTTGTCCTGGGCGGATCGTAAAGATCTTATGGCATTGTATGGGTTTGTGGATGCTGGTATGCCTGTTCATCCTAGTGAAGTGCCCTCCTGGCCTGGTCTGAGAATGTGGGCTGATTTGAAAATGATGCTTGATTCCCCTCCATATGCTCCCCTTTCTGGTGTATGGAAGGACCAGCCAACATGGGTTATCACGAGATGGAAGTTATATGCTCGTTGTGGTGTGCATGTCTTTGATTTGGAGTCTGGTGCTATGGTGTTCATGCTCACGGATTTGGACTATCCGTTGACTATTGCTTCGATGGAGGCCATGCTTGCTTGTCACTTGCAGATTTCTAATGCCCCTTCCGGGAATGAGTCTTCTATGGCAACTACACTGGTGGAAGGGATCCAAGCTCGTTTGCAAGCTGAGAAGGTGGCTGCGTCTGTTATGTGATGTGGTTGGTTTGTAAGTTTTTATGTTTTGTGTTTTATGTTCATCTGTTAATACTGTAATTCTTTTCACCAATATGTATAGTGATTGGTGATTTTCATTCATTATAGTTAAAAAAATATTTACTTTTTATATAATATCTGCTTATACTTTACACAAATCATGGATTTTACACTTGTGCATACTATACCATCTGCTTATACTGTTTCAAAACTTTGGGTTCCTGTTGCTGATTCACACTTGTGCTGGTTGGATGTTTCATCTGGTGTTGGACTTGGTCCACACAACAAATGGTCCTCAACTCACCATGTCTCACCGACAAGAAAGAGTTGATTCACCTTGAGGGTACGGCTCCTGGTGTGATCCTCAAATCCGTTGATGGTTGCCAGGTTACCCAAAACTGGATTTTTTTCACTTGCCATGGTCCTAGACTGAAAAGTGGCTAATCCAAGGGGTACGGCTCTTGGTAAAGATTTTATAAAATTCGTTGATAGTTGTAATAGCTTGCTTAAAGCTATAGGGTTTTCAGCTCACCGATGCTTAATTGCTAAGAGTTGGCGAGTCCAGAAGGGTACGGCTTCTGGTAAAGACATATCAAATCCGTTGACGGCTGTGATGGTTTGCATAAAATCATCAGGGTACCCCCACTCACCATTGATTCACGTTCTAAGAGTTGGGCTGGGTTCTGGTCTCCCAGGGTGATGCTTATTCCACCAGAAAGACTGGCTAGCCCAAGAGCGAGCAGCTACTTGGTAAAGGCTCATCAAATCTGCTCATGTTGCTGCAAAGATTAAACACGATGCTGATTCGTTTTAAGCTTTGGAGAAGCTTCTAGTGTTCCATGTTGCGGCGGTTCTTATGTTTCTTATCTTGCTGATGCTGCTGTTTCTTTTGCTGTTTCAATCCTCAAGCTTTATTGCACGTTTTCCGGGAAACTTGAACTCAGCAGGTCAAATTCAAGTTTAGGGGAGGATTGTTAGGACCATTGGAATAGTTAATTGTAATAGGTAGACTAGGAGGTATGTAGTTCCTCCTGGTCATAGTAGTAGTAGGAGCAAGTCGTGCTCCTGGTCTTAGTTAAAGTCAAACTTTATTATTTAGTTATTATTCTGTTAGGATATGCATGAGATATGTTAGGAAAGGATATGCATATCAGTTTTACATGTTTTGTTTAATGATGTATTAGGGTTTCCTTGTAGTATAAAAGGAACCTTAGGCAGAAGGGTTAGACACACCTTCAAAAAACGCAATTCTAGTTATCATTAATATTAGAAATCCTTAGAAAAGGATCAAGTCATTATAGTTATTCTGTTCTTCTTTATAGTATTTGTATTCCGCACTTATATTGTGTATAGAGTCTCTCTATGAATAGACTTGTGATTACAGAAGTCGTTCACCGTTCCTGACAGGTTGCAAGATCCACATCTAGTGGACCCAACACCTCCACACTCACCACTTCTCCTTTGGGGAACATGCCTCCACTCTCACCCACATCACCCTTGGAGAACTTGCCTCCTCCACCTCCACCACACTCAAACACTCCATTTTTGGATGTCCCACTTTCCCTCCTCTTAGGTGATCCTTACTATGGGTTTCAAGAGACTCATGGTCCTAATTGTCCATGTTGCCACTACAACCACTACATCATCCATAACCTTAGGATGGAGATGTTTGGACTACATAGGAGGTTGCAAGAGTTCTTGCTTACCTTGTTCTCCATGCCTCCTCCTAGGAGATGAATGATGAGTTTTCTTAATAAGTTTTTTAACAAAACCAAGCCAAAGAAGACTACTCATCTAGATCTAGTATTAAGCTAACTTTGTATTAGTTAGTTGTTCTTGTATTTTATTTGTCATTGTACTTTCTTCCTTCATGAGTTTTTCATGAAGTTAGTTAATGGATTTAGCTTTATGTGTTCCTATTCTTATGTGCACATTAATCAACTTTAATTTGAAATTAAAATTGAACCTAAATCTATCACAACCTCTAAAAAAAACTTGACTAAAATTGGTTCAAAATGTTATCCAAATATTTTGTCACCCTTTGTCAAGACATTCTTTGTGAATGTGTTGCTTTTATGCAACCCTAGCATAATTTAGTGCTAATAGAGGTAAAATTCCAAGATTTGCAATTTTTTTGAAAAAGTCTTAGTTTTTCTCAAAACCCTGGAAAAACTTGGTTTCAAGTCCACTGCACGCGGATCCTTAAAGTCCCGCGGTTCCTTAAGTGTTAAGGAACCGCCGGTCCCTATAAGGTACTGCGAAAAGAAACTGACTTTTGACTCGTTTTTGGTCAAAATTCTTTAAACCCTATACCCTGTCAAGATTCCTTGTTTGCTCAATTTGGCTAAACTTTCCTTGACACTTCACATTTTGTATTCAAATTCTTACCTTGATTACATTTTACTTATATCCCAACCTTGAGATTTCATTCTCACACCTCCCAACCTTGAGATTTCATTCTCACACCTTCCCAACCTTGAGATTTCATTCGCACACTTTCCCAACCTTGAGATTTCATTCTCACACCTTCCCAACCTTGAGATTTCATTCTCACACCTTCACAATGCCTAACTCCTCCATTCCTAACCTTGGCATTTCTTTGTCACAACCCCACTCACCCAAAGCTTCCTCATCCAAGCTTTCAAAGAAACCGAAAATCTCGGTTCGACCTATTTGGGTTAAGAAGAATGAACCATCTTCTTCCAAACCACCCAAAAACCCTACCTTCTCTCCAATCAAGTATTGGAATGAGACTTATACCATTAACCCCATCACCGGAGCAAAAGAAAATGTTCCCCCACCACCTCAATCCTTCAACACCCCTCAACTCAATGACCTTTCAACCTTCCCAAACCTCACAAGGCATTGTGAAAATATTTCCTACCCTATTACCCCACCATCACCAAACCCTAGGTTTGATGCCCTACCCCCATCAAACGATTTTGTGTTGCATCATGGATCCTCGTGTGCTTGTTGTCGATTTCAACAAATTGAACTTGCTCATGTATATGAGAAGTTAAATTTTCTTGAATTCCTCCTCACTCGACCTCCTATCCAAGTTTTCTTTCCGGTGGACAAAACTTCGAATGATGCATCGTCGTCTTATTTTTCCAACTAAAGGACTAACTACTCTTAGAGTCTTTATTACTTTAGTTGTTTTAGAGTCTTTTATTTTTTAAGAAATCTTGGAAAATTATCACTATTAGAATAGCTTATGCTTAGTGGTTTATTTTCCATATTTTTTGCTTTAGATACTCATATTGTGTGTATGACTATCTACATTGTTATGTCTTTTCTTTTATGTAACCTTTGTGTTGTTTGTGTGTTACTTCCTTAGTTCTCTTTTGAGTTGATCATGGTTAATTTTTACAATTGCTTATGGGTGATTTCATCAATTCTAAACTTTGACCCATTGACAAGCTTATCATCTTCACTGGATTGAAGCTTGATTTTGTCAATTACCTTTTTGGACATACTTAGAAAAATACTTGCTTCTAATTTGAGATTTCTTCTCTCTCTCCCTCTCAAGTTACTTATTAGGTAGTGATCATATATACATTGGTGTTTCTTTTCTTTCTACCAACCTTTGTGTAGCATGTCACCTTAGCTCACATACTTGGTGCCCCAAGCAAGGGGGAGCAACCACCAAGGGGGAGCTACTAGCAAAGTCCGATTTTCTTCAAAAGACTTGTGCTAACCTTTTTGCTACGACAAAGGGGGAGAAATGATAGTGATAAACTCGTTAATAATTCGATATTTTGTGTTTCTATGTAAATGAGTTTATCGTTTGTCGTAATCAAAAAGGGGGAGATTGTTAATGCAAGTGATGCCTAAAAACATTATTAGTGTTAACTAATCT
The DNA here is from genome assembly GCA_025667525.1 of Glebionis coronaria. Lineage (NCBI taxonomy): Eukaryota > Viridiplantae > Streptophyta > Magnoliopsida > Asterales > Asteraceae > Glebionis > Glebionis coronaria. The sequence continues at coordinate 237,715,780 of CM046881.1, forward strand.
TTCTTAGTTTTGATCACAACAAAATATACAACACATTTAGTGTAAAGCACAAAACGAATTATTTAACTAACACTATCATCAAGGTAATAATCATATCACTAACCTTTCTTAATCATACTTAGTGATCATCAAAATGATTATCCTTAAAACTCACTTTTGTTAATATGACAAAAGACTTTTTAATAAACTTTCTTTTTTAGAAAATGTTTTATTAAAATGGAAAATGAAAATTTGAAAATAGCATATTCCATATGCTATTAGAATATCCTTTGAAGGCTTCAAATACCTTAGATATTCCTACCCCACTAAAAGACAAAAAATGGTGCGTACTCTAGGAGCAGAACCTTAAGTAGCTAGGCGGTCCCTAGGGATATGGAACCGCCAGGCTAGATAAGGTACCGCGCCTAGATAGCCGTTATATATCCGTTATACTTTGTCTCCTTTAAATAGTGGGTCAAATCTCATTTTCCAACAAGCCTCTTGGACGTTTTTCTCAGCCCACTTTCTCTTTTCTATAGCATAATCATTAGTAAATTATCACTTAAAGTGTTAAGGATGTTTACATATGATTATCTTCTTGATCCCCTCCTTTACCTTGTCCAATGAGAAGATCACTCACTCACTAGTGCTATGATAAAGATGAACCTATGAGCTAGTCATATTCATCATGATACCCTTTTTGTTTTATGTCAATCCATTGTATTTATGAATACTTTGACTACTTGTGTTCATCCAAGTTATTTGTGAATACTTGGATTTGTTGTGTACATCCATTGCATATGTTTTTGCTTGGATTTGTGTTGTGTAAATCCAAGCTACATGTGTGTAATTGGATAAGTCTAGTTGAGTTGTAATAGATTTGATTAGTAGTTCTCACTAAACTATAAAGTGATGTGGTTGTGCCTTGTGAGTTCTCACTAAACTTGAAAGTGATTAGTAGTTGTGTTGTGTGAAGTTCTCACTTAGCTTCAATGTGAAGAGTCGTGAAGATTGGTTCTAGCTTTGGATTAGAACTCGACATCTAGCCTTGTGTCGTAAAATGGTGAAGTAGGCAACGTCGTGAAGATTGGTTCTACCTTAAGATTAGAACTCGACATCTAGCCTTGTGTCGTTAAATTGTGAAGTAGGCAACGTTGTGTAGATTGGTCCTAGCTAAAGATTAGGTCTCGACATTTAGCTTAGTGTCGAAAAATAATTTAAGCGACAATGTAAGGTTTTCTCCGACAAGAAGGGAGCTTGTGGATATATTAGAAATCTTGAGTAGGTGTACTCGAGGAGTGGAGTAGAAACGAGGATAGAGCCTCGTTGTCGAACCACTATAAATCTTGGTGTCTTCCCACTAGGTTGTCTCCTTCCTTACTCTTTACTTATTTCATTATCATTACACTTACCTATTATCTTTGCTAGTGCATTTGAATTGAACCTAATCATTATGCAACTTAGCTTCAAGCAAAAGATAGTTTTGATACAAACCAAATTGAAAGTAATTTTAATTTGGTTGCCAATCGAAGAGAAACTATTCAACCCCCCCCCCCCCCCCCCCCCTTCTAGTTTCTACAAAGCTGTATTCACAGCCTCAGCCGAAAAAGCAATGGGAAAGTGAGCATCAGATAACATAGTTCTGGCTGCTTCTATGAGGGTTCTATTCTTTCTCTCAGCTACCCCATTTTGTTGTGGGGTTCTAGCTATACTAAACTGTCTAGTAATCCCTTTCTTGGCACAAAAGTCATCTAATAACTTATTTCTAAACTCACCACCATTATCACTTCTATGTATCTTAACCTCATTACCAGACTTCTTTTCAATTTGGGTAATGAAGTTAATCAAAGTATCAGCAGTGTTACTTTTCAAAGCTAAGAAGAAAGTCCAAGTAAATCTAGAAAAATCATCAGTGATGACAAAACAGTAAGATTTACCATTTAAGCTTTCTATATTAGTTGGACCAAACAAGTCCATATGCAGCAAGTGAAGTGGTTTAGAACTAGAGTGCACTTGTTTAGACTTAAATGAGACCTTGTGCTATTTGCCTTTAAGGCATGCAACACAAGAGTGGTCATTATGGAAAGCCTTTTCAGGCAAACCATCAACTAAACCATGTCTCATAAGTCTGTTTATAGTTTTAAAATTAATGTGCCCTAATCTTCTGTGCTAAAGATTAATCTCATCAACTGAAGCCTTAGCATATAGACATGACAAATTATTATTCATCCTAATTACATTAAGATTTACATTATCAATTTCCTTATGCCTAGGTGTTCTATAATCAATGAATTTATCATCTGGTATTTTAAAATCTTTGCTCAACACCAAGCATTCAATATCACTGAAAAGAACCTTATTTTTGTTATCACAAACCTGTGATACACTAAACAGATTATAGTCAAGTTCTTTTACCAGAAACACGTTTTCAAAACGCAAAATGTTGGTGAGAAGAGTTCCTTTGCCAGTGATAGTTCCGTATCCGCCTCCAAAGTAAACTTTGTCACCATCCTTAATGGGAGTGAAGTTTGTAAGATAATCTTCCTTCCCAGTCATGTGCCTAGAGCATCCACTATCCCAATAGCCATAATCATTAACCTACTTTTGAATGCCCTGCACATAAAGAAAACATATATTTTTCTTTGGGAACCCAAGCCTGAGCAGACTTGGATTCATTTGGTTGTTCAACAAGAACAGACTTAGTCCTTATGACAACCCCTTGTTCATCCCTTTTTGGATTAAACACCCAGTTAACCCCAACTGGTTTTGTTATGACCTTTGAAATATAATGAAATCTGTTACAGGTCATAGAAATCCCATCTGAATTAGGGTTTTGGTCTTGCTTAGGTCTCCATGTCAAGCCAGAAGAAGATTTAGACCCCTTTCCCTTTGGTTGCAAATATCTACCATTATTTGGTCTGGCAACGTTCCTGTCAGTGTTCAATTTGTTCTTGTCAACGGTGAAATTACCCTTATCAGCGTTGAACCTAGGGTATGCTACAGGAACACATTGTCTGTTAGACCATGTATTGGTCTTCTGAAAAGGTCTTTTTCCATAAGTATTAGACCCTTTAGTAAAGAATGGGGCTGGTATAACAACTTGTGGACTATGTTGGACAAAAGATTTGGGTTTGACAGTGTTTGACTTTTTTTCAGCGTTGACCTTTGAAGCATTGACACACTTATAGGCTAAATGTGAAAAACTTCCACAAGTATAACAACCTTTTCTAGACATAGCTCTAGGTCTAGAAGAAAAGAAACCTGTCCCATTATAACTAATTTGGCTTTTTGGTGACCTAGGTTTTCTATACATTTCTGCATATTTAATACTAGGTTTTCTATCAACGTTTAAGCCAAGGTCAACAGTCTTGCCAGTGGTTGGGTTTGTCACTTTGATGGGTGTAGACTCATTTGGGCTTTCACTAAGCATGCCACCCTTAACAAACAAGGTAGGGTTGGCTTTCTTCCTTTGGTCCAAATCAGTCAACTTCTGCTTGTATTCCTCTACTGGGGTAAGAACTCTTGGTGGAGGAATGACTTCCTCTTCTTGGAGTTCTGGTAAACCAGTCCAAGACAAGTCCTTTCTAACGACACCATAGAAGTTCCCAGTAGGTGGTGGAACACCAACATACTCTTTCATCCTAATCCCAGTCATATCCCTAGAATCCCTTTGTTCACTAACACATTTTTCTAGGGTTTGTGAGGCTTTATCAAATCTCTGAATTTCAACATTATCTCTATTTTTGATAGCCTCATCTAACTTAGCCTGTAAAGCATTGTTGGCTCTCTCCATGATGTTTCTAATCTCAATACTAGCATTTAAATCATGATTTAAAATATTGATTTGATCTTTTAGGTCAAACTCTATTTTCTTATATTCAGCTACAGTCTTTTCAGTTTGAGTAAGAGCAAGTTGATAGTTAGATAACTTGCATCTTTCATTAACCACACCTGTTGTCAATTTTAAAACTTCTTTGTTAAGTTTTTCAGTGTTTAGACGACAACCCTTACTACAAAATGCATCATCATATACCTCATTGTCTGATGAAGATGAAGAGTGTGCCATGAGAGCATAGTGAACATGCTCTCCTTCTTCCTTTTATGCAACCAAAGCTTTATTCTCTTCCTCATCCTTTGCCAAATAGCTCCAATCCCAGCGAACACCATCAATGTCTTGCATTGCAACCATAGCTTTAGAATAATGAGCCTTGATGATTTGGCTTGAGGGTTTTCCAGCATCAGATCTTCTTGGAGATCTGCGTTCTCTCATAAAGTGTCCCATTCGATGACAATTATAACACTCAACCTTGGATTTATCAAATCCAGCAGTGTCCTTAGCATTAAAAGTCATATTCTTCTTGAATCTTCAATTCCATCTGTTTGCTCTTATACTTGCAAGAGCCATATTCTACTTTATGTCCATCTCCTCCAAATGCTCATCACTAATTTGCTCAAGGTCCTCATATGTTATCACTAAACCATTGGGCAATGAAGCAATGTATGCACAAACAGTATTTAGATTAATACCAGCATGCTTAACTCTTGGAGAGTCAACATTGTATGTGTCAGCGTCTGAATGTGAGGCGTTGAAAAAGCTTGATCCAGCGTTGACACAAGTTGATCCAGTAACGGGGTGCATGTATGACTCCTTTTGATCAAATTGACCTTCACTATATGAGAAGAAGGCCATATTTCCATTGGTAGACTTGCTTCCTTGATCTAAAAGAGTTTCATTCTCTACCAGCCTTAGCTTATTGTAAACATCATCAAAAGTAGAACTTTTGTGAGTATTATTAGCAATTATAGACCTTGCTTCAATCTTCCATGTATCACCAAGACTTTTAAGAAAAGTGGTGATGATATCAACATCACCAAGCACTATTCCCATAAAGGACATCTTGCTTGTGATGTCAAGAACTCTGCTTCTCACTCCACTTAGCTTTTCATTGGGTTGAGCTTTAAAAACAGCATACTCATGCAAGAGTTGCTTCTTCTTCTCTTGTACAGTATCAGCATTACCACCATAAGCAACTTCAAGGGCTGCCCAAAGATCTTTTACAGACTCATAGCTTCTATATTTGTGCTGATTTGCTTGTCCCAAAGAGAGTTTGAGAATTCTTAGGGTTTTCATGTCATTCCTTCTCTTTGCTATGTCCTCAGCAGAGACAGCTCTACCATCTTCAGGTTTTTCTTTTCGATCCTCTTCAGTAGAGCCTTGAAAATTTGTTCTTGTCAAGATGGCAGATGTAATCTTTTCAGCTTTATTAAATGTGTTTCCATATTCAATAATTTCCCATAGGGTGTAGTCATGGATTTGAAATACTGTTCAAAGTTAAACTTCCATAACTCAAAATTGTCTGGGTCCAGCATGGGAATCTTGATGTTGGGGGTTGAGGAGGAGGAGGAGGAGGAGTTTAATTCTGGAGTAGACATGTTGTTTTTAGGGTTTCTTGAAAATTAGGGTTTTTGGCGATTTAGGGTTTTTGTGTTCTTTAGATTAAAGTTTCTCAACAAGCTCTGATACCACTTGTTGATCCCAATCTTAGATCAATTTAGCTTGTGTAAACGAGATTAAATCAAGTTAAACACGTAGAGAAACTTTGTTGTGTATAAAACAATCTAAGTATTATGCGGAATTAATACTCAAACAAGAACACACACAAACAATGTAAACCAAACTTTCACTTGATTGATAAAACAAACTTGCGTACAATGAAAGTGTAAAACGTATATCAAACATAAACCTAAATGCCTCCTTTTATAGAATAAGGAGCCTTGTACAAGAGTCTACGTATCAGCTATTTAGGTAAAGATAAACATAGAAAATACATTGTTGATCATATCTTTACTAGAAACAAACTAGAAACATAATACGTGTAGACTAAGTCTTCTATCAGTGCTTGACTTCTTCTTATCAACGCTTGACTTCTTCCTGTCAACGCTTGTCCTGCCAACGCTTGTTTACTTCTTAACAACGCTTAGATTGCTCTTGTCAGTGTCCAAGTGTATTGGCTACATTTTATTCCCAACATAGCATGCACATCAATTAAAGCCATAGACGTATCTAAAAACGAACGACCTAAAATGAGAGGAACTTGAGGATACGTGGGAATATTGACAACGATAAAGTCTACCGGATAATAGAACTTTCCCACTTTCACAAAAGCGTCTTCCGCCAATCCACATGCGGGAATCGTGGAATGGTCGGCCAACTCGATAGACATTAATGAAGGAGTAAGATTAGGAAGATTGAGCGACTTGAAGATTCCAAGTGGCATCAAGTTAATACTAGTACCAAGATCGGCCAAGGCATAGCATTCTTCCATATCTTGGATTGCACAAGGAATCAAGAATTTACCAGGATCACTGACTTTTTGAGGTATGCGGTTAAGATAAACCGATGAACAACAAGACAATTGTTGCAATTTCTCCTTGTTGTTCAACATACTCTTGAAGTTAGCGGCAAATCGAGGCATCATGACCAAAGCATCGGCAAAACTCACATTAAAATGAACGTCACGAAACATTTTCATAACCATCTCAAATTGGTAATTATCACGCTCTTGACGTTTCTCCTTTCTAAGTCTCGATGGATAGGGCAAAGGTGGTGTGGGTTGAGGCATAGGCATAGCCTTTGGAATCTCGGGTTCCAAATGTGGTAATGGGTCAACCGTAGGTGTGGCATGAGCGGTACTTCGTGGGATTGTGACATGCTCCTTTTCGACCACAACCTCGGGTTCTTCCTCAATTACATCCTCCGTAGGAGCAACTGGTTGAGGAGTCGGTTCCTTAAGTGTCTTACCACTACGTATGGTAATCACTTTCATCTCTCCCTTAGGGTTCGATATGGTGTTGCTAGGAAGACTACTCGAAGACGGTTTGCACATAATAGCCTCAAACATTGATGAAATTTTATCCTCAAACATGGATGGCCTCTTCTCGGCCTTAATCATCTCTTGTTTTATTTCATGTTGCCCTTGTTCCATTTTTTGTTGGTTTTGTTATAACCTAGTTACATTTCCTTCCATTTTGTTTGTATGGATTTTAAGCTCACTTGCTAACTAGTTTTTCAACTCCTTTTTCAAGTCGTTCTTAAACTCGGATCTTAGGCTAATGATTTCTCTTTGAATATTGTCAAACCTAGCATCGTTTCCATTAGCGTATTCAACAAATTCATTTGGAAGATCTTTCAAAGTTTGCAAACCCTTGTCGTTGTTTTGAAAATCATTGTTTTGATTTTTGTTTGAAACTTGATTATTAGCCCCTTGATTCCCATAGTTTCCTTTGTAGTTGTTTTTAAAACCAACTTGATTGTTTCGATAGTTGTTGTTAGCATTTTGATTCGGAGCAAAACCCGGTGGAGTCAATTGATTGGAGCGGGTAACTTGACCATTTTGGTTGTAAGTTCCCATGGCCGCGTAGGCACTTGAAGTGTTACCACCGTTGGTAATGCACTCGGAGAAATCATGACCTCCACCACAATACATACATGAAACCTCAACCGCTTTAGCCGTAGCGGGAGCACTTTGTTCTCCAACTTTGAATTCAATCAAAAGTTCTTTAAGCTTATCAAAGATTTTGTTTTCCAAGTTCACCTCAATTTGGCAAGCATCGATGGTATTGGACAAAGAAGGTGAAGCCGAAGACGAAGCCTTACGAGCACTCGATGTGTTACGAGGACTATACACCTTAGATCTATTCTCAATTATCAACAACGCTTCCTCAACCGTTTTACACAAATAATTACCACCCGCGGTGGCATTTAGATAATCCCTTTCATGATCATTTAGTCCATTGTAAAACGTGTCAATTTGATGCAAGTCGGAAAAACTGTGACGAGGACATTCATGTAACATTTACTTAAAGCTATTCCAAACCGTTGAAAAACTCTCATTAAATTCTTGTGAAAATTCTGAAATCTCGTTTTTCAAATGCGTAGTCTTACAGGGTGGAAAAATTGGTTCACAAACTTAGAAACGAGATCCTTCCATGTCAATATACAATTGGGTGGCTCTTTCTCTAACCAAATTTTAGCGGGCCCCGCTAAGGAATACGGAAAAGGCATCATCTTAATCGAGTCATTAGCAACATCCTTAAATTTGCAAGTGGCGGTAAGACGATTGAATTGGCGGATATGGTTGTGCGGGTTGTTCTTTTCATCACCACGGAATTTGTTGTTTTGGATCATCGACAACAAACCTGTTTTCACTTTAAAATTCCCCGCAAGGATAGCGGGAATTACAATAGCCTCTCCATAACCCTCGGTGGGTGCTTGAAGTAACTCCATCATAGTTCGATTAGCCATGGTTGGTTCTTCTCTTACGATAGGTTCGTCAATAGGAGACTCCTCACTAGAAAGATTAGGAGTAGGTGTTAAATCCTTTAGGTTTCTACGTTTACGTGCACGTCTTGCTTGGTTGCGAGTTTGCATAAACGTCACGTACAACGTGGGGATGAGCAAAGAAGATTCTTTTTGGTGTTTTTAATTTTTCCAATTTTTTTGTGGTTTTTGATTATTTTTACTTTTTTTGGATTTTTGTGATTGTATTAAGTAGACAAAAATCTACAAATCTCCTCCTTAATCAAATCTCTTGATTAAAGAAGCCTCAAGGAATGAAAACGATCACGTGAAGTGAACTCCTTCGATGACTTTAGAACGTTGGTGGAACACCAAAACGTTCAAGAGGGTTTAATCAAATCAAACCAAGAAAATATATATGACACTTAGATAATACTTTGGTTGGAAAACCCTCGATTAGCCCTTTTTATCTAAACACGCACAAGCAAGTGGCGAAACGAGGCGGCATGAAGCACTTAAGAGCCTTTTTACTTAGGGTATATTTTATAATACCCGCCTTATACCCACCTTATAGTTTGTGTTTTTCAAAATTAAGCTTCACGAAAGTATTTATCTATTTTGCCTTTGATTTCTTGTTTGAGATTTGAATAAAATGATTGAGTAATGAACTCCCAATCAAGGTTGTGTTTTCACACTTTTGGAGTACTTGTGAATTTATTGTTCTACGTATACAATATAGTAATAATATTCACACAAAAAACGAAAACCGATAATACGTATTAGTAGAGTGCTTCTAATACAGTTAGATATTATGGCTATATATAAAAACAACAATTTCCAAATCAAAACACAACACGCCTCCCCGGAAGCGGCGCCAAAATGATGTGTTGCGTTAAAATACGTCTTTTAGGAAAAAGAGCGTAATTAGGACAAGTATAAACAAGTGATTTAGGAAAACCACAAGTTAATGACCCAAAAGTGGGGATCGTTCTCAAGGAGGCTAGTGTGTTGTGTAGAGAGATGATTAACTTTGTGATTAAAATTTATGAAGAAAGAAAATCGAAGAGAGATTAGAAGAGAATGACGGTTACTAATAAGTGAGAAAACACTTATCCTTTTACCACTTATTTCCAATAATAACAAGACCAAAACGTGTAATTTATGTCGCAAAAGTCGGAATTATGCGTGGTTTGTGTTTTTATTGTGTTTTAGGACCAAATGATGAAAAAGAAAGAAAACATGGGCTATCACGGGATTTTATCGAAGAAAACGAGAAAAGACGAAGTCAAAAGATCAAGAATGCAAAAAGAACGGAAGTCCAAGGCCTATTCTGAAGGTTTATCGAAGAAAAAGTCTAAAGACGGAAGTTTAATGAAGTTGAAGAACTCAAGTCTAATAGAAGAAGAAAATTATAAGACAAGTTCAATTTGTATCGACAAATCCCGAGACGACGTCGAGAAAGACAAAGCATTTAATCGAGTCGAGAAGGAAGTAACACATGCACCTTCCCACCTCCTATAAATACCCTCCTAATGACACATTAGGAGGGTGTTAGTTAGTTAACTAGTTTATTTTCATTTTGTAGTTTAATTTTTAGAGAGAGAAAGTGCTTAACTTTCTCTCACTAGAAAAACTTCATCTTTTATCTTTCTTGTTTTAATCAAACCTTTACTTTTTAATCTTAATCTTGTCTTAATCTTTATCTTTTTAATCTTTCTTATTAGTTACAATTCCTGTGTTCATCATCTCTTTCATTTACTTTTCCATTTCGACACTTAAAGTTTGTTACTTTACGTGTTTCTTGATTTATGTGTGAAGGTTTTACAAGTTTCATCATTTGCCTAGCTTATTGGTAGCTTATTAGTGTTTTCGTGTGCTTATTTTCCTTGAAAAGTTGTGATAAAAGTGCTTAAAATCATCCTATATCCGTGATCCTAGTTTTTAGGACAATCTGATTCGATTTCGCAATACCTATAGTATTGCGAAATTGAATCTCTCTTAATTGCGAATTCTTGGCGTGTAATTGCGAAATCTTGCAAAGTTTTGGTATTGCGAAATCTTCCTATTTTCTGAGTATTGCGAATTTGAATTGATCTTCTATTGCGGAATTGTGGATTTCGCAACTATTGCGAATTTGTGTCACTTGTGTATTGCGAATTCTTTCCTTTCAACAATTGCGAAATCCTTGAATTCGCAACTATTGCGAATTTGTGTTCATATTCAGGAATTGCGAAATCATACCCTTAGCTATATTGCGGAATTTCTCCTTCTCGGCCATTGCGAAATCTTGGTTTTCTTAAGATTGCGAAATCATACTATCTCAAGTATTGCGGAATTATGTCCATTCTTCATCATTGCGAAATTATAAGTATTTAGACATTGCGGATTTATTGTTTGCAATTGCGAAATTATTTCAAGTTTTTTTTAATTGCGAAATTAAATCATTTTCTTCCAAAGTATTTTCAAATTTAATTTTTCCCGCGAATTTACTTAGATTTACTTTTACTTATTCATCTTAGTTTATTTTTCGAGTATTTTAATTTTTAAAGTTTTCATTTTTATTAAGTTTTTTTCATATTTACGTTTAATTAGTTTAATTTCTTCGTCATTTAATTTTTAAGTCATTTAATTTTAGTTTAATCTTTTCTAGCTTTATTTTTATTTTAATTACTCAACGACGCCTTTTCTTTTAATTAGTTTTAGATAACCAAACCTTTCTTATTTTTCCACCAAGAACGACTCAGTCGCACTTTTAACTAGTAATCAATTCGAAAAGACTTGGAACGAAATTATTTTATACTTGGTTAAAAACCTTGTATTAAATGGCGCCGATGCCGGCTCTTTTCGTTAAGATTAACGGTTTTTAGTGAGAGACGCGTTGTATTTTGCGATCCGTTCAGTCGTGAACGTTATTTTCCTTGCTTAAAAATTTTCAAATAATCCATAAAAATTTAAAAAATATTCAAAAATACAAAAACATTAAAAAATCATAAAAAGCATTATTTTCCAAAGTTTTGCACCAAAAAGATTTTATTTTTATAACTATATATATATTCTCTATTTCTTTGGTATCTTTTTCTTTTTCTTTTGCAGGTGTATGCGTACTAGATCTTCAACTTATCCAGAGCCCGAGACTCGTGAAGATTTAGATATGGCTGGTGTGCACAACAACAATAACAACCCACCTCTACCCAATTTGAATAACAATAACAACAACAACAATGTTCCCCTACCCGACTTACGAACAATGGAGGAGCTTTGTCAGCCAACAATGAACGGACGCAGAGGACCGATTTTGCCGATGTAAATCACGGCTCCTGAATTCTCGTTGAAGCATCACATGATCCAGCAAATTCAAAACGCTTGTCCTTTTCGCGGATTACCCGATGATGATGCCAACAAACACCTCGACAAATTCATTACCGTCACCCAAAGCATGAAACATCCGGTGTTACTATGGATTTCCTTCGCCTACATCTCTTCCCATACACTTTATCCCACCATGCCGAGAAATGGTTTGATCGTCTTCCCAAAAACTCAATTCATACATGGAATGACATGACTCAACGATTTTTGTCGCGCTACTTCCCACCATCCATGGTCACTAGTCTTCGTAACCAAATCAGTGGATTTACTCAAGAACCTGATGAGTCGCTTTTCGATGCTTGGGAACATTATAATGTCTTGATCGACCGTTGTCTGAACCATAACATGCTCCCCGTTACTTTGATTGATACCTTCTACAATGGTTTCACTTTTCGTGATTGTGATACGATTAATGTTGCCGCCGGTGGTACATTCATGAAGAGAAGACCTGAGGAGTGTAGAGAGCTTATAGAGAACATGACCACTCACCATAAAAATTGGGATTCGTCCGCATCCTCAAGATCAAACCCGAGAGTCAATGTTTCTCCTACTTCAGCAACCCCAGATATGACCGAATTCACTCGCATGATGGCCGAAATGAACAAAAGTATTCTACTCGTAGCTACGAATCAACAACAACAAGCTAAAGTTGTAGCAACTTCTTGTGATATTTGTGGGGATTCTCATTCATACACCAATTGTCCTTACACTCATGACAATCTGGAAAATATGTATGCCGCCAATGGTAACTTTTCTATGGGAGGCTATCAAGCACGTCCTCAAGGTGACCGCAATTTGCTTAGTTATCGTTCGAATAACTTTCTTTCACCACCTGGTTTTCAATCCCGTAATAGACCACCACCACCTCAATTGAACAACACACATACCCACCAAGGAACCAAGGCCAAAGAAGTAACTACCAAGGGAATTCTTCTAATAATCAAAGGAATTATAACTCAAATCAAGGGAATTTTAATAGTCAAAATCAAGGTGTTTTTAATGGGCAAAACCAAGGGTTTCAATATAACAACTTTAACCAAGGTTTTAATAATAACAATGCTTATCAACAACAATATCCAAAACAAGGTTTTCAAAATCAAGGGCAAAACACGAATTCCCCTTCAATGGACTTGGTTCTTCAAAAGTTGACTGATAAGTTGAGTGAACATGAGAAAATCATGTCTGCTATGCAAGAATCGAGTGATAAGAAATTTATGCTAATGTTTCAAGCCATTAATCCCCAAGGTACTCTCCCTTCCAACACCGTGACCAATCCTAGGGCCAACATTAATGCCATCACTACTAGGAGCGGTAAGATCATCGTTGAACCTTCTTCTTCACCAACTAACCAAGGACCTGAGATTCCTTCTACTTGTGATATACCACCCGTTATGACTTTGTCTGCACCTTATGTCCCACCGATACCTCAAGTGTATACCACACCTTCGGTTCCAAAACCGGTTCCTCCACCTTCCACTTCTACCCCTCCACCACCCAAGGATGTGAATGAGAATTCCATTCCAAAGCCTTCATCTCAACCCAATATACCTTATCCCTCAAGGTTGAGGAAAGAGAAGTTGAAAACAAGGATGATATTCAGGTTTCTAACTTTCTTAAAATGTTTAAACAACTGAATTTCAACATCTCCTTTGCTGAGGCTCTCGCTCACATGCCTAAATATGCTAAGATGTTTAAGGATCATTTAAGTGACAAGGAAAAATTGCTCGACATCGCCAATACCAATTAAATGAGAATTGTTCTGCCGTTCTTTTGAGAAAACTTCCAGTTAAGTTAGGAGATCCCGGTCGTTTCTTGATTCCTTGCAACTTCCCCGGGGTAGAGAATTGTATGGCCCTAGCCGTTCTAGGTGCTAGTATAAACTTAATGCCATTAAGTGTTTGGAAACAATTATCTCTACCCGAGCTAGTCCCCACACGAATGACATTGGAATTAGCTAACCGTACGGTTGCTTATCCAGTGGGGATAGCTGAAGATGTCTTCGTCGGTGTCGACAAATTCACCTTCCCGGCGGATTTTGTTGTCGTTGACTACGAGATGGACCCCCGTGTTCCATTAATCGTTGGACGTCCATTCTTGGGGACCGGTCGCACTCTCATTGATGTAGCCGCGGGCGAATTAATCATGAGAGCTGGTGACGATAAAATCGTCTTCAACATGGGACAACTTTCTAAGCAACCTTCTGAAAACGAGAGCGTTAATTTCATTGACGTTCTTGATGAGGCTTGTGAAGAGCATTTTAAAGACGCTTGTAAAAGTGGTTCTTCTTCTCTACCTATTGTTGAGACCGTTGCCTCTATTGCTCCATCACTAACTCCATTTGGAGAAAGTTATTTCATCTTGAAAGAATTTGAAGCAACTTTGGGAGATGTGGACTTGCAATATGACGATTCTCCCTCAAATTGGGATGAAGACATTCGTACCATTGAGAAACTTCTCAATGAGGACCATATTTCTCTACAATATCTTAAGGATATCTCTATCGATGAACCGAATTTGACTACGCCTTCCATCGAAAATCCTCCGAATTTAGAGCATAAGGACCTACCGTCTCATCTCGAGTACGTTTTCCTTGAAGACAACAAGAAGTCACCCGTCGTCATCGCAAAGGACTTGAAAGAGGAAGAAAAATCTCGACTTATCGCCATGCTGAAGAATCATAAGAAAGCGATTGCATGGAAAATCTCCGATATTCGTGGAATTGATCCTCACTTTTGCACACATAAAATTCTCATGGAGGACGACTTTAAACCCACTATTCAAAGCCAAAGAAGGGTGAATCCCAAGATCCATGACGTTATCAAAAAAGAGGTTATCAAACTTCTTGATGCGGGAATGATCTACCCTATCTCGGATTCACCATGGGTTAGTCCGGTCCATTGTGTGCCTAAGAAAAGCGGAATCACCGTTGTGCCCAATGTAAACAACGAGTTGATTCCTACTCGTCTCGTTACAGGGTGGAGAGTTTGTATAGACTATCGCAAACTCAATGATGCTACGAGAAAGGATCATTTTCCCTTCCTTTCATGGACCAAATGCTTGAACGTCTAGCAGGTAATGACTATTACTGCTTCTTAGACGGTTTCACGGGTTATTTTCAAATACCCGTCGATCCCCAAGACCAAGAGAAAACCACATTCACTTGTCCTTATGGAACATTTGCTTACAAAAGAATACCTTTCGGCTTATGAAATGCTCTCGGGACTTTCCAAAGGTGTATGATGGCTATCTTCCATGACATGGTTGAAGAAGCTATGGAAGTCTTCATGGATGATTTCTCGGTTTATGGTGATTCTTTCTCTCATGCCTTTCCAATTTGGAACGCATGCTTAAGCGGTGTGAAGACACTCGCCTTGTTCTAAATTGGGAAAAATGTCATTTCATGGTAAAAGAAGGCATTGTGCTTGGACATAAAATCTCAAAAGCCGGTCTTGAAGTGGACCGTGCTAAAGTGGATGTCATAGCCAAATTACCTCCACCTTCAACCGTGAAGGGTGTGAGAAGTTTCCTTTGTCATGCGGGCTTCTATCGCTGATTCATTCAAGATTTCTCTAAAATTGCTCGCCCGATGACCCACCTCTTGGAAAAAGATACTCCTTTCATCTTTTCCAAAGAGTGTCTTGAATCCTTCAATCTTCTTAAGTATAAGCTAACTAAGGCACCGGTCTTGGTTACCCCTAATTGGGTGCTACCTTTTGAGTTGATGTGTGATGCTAGCAACTTTGCTATTGGAGCGGTTTTGGGCCAAAGAGTGAACAAACACTTCCAACCAATCCATTACGGTAGCAAGACTATGACGGGGGATCAATTGCATTATACCACTACCGAAAAAGAGCTTTTAGCTGTAGTGTATGCTTTTGAAAAATTCCGCCCCTATCTTGTTCTTTCCACCACCATCGTGTACACCGATCATTCCGCATTGAAGTACTTGTTAACTAACCAAGATTATAAACCACGACTTCTTCGTTGGGTTTTGCTCCTTCAAGAATTCAAAATTGAAATTCGTGACAAAAAGGGAGCCAAAAACCTAGCTGCGGTTCATCTAAGTAGACTTGAGGATCCTTATCAAGGGGATCATCCGAATCAAGAGATCAACGACTATTTTCCCCTTGAGGCCTTAATGTCTATCAATTCCAATCTTGATGACACCCTGTGGTTTGCGGACATTGCAAACTACTTAGCGGGTGGTATTCTCATCGAAGGGTTAACATCCCAACAAAATAAGAAGTTCTTTAAAGATGTTAAGACTTACTTTTGGGATGACCCTTATGTCTTCAAACAATGTGTTGATCGGATTATCCGTCGATGTGTTGATGGACCCGCAGCTTTAGACATTCTCGAAGCTTGCCATAAAGGACCCACCGGTGGTCACTTTGGTCCCAACTACACCGCAAAGAAATTGTTTGATTCGGGATTCTATTGGCCCACCATCTATCGTGACGCTCACGAGATGGTTAAAAATTGTGATGCTTGCCAACGCCAAGGCAAGATCACACATAAAGATGAGATGCCTCAAAATTTCATACAAGAATGTGAAATCTTTGATGTATGGGGCATCGACTTTATGGGGCCATTTCCATCATCTAAAGGGAACAAGTACATCCTCGTAGTTGTTGACTACGTTTCTAAATGGGTTGAAGCCAAGGCTCTCCCTACGAATGATGCGAGGGTGGTTGTGAACTTTCTGAAGCAGCTTTTTGCTCGATTTGGTGTTCCTCGTGCTATTATCAGTGACCGCGGGACTCATTTTTGCAATGATCAGTTTGCTAGAGTCATGGCTAAGTACGGTGTCAATCACCGTCTTTCCACCGCTTATCATCCCCAAACAAATGGTCAAGCCGATATATCTAACCGTGGATTGAAGCGAATTCTTGAGCGTACTGTGGGAGAGCATCGTGCCTCGTGGGCCGATAAGTTAGATGATGCTTTGTGGGCTTTCCGTATCGCTTTTAAGACCCTGATTGGTTGTACACCTTATCGTCTTGTGTACGGGAAAGCATGCCACCTCCCCATTGAGCTGGAACATAAGGCGTACTGGGCCTTGAAGTGGGCTAACTTCGACATCAACAAAGCCGGTGATCTTCGGAAGATTCAACTCAACGAGCTCAATGAACTGAGGAACGAAGCTTATGAGAACTCATTGATCTACAAGGAGAAGACCAAGATCATCCATGATGCTAGGATTAAGAACCGAGAGTTCCATGTTGGTGATCAAGTTTTACTCTTTAACTCTCGGTTGAAGATCTTCTCGGGCAAGCTGAAGAGCCGTTGGTCTGGTCCATTCACCGTCGCCAAAGTCTTCCCATATGGCACCATTGAACTTTCTCAGCCAAATGGGCCCAATTCTAAGGTGAATGGCCAGCGCGTGAAGTTGTCCTTTGGTGAGGACAACTTCAGGCTCATGAGCTGATTCCATCCCTCACCACGTTTCCCTTGAATTAGTTCTGGGTCGAGTCAGGCTCGTGACTCGGTTAACAAAAACAATCGCTTCTCGGGAGGCAACCCGTTGATCTATCCTTTACCGTTTTCATAATAAGTGTAGGTGGAGCCCCGTATGTGTTTGTTGTCTTGTTTCTTCTTATGTGCAGGGATTTAAGCTTCAAAGATCCATTCTCGATGACTTTTGACGAACCGTGATCCCGTGTTCCCGTCTTCCTGGTTCTATCCTAAACTGTCGTGATTCAATATTTCATATCTTATATGTTCACATTGAAATCACTATAGTTGTTCTTCCCTTAGCAAGCTTTAAACAAAGTGCACAATGTCCTAAGTGTAGGGGAGTTTACTCCCACATGCTTAAACATTGAGGACAATGTTTATATCAAGTGTAGGGGGGACTTCTATCGAAGTAAGTGGTCTTTTCCATGAATTTACCCTCATTTTAACTGGAAAACATGATTTTTTGACATTTTTCAAAAATTTTAATCTATTTTGTCCTAGTAGTTTTTCCTTTGTTAGTGTTATTTACTTTCATTGCTAAGATAAAGTTTAATAAAGTGGTTTTAAATTTTTCAAAGTCGTGAAAATTTTGACTCAACCGGAGTTTACTTATCTAAGTTTACTCTAGCTAGTATCCTTAACGTGTTTAAGTCAAGTTTTGCTAGGCTTTTATATAGGGGACTTTAAAACGCGAAAGTCTTAACTCTCACGGGTTAAGAACAAGAACTTTTCACAAGTTCCTATAACTGATCCTAGAGAGTTATTTATCAAGGGAACTTTAAAATGCGATTTCTAAACTTGAAAAAGTCTAAGAGTTTGCAAGATCCTATAAATGACTAGAAAACCCAAAACTTTGATTTAATTGGCTAAGCATCCACGAGTCTCATTCCTTGAGATTTTAAATTTTGGAGAACGAGAGATGATAGAGTCAATTATAAGTTTGGTATTCTTTCGCGAATTTATGTGAGTTGATTATAAGCTTTTTCTCCCATCGCTTGCTAATAAATTTATCTGTAATAAATAAGGTTGTACGATTTGAAAAGTTACTTAGCTTCTAGCACAAGATCGTTTAAAAGTTGCTCGGTATTAATTAAAGTTCATAGCCAAGGCATAACTTATTGAAGCGGGATGCAAAGATTGGCGAGTCTGAAAAGGCCCTAACAAGGCATGAGGGCTACATTTTGTTGCTAAAGATCCAAAAGTGACGTGAAGAATCATTTATCGAAAATAAACATGAAGGATCGAGACACACGACGAAAAGCAAAAACTCCCCTAAAGATCATGGAGAAGTCTATCCGAAAAGACCCTGGCAAGGTATGAGGATAAATAGATCCAAGTCCTAAAAGGAGGCGGATCGTTGTATATCAAAGTCCAAAATAAAGATTGGAGAAAAATGAAGAAGTCGTGGTCCAAATTTGAAGAATCTCTCAAAAACTTCAAGTGAAGAAACTCCTATTATGAAGAGAATACCATAATTTCAAGAACGTCTCTCAAAGATTCGAAGTATGAAGTCGCTGCCAAATATCGGTCCGGGAAAGGTCTCAAATCGTGAAGCGAGTTATGCCAAGATATGAACTTTATGAGGTCCCGAGAAGCAGTTTTAAAAGATTTTGTCCTTAAGCTAACTATTGATTAAATCGTCCTAATTTATTTTCGGCCTAAATAACTATCGCAATAAGTCAACAATGCATCCTTGTGATCATTCAAGACAACAATAAAATATAAGAGATACACCTAGGAATAAGGGAGTCTAAGTGAATAATTGGGCCACATGAGTTTGTGTTAGTTTGCTAACTTATAATAACAATGATCTCGTTTTTAAGCTTGGTATGGGGAACGTGAAACTTGAGGATGATGAACATTCATGCCAGCCTAAACCCTAATGTAAGTCTTTGATTTCTTTACTTGTTTTGTACATATTTCTATCTTTTTAGTTTCCTTAAAGTTTAGTATTTAATAAAGGCCAATGTGGGTTATTTATGATGAAAAATGTAATATGTGCTTTGAAATTAATGCATTGCATGAGGGCATTGCAATGGTCAAGTGTAGGGGATTTAATAAGTGTGAAGACACTTATCCTTTTACCACCTATTTCCAATAATAACAAGACCAAAACGTGTATTTTATGTCGTAAAAGTCGGAATTATGTGTGGTTTGTGTTTTTATTGTGTTTTAGGACCAAAAAATGAAAAAGGAAGAAAACATGGGCTATCACGGGCTTTTATAAAAAAACGAGAAAAGACGAAGTCAAAAGATCAAGAGTGCAAAAAGAACGGAAGTCCAAGGCCTATTCTGAAGATTTATCGAAGAAAAAGTCTAAAGACGGAAGTTTAATGAAGTCAAAGAACTCAAGTCTAATAGAAGAAGAAAATTATAAGACAAGTTCAATTTGTATCGACAAATCCCGAGACGACGTCGAGAAAGACAAAGCATTTAATCGAGTCGAGAAGAAAGAAAGAAGGAAGCAACACATGCACCTTCCTACCTCCTATAAATACCCTCCTAATGACACATTAGGAGGGTGTTAGTTAGTTAACTAGTTTATTTTCATTTTTGTAGTTTAATTTTTAGAGAGAGAAAGTGCTTAACTTTCTCTCACTAGAAAAACTTCATCTTTTATCTTTCTTGTTTTAATCAAACCTTTACTTTTTAAGCTTAATCTTGTCTTAATCTTTATCTTTTTAATCTTTCTTATTAGTTACAATCTTGTGTTCATCATCTCTTTCATCTACATTTCCATTTCGACACTTAAAGTTTGTTACTTTACGTGTTTCTTAATTTATGTGTGAAGGTTTTACAAGTTTCATAATTTGCCTAGCTTATTGGTAGCTTATTAGTGTTTTCGTGTGCTTATTTTCCTTGAAAAGTTGTGATAAAAGTGCTTAAAATCGTCCTACATCCGAGATCCTAGTTTTTAGGACAATCCGATTCGATTTCGCAATACCTATAGTATTGCGAAATTGAATCTCTCTTAATTGCGAATTCTTGGCGTGTAATTGCGAAATCTTGCAAAGTTTTGGCATTGCAAAATCTTCCTATTTTCTGAGTATTGCGAATTTGAATTGATCTTCTATTGTGGAATTGTGGATTTCGCAACTATTGCGAATTAGTGTCACTTGTGTATTGCGAATTCTTTCCTCTTCAACAATTGTGAAATCCTTGAATTCGCAACTATTGCGAATTTGTGTTCATACTCAGGAATTGCGAAATCATACCCTTAGCTATATTGCGGAATTTCTCCTTCTCAGCTATTGCGAAATCTTGGTTTTCTTAGAATTGCGAAATCATACTATCTCATGTATTGCGGAATTAGGTCCATTCTTCAGCATTGCGAAATTATAAGTATTTAGACATTGCGGATTTATTGTTTGCAATTGGCGAAATTATTTCAAGTTTTTTTTAATTGCGAAATTAAATCATTTTCTTCCAAAGTATTTTCAAATTTAATTTTTCCCGCCAATTTACTTAGATTTACTTTTACTTGTTCATCTTAGTTTATTTTTCGAGTATTTTAATTTTTAAAGTTTTCATTTTTATTAAGTTTTTAAGTTTTCATATTTACGTTTAATTAGTTTAATTTCTTCGTCATTTAATTTTTAAGTCATTTAATTTTAGTTTAATCTTTTCTAGCTTTATTTTTATTTTATTTACTCAACGACGCCTTTTCTTTTAATTAGTTTTAGATAACCAAACCTTTCTTATTTTTCCACCAAGAACGACTGAGTCGCACTTTTAACTAGTAATCAATTCGAAAAGACTTGGAACGAAATTATTTTATACTTGGTTAAAAACCTTGTATTAGTTACGATTATGAATTAAATTAAGACGATTAGTCGTACACGTAAAACCGTAAAAAGTGACAAAATTAAAAATTTATCCTAAAAATTCCTAGAAAATTGCAGTAAATCCTAAAAAATGTAATTAGAGTTTACAAAAAATCAAAAATCACTCAAACCTTTTATTTAATTAAATAATAGATTTTTAATGCTAATTAAAGCCCAAAAAATAAATTTAATTAACAAAAGCCCAGAATGAGATTTTTTTCAATTTAAACCTCTAAAATGACTTAACTAAATTTATAACTATTTTGAAAATTTTAAAATTAATGAAAACTATTTAAAAACAATTAAAAACTATTTAAACTTAAAATAATTATAGAAATTAGTCTAATGACAATAAAAATATTCTAAAAATTGTAAAATTCCTAACTTAATGTATTTGAACTAAGGAAAATGAAAAAACTTGAAAAATCTAAATTTTAATTTTTAATAATAAAATATTAATAAAAATCCAAAATTTATAAAAAATTCTAAAAAGTTGAAAACTTGCTTATTTTAACCTAAATAATACAGAAATGAAGTTGAAACAACAATAATAACCCTATTGGACCTAGAAATGGGCTAAAAGTCCAAACATACCCCTTAATGGGCTCAAATAGGCCTAATAAGAAAAATATTGTCCAAATAAGCCCAAAAGCTCCTATCTGACTTAAAATTTGATTTTAAAAACAAAACTCTGAAGGCCCAAAAGCTGAAAATGTGCTTAAGCTAGCTTATTTCAAAGCAGCTTATTCTTAATGGGCTTTTTGGCCCATTAAGCTATAAGCTGATGCCATAAGCTCAAATTTGACACAAGCTTCTTTTGATTTACTTAAGAGATCTGTAAAAAGAAAATTGGAAAAAGCACAAGGAATAAGCCTGAATAAGCTAAAAGCTATCTTCACAAAACGACAAAATAGTCGTTTTCAAGTTCTAGGCCACCCTAAGAGCTGATTCAACTTTCAAAAGCTTTTAAATGACTTAACTAAGCTTAATCAACAAAAAGTTTTCCAATAAGCACACTCAAGAAGCTGAAATAAGCAGATAAGCACTTAATTAAAAGTCAACCTTATGAGTTTTCTAGTAAAAAGTCAAAGGCAAGGTCTGATAAGATCCAGATCAAATAAATGGGTCAAATGAGGAAGATCTATTACAAAATATAAGTTGTTGCAAGTCTGGATAAGCCAATTTGGCTTACAAATAAGCTGAAAGAGAATTAACACTAGCAGGGGCTAGTTTTGGGTGTTGAGCAGTGGGAACTTTTCCCACTGGTTGACTTAATTGACTTTTTGTCTTTCGTGACTTTTTTGTGGATTCAAGTTAAGCAAAGGCACCCAAATAATCAGTTAATCATAAGGAGTCAATAAAAATCACAAAAACACAATTACAAACAGCCAATCAGTGCAGTTAAATCAAAAGATCACCAGACCTCGCACAGACATGAACAATAAGCAGTTATGAACTTAATAAACTGTTTAAGCAAAATTCAGCCAACCAAATTGCACCAAAAGCATACACAAGTTATATTTCATTCAAATGAACATAAATCAACCAGTTACATGCATTGGTTCAAGGCCTAAATCAAGATTCAAGCACAAAATAGTTACTGATGAACACTAAACAAGCAGATTTTTCACTTTACTGATATACTTGACCAACAAGCCAAATTTAAACACTCAAATCTTCAAATCAGGTCACACAAATTAAGGTTATAAGACTAAAAACTTGCAGGTTTTAGTACTAAACCAAGTGAATAGAAAATACAAGCAATGAACAACACTTTCCAACAACAAAATAACAACTTATGATCTCAAGCAGGTTAACCCAAACACCCTTTTATATTTTCAAATCAAGATTTTCAAATCAAAAGTTGGATTTATGTTAGCACATGCATACATAAGCATCGAAACATTAAACATAAACAGAAACAACAATATTTGGAGCCCAAGAACAACACATACACAAGCAGAACTCAAATATCACAAATATCCAAATTTTTATCAGATTTTGAGATTAAGGGTTCAAACCTCATGGATGTACATCCACACCCACGTATGTTTGAGCTGATGTGCTAGCAAGAACAAGCACAAGCTTCCAATATCAAGCTGCTAAGATGGAACAAAGTTAGAAGCACAAATATTAATCAGAAAGGTGACAAATCCTTGATTAATGCAACTCTTGTACCCCACACTTGATTATCCCCAAGTTATAAGCCTCACAACACCTTGATATCACAATATCAGGATGCTATGATCCACTTATAGCCCAATAATTCCAAGGTGTACCAAGAACTTAGCAAATTATCAAGATTTAAGAACTTTGAGCAATTTCTTGCACAAAGCTTATGAAAACGTTTTGAGATTCAGGTTTAGCAAACATGTAACATTAACAAGCAGTAAATAAGATTGGCACTTGGTTTCTCTTCAAAGATTCAAACACTTTTCATTAAATAATGAACAAGGATTTACAAAAGTTGAACAAAAAAAATCAAGAGCAAAAACAAATGTTGCATGTCTATGCCTTATATAGGCTAGATTGTGAACTACAAAGCAATAAAAAACATAAAACCCTAGTTGATGAAGTTCCTGAAATGCCCTTGAGGGTTTTGAAGATTCTTGAACATGTGACTTTGTTTGGCAGGTTGTGTGAGTTGGCAAGGGTGAGAATGTATCCAAAGGCTCCAAATAAGCTTAAAAAGTAAGCTTGGATACTGGACGTTGGATGACTGGTGGCTTTTTGGCAGTTTCTTCAACCTTGTAGCAGGGCAATCATGTGGGGGGATATTGGTTGATGTGGCATGAGTTTTTAAGGTTGGGATGTGATTAAGGTATGCTTAATCATAAATCTGGAGCATTTGGTGGTTTAATTACAACACAATTAGGAAAATCCAAATGTGTTCATACGATAAATAGTGCAGGTTTTGATTTGTTTTGGGTTTAAATATTGTGTTAAGCGCCAAATTTACTAATCTCTTATGATTAGTTAAATAATGGTGAGTGGGATGGTGAGGTGGAGGAAGGCAGGATTGTGATTGGTGGGATGGAGTAGGTGTGGTTGGACTAGGTAACTTCTCTTGTCTGCCAGATTAAACCCTCCATTTCTTCCTTTCTTGCTACTTTGGTTTAAACATGCCAAAATCCGTTTTTCTTTGTTATTGAAGTTTTGGTTTTCACACTTTTGCCCCAAATACTTTTCAAAAGTATTTTCAGGGGTATTTCTTGCCATTTGTTGATTCTTGAAGGGCTGATTTGGCATTTTCTTCATAGATAATGGTCTTGACTTGTATGTTTGACTTCTTGGAGGACTGAAATTGACAAGTCATAATTTTTGAGGGACCATTTTTGCCAATTCTTCATAGTTAAGGGTCCTTTTTGTAATTTGACATATTTAATGGACCAAACTTGTTCTTTCTTGTAACTTGAAGGCCTTCATGGCATGTTTGACTTTGAGGAGGACTAATATTGACAATTTAGTTTTGTTAAGGGACTAAATTTTGCAATTCTTCAAAGTGGAGGGCCCTTTTTGTAATTTTGACCAACTTTAAGGACCAATCTTGTAATTATGAAGATACAAGGGTTTAAAGTGTCAATTATTCAATGTTGGAGGACCCTTCTTGCATAATCTTCAAATCTTCAAGGGTTTTTCTTGGAAAATCTTCATTAGGGCTTGGTTCATTGTGCGGCTTCGTTTCCCGTGTTCGTTTTTGTATGATTCTTGTGATCTTTTGTCATTTTCTCAATATCCGTACCTAAAATACACAAGCAACAAACACAAGCATATATTTGGCCATTTTCATGATATTTTATGCTTTTAAAGCCCGTTTTGGACGATGAGACTATGTATAAAAGCAGTCTCATCATTTATCATTCCGGATTTTCTACTAAGTGCATCTGCCACTACATTCGCCTTGCCGGGATGATACTGCAGATTAATGTCATAATCCTTCAACAGCTCTAACCATCTCCTCTGTCTCATGTTCAGTTCACGTTGAGTGAAGATGTACTTCAAGCTCTTGTGGTCTGTGAAGATGTCACATGATTCTCCATACAAGTAGTGCCTCCATATCTTCAAGGCAAACACGACTATTGCAAGTTCCAAGTCATGCGTAGGGTAATTCTCCTCATAAGGCTTAAGCTGCCGTGAAGCGTACGCGATCACTTTTCCATGTTGCATGAGAATACAACCAAGTCCCTTCCCTGAAGCATCACTATAGATTTGAAATCCACCTGAACCAGATGGGAGAGTAAGAATTGGTGCATATACTAACTTATGCTTTAGGTCTTCAAAGCTCTTCTCTCTTTCTTTAGTCCAAACGAATTTCTCCCCTTTCCGCATCAGTTTGGTCAATGGTAGTGCTAAACGGGAAAACTTCTCTACAAACATACGGTAGTAACCAGCTAAGCCTAGGAAACTATGAACCTCATTCGCTGATGTCGGTCTTGGTCACTTGGTAATAGCCTCAACCTTTGTTGGATCCATGGTGATTCCTTCTGCTGATATAATGTGACCTAAGAACGCCACCTTGTCTAACCAGAACTCGCACTTGGAGAATTTAGCATACAACTGCTTCTGACGAAGAATCTATAATACTGTACGAAGATGGTCTTCGTGTTCCTCCTTGGACTTAGAGAATATAAGGATGTCGTCAATCAAGACAATGACGAACTTGTCCATAAATTCATGGACGATTCTGTTCATCAAATCCATGAAAACAGTTGGAGCATTGTTAAGGCCAAATGGCATGACTACAAATTCGTAGTGCCCATAAAATGTGCGGAAAGCAGTCTTGGCGATGTCCTGCTCTTTAACCCGTAGCTGATGATAACCTTACCTCATATCAATTTTGGAAAATGCTGGCCCCTTGGAGTTGGTCAAACAAGTCGTCAATGCGAGGCAACGGATACCTATTTCTGATGGTGATCTTGTTGAGCTCGCGATAATCTATGCAAAGACGCATACTGCCGTCCTTCTTCTTCACAAATAAGACCGGTGCGCCCCATGGAGATGCGCTCGGTCGAATGAAGCCTCGTTCAAGAAGTTCTTGCAATTGGTCCTTCATCTCTATGGGAGCCATGCGATAAGGAGCCTTAGAAATCGGCTAAGCTCCTGGGATGAGCTCGATATTAAACTCTACTTCACGAGCAGGCGGTATGCCCGGAAGTTCTTCTTGAAATACGTCTGGAAATTCTAACACTATCGACTGATTCTGAATTGATGGAGATTCAACATCCATGTCATGAATAGTAGTTAGATAGCCCTCGCAACCATGTGAAAGTAATGCACGTGCGTGCAAGGTTGATATGATTTGTACAGACCTTCCGGGTACGAACCCATTGTGAATGTACTCTGGTGCATTTGCATCGCCGAAGATGACTCGATATGTATGGCAGTCTGTGGTGGCATGATGTTTGGATAGCCAATCCATGCCCAATATCATGTCAACATCGCTCATGTCCAGCGGAAGTGCGTCAACAGGACGAATCTTGTCGCCAAACTCTAGGGGAAGGCTCTTGTACACATGGGTTATGCGTACAGAGTCTCTTAAAGGCGTGGAAATGTTTAGTACATTCTCTAATGGCATAGGGGATATCCTAACATTCTTAGCATAAGAAGTAGAAATGACCGAATGAGTAGCACCCGTGTCAAATAAAACACATGCAGCTTAACCATACATATACAAGATTCCAGTGATGGTACCTGTAGACTTGTTGGCCTTGTCGCGAGAAGTCATGTAAACACGTCCACTAGTAGGAGGCGGCTTAGAATCAGCATGTCCCGATGTGCCCTCCATCTCGCCCTTGCGGCAGTCCTTCATGCGATGACCAGTAAGGCCACACTTGTAGCATGTGTCGCTGTCGCGGCGACATAGCCCTGGGTGCCTATGGTTGCAGGTAGTGCAAAGATGATGAGTATACCCTCCAGCAGGTGCTCTTGTTGGCTGGGAGCCTGTGAAGAACAATATACATGAGACATGGTTTATAGGTACAAAAGGACAATGCGGAAAATCGTAAGATGTAAACGGTTAGGCTGTAAACCTCTTTGGTTCTGGTCCCTCCCGTTACCATGATTCCTGGTAGAAGATTGCTAATGTGTCAGAATTATGAAATATTGCATGTAACATAAGGAAATGAGTAAGTGTAAGGACCTGCTGCTGTTGGAGTTTCCAGCGTTGTTACGGTAATTATCATTATCGCCACGCCTATCCGTAGCAGAATAATCTTGAGTATGACTGATAGTCGTAGAAATACGTCTTTTAGGAAAAAGAGCGTAAATAGGGCAAGCGAGACGATTTAGGAAAACCGTGTGTAAATGACCCAAGTAAGAGTGAGTTCGTTCTCGAGGAGGCACGTGTGTTGTGTAACGAATTGATTTTGATTGATGATTTTATTAACAAGAGAGAAAAGAGAATAGAAAAGAGAGGAAAGAAAAGACGGTTACGAAAACGGATTAAACTACGACGAAAAAGGCGTAAACGTAAAGTCGTAAAACTACAAAATTTAAAATTTAACCTAAAAATTCCTAAAAATTACTAAAAATCCACAATAAAATTCTAAGAGTTTACAAAAAATCAAAACTTGCTAAAACCTTTTAATTAATTAAATAATGACTTTTTAATGCTAATTAAAGCCCTAAAAATCACAATTAATTCTTAAAAAATCCCAAAACAAGATTTTATAGTTTGTAAACCTCAAAAATAACCTAATTAAGCTAAAAACTATTTTTAAAAATTTTAAAATCAAATTAAACTATTTTTAATTGCTTAAAAACTATTAAAATCTATTAAAACTTAAATTAATTCTAAAAAATAAATGAAAAGCCTAAAAAATATTTGGAAAGTGACAAAATTCCTAATTATGTGTTTACAATCTAGGAAAAATGAAAAAAGTAGAAAAAACAAACTTTCTATTTTTAGTAATAAAATAATATTAAAATATTCCAAAAAATGAAAAGTTTATAAAATAAATCTAAAAAATTACCAAAAATCCTAAATAATATAACTAAAATAAAAATGCAATCAAAAGTTCCTAAAACCGTTTAATTAATTTTATATTAAATTTTAAAGTTGTCTAAAAACCCTAAAATCAAATAAAATTAAAAATAAGACTTTTTGAAAACTTTTTGATATGTAAACCTCAAGTTACTTAAATAAAACCTAAAAACTATTTTTCTAAAAATTAAAACCTATTTTAACTATTTTTTATCTCTTTAATAATATACGGCTAAACAAAAAATGATAAAAAATAATTAAATAAAGAGAAAAATTAAAACTTAGTGTAGAAAAATCCTAGACCCTATTACTAACCTAGGAAAAATAAGCTAACCCAAATAAGCTTATTAAATAAGCTGAAATAGCCAAAATAAGCTACGGCTTATTTATGAAAAGCCAAAACCAAAACTGCTTAAGTATATTTCAAAAGCAACCCTAGCAGTCAAAGACCCTAGGGCGCAGTGGTGAGTGTGTTGTGTTGTGAGAGGAGTGGCGCAGGTTCGAGTCCTGGCCACGTCCTTTTTGTTTGGTATTTTTTTTTCTTTTTTTAACTTTTTAAATCCAACCTTTTACACTTTTTACTCACAAAATCACAAACACAACCCAAATCAAACAAGATTAAGCCAATTGGAACCAAAAAACGTGCTCAGTCACTTTTTTATGAACACAAGCAAAATGAATTATCTTCACTTGTGAATATTGAACCAAGAGGGCTTGGTTTTGGATCTTTTGTGGATGTTTTGATAGACCAAAGGCACCCCTATACTCTGTTGAGTATAGGGAGTCAGAAAACACACAAAAACAAGCAAAATCTCTAACCAAAGATACACACAAATAGGCACACAAGGTAAAATCAAGTTGCTGATGTACAAAAGGGGGGGGGTCTGTGAGGATTTTACTTGATCACTTGCACAAATTTGAAATTCAACAGCTCATAACTTGCATACAATTTCACCAAAAGGCAAACAAACAATCACAAATCCTATATAACCCCTACTCTAGCAGATTGTCAATTTTGGAAGGCAAAAATTTAACAAAAACAGGCAGAGATATGGCAGTGACAGATTTTAGCTATGTTTTTCAAACTTTTTACATGCAACTTGCTTTAAACCTTCATCAAACTGAAACCTAAGCACATCTACCACCTAATAACAACCTAGGAAGAGTTTTGAACCAGTCTTACTCCAAGATTTATAACATACAAACCAAGTTATATCCTAATCCAAACACCCCTTTATATTATGAAACTGATTTTTCTTTAACCAAATCAACTCAAATCCATTCCAAATTGATTCTAGTTACCACTAACATGCATAATAAGCATAACTCAGCTTAATCAAACCATTAAACAACATGTAAACAGACTTCACAAGAATTTCATACAAAATCACAATCTTTGAAAATTTCAAACAAGGAACAAGATATGTTACCTTGTGGGACCCACATCCAGGTCCCACTAAGGCTGCTATGCCTTTTCCTTCAGGCTGGGGCCTGAGCTGATCCTTGAACAACAAGAAAGACACAACCTGCTAAGATCAAAAAAAAGGTAGAACACACAATAATAATCCAACTTCTGATTTTCTTAAAACCTTTTGAAACCTTTTCAAAAACCTTTCTCAAACAACTTAAATCTTTCAAATAACTTACACAAAGACTTAAAAACCTGGAAATACCAAATCCTTGAAACAAGTTTTTACCAAAAACTTGCCCAAAATCAGAAACCAACTTTCTGAAAACTTCAAACAAAAATGTTTGAAGAAATAACAAATGGAACTCAGATTCTAGTTTAAAAACATTTACCAACTTTTAATAAACAAAATGAATTACAATTTTTTTAATAAAAATACCAACTTTATTTAAATAAAAAGGGATTACAAAGTTTGAAACTAAAATCTGGAACAAAGATAAGGGTCACAAGTCGACTCCTTATATACAACTGAAAAGAAGTATCTAGAACTACTAAACCCTAGTGACTGGAATTCCTAAAAAGCCCTTGGTTGAGGTCTTCAAAATCAGTCAAAATCGCTCCATGTGAATGAGAGTGATGTGCCAGCTTGCACTTTTAATCTTGAACGTCCATTTGAACTTGGGGACCAAGTAGAAGAATCTGGGGTGTTGGTTTGGTCGGGTGTAGGGTTTGAGGGAAAGGGACGGGGCAGGGGAGGGTCCCACAAGACACATGGGTGTGTCTTGTGGCGTTTTGTGAAGTGGGTTTGAGTGAGGTTATGGTTAATCAACATTCTGCACAATAAGGGGGAAAAACCCTTTGAATTTAGCTTAATCACACCTGGGATAATTAGGGTTTATGGGGGTGTTTTTAGTGTGTTTAATCTGAATTGGGAAAAGATTTATTTAAAAATCTGTTTGAGTGGGAAAGTTTAGTGGTTTGACTGGTGGATTTGACCAGTTTAATAAATTAAACCGGGTTGGTGGGTTTGGTAGTGGGTATGGACGGGTAGGGTATGGGTAAATGGGTTATTGGGTGGGTATTGATGACGTGTAAGGAGCTGGTTGGGTGTGAGGGTTTAGCTGTTTGGCAGTAATGGCCCCCAAGGTTCTATCTTTTGTTCACTTTGTAATAAAAGGCCATCAACGCCTATTTAACCTTTAACAACTTTTGAGGACTTGTCAAAATTGGCACAACTTGTTCCAAAACTTTTCTAAGGGTTTCTTTTGTTCTTCTTGGATTCTTCAAGGACTGAACTTGTATAGTCTTCAAACTTTAGGGACCCTTCTTATACAATTAACATTTGGAGGGTCATTTGTGACAAGTTCTTCAAAGATGAGGGACTAAAGTTGCCAATCTTCAATTCTTCAAGGGTCATTTTGCAAAATTCCAAACTTGGGCCCGGTTCATTGTACGGTTTCGTTTCCCGTGTTCGTTTTTGAATGATTCTTGTGATCTATTGCCATTTCCTCAATATCCGTACCTAAAAATACACAAGTAACAAACACGAGCATATATTTGGCAGTTTTAATGATATTTTATGCATTTTAAGCCCGATTTGGACGATGAGACCATGTATAAAAGTAGTCTCATCACTCCCCCATACTAAACCATTGCCGTGCCCTCACGCAATGCTAGAATTAAGTATCGTAGCATCTCCAAAATTCAATTTTATTCACTTTATTGAAATGATAAACTAGCTACACTACTACTATTACTACTACTTGTGTTTTAGACGTAATGTATGATTTTCATCGCAAAATGGGACGTTTAGGTTCATAGAATAAGAACACGTGAATGCTTCGTTAGAAATAATTTCATCGTCCTCGATTTTCACCTTAATTCCATGCCAAGCGTGCAATGAGATCATTGTCATTATAAGTTAGTAATGCTAACACTACTCATATGCCCTAATCACGTACTTATCCTCCCATTATTCCTAAGTTGTATCTCTTATATTTTATTTTGTCTTAATGATCACGAGGATACATTGTTGACTTATGCGATAATAGAGATTTAGGTCTAACAATAGAGTCCTAACGGTGTAACTAAGACCATCAAATCAATAACCCCTCCTAATAGACAATGATGTCAAAAAATTAAGTTGACAAGAAGAATCGATAAACACGGTTTTATAACGTTTTTGAACATGAGACTTATTACCAAGACTTTTATACGCCCCCTAACGGAAGGGCCTTATTATCTTTGGTTTACCTCCATCTTTTATTCAACTTCGCCATGAAGCTTTTATTATGACTTCGGTCTTGCCTTGCCTTTTATTATCCGCCTCATCGGTGGTTTTATTAGCCAAAGACGTATATCCTCACGCTAAAGCGGATTTTGGATCTTTAAAGCTTCGAAGATTAAGGCTTGATTCACTTTCAATTTTGCATAGATTCTAGGCCTTGTGGGGCTTCAAATTGTTTGCTAGATTTAGGTGAGCACTTGAAATCTTATTATTGGGTGAAGCTTTCGATTATTCGGGTGCCAATACTTCAAAACCGTGACGCTGGTGATACCTTAATGTCTTCCCAATTTAATTACACGGAAGCTACTAGAAAAGACTAGAAACCCAACAATCCTAACTAAACCGCTAAGTCAAGATTTATTAAGCAAAAAAAATATTTACAAGCGAAGGGAGAATAAGCAAACAACGAGAACACATGAGTTTTTGAAAGAATACGAGTACTCTACGTTTAGCATAGTAACTTATAATTAACTCTATCATTTCCCGTCCTCATTTAAGAGACTTAGCCTAATGTGAAGTTAAGGAATCAAAGCTAAGTGCTCAACACGCATGGTCGAGTCAAAAATTACTCTTATTCTCGCCATCGGAAAACCTACATTCATGTCTTCAAACACTTATAAAACATGAGAAAAATTTAAAATTTTGGCCATTTTTAGCCTTATTTTGCAACAAAAACGATAAACAAAACGATAAACTTTGGAAAGCGTGAAGGTTTGGCAAGGCAAGTATCTATTCACCCCCCCATACTAAAGTTAAACATTGTCCTCAATGTTTCGAGTCTAGGGGTGCAAACACCCCCATACTAGAGACGTAGTCGAATGCCTAATCTAGCATGGAAAGGGTGTAACCATCAAATTAATTGCCGTTTATGAAGTGTGCTAAAAACCTATGGTTAGAACATCAAAAGGATATATCATATGGATATTGGGAAAGGCCTCCAAAGCAAACGATCGAGTGCTCCCATAAAACGAAACACGAGAGGCTCCAATCGTGAAGATCATGATCTAAAAACCACAATGCACAAACAACCACGGAACAAAGGTTGGAAGGGCACAAATCCCCTCACATTAACTAATTAGAAATCAATAATATGTACATGGATAAGCATGGGTCTCCCCCACGAGGCACCTTGTTTTTGATAACCGAGTCAAAAGCTCGACTCAAATCCCCATAAATGTGATCATTTAGGGATAATCATGGTGTGGTCAATTTTTGGTGGGGCTTACATGATAAACAAGGCCCAAAAACAACCGGTATAAAGGACTAAGTCCTTAAATGGTGCAAAATACCGGGATCGAAGATGGCGTTCTCGTTTTCATTGGAAAAACTAATCAACACCTCTTCATCAATGGTCAATAAAAACTCAAAGAGTTTCAAGAAAATAGGAGAGAAGAAATAGAAGGGTGGGACAATGGGTAAGTCTCTAAAAACATGAGCTACTCGAGGTAGACTCGCACCAATCAAATGAAAAGATTTTCCATTTATTGCATCGGTGGAAGACCGAGATTTCCCTATATAAGCAATTCCAGGATCAAATATCTCGTCCTCGGTGGAGAAAGGGAAGGGAACATAAGGGGATTCCCCCACACTAAGTCCACACAAAGCATCGTAAAAAGGAGAAGACGAGCTTGTAGTACTCAATAAACGTGGTGATGACGGAGTTAGAGTTGTAGAAAAATCTTTTAAATTCAATTCAAAATCTTTTCCTTTTTCATCTTTTAAACTCTCCTTGTGAAAACCCGATTTGATTATGTCAAAAGTATTTGGTGTATCTAAAGCAATGTTAGTCACACTAAAAATTCTCCCATTTTGAAATCTTTTTGGTTTAGGTGGTGGTAAGTTTTCAAACCTTTTGTCAACAAAGAAAACCTCCCCATCGGGATCAACGTATTCATCATCCGAAGAATCACTCGAGATTGGAATCGTAGGCTTAACACTCTTAACCTCCACCGGCGGAGGGGACGGAACTTCATTTTTCTCAACAACTCCTAAAACTCTATTGGAAATCTTTTTGCAAATGCTTTTGGTGGAATTGACATTGTACAAAGATGTGATAGAATACACATGAGAAAGAGTGGAGTTTTGGGTTGCATTAATGACGAGTTCTTCCTCATTGAAACGAAGAGTGATTTTTCTTGCATGCACATCGATAAGTGCTCTCGAGGTATCAGAAAAAGATCGACCTAAAATTAACGGAACTTTAGGATCGATGGGAATATCAACAACAATAAAGTCTACAGGATAGTAGAACTTTCCAACTTTCACAAAGACGTCCTCGGAAACTCCACAAGCTAGAATCGTAGAATGATCGGCCATTTCGATTGACATTCTTGAAGGAGTGAGATTGGGAAGATTGAGCGATTTAAAAATCTCAAGAGGCATCAAATTAATACTAGCACCAAGATCGGCCAAGGCGTAGCATTCTTCCATGTCTTGGATAGCACATGGGATTAAAAATTTTCCAGGATCACCGACTTTTTGAGGTATGCGGCTTAGAAAAACCGAAGAACAACTAGACGATTTTTGCAATTTCTCTTTGTTATTCAACATACTTTTGAAGTTCGCGGCAAATCGAGGCATCATGACTAAGGCGTCGGCAAAACTTATATTGAAATGCAAGTCACGAAACATTTTCATAAAGAGTTCAAATTGATAGTTATTTCGTTCTTGTGCCTTTTCCTTGTCTCGTCTTGAAGGGTAGGGTAAAGGTGGTGTGGGTTGGGGCATAGTGGGCATAGGCATCGGCCTTGGAATCTCGGGTTCCATGATTGGTATTGGTTCAACCGTAGGTGTGGTTTGAGCGGTACTTCGTGGGCTTGTAATGTGCTCCTTTTCTACCACAACCTCGGGTTCTTTCTCTTTTTCCTTCTCCATAGAAGTACTTGGACGAGAAGTGGGTTCTTTGAAAGTTTTACCACTACGAGTAGTAATAGCCTTCAATTCTCCTTTCGGGTTCACGATGGTATCACTAGGAAGACCACCCGAAGAAGAGGGCTTACACATGATAGCTTCAAACATTTTAGCCATACGGTCCTCAAACTTAGATTTCCTAGCATCCGCTTTTAACAACTCTTGCTTAATCTCATGTTGACCTTGCTCCATTTTTTGTTGATTTTGTTGGAGTCGTGTGACATTTCCTTCCATTTTATTTGCATGAGTTTTAAGTTCATTAGCAAGTTCGTTTTTAAGCTCGTTTTTCAACTCGGATCTTAAGCTAACCATTTCACGTTGCATGTTATCAAACTTAGCATCATTAGCCTTAGCATAATTCAAAAATTCTCCTTGAAGATTTTTGGTGTGATCATTTTGAAAACCTTGGGCATTGTTTTGAAAATCATGGTTTTGGTTTTGGTTTGAAATTTGCCCATTTCCACTTTGATAATTACCCTTGTTGTAATTCCTTTGATTTCCTTGGTAATTTCCACCT
Source organism: Glebionis coronaria (assembly GCA_025667525.1). NCBI lineage: Eukaryota > Viridiplantae > Streptophyta > Magnoliopsida > Asterales > Asteraceae > Glebionis > Glebionis coronaria. The sequence continues at coordinate 237,750,809 of CM046881.1, forward strand.
TGGTTGTTGTTGCGATAATTATTAGCATTTTGATTTGGTGGAGCTTGATTTTGGCGGGAACCTTGACCGATTTGGTTATAAGTTCCCGTGGCTACATAAGCATTCGAAGTGTTACCATCCGCGGTAATGCACTCGGAAAGATCATGAGCTCCACCACACGACAAACAACTCTTAGAAACCGCTTTGACCGAAGCGGAATTCGAAGCTTCTTGAGCTTTCCAATGGGACATAAGGCTAGCAAATCTATCAAAAAATCGGTTTTCTTCATTTGCTTCATCATGTAATGCATTGATACTACGAGACGATGATGAGCCCATTTTGGCAACACTCGGTGTGTTACGAGGGCTATAAACCTTAGACCTATTCTCAATTATGACCAAAGCTTCTTCAACCATTTTACACAAAAAATTACCACCCGCGGCGGCATTTAAATAATCTCTTTCATGATCGTTAAGTCCATTGTAAAACGTGTCGATTTGGTGCAAATCGGAAAAACCGTGATGAGGACATTCATGTAACATCTCCTTAAACCTATTCCAAGCCGTTGAAAAACTTTCATTTGATTCTTGTGAAAATTTAGAAATCTCATTTTTCAAATGCGTAGTCTTAGAGGGCGGAAAAAATTGGTTCACAAATTTCGAAACGAGATCCTTCCACGTCAATATAGAATTGGGTGGCTCTTTCTCTAACCAAATTTTAGCGAGCCCCGCTAAGGAATACGGAAAAAGCATCATCTTAATCGAGTCATTCTAGACATCCTTAAATTTGCACGTGGCGGTAAGACGATTGAATTGGCGGATATGGTTGTGGGGATTGTCCTTCTCATCACAACGGAATTTGTTGTTTTGGATCATTGACAACAAACCCGTTTTCACCTCAAAATTCTCCGCAAGGATTGTGGGAATCACAATAGCTTCTCCATAACCCTCAGTGGGTGCTTGAAGTAACTCCATCATAGTTCGATTCGCCAGGTGCTTCTCGTACAATGGGTTCGTCAATAGGAGACTCCTCACTAGAATGAGTTGGAGTGGGAGTTTTGTTCTTTCGTCTACGTGCACGTTTTGCTTGATTACGAGTGAGCATAAACGTCACGTACAACGAGGAGACGAGCAAAGAAGATTCTTTTTGGTATTTTGTGTTTTTCAATTTTTTTGTGGTTTTTGATGGTATTAACTTTTTTGGAAATTGGTGAAATGTATTAAGTAGACAATAATCTATAAATCTCCTCCTTAATCAAATCTCTTGATTAAAGAAGCCTCAAGGAATGAAAACGATCAAGTGGAGTGAACGCCTTCGATGACTTTAGAACGATGGTGGAACACCAAATCGTTCAAGAGGGTTTAATCAATAGAAACCAAGAAAATATATATGATATGTAATAATACTTTGGGCGGCAAAACCCTCGATTCACTCTCAAAATCAAATACGCACAAGCAAGCGGAGAAAACGAGGCGGCGCGAAGCACTTAAGAGCCTTTTTCCTTTAGGTCGTGAAATACAACCGCCTTATACCCACCTTATAGTTTGTATTATCAAGATTAAGCTTCACGAAAGTATTTATCTATTTTTGCCTTTTTATTTGGTTTGAGATTCGAATACAATGATTGGGTAATGACCTCCCAAGTCAAGGTTGTGATTGCTCACGTATTTGGAGTACTTGTGAATTTATTGTTCTACGTATACAATATATTAATAATATTCACACAAAAACCGAAAAACGATAATACGTATTAGTAGAGTGCTACTAATACAAATACTATTTATGGCTATAAAAACAACAATGGTTCAATCAAAACACAACACGCCTCCCCGGCAGCGGCGCCAAAAATGATAGTTGTATTTTTACCCCTTTAGGAAAAGGAAGGTAAATTAGGGTAAGTATTAACGAGTGATTTAGGAAAACCACAAGTTATGACCCAATGAAGTGTGAGTTCGTTCTCGAGGAGGCACGTGTGTTGTGTAATGAATTGATTTTGATTGATGATTTTATTAACAAGAGAGAAAAGAGAATAGAAAAGAGAGGAAAGAAAAGACGGTTACGAAAACGGATTAAACTACGCCGAAAAAGGCGTAAACGTAAAGTCGTAAAACTACAAAATTTAAAATTTAACCTAAAAATTCCTAAAAATTACTAAAAATCTACAATAAAATTCTAAGAGTTTACAAAAAATCAAAACTTGCTAAAACCTTTTAATTAATTAAATAATGACTTTTTAATGCTAATTAAAGCCCTAAAAATCACAATTAATTCTTAAAAAAGCCCTAAACAAGATTTTATAGTTTGTAAACCCCAAAAATAACCTAATTAAGCTAAAAACTATTTTTAAAAATTTTAAAATCAAATTAAACTATTTTTAATTGCTTAAAAACTATTAAAATCTATTAAAACTTAAATTAATTCTAAAAAATAAATGAAAAGCCTAAAAAATATTTGGAAAGTGACAAAATTCCTAATTATGTGTTTACAATCTAGGAAAAATGAAAAAAGTAGAAAAAACAAACTTTCTATTTTTAGTAATAAAATAATATTAAAATATTCCAAAAAATGAAAAGTTTATAAAATAAATCTAAAAAATTACCAAAAATCCTAAATAATATAACTAAAACAAAAATGCAATCAAAAGTTCCTAAAACCGTTTAATTAATTTTATATTAAATTTTAAAGTTGTCTAAAAACCCTTAAATCAAATAAAATTAAAAATAAGACTTTTTGAAAACTTTTTGATATGTAAACCTCAAGTTACTTAAATAAAACCTAAAAACTATTTTTCTAAAAATTAAAACCTATTTTAACTATTTTTTATCTATTTAATAATATACGGCTAAACAAAAAATGATAAAAAATAATTAAATAAAGAGAAAAATTAAAACTTAGTGTAGAAAAATCCTAGACCCTATTACTAACCTAGGAAAAATAAGCTAACCCAAATAAGCTTATTAAATAAGCTGAAATAGCCACAATAAGCTACGGCTTATTTATGAAAATCCAAAACCAAAACTGCTTAAGTATATTTCAAAAGCAACCCTAGCAGTCAAAGACCCTAGGGCGCAGTGGTGAGTGTGTTGTGTTGTGAGAGGAGTGGCGCAGGTTCGAGTCCTGGCCACGTCCTTTTTGTTTGGTATTTTTTTTTTCTTTTTTTAACTTTTTAAATCCAACCTGTTACACTTTTTACTCACAAAATCACAAACACAACCCAAATCAAACAAGATTAAGCCAATTGGAACCAAAAAACGTGCTCAGTCACTTTTTTATGAACACAAGCAAAATGAATTATCTTCACTTGTGAATATTGAACCAAGAGGGCTTGGTTTTGGATCTTTTGTGGATGTTTTGATAGACCAAAGGCACCCCTATACTCTGTTGAGTATAGGGAGTCAGAAAACACACAAAAAAAGCAAAATCTCTAACCAAAGATACACACAAATAGGCACACAAGGTAAAATCAAGTTGCTGATGTACAAAAGGGGGGGTCTGTGAGGATTTTACTTGATCACTTGCACAAATTTGAAATTCAACAGCTCATAACTTGCATACAAGTTCACCAAAAGGCAAACAAACAATCACAAATCCTATATAACCCCTACTCTAGTAGATTGTCAATTTTGGAAGGCAAAAATTTAACAAAAACAAGCAGAGATATGGCAGTGACAGATTTTAGCTATGTTTTTCAAACTTTTTACATGCAACTTGCTTTAAACCTTCATCAAACTGAAACCTAAGCACATCTACCACCTAATAACAACCTAGGAAGAGTTTTGAACCAGTCTTACTCCAAGATTTATAACATACAAACCAAGTTATATCCTAATCCAAACACCCCTTTATATTATGAAACTGATTTTTCTTTAACCAAATCAACTCAAATCCATTCCAAATTGATTCTAGTTACCACTAACATGCATAATAAGCATAACTCAGCTTAATCAAACCATTAAACAACATGTAAACAGACTTCACAAGAATTTCATGCAAAATCACAATCTTTGAAAATTTCAAACAAGGAACAAGATATGTTACCTTGTGGGACCCACATCCAGGTCCCACTAAGGCTGCTATGCCTTTTCCTTCAGGCTGGGGCCTGAGCTGATCCTTGAACAACAAGAAAGACACAACCTGCTAAGATCAAAAAAAAGGTAGAACACACAATAATAATCCAACTTCTGATTTTCTTAAAACCTTTTGAAACCTTTTCAAAAAACTTTCTCAAACAACTTAAATCTTTCAAATAACTTACACAAAGACTTAAAAACCTGGAAATACCAAATCCTTGAAACAAGTTTTTACCAAAAACTTTCCCAAAATCAGAAACCAACTTTCTGAAAACTTCAAACAAAAATGTTTGAAGAAATAACAAATGGAACTCAGATTCTAGTTTAAAAACATTTACCAACTTTTAATAAACAAAAGGAATTACAATTTTTTTAATAAAAATACCAACTTTATTTAAATAAAAAGGGATTACAAAGTTTGAAACTAAAATCTGGAACAAAGATAAGGGTCACAAGTCGACTCCTTATATACAACTGAAAAAAAGTATCTAGAACTACTAAACCCTAGTGACTGGAATTCCGAAAAAGCCCTTGGTTGAGGTCTTCAAAATCAGTCAAAATCGCTCCATGTGAATGAGAGTGATGTGCCAGCTTGCACTTTTAATCTTGAACGTCCATTTGAACTTGGGGACCAAGTAGAAGAATCTGGGGTGTTGGTTTGGTCGGGTGTAGGGTTTGAGGGAAAGGGACGGGGCAGGGGAGGGTCCCACAAGACACATGGGTGTGTCTTGTGGCGTTTTGTGAAGTGGGTTTGAGTGAGGTTATGGTTAATCAACATTCTGCACAAGAAGGGGGAAAAACCCTTTAAATTTAGCTTAATCACACCTGGGATAATTAGGGTTTATGGGGGTGTTTTTAGTGTGTTTAATCTGAATTGGGAAAAGATTTATTTAAAATCTGTTTGAGTGGGAAAGTTTAGTGGTTTGACTGGTGGATTTGACCAGTTTAATAAATTAAACCGGGTTGGTGGGTTTGGTAGTGGGTATGGACGGGTAGGGTATGGGTAAATGGGTTATTGGGTGGCTATTGATGACGTGTAAGGAGCTGGTTGGGTGTGAGGGTTTAGCTGTTTGGCAGTAATGGCCCCCAAGGTTCTATCTTTTGTTCACTTTGTAATAAAAGGCCATCAACGCCTATTTAACCTTTAACAACTTTTGAGGACTTGTCAAAATTGGCACAACTTGTTCCAAAACTTTTCTAAGGGTTTCTTTTGTTCTTCTTGGATTCTTCAAGGACTGAACTTGTATAGTCTTCAAACTTTAGGGACCCTTCTTGTACAATTGACATTTGGAGGGTCATTTGTGACAAGTTCTTCAAAGATGATGGACTAAAGTTGCCAATCTTCAATTCTTCAAGGGTCATTTTGCAAAATTCCAAACTTGGGCCCGGTTCATTGTGCGGCTTCGTTTCCCGTGTTCGTTTTTGAATGATTCTTGTGATCTTTTGCCTCAATATCCGTACCTAAAAATACACAAGTAACAAACACGAGCATATATTTGGCAGTTTTAATGATATTTTATGCATTTTAAGCCCGATTTGGACGATGAGACCATGTATAAAAGCAGTATCATCACTGACCGTTTCCCTTGAGTTGAGTAGGCTGTTGTTGAGTAGCCGGCTGAGACCGGTCCCCAGTATTCTGCCTAGAAGATGCAGTTTAAAGAGAGGTATAAATATGGATAATACTGAAAGAATTTGGAATGGTCACCGCTGAATAACGAATATTTACCTCTTCTCGGGTTTCTCTGATTCCCCGAACTTTTCACTTTCTTGCAGCATCTCCAGCTTACGTGCTGCATCGGCAACTTGTGCCACCGTGTTGAACGTAGCACACACCAAGTTGTTGGCGACCGATGTACGAAGAGCCCACTGAAAGTGGTATGCTTGTTCTTCGGCAGGTCCTGCTGCTGCGCCAAGAAAAACAGCCAAACGGAGAAAGCAATGCATGAACTCGTTGCTGTTCTCCCCAGCTCTCTGCATGATTCTGTGGTACTCCCTCTTCAGCTTGTCTTGCTCAGCCTTGGGGAAGAACTGTCCCATCACTAACTCCCTGAACTGAGCCCAAGTCAAACCAACCACCCAATCGTCACCTCCCTCAGACTGCTTGAGTGCCTTCCACCATCCTAGCACATCACCTTCGAACTTGTAACAGGCCAACCTCGACTTGAAGACGGGGTCACAACGCATTTCATCGAATATCTTCTCAATGTGAGCCAACCAGCTTTCAGCTTCACTGGTCTATCAGTTTTCTCGAAGGATCGAGGACGTTGCTTGTTAAATCTCTCCAGCCATGTGACCAATGTTGATGGAGGAGGAGGAGGAGGTACTGGGTGTTGTTGCTGATTGTTGGCAGCCTGCACCTCAGCCCTGATTTCGTTCCTCAGCTGAGGAAGCAAAGCTTGCATCACAGCTTGGACCGCTGCATTGAGGTGTTCCTACTCGCGTGTGAGAACCATCTGACAGTATAACATAAAAATACATGATTAAACTGATCAAAACATAAAATATATACATGAAAATTTTTTATACCAATAAATCATGAGAAAAATTTTATGAAGGAAAAACTAGTACATGAATGCGTAATGCGGTTTTATAAAAACTTTTATATGCGAGAGAGTGAACGCCTGAGGTCAGTTCACTAAAAACAAAAGACATGGCGAGGGGACGCCAATGGGTCGGTCCCAAATTTAAAAGTTTCGATAAAAGCACATGCGACGAAATAGGGCCAGTCATGTACCAACCATTACTTAGTCATAAACCTGCGACAATGACATATATATGAATGCATGAAAACAATTAATGCATGAAAACTGATTATCAGTTATAGGAAGACCATAGTGACTACCCACTAATCACAGGTCGTATTTTGAGAGCCTACAAGTCGAAGCCTTGGCTCTGATACCATAATTGTAACACCCAATTTTGGTAAATGGAAGGTCACGCGTGATAATGGCGTGTCATCAAAGCATACAAGGATAAATGTCTTAAACATTACATGACCATAAAGGAAATACTGGAAACAAACATCGGTACCCCAAATTATAAGCTCATCACACACAAACATAAGTATTGTAAAGGAAAAGGACTAAACAATGTCCATAGAAACAAGTAGCAAAATGTATGATGATAAGCATAAAGTAATGAAGGCTAGAAAGCTTCCAATCCATATGCACGTACGATTAGAGTCTACGAGCGTCCCTGAGTACCTGTCGTTTTGGGAACATGAAAGGGAAACGGCTGAGCATAACGCTCAGTGCACGGATATACAAGCATAGAATGAATAACATAAGCATATACAACATATAGCAGCGGAAATGATGAAGTCCTGGAAAACCTGGTATAACTTAGTAAAACTGGTTTTATAGTTTGAAAAGCCTTATGTTTATCTTATGAAAACTGTTTAACATGTTAACCATTAAGCCAATATAGGTCATGAAATATCAACGTGCATGAATACTTGTAGGGGTGACCTCATCATGCAATTAGAGGGGTTGCCTCTAATTAATATAAGTTTGGGTAGGAGGGATCAGCTCCTTGTGAAGGATGCAAGGCACACACCACATGCACCTGAATAATCTGTTAAAAACATGTAACCTAGGATTCACCTAATAAGTGTGAAAACACTTATCCTTTTACCACTTATTTCCAATAATAACAAGACCAAAACGTGTATTTTATGTCGTAAAAGTCGGAATTATGCGTGGTTTATGTTTTTATTGTGTTTCAGGATAAAAATATGAAAAAGGGAGAAAACACGGGCTATCACGGGCTTTTATCGAAGAAAACGACAAAAGACGAAGTCAAAAGATCAAGAGTATAAAAAGAACGGAAGTCCAAGGCCTATTCTGAAGATTTATCGAAGAAAAAGTCTAAAGACGGAAGTTTAATGAAGTCGAAGAACTCAAGTCTAATAGAAGAAGAAAATTATAAGACAAGTTCAATTTATATCGACAAATCCCGAGACGACGTCAAGAAAGACAAAGAATTTAAATCGAGTCGAGACGAGAAGAAAGAAAGAAGTAAGCAACATATGCACTCCCCACCTCCTATATATACCCTCCTTATGTCACATTAGGAGGGAATTAGTTAACTTGTAGCTAGTTTACTTTTCATTCTTTTAGTTTACATTTTAAAGAGAGAAAGTGTTTAACTTTCTCTCACTAGAATTTCATCTTTTCTTTCCTTTCATGTTTAAGCTTTAGTTTAATCTTGTATTTTGAAATCTTTAATCTACAAGTTCAAGTGAAGTTTTTCATATTCAATCTCTTTCTACCTTTCTTGATTTTTATTTTTTTTTATCCGTTATAATCTTTGATTTTGCTTAAATTTGACGTTTATGTGATTAAAAAGTTTATCTTTTTAATCCTATATAAGTCTTCATACGATTAAGCTTATAGCTTGTTATGCTTTTTGGCTTATTTAGTATCTAGCTTAATGTCTTTTAAGTTTCCTTAAAAGTTTAGTGTTTTTAAAGTTTGATTTATAAAGTTTGCTTAATTCGTGTTTTGAAAGTTTTCAAGTTTATGCTTGTTTTTATTCGGTTAAGATTTGATTAAGTGCTTATTCATCTTGCTTATTTTGGCTTATTCATTTTCGGCTTATTTGCTCTTTGATTTCCATCGTATCATGCTTAAGGGTTTTACCAGTTACGATCCAGTAAGTGTGATCGCATAAACCCCTAGGGTTTCTACTTGCGATCCATTATTGCGATCAAAGCTAAGATCACCAAGTATGATCACTTGGGTGCGATCACTCATTGCGATCCTTGTTCACGATCACTCATTGCGATCGCTGACCACGATCACTTGAGTGCGATCACTTGTTGCGATCACTTGGTTGCGATCGGGGCCACATTTCTAATTTCCATCGCATTGAGTGTGATTGATTGACCAAGATCTAGGCTACGATCGACTGTTACGATCGTAGGCTACGATCACTTGGTGCGATCACCAAGTACGATCCAATTGTGCGATCCCTTATTTTTGAGTGCGATCCACCACTGCGATCTGAGTACGATCGTGTTGCGATCTGACTTATGTTTTTGTTATCTTAGTTTTTAAATTTTACTTTTCTCGCATTTTTACTTAGTATTATTTTTAAACGAGTTTTGTCTTAGTTTATTTTTACAAAGTTTTAAGTTTTAAACGAGTTTTGTCTTAGTGCTTTTCTCGTAATTTTTAGTTTAATTTTTAAAGCTTTTATTTTTACTCAACGACATTTTTATATTTGCTTATAGTTTAAAATAGATAATCAACCTATTTTATTTGTCCACCAAGAACGACTGAGTCGCACTAATTACTTGTAATCAATTCGAAAAGACTGGAATTACGAACTTTCATAACTAAGTAAAATCTAGTTATTAAATGGCGCCGCTGCCGGCTCTTTTCGTTAAGATTAACGGTTTTTAGTGAGAGACGCATTGGATTTTGGGATCCGTTCATTTTTTAACGTTATCTTCCTTGCTTAAAAATTTTCAAAAATCCTAAAAAAAATATAAAATTTTCAAAAATTCAAAAAAATAGAAAAACATAAAAAAACAAAAATATTTCTTGTCTATTTTTCTCTTCCTTTTGTAGGTGTGTATGCGTAATCGTGCTCGTAAGAAGAAAGTAGCTCAAGCCGAAGTCATTACTCCACCTATTGTCACCATGGACAATCAACCAATGATCGAGCTTTTGCAATCGCAAGTAGAGGGCAACACCGATGCTATTGTCATACCCGAGATTGGAGCCAACAACTTTGAACTGAAATCCGGCTTCATTCAAATGGTCTCTGCTCAACCATTCTTGGGGCGTACACTTGATGATCCTCATGACCATATAAAAAGGTTCCTTCAACTCACTAATACGGTAAGTATAATGGGGTTTCACAAGAAGTGATTCGCTTGCAACTTTTTCATTTCTCCTTAGAGTGACAAGCCCGCCATTGGCTTGATAAGGAACCACCACAAAGTATTCTTACGTGCAGGATTTAGAGACTAAATTCATCAACTACTTTTTCCCACCCTCACTTACTACCGCTTTGCGGAATGAAATCATTACCTTTGAACAAAAGTACGGTGAGACATTTAGTGAATCTTGGGACCGTTTTAAGGAAATTTTAAGAAAGTGTCCACAACATGGTTTCACAAAAGTACATCAAATTAATACTTTTTACAATGGTTTAAGCATGAATGACCAAGATTCACTAAATAGTGCCTCGGGGGGTAATATTTTGGTTAAGTCTTCTAATGCCGCATGGGACATTATTGAGAATAAGTCTAGAGTGCAAACCAAGAGTGTTCGGACTAATGTGGCTAGTGCTAGCACTAGTGAGAGCGACAAGAGAATTGATAAGCTTACTTCGCTTGTTGAAACACTTCCTCTCCAAACCGCTAACAATACCAAATCCATCAATGCACAACTTAATGCTATGAGTCAGTCATGTGAAATATGCGGAGGATCTCATTCATACACCGATTGTCCTTCGACTCATGACAATCCGGAAAATGTGTATGCCGCCAACGATAACTTTTCTACGGGAGGCTATCAAGCACGTCCTCAAGGTGACCGCAATTTGCTCAGTTATCGTTCAAAAAACTTTCTTTCACCACCCGGTTTTCCCCTCAAAACCCAAACAACCTCAATCGCAACCATCAAAATCAACCACGAGCTCCAAAATCAATATCAAACCCAAAGAAACCCATATCCACCTCAAGGAAACAATCAAGTTCACCAACAACTCGCTTATCAACTACCTGCCTACCATGCTCTTCCTCCCACCCAACCTACCACATTTAATCAAGAGGTTGACACTTAGATGAGGACTAATGATGCGATAATGCAGAATATTTAGCGGCAAATGGCCAACTTGAAAGGAGATATGGTGAAACAAGGGAATGATCTTCAAGCCGATATACGAAACTCTTTGAGCAGTCAAACGAATGACTTAAGGGATATGATGGCTAGTTTCTTCCAAAGTAATCAAGCCTCTGGTTCGGGTTCTCTTCCGAGTAACACCGTTGCTAATCTAAGAGGGGAGATGAAAGCAATCACCACCCGAAGTGGCAAAGGCTTAAAGGAACCCGAGATTCCTACACCTATGCCGGTGATTGTGACAAAGGAAAACGAGTCCCCTTCTCTAATTACTCCACCTTCTCCTTCTCCTTCTCCTTCTCCAATTCCTCCACCTTCTACTTCCACCCCTCCACCACCCAAGGATGTGAGTGAGAATTCCATTCCAAAGCCTTCATCTCAACCCAATATACCTTATCCCTCAAGGTTGAGGAAAGAGAAGTTGAAGAACAAGGATGATATTCAGGTTTCTAACTTTCTTAAAATGTTTAAACAACTGAATTTCAACATCTCCTTTGCCGATGCTCTCGTTCACATGCCAAAATATGCTAAAATGTTTAAAGATCTTCTCAGTGATAAGGAGAAGCTTCTTGATATCGCTCAGACCCAACTTAATGATAATTGCTCCGCGGTGCTCTTAAGGAAATTACCCACCAAACTTGGTGATCCGGGTCGTTTTCTCATTCCTTGCAACTTCCCCGTGGTAGAGAATTGTATGTTCCTAGTCGATCTAGGTGCTAGTATCAACTTAATGCCTCTAAGCGTTTGGAAAAAATTGTCTCTACCTGAGCTAGTCCCCACACGAATGACATTAGAATTAGCTAACCTTTCGGTTGCTTATCCAGTGGGGATAGCCGAAGATGTCTTCGTCAGTGTCGACAAATTCACCTTTCTGGCGGATTTGGTTGTCGTTGACTACGAGATGGATCCCCGTGTTCCATTAAGCGTTGGACGTCCATTCTTGAGGACCGGTCGCACTCTCATTGATGTAGCCGCGGGAGAATTAATCATGAGAGTTGGTGACGATAAAATCGTCTTCAACATGGGTAAACTTTCTAAGCAGCCTTCTGAAAGCGAGAGCGTTAATTTCATTGACGTTCTTGATGAGGCTTGTGAAGAACATTTCAAAGACGCTTGTAAAAGTGGTTCTTCTTCTCTACCCATTGTTGAGACCGTTGCCTTTATTGCTCCCTCACTAACTCCAGTTGGAGAAAGTGATTTCCTTTTCAAAGAATTTGAAGCAACTTTGGGAGATGTGGACTTAAAATATGACGATTCTCCCACCAATTGGGATGAAGGCATTCGTACCATTGAGAAACTTCTCAATGAGGACCATATTTCCCCACTAACTCCTAAGGATATCTCTATTGATGATCCGAATTTGACTACGCCTTCCATCGAAAATCCTCCGGATTTAGAGCTTAAGGATCTACCGTCTCATCTCGAATACGTGTTCCTTGAAGAAAATAAGAAGTCACCCGTCATCATCGCTAACGATTTGAAAGAAGACGAAAAATCTCGACTTATTGCCGTGTTGAAGAATCACAAGAAAGCGATTGCTTGGAAAATCTCCGATATTCGTGGAATTGATCCTCACTTTTGCACATATAAAATTCTCATTAAGGACGACTTTAAACCCACTATTCAAAGCCAAAGAAGGGTGAATCCCAAGATCCATGACGTTATAAAAAAAGAGGTTATCAAACTTCTTGATGCGGGAATGATCTACCCTATCTCGGATTCACCATGGGTTAGTCCGGTCCATTGTGTGCCTAAGAAAGGCGGAATCACCGTTGTGCCCAATGAAAACAACGAGTTGATTCCTACTCGTCTTGTTACAGGGTGGAGAGTTTGTATAGAGTATCGCAAACTCAATTATGCTACGAGAAAGGATCATTTCCCTCTTCCTTTCATGGACCAAATGCTTGAACGTCTAGCGGGTAATGACTATTATTGCTTCTTAGACGGTTTCTCCGGGTATTTTCAAATTCCCATCGATCCTAAAGACCAAGAGAAAACCACATTCACTTGTCCTTACGGAACATTTTCTTAAAAAAGAATGCCTTTCGGCTTATGCAATGCTCCTGGGACGTTCCAAAGGTGTATGATGGCTATCTTCCATGACATGGTTGAAGAAACTATGGAAGTTTTCATGGATGATTTCTCGGTCTATGGTGATTCTTTCTCTCATTGCCTTTCCAATTTGTAACGCATGATTAAGCGGTGTGAAGACACTCGCCTTGTTCTAAATTGGGAAAAATGTCATTTCATGGTAAAAGAAGGCATTGTGCTTGGACATAAAATCTCAAAAGCCGGTCTTGAAGTGGACCGTGCTAAAATTGATGTCATAGCCAAATTACCTCCACCTTCAACCGTGAAGGGTGTGAGAAGTTTCCTTGGTCATGTGGCTTCTATCGTCGATTCATTCAAGATTTATCTAAAATCGCTCGCCCGATGACCCACCTCTTAGAAAATGATACTCCTTTTATCTTTTCTAAAGAGTGTCTCGAATCTTTCAATCTTCTTAAGGATAAGCTAACTAAGGCACCGGTCTTGGTTACCCCTAATTGGGAGCTACCTTTTTAATTGATGTGTTATGCTAGCGATTTTGCTATTGGAGTGGTTTTGGGCCAAAGAGTGAACAAAGACTTCCAACCAATCCATTATGCTAGCAAGACAATGACGGGGGCTCAATTGCATTATACCACTACCAAAAAAGAGCTTTTAGCTATAGTGTATGCTTTTGAGAAGTTTCGCCCCTATCTTGTCCTTTCCACCACCATCGTGTACATCGATCGTTCCGCGTTGAAGTACTTGTTGACTAAACAAGATTCCAAGCCAAGACTTCTTCGTTGGGTTTTGCTCCTTCAAGAATTTAAAATTGAAATTCGTGACAAAAAGGGAGCCGAAAACCTAGCCGTGGATCATCTAAGTAGACTTGAGGATCCTTATCAAGGGGATCATCCGCGTCAAGAGATCAATGACTCTTTTCCCCTTGAGGCCTTAATTTCTATCAATTCCAATCTTGATGACACCCCGTGGTTTGCGGACATTGTAAAATACTTGGCGGGTGGAATTCTCAAGGAAGGGTTAACGTCCCAACAAAAGAAAAAGTCCTTTAAAGACATTGAACACTATTTTTGGGACGAACCTTACCTTTTCAAAGAATGTGCGGATCTTGTCATTCGTCAATGTGTTGATGGGCCGGCAGCTTTACTAATCCTTGAAGCTTGCCATAAAGGACCCACTGGTGGTCACTTTGGTCCCAATTATACCGCGAAGAAAGTATTCGACTCTAGATTTTATTGGCCCACCATTTATCATGACGCTCATGAAATGGTTAAACATTGTGATGCTTGCCAAAGACAAGGCAAGATCACACATAAAGATGAGATGCCTCAAAATTTCATATAAGAATGTGAAATCTTTGATGTATGGGGTATCGACTTTATGGGGCCATTTCCATCATCTAAAGGGAACAAGTACATCCTCGTAGTCGTTGACTGATGACGTATAGTCCCCAAACCGGGTCATGGGCCCGACTCACGGGTACTACCCGTATCCGGCCCATCACAGATGGGTGGATAAATGTCATTCAGGCTTATGGGCTTGAGTGAACAGTGCCCGCACATGTGTGCGGCCCACGGCCCAAGGCGGCCGACATAAGATCAGACAGAATAATATTCTGTCTAGGTATATCTTAATCCTAATACGAAGAGATATTCATTACTAGAATTAGAAGATAACAATCATTCTAAATTCTGGTGCTTATCTCTTCCTTGGGGCCGAAGGATCAGTGAAAGCCCACTGGGGTTTCACTGCCTATAAAAGGAACCCCCAAGGGTTCCACAAAGGTATTACGACTTATACTCTAAACTCACATATAACCCTAAACCGATTACTTACTCTCACGCCGGAGTCAAATCGTGGGAAACCTTCCCACGGTAAGCTTAACGCGTGTTGTTTAGTGTGCAGGATCCCAACCAGACGATTCACTTGGTGCAGGAGCCGGAGCCCAGCCAACCCGAATTAAGCCTAATTCGGGTCTAGCAAGGATCAACCAACTTTTGCATCAACAAGTTGGCGCCATCCGTGGGACCAGTAACACTAAGCTAGAACAAAACCTCATCTCAGATCTCCAATGACGAAGGGACATCCGCCAACTAACCCCAGGAATGTGAATCCTGGGAACCGGAAGTCCCAAGGGGAAGGGATTCTCATCCCCAACCAGTCACCTAATCGCCTCGCAGGCGGGCTGGGTAACCGTAGCGGTTTTCAACCTGCGGGGGTGACGAGCACGATCTCGGTGACACCCCCGCCTACTTCAACCCTGGACAACCCTGATCCAGGGAGTGCGCCAGACCCTCCCAACAAGGAACCACGCAGACCTTCGACGGAGCAAGAAGTGGAAGCCCTACCACTCAGTGAGGAGGATCTTACTCGAGTTCTCACTCAGAATTTCGAAAGGATCGTCCCAGGGATCGCATCAAGATTGAGTCTGGGGAGGAACCTCCAAGCCAGACTCAACTTTGGCGACAGTGGACCATCCACCCCTTCCCAAAACCGGAGAAAAAGGAGGACTCGGCCTCAGGAGCAGGGAACCTCTGAGGAAAACCCTCAACCCCGGAATGTGTTTGAGCGCATAGGAGATCGCCTTATGTAAGAGTTAACGCAGTCTCAAGATGGAGAAAGGTCGGATGGCTCACCCGAGCGGCCAGATCGAGAGCTGACCAGAACCACACGCCGCCCAAGTGTGTGGGATAGAATGAACACAGGGAGAAAGGCTCCTGGTTCGTCTCAGAAAAGTGGTCCCTATTCAAAAGGCGGGGCACCACCGCCGTCCCCAGATCCGTCTGGTGAGGACTCGGATGACCATCCACCTAAGCGCCGCCGGCCAAGGCGCACGCCTCCACCACCAAACAATGAGGAATATTATGGTGGCCCTTACTATCGGGATACGGAAGCAGAGG
This sequence comes from Glebionis coronaria, assembly GCA_025667525.1. Classification (NCBI taxonomy): domain Eukaryota; kingdom Viridiplantae; phylum Streptophyta; class Magnoliopsida; order Asterales; family Asteraceae; genus Glebionis; species Glebionis coronaria. The sequence continues at coordinate 237,766,661 of CM046881.1, forward strand.
ACCTCTCGCGTCCATGGTGTGAACCATAGGATGACCCTAGGCTCACACGGCCATGGGCTGATCCCAGGGAAGATCCGTTTACCCTCCGCATACGGAACTATTCTGAGGACACCAAACGTCGCATGCCGGCATGTATCAAGACTTATGATGGGTCCGGTGATCCTGTGGATCACCTCAAAATATTCGATACTCAGGCTAAAATTGAGCGATGGCCCATGCCTATATGGTGCCAAATTTTTAATTCAACCTTGATTGGAAACGCTCGTGACTGGTTCGAGGCACTCCCTCCACGGAGCATTGATAGTTTCACGGAACTACGCACTGCGTTCGAGAACAATTATACTCAAAGGAAGAAGTATAATAGGGATCCGGTCTCATTGGCAACCGTTAAGCAACGGCCGGGGGAGTCCACAGAAGCCTTCACTGAGCGCTTCAATGATGAGTGCACACGCACAAGAACCATGCCAGAGCTCCTGAAAATCTCTGACTACATGTACGCCATAACAGACAGAGAACTAATCAGGCGCCTCAACGACAAGCGCCCAGAGAGATATGATGACCTCATGGAAAGGGTCAGAAATTTCATAGAGGGAGAGACAGCTGTTGCCGCAGCCTACCCATCCCGAGGAAATGGGTACCAGTCAAATGACCAGTCCCGGAGACAGTCGGGCGGTCAAGGCAACCAGAACAATAACAAGGGCTCAGACTATAAGAGCTAAAGCAAAGGCGGACGGTCGGACGACAAGTTCACCCCCCTAAAGATGTCCTACCGGGAGATCTTGTTGACTGAAGGGGCGAACTTTCCAAGGCCTCCCCCAATGACCACACCCCCGGAACGTCGGCAAGGAAGTCGCTTCTGCGAATTCCATAATGATAAAGGACACGGCACGGAGGAGTGTATCCAGCTCAAGAAGCATATTGAGTCGCTAATCAAATCAGGCAAACTCAAGCACCTAGTTAAGGATTGGAAAGACGGAAAAGACAACAACAAGAAGTATGATAAGAAGGATCCCCAAAAGGACAAGCCTTCTACCATATACATGATCCAATCCAGACAGCGCCGCACGAGACAGAAAATTGGCCAAAAATTTTCACGCGGCAAGGAAATCTCATTCCCTCTCATTACAGCAAGCGACGTGATTGATGCGCCTCTCACTATTGAGATAAGCATTGGAACACACAATGTTCATCGCATGTATGTGGATGGAGGGTCGTCAGCAGAGGTGCTGTATGAACACTGCTTTGTGCAGTTATGCCCAGAACTAAGAAGCCAATTAGTACCGGCCACGTCGCCGCTTACTGGCTTTAGTGGAGACACTATCTGGCCGATAGGGCAGTTGCGTTTGCTTGTCACCATTGGGAATGAGGAACATTCCACTACAACATGGATGAACTTCATGGTGATACGTTCACACTCTCCTTATAATGGAATCATAGGCAGACCAGGCATTTTGGCTATCCGGGCAGTACCCTCTACGGCACACGGAATGATTAAATTACCCGTTGATGGGGGAATCGTTACTATTTAAAACACAGTCTTGCCAACATCCGAGTGTCACACTGTGACAACACCGGCACCACCTGTCCCACCCAAGGATGGAGCACCACCACCCAATTGGAAGGTGGCCATTCACCCTGACTATCCGGAACAGGAGGTATCCATAGGAGGGGCGCTCTCGGATAGCGGCAAAAGGGCCATGTGCTCTCTTTTAAGTGCAAACCTGGACATATTCGCATGGGAGCCAAAACATATGACGGGTGTGCCACGTGCGATAGCAGAGCATAAGCTCCAGATCCGCCAAGGGTACCAACCCATCAAGCAAAAGAAGCGCGGCCAGGCGCCCGAGCGAAGTCAAGTTATACTGGAGGAAGTGCGGAAGCTGGTGGACGCAGGCATCATGCGCGAGGTATACTACCACGAGTGGTTATCCAATCCGGTCATGGTCAAGAAACATGACGGAAGTTGGCGCATGTGCGTGGATTTCACGGATCTGAACAAGGCCTGCCCACAGGACTGTTACCCGCTACCAGAAATCGACTGGAAAGTAGAGTCCTTGTGTGGATATCCTTTCAAATGCTTCTTGGATGCATATAAAGGGTATCACCAAATCCAGATGGCGGAGGAGGATGAAGAAAAAACGGCGTTCCACACGAGCCAGGGCGTATATTGCTATACGAAAATGCCGTTCGGATTAAAGAACGCCGGCGCTACGTATCAGCGGTTGGTGGATAAAGCTTTCGAATCACAAATAGGACGCAACTTGGAAGTATATGTTGATGACTTGGTGATAAAAAGCCACACGGAGGAGGCACTTCTCCGGGATGTCCAGGAGACATTCGACACGCTGAGAAGGATTAACATGAAGTTAAATCCAAAGAAATGTACGTTTGGTGCAACAGAAGGAATGTTCCTGGGATATTTGATTGACCCAAACGGCATCAAACCTTGTCCATAGAAGACGGACGCAGTGATACGGCTACCGTCCCCGCAGACACGGAAGGAGGTGCAGTCCCTGAATGGGAAGTTAGCCGGGCTGAATAGATTTCTATCTAAATCCGCAGAGAAGTCATTACCCCTATTTAAGACACTCAAGAAGTGTATTAGAAAGGGAGACTTCCGTTGGACGAAGGAAGCTGAGGAGGCTTTTTGTCAACTCAAGCAGCACCTCGCATCTCTACCCATGCTAGTAGCTCCCCGGCCAAAGGAGGAACTCGTTATGTATCTCTCAGCTACTCATGGCGCAATAAGCGCGGTACTGATGACGGATAGAGATACAATACAAACTCCGGTCTACTTTATAAGTAGAACACTACAAGGGGCGGAGCTGAATTATTCCTCCATGGAAAAATTGGTGTTAGCACTAGTATTTGCTACAAAGCGGTTGCGCCGGTACTTTCAGGCGCACCCAATTGTGGTGATTACGGATCAGCCAATCAAGCAGGTTATCTCTAGGCCAGACGTGGTAGGGAGGCTGGAGAAATGGAGCATCCTATTGGGGGGGCACAATATATCTTATAGACCGAGGACGGCGGTTAAAGGCCAGATCTTGGCAGATTTCCTGATCGAGAAGCCGGATGAGGAAGAACCAATCATTAAGCAAGACGAGGTCCCAGCAGAACCTTGGGTGCTATTCACGGACGGATCCTCATGCACAGACGGGTCCGGGGCAGGTCTCATCCTCACAAATCCAGAAGGAATGGAATTCACATACGCCCTCCGTTTTGAGTTTACGGCCACCAATAACGAAGCGGAATATGAAGCATTAATTGCGGGTTTAAAAATCGCCGCTAGAATGGGAGTCCGCAACCTTGAGGCCTACGTGGACTCACGGCTTGTCGCGAACCATATTCTAGGTGGGTATGTGGCTAAGGAGGACAACATGGTCAGGTATTTGGAAAAAGTCAAGTCGTTAATCACAACTTTTAGTAAGTTTTCCATCAAGCAGGTGCCAAGGGGCGAGAACAAGAAAGCGGACGCTCTCAGCAAGATCGCATCCACGAGCTTCGCCCACTTGTCTAAACAGGTTTTGGTGGAAATACTCACGGAGAAATCTATCACGGAAGGGGAAGTGGCCGCTATAGTTGAGGAGGAGGGACCTACGTGGATGACCCCAATCATCAACTATTTGACTAATGAAACCCTTCCAGACGAGGAAAAAGCAGCAAGGCGCGTTAAAAGGAAGTCACAACATTTCGAACTCCGAGAAGGCATCCTTTACAAACGCTCTTTCTTGCAGCCGTGGCTGCGGTGTGTTGGACCATGCCAGGCGGCTTACGTCATCAGTGACATACACGAAGGGTTGTGCGGCATGCATGCAGGCCCACGATCCGTGGTAGCCCGAGCCTTACGAACAGGATACTATTGGCCCACTATGCACAGAGACGCGCGCGACATGATTCGCAGGTGCAATGATTGCCAAGTGCATAGGCCAGTACCGCGACACCCGCAGCAGGAGCTTACACCTATCACGTCCCCATGACCATTTTACAAGTGGGGAATTGACATTGCAGGACCATTTCCTGTAGCTGCGGGAGGGGTTAAATTCTTGATTGTTGCAATGGACTACTTCACACGGTGGATAGAAGCCAAGGCAGTCAAGTCTATCACAGGTAAGCAGGTCAAGAAGTTTGTGTGGGAACACATCGTATGCCGTTTCGGTCTACCAGGATAAATTATATCGGACAACGGCAAGCAGTTCACGGACAACCCATTCAAAGACTGGTGTGCATCATTGAACATCAAACGGCGCTTCGCATCTGTTAAGCATCCACAAACGAACGGCCTTGTTGAACGAGCAAATAGGAGCTTGAGGAATGGAATCAAGGCGCGGCTGGATGAACGACAGGGCAAATGGGTCGATGAGTTGTCACACGTGCTATGGGCACATAGAACCATGATAAAAACAGCCAACGGAGATACTCCGTTTGCATTGGCTTACGGCACTGAAGCCGTTATACCAGCAGAAATAGGGATGCCTACCATCCGCACGGCGGAGGTTAATGTCGTCACAAACGATGAACAACTGCGAATCAACCTGGATCTGTTGGAAGAAAAAAGGGAAATAGCAGCCATCAATGAGGCTAAGTCCAAGGCTAAGATGAAGGCTTATTATGACGCCAAGGTCAAGGGTGTTTCTTTTCGACCGGGAGACTACGTCTATCGTGCTAACGAAGCAAGTCGAGTGGAGAATACAGGGAAACTGGGCCCTAAATGGGAAGGACCGTATGAAGTCACTGAAACCTTGGGACGAGGCGCGTACAAGTTACGTGATATGGATGGCCGCGACCTAGAGCGCACATGGAATATTTCCAATCTAAAAAGGTGCTATCTTTGAAAGCTACGGCTCCCGCATGGATACTTCGCTATAGGCGGTCTTAATAAAGAACCATGCGGGTTATTTGTTTTATTTGTTTTTCTTACGTTTGTTTAAGTTTCCTTTCTGGATTTTTTAGGACTTGTCGTCATTATTCAAACAAAAATGTAAACGTTCTAATAAAATGCCGTGGTGCCTAGCTAGCTCCACGGCCTGTTTCGTGCAAATCATTTTCCTTTCTTTGTTAGATTCTTTGTTAGCCGTATGAATTTTACTTGTATTATACTATGCCATGTTTCATTCGTATGCATTCTCTCAAATTACCGTACATGTACTATACGCCCCCAGGTGGGGTAAGAGGATTACGTGAACCTACTAATTCAACTTGCCGCGTAAGAGGGATGCAACCCCAGCCGCACGGATCATGTATCCTTACTAGACACCTTACTCACAAGACGTTGGGGTAAGTTTTTTGTGTACCGTATCCACACGGTACTCTGCATAGTAAAGACGCACGTCGCATGTCTAGTAAATTATAGACTTGTATGTTTTTCTTTATGTGTAAGACGTGGTACGTCGCGCGGCATTAAAGTACAATGAAATACACAAGTTTCAAAATTAACAATAAACAAAATGGCCGTGGTTGCCACGGACTTATACATAAAAGGACAAGTTATTACATATATATGTCTGAGCCGTGTACATACACGGATGAATATAATCACACATGTTTACAACATACAAGTTACAAGGGGGGGAGGAATTCTTCTAGATCCTTCTTCCCTTCCTCAATTAGAGCACGAAGGGCCTCCCCGCGAGCGTCCTTCCCGCCCTGAACTTTGACTGCAAGAGCGTTTAAAGCTTCACCAAGCGGCTTCTCACCTGACATGGCTTTGGATATGAAATCATAGGTAGCCAGCGTCAAGGGAATTGGGTCAGCATTCAGCTGGGACATTATTGTTTCATTGGGAGCATCTTTCAGGGCTTCAAGCTCGTCCAGAAGGGGGTGTTGAAGGTCTGCCAACGCATCCATGGACGCAGTCATCTTGCCCGCTGCAGAGGGATTGTGATACGGATGCTGGGTGATATCCTCACCTTTTGTGATCATCTCCGCAGCTTGGACCATGCCTTCATGCCTGCCACGGTCGATCCCGTCAGATACAACCCCAGCAAAGGCCTGCAATAGATGTGGGGCGTTAAGGGCCCCGCTTACGGCAAGCCGCAGTCCTTGCCCGATAATCCACCTACGACCGGCTGTCGCGGTCAGTAGGGGGGGGCATACTCTCTTCGCACAGCTGACGACCACCCTGCTCAACTCTTCATCAGCAGCAACAACTTGATTTTCAAGGTTGTTTTGAGCCTGCTTCAATTCCTCCTTCAGTGCGTCGCGCTCCTGAGCAATGCTGAAGGATTGCACGGTCACCGCCTTAGTAGCAGCCTCAGCCGCAGACACCTGCGTATGAAATTGGGAGTCAGTACACGAATATATATCTTTGGGCTACATACACACAAGGAGTGGGAATGTATAAACAACATGTTTGAAAGATTACCTTCTCGTTTGATGCGGCTACAAGGGCCTCCAATTCAATGATACGCTTCTCTCTTGTCTCGGCATGGAGTGCCTGCTCCTTCACCGTTGCCTCAGCAGTCAATAACGCCGCTTGCAAGGACGTGATGGTCTTCTCGCTCTTTACGACCAAAGCCTCCCGGCGGGCGATCCTTTTGTCGGCACGGCTCACATTGGTGAGGGCCTTGATCAGTCAGCGTCTCAGCGCGGCACCCACCGTTACCTGATGTGCGGATGACACATCAAACTGTTCAATTAGGGCCTCATGGTCTAGCTCATCCAAATCTTGTGCGAGGACGGGCGGGGTGATGTGTTCGATGAATTCCGAACACTCTGATTCGGCCTCCAGCCGTGTCAAGCTTGATAGGTTCCAGGCTAGACGCAAGCTCTCCTCTGGCCCCTCGCGGCACGGTTCCTTGGCATGGGTGGTGGTGGGGGAAGGGGGATTGTTAGTAGCCGCGGGGGATGGATTTCTCCCCACCTCTTCTCCTTGAGCTGCGACCGCCGGATTTGCCCTGTCATTAAAACAAAAAGGGACAAATTTTTAGTCTACATATATCATATGAGGATACAAATCATAGTCGGGATGGGTACTTACGAGGTGCCAGTAGCAGGGTCTGGGCCGGTAGGAGCTACGGCGCTCACAGGGGCGACACGCAGAACTGGCCCTTCCATGATCGGGGTAGGGTCGGCTTGACCAGTCATGGTGCTGCCATCCCCTTATACTGAGGATGGTCTTTCCGCAACTTCTTGGGAGGATAATTCGCAACTCTGGCATCTTCCCCAGTCTTTTTCGCCACACGCCTGGTTGTTTTTCTCTTTTTTGAAGTAAGTGTGGTGGATCCGGAAGCTTGCGTGGTGTCTTCATTCGGGTCGCGCTCCTCCTCCTGGTTAATGCTGCCTCCCTCCAGCAAGGGGTCGTCGCCATCTTCGTTATGAAAATCCAATGGGGACTTCTCAATAACAGGCTCTTCTTCGTCCGACCTGGGTTCGGTTGTCTCCTCCAGTGGAATCGTACGGTCGGCTAAAGCTTCTAGCAAGGGGAGCTCATTCGGCTTCAACGGCCGGAATCCTTCCCTCACCTTCATAGGGTCGCCTTGACGAATTAATCCGTGGAGGTTCATCTCTGCAAATAATTGTAGAAGCAAATGGGTTAGTAACATTTTACACATATGGGATAGATCAAATTTACAAGATATATATGACCTACCCTCGCCCTGTTCCGTTAAGAAGCACGGATATAAGTCATCCCTCCCAAAGTAACGGCGGCTTATCCCTACCAAGCACAGAAAGTTCTCCGGCAACCCTCTATGAAATTCCGTGCGATGGGTATCTAGTATTTTCAGGTCCCGGCTACTATAATCTTTGGGTTTGGGTGGATAGTCTTTTGGGGCCTTGGTTTTAAGTACGAAGGGGGTGGGGAATACTTTCTCATCTACAAAGAAATAATGGTCGTACCAATTCTTTAGGGAGTCAAGGGGTTTCCTATATGTCATCGGGGCATTGTCGGGTCGTTTCTTGAACGACAACCACCCGTTCACTAACTGGGGAAAGTAGAAAGCCCTAAAGAGGTTCACGGTGGGGGTTACCCTACAGGTATGGCATGTAATCTCAAACTGGTTGATTTTACACGCCCCTATACAGTGGAGCTGGGTGATATGAAAGTCATAGTACAAAAGAAGGTCTACTAAGAACTTAGACAACGGAATACGGTAGTTGGCTGAGTCAAACAGGCGTGTGTATATGCCTATTTTCCCCGCCGGTGCATCCGTAATAGCTTCACCATCACCAGGAAAGGTGGGGTGTATGCTTTCGGGCACGTAATACTTTGATAGGAAGTCGAGGTACTTCTCCCCCGACATCACATTCAGGACGTCCGTGATGAGGGGGTTATCCTTGACCATAATTTATGAAAAGGTTTTTAAGGGCGTGGTAATCTAACCTGCGGTGACGGATATCCGTGGAAAAGAAGGCAAAAGTTTTGAAGGAAAAAGCTTGAAGTTAACAATGGCGGAAGAATGAGTGAGTTGTGTGTGTAACATACACGCATACTCACTCTTATATAGGGTGGCCTCGGTTTCCGAGGTGCCATGGATCTTTGACACGTGTCAGTCACATTTCCTATCCAATGGATAGGATTTCTGACATTTCTGTAACGTCAGTAGGGGACCCACGGGTCACTTCTTAAACAGTTTCGCGTGGCTCGAGGGTGATCAGTAATCATGCACTTTTTGCAGACATGCGACTGGATTGTTGAATATCATTAATGCGACTGAATTCTTGTCGGGTTATGCGGCTCTTACGTAAGACCGTATTAAATGTTGCATTTAATTTGTCTCGGCCGTTGCGTGCGGCTGAGGTAGTATTCATTAGAGAATATTCATATGACCGGTTGCCACGTGCGGCCGGAACAAATTTTCCAGTATCATTTCCTAGGCCTTTCTTGATATGACCGGAGAGCAGCTGGATAGTCTAGAGGTTACGCCTACGGCTGTAACAACTAGACTGGGGGGACATGATGACGTATAGTCCCCAAACCGGGTCATGGGCCCGGCTCACGGGTACTACCCGTATCCGGCCCATCACAGATGGGTGGATAAATGTCATTCAGGCTTATGGGCTTGAGTGAACAGTGCCCGCACATGTGTGCGGCCCACGGCCCAAGGCGCCCGACATAAGATCAGACAGAATAATATTCTGTCTAGGTATATCTTAATCCTAATACGAAGAGATATTCATTACTAGAATTAGAAGATAACAATCATTCTAAATTTTGGTGCTTATCTCTTCCTTGGGGTCGAAGGATCAGTGAAAGCCCACTGGGGTTTCACTGCCTATAAAAGGAACCCCCAAGGGTTCCACAAAGGTATTACGACTTATACTCTAAACTCACATATAACCCTAAACCAATTACTTACTCTCACGCCGGAGTCAAATCGTGGGAAACCTTCCCACGGTAAGCTTAACGCGTGTTGTTTAGTGTGCAGGATCCCAACCAGACGATTCACTTGGTGCAGGAGCCGGAGCCCAGCCAACCCGAATTAAGCCTAATTCGGGTCTAGCAAGGATCAACCAACTTTTGCATCAACATTGACTACGTACCCAAATGGGTTGAAGCGAAGTCTCTCCCTACGAACGATGTGAGGGTGGTTGTGAACTTTTTGAAGCATCTTTTTGCTCGATTCGGTGTTCCTCGTGCTATCATCAGTGACCGTGGGACTCATTTTTGCAATAATCAATTTGCTCGAGTCATGGCTAAGTAAGGTGTCAATCACCGTCTTTCCACCGCTTATCATCCTCAAACAAATGGTCAAGCCGAGATATCTAACCGTGGATTGAATCGAATTCTTGAGCGTACTGTGGGAGAGCATGTGCCTCGTGGGCCGATAAGTTAGATGATGCTTTGTGGGCTTTCGGTACCGCATATAAGACGCCGATTGGTTGCACTCCATATAGTCTTGTGTACGGGATGGCATGCCACCTCCCTATTGAGCTGGAACATAAGGCGTACTGGGCCTTGAAGTGGGCTAATTTTGATATCAACAAAGCCGGCGATCTTCGGAAGATTCAACTCAACGAGCTCAATGAACTGAGGAATGAAGCCTACGAGAATTCTTTGATCTACAAGGAGAAGACCAAGATCATTCATGATTCAAGGATTAAGAACCGAGAGTTTCACGTTCGTGATCAAGTTTTACTCTTTAACTCTCGGTTGAAGATCTTCTCGGGCAAGCTGAAGAGCCGTTGGTCTGGTCCATTCTCCGTCGCCAAAGTCTTCCCCTATGACACCATTGATCTTTCTCAACCAAATGGGCCTAATTTTAAAGTGAATGGCCAGCGTGTCAAGCTGTACTTTGGTGAGGACATCTCTCATGAGATGATTCCATCCCTCACCACGTTTCCCTTGAATTAGTTCTAGGTCGAGTCAGGCTCATGACTCGGTTATCAAAAACAAGCGCTGCTCGGGAGGCAACCCGTTGATCTATCCTTTACCGTTTTCATAATAAGTGTAGGGGGAGCCCCGTATGTGTTTGTTGTCTTGTTTCTTATGATGTGCAGGGATTAAAGCTTCAAAGATCCATTCTCGATGACTTTTGACGAACCGTGATCCCGCGTACCCGTTTTCCCGGTTCTATCCTAAACTCTCGTGATTCAATATTTGATATCTTATATGTTCACATTGAAATCACTATAGTTGTCCTTTCCTTAGCAAGATTTAACCAACTGCACAATGTCCTAAGTGTAGGGGAGTTTACTCCCACATGCTTAAACATTGAGGACAATGTTTATATCAAGTGTAGGGGGGACTTCTATCGTAGTAAGTGGTCTTTCCATGAATTTGCCCTCATTTTAACCGGAAAATTTGCTTTTTCGACATTTTTCAAAATTTTTAATCTATTTTGGCCTAGTAGTATTTTCCTTTGTTATGGTTATTTTCTTTCTTTGTTAGTATAAATTTTAATAAAGTGGTTTTCGTTTTTCAATGTTGTGAATATTTTGACTCAACCCGAGTTTACTTATCCAAGTTTACTCTAGCTAGTATCCTTAACGTGTTTAAGTCAAGTTTTGCTAGGCTTTTATATAGGGAACTTTAAAACGCGAAAGTCTTAACTCTCAAGGGTTAAGAACAAGAACTTTTCGCAAGCTCCTATAATTGATCCTAGAAAGTCATTTATCAAGGGAACTTTAAAATGCGAATTCTAAACTTGAAAAAGTCTAAGAAGACGCAAGATCCTATAGATGACTTGAAAACCCAAAACTTTGATTTAATTGGCTAAGCATCCACAAGTCTCATTCCTTGAGATTTTAAATTATGGAGAACGAGAGATGATAGAGTCTATTATAAGTTTGGTATTCTTTCGTGAATTTATGTGAGTTGATTATAAGCTTTTTCTCCCATCGCTTGCTAATACATTTATCTGCAATAAATAAGGTTGTACTATTTGAAAAGTTACTTAGCTTCTAGCACAAGATCGTTTAAAAGTTGCTCGGTATTAATTAGAGTTCATAGTCAAGGCATAACTTATTGAAGCGGGATGCGAAGATTGGCGAGTCTGAAAAGGTCCTAACAAGACATGAGGGCTACATTTTGTTGCTAAAGATCCAAAAGTTATGTGAAGAATCATTTATCGAAAATAAATATGAAGGATCGAGACACACGACGAAAAGCAAGTACTCCCCTAAAGATCATGGATAAATCTAATCCAAAAAGACCCTAACAAGGTATGAGGATAAATAGATCCAAGTCCTAAAAGGAGGCGGATCGTTGTATATCAAAGTCCAAAATAATGATTGGAGAAAAATGAAGAAGTCGTGGTCCGTATATGAAGAATCTCTCAAAAAGTTCAAGCGAATAAATTCCTAATATGAAGAGAAGACCATAATTTCAAGAACGTCTCTCAAGATTCGAAGTATGAATTCGCTGCCAAATATCGGTCCGAGAAAGGTCTCAAATCGTGAAGCAAGTTATGCCAAGATACTTGGAGGGGTGACCTCATCATGCAATTAGAGGGGTTGCCTCTAATTAATATAAGTTTGGGTAGGAGGGATCAGCTCCTTGTGAAGGATGCAAGGCACACACCACATGCACCTGAATAATCTGTTAAAACATGTAACCTAGGATGCACCTAATAAGTGTGAAAACACTTATCCTTTTACCACTTATTTCCAATAATAACAAGACCAAAACGTGTATTTTATGTCGTAAAAGTCGGAATTATGCGTGGTTTGTGTTTTTATTGTGTTTTAGGATAAAAATATGAAAAAGGGAGAAAACACGGGCTATCACGGGCTTTTATCGAAGAAAACGACAAAAGACGAAGTCAAAAGATCAAGAGTGTAAAAAGAACGGAAGTCCAAGGCCTATTCTGAAGATTAATCGAAGAAAAAGTCTAAAGACGGAAGTTTAATAAAGTCGAAGAACTCAAGTCTAATAGAAGAAGAAAATTATAAGACAAGTTTAATTTATATCGACAAATCCCGAGACGACGTCAAGAAAGACAAAGAATTTTAATCGAGTCGAGACGAGAAGAAAGAAAGAAGGAAGCAACACATGCACTCCCCACCTCCTATATATACCCTCCTAATGTCACATTAGGAGGGAGTTAGTTAAAAATGTAGCTAGTTTACTTTTCTTTCTTTTAGTTTACATTATAGAGAGAGAAAGTGTTTAACTTTCTCACACTAGAATTTCATCTTTTCTTTCCTTTCATGTTTAAGCTTTAGTTTAATCTTGTATTTTGAAATCTTTAATCTACAAGTTCAAGTTAAGTTTTTCATATTCAATCTCTTTCTACCTTTCTTGATTTTTTTATTTTTTTTATCCGTTATAATCTTTAATTGTGCTTAAATTTGACGTTTATGTGATTAAAAAGTTTATCTTTTTAATCCTATATAAGTCTTCATACGATTAAGCTTATAGCTTGTTATGCTTTTTGCCTTATTTAGTATCTAGCTTATTGTCTTTTAAGTTTCCTTAAAAGTTTAGTGTTTTTAAAGTTTGATTTATAAAGTTTGCTTAATTCGTGTTTTGAAAGTTTTCAAGTTTATGCTTGTTTTTATTAGGTTAAGATTTGATTAAGTGCTTATTCATCTTGCTTATTTTGGCTTATTCATTTTTGGCTTATTTGCTCTTTGATTTCAATCGTATCATGCTTAAGGGTTTTACCAGTTACGATCCAGTAAGTGTGATCGCATAAACCCCTAGGGTTTCTACTTGTGATCCCTTGCTGCGATCAAAGCTAAGATCACCAAGTACGATCACTTGGGTGCGATCACTCATTGCGATCGCTGACCACGATCACTTGAGTGCGATCACTCGCTGCGATCACTTGGTTGCGATCGGGGCCACATTTCTAATTTCCATCGCATTGAGTGCGATTGCTTGACCACGATCTAAGCTACGATCGATTGTTACGATCGTAGGCTACGATCACTTGGTGCGATCACTTATTACGATCTAAGCAGGTTTCCTAAAATAGAAAGTTTCCAAAAATAGAAATTTTTCAAAAATAGAAAGTTTCCAAAAATAGACTAACTGCTTAAAATAGATAAGTTTCTAAAAATATAAAGTTTCCAAAAATAGTAAGCTTCCTGAAATAGAAAGTTTCCATAATTAGAAATAAGCTGGATTAATAAGCTAATTAGATAAGCTTAAGTTTTACTAATTAATTATACTAGGTCATGTGATTAATAGTATATTTTATTAATTATAACAAGTTAACTAAATAAACTATATGTTATACGATTTAATTAAATATAATCATGATTTAATTAAATTAAAGTGTATGTAATACTTAGGTTAAAACATTTATTAATATTTATATTAATATAACCTAAGTCATGTAAATTAATTAATTATATGTCATGTTTTAATAATTAATTAATTACTATAGTCTACTTTACATAATTAAATACTTAGGTTAAAATCATGTATTATTAAATGATAATAATAAACCTAAGTCCATGTTTTAATTAAAATAATTATATGCCATGTTAAATTAATTTAATTAAGTTGTAAGTAAATGTACTTGTAAAAATAATAAACCGAACCCATGTATTATTTTTCTTAAAAACATGTTGTGAACCAGACCCGTGAACCCGTCGAACCAAAACCCCACCGAAAACAGTGGCAAACCGGCCTAAGCCAGTTTCCCCTGCTTGCGGTTAGGCTGCCACCGGCTGTGCGCTGGTGGTCTTGTCCTTCGGCCAGCCGCTAACCACATCGGGTTCCCACCGACTGTGTGTCGGTGGTTCCCCCTGCTTGCGGCGAGTTCCCCCTGCTTACCATAATTAGCCACTGGCTTTAGCCAGTGGTTGGGGCTGTGGCTGCCGCGACCTAAACCGAACCACAAGACACCCCCGATGCACGTCGGGGTGTCTTGCTTCCCTGTTGTTGACCGAAACCCACCACCGAGACATGAGTCTCGTGTGGTGGTGCGAACCAAACGACACCGAGAGTCATGAGACTCTCGCTTTGTGTGGCGGCGAACACCAAACCCGAAAACAACCTTTTATTATTTACCCACCATGGTTTTACTTGTTTTAGTTCTTGTTTTAATTTAATTTCCCATGATCACATGTTCATAAAACATAAAAGAATTAAAAAGAAAGAATTTTTTGATTACCAAAACACGTGGAATCAATAGATCTTGAATACATTAACATGTTCTTGTGATTTGTTAAATAAAAAAATCAACCAATCCCCTTGTTGGATTGATGTAGCTGTCGGCGTAAGGGAGAGAGAAAGAGGTTTTAGGGTTTTTATTTTTCTAAAAATTTACTGTGAATGAATAATGTTTTACATTATTTGTTTACTTAATAAAAACAATGGGCTGGGGCCCTCCTTCCTTGTTGTGACGCGGCTTGTAGGGCCCACAAAGGGAAACCCGTAACTTTCTCGTGTTCTAAATTATTACGTGTTCATGTGTTCGTATTTACGTGACGTTATTCTTAAATATTCGTGTAATTATATATATATACTTGTACGTAGTCGTAATAATAATTACGTAAATACATAATTATACGTTCGTGATTCTTACGTTCATGATTTTATGTTCATGATTTAATTATTACTGATAATAATTATTGTGCATTTATACATACTTAATACTTATCGTGTAATAATATGTACGTAGTTCTTGTAATTTATGTTCATGAAACGTATTCATGTTATAAAAGGAAAGTTTTAATTATGTACATACGATTATAAGGGTACTATTCATGGTAAAAGGATACGGGTTTTACACAAAGCATAACCCAAACCTTGGAGTCCTAACTCTAGCTCTGTGAGGGGAAGGGTAGTTATACCATCAACATCATCAAGATGCAAAGCTTGGTGAACCAAAGCTTCAGTAACCACCCAAGGAGCCCCATGAACAGTAGTAGTCAATGTAATCACTCTATTAAATGTTTTGGAACTAACAATGTTCCAAACTACTTAATGTGTGTGATAGAGACGAGTGGAGTATGTTAAAGTGCATACCTTAAAGGAGACGCATTCAAATACACAATCATCTAAGTGTATTGGGGATGCAAAGTATTATCAGCCTCCAAGTAAGCCACCATGTTATGTTGGCTTCTGAATCCCAATTCCACTTGAGCAGGTTTAAACTTTGGTGCCATGAAGATTGATTTTAGGAAAACTGTGATATGAAAATAATGGGAGATATGAAGGTTTGAGAGATTTTAGCAGACAAGAAATAGCAGTTACCCTGTTTGAAAGAAAATAGCCATATTTATAGGAGAGGTAAAAACATACGATTGGTTGAAAAATGAGGCAGTTATATTCAAAAAGTAATCATGACAATCTTGAAAAATATATAACTTATCTCATACATTAATTAAAAGTTACCAACTCGCTAAAATTGCGGCCCATATTTTCGTCAAAAATAAAAACTAGGTAGGACCCAATGTTTTTCAACGGTCAAAAAGTAAACATCAGCGTCTAACGGCTATATTCTTGTCATCGTTGAAATTTTGCCATGTCAGCGTTTAAATTGGTCTTATCAGCGTTTGAAAATAAAACATGTCAGCGTCCAGAAATAAAAAATAATTAAAAATAAAAGGACCTTAACAAAGAAGTTTACCCTAGTGAAGATAACTCTTAGACTGAAAATGACTATAGGGTGGAAAGCACTGTCCAATCATGCACCCTTGCTTAAGCAAGATAGACATAATTGTCCTCAAGTGTCCCTTGCTAACAAAAGTTCTTAACAGTGAAGTTACCTCATATAAACCCTTTGTAACTTCCCAGGTAAGCCCAATAAAAACGTTCACCAAGTCTCCCAACCGACCAAACCCAATTCTAGGCTAAAATGTCTTGGCAGCGTGCACAATATATCAACTTTGCATGCTACAGTGCCTCACGAATTAGAAAACTAAATCGTACTCACAAGTGGACACAATCTAGAATTGTGATAAGAGTATTCTAAGAATACCCAAAATCCTAAAGGTTTCCTAAACCTCCTCTTAAACTATGATATACGAAGTTTGCAAAATAAAAAGTATGTGACAAAAATTTATGTCAAGATAGGAATGTAAACATTCCAACCATCATACATAAACTTTAACACATTCCTTATAAGCTCCAAAGATCCATAAGCAACTCTGTATCCAGTTGTACAATGCTCATAATGCCTGCATGATTAGATCAAAAACCACAAAACTAACATATTGTTGTCAGCGGCCATTTTAACACTTGTCAGCGTTCAAATAACCTTTGTCAGCGTTAGAAAAATAAAGTGGAAAACCTACTCTTTTACAAAGACTAATAACAGTACACATCCTGTACAAACTATACAATGATTTCAAAAACACATTTAGGTGAGACTGATCATTCCAATACTTGTTACCAAGTACTGGAACCTCCCAACATCAAAAGGTTTAGTTAAAAGATCAGCCACATTTTCTTCTGTGTCTACCCTATCTGGATGTATTAAACCTTTTTCAAAACAATCTCTTATAAAATGAAGCCTAATTTCTATGTGTTTTGTTTTAGAATGATGTACACGATTCTTAAAAATGCATAATGTATTTTTATTATCTACAAACATCTTGGTATGCATAAAATTATACCCATAATCCAATAGCTGGTTTTGTATCCATAGGACTTGTCCATAACAAGCAGCTGCAGCAACATATTCTGCTTCAGTTGTAGAGTTGGCCACCGCTGTTTATTTCTTGCATTGCCAAGATATCAATCTGCTCCCAAGAAATTGGCATCCACCAGTTGTAGATTTTCTATCAAACTTATCACCTCCATAGTCACTGTGTGAATAGCCAATAAGCTCCAAGGGAGAATCTTTAGGATACCATAATCCCAAGGTGGGATAACACCTAAGGTATCTAAATATCCTTTTGACAGCATGAAGATGACACTCTTTGGGAGTCACTTGATGGCGTGCACATGCACATACAACAAACATGATGTCAGGTCTAGAGTATGTAAGATACATCAATGAACCAATCATTGATCTATAATGCCTGACATCTACATCTTTTACATCTCCAGTCTTTCCCCAGGGGTGTTCCCTATCAATGGGTGTGCTAGCCCGTTTTTCATGTGGAGAAAAACCAAACTTCTTGAAGATCTCAGCTACATACTTGTCTTGAGAGATAAAGATAGCATCTTCTTTCTGTTGTACTTGTAAACCTAGAAAGAAGTTCATCTCTCCCATTGCACTCATCTTGAATTTGTCTGTCATGAGCTTGGAAAAGTCTTCACTCATCTTTGGATTTGATGAATAATAAGTAGATTATATTAAAGTTGAAATCGTCTCGACTCGATTCGAATTGATCACGGTTAAAAGTGCGACTCATTTGTTCTTGGTGTGAAGAGCAAATGTCGTTGATTAACTAAAAATAAAAATGAAAACTTTAAAAATTAGAACTTAATAAAAAGTAATCTTGAAAATAAACTAAGACAAATCAATTTCAAAACTAAGTTTAATAAAAATGGCGGGAAAAATAAATGCTTGAAAAATAAAATAATTCGGGAAACAAAACAAATTATAAATCGGAATATGAGAAAATTAGACCTAATTCGGAATGCCCAAAATTGACATAAGTCGGAATATAAACTTGCACACAATTCGGGAAACTAAGAAAATGAACCAACACAATCTCGAATATATAGAAATCAAGTAATCAGGAATTTGTGATTTACACACAATCCAGAATGTGATAGTATTGCTAATCTGGAATCAAAGTTCTTTCAATAATCCGGAATAATACTTAGTTTACTATCCGGTATCCAAAATCACCCTCTAATCCGGATTGCAACTTATAGACTCAATCCGAAATCCTAAAACTCAACACAATGAGGAATGTTTTAAAACAGGAAGTAATTTGGAATGAAGATACCAAACTCAATCCGGAATCATAGCTTTTGAACTAATCTGGAATGGAGATCAAGAAGTAATTCGGGAAACTATTTTAATGTAATCCAGAATACTGAATTTTTAAGTAAGTCGGAATAAAGAGTTTTAGAACAGTTCGGAATAAGGGTTTATAAAACCCGGATAAGAAAAATAAGCTAAATCTAAATAAGCACTTAACCAAAAACTTAACCAGACTAATTTTAAGAAAAAGCTAATAAGCCACAAATTTAAAACTATAAAAACAGTAAATAAACAAAATATTAAAAATCAACTTTTAAAAGATTTAAACTAATAAAACCACTTAATTAAAAATAAACTAAACACTATTAATCAATAAGCACAATAAGCTAAAACATCAAACACACCAAATTAATAAGAACAATCACATAAGCAAATCAATCAAACAATCAACATGATTAAACAAACTACATGATTAATCAAACCAACCACAAGATTAAGATTAAGAAATGAAGAATGAGAAATACTTAATAAGCTTGAATTAATGAAGATTAAGATTCAAATACAAGATTTAGAATGAAAGATAAATCAAACTTGAAAGAGAAAATTTAGAGAGAGAAAGTATTAAACACCTACTCCTAATTACCTTCTTAAAAACTAAAAATTAACTAACTCCAAAATGAACTATTAGGAGACTATATATAGGGGAAGGGAAGTTGGTGTTGATGCTTCCTTCTTTCTCTTGTCTTCTCGTCTTTTTTAAATAACTCGACTTTCTTAACTTTGTCTCGGGATTTTTCGATAGATAAAATGAACTAATCTTCTAATTTTCTTCTTTTATTAGACTTGGTTCTTCGACTTCGTTAAACTTTCGTCTTTAGACTTTTTCTTCGATAAATCTTTAGAATAGGCCTGTGACTTCTGTTCTTCTTGCACTTTTGATCTTTTGACTTCGTCTTTTGTCTTTTTCTTCGATAAAAGCCCGTGAAAGCCCGTGTTTTCTTCCTTTTTCATATTTTTGTCCTAAAACACAATAAAAAGATAAACCACGCATAATTTTGAATTTTACGACATCAAATACACGTATTGGTCTCGTTTTTACTTGTTTTAAGTTGTGAAAGGATAAGTGTTTTCACACTTATTAAATCCTCTACACTTGATCATTGCAATGCCCTCATGCAATGCATAATTTCAAAGCATAGTTTAACATTCTCCATCATAATTAACCCACCTTGGCCTTTATTAAACACGAGACACCAAGGAAACTTAAAAAGATAGACAATTACAAAATGTTAGAAAGGAGAAACAAGTAAAAAAATCTAAGACTTGCATTAGGGCTTTGGTGTCATGAATGTTTATCATCCTCAAGTTTCACGTTCCCCATACTAAGCTTAAAAACGAGATCATTGTTATTATAAGTTAGTAAAGCTAACACTCACTCAAGTGGCTCAATTATTCACTTAGACTCCCTTATTCCTAGGTGTATCTCTTATATTTTATTGTTGTCTTGAATGATCACGAGGATGCATTGTTGACTTATCTCGATAGCTTATTAGGCCGAAAATAAAGTAGGACGATTTAATCAATAGTTAGCTAAAGGACAAAATCTTTTAAAACTGCTTCTCGAAACCTCATAAAGTTCATATCTTGGCATAACTCGTTTCACGATTTGAGACCTTTCTCGGACCGAAATTTGGCATTGACTTCATACTTCGAATCTTGAGAGACGTTCTTGAAATAATGGTCTTCTCTTCATAATAGGAATTTCTTCACTTGAAGTTTTTGAGAGATTCTTCAAACTTGGACCATGACTTCTTCATTTTTCTCTAATCATTATCTGGGATTTTGATATACAACGATCCGCCTCCTTTTAGGACTTGGATCTATTTATCCTCATACCTTGTTAGGGTCTTTTCGGATAGACTTCTCAATGATCTTTAGGGGAGTATTTGCTTTTCGTCGTGTGTCTCGATCCTTCATATTAATTTTTGATAAATGATTCTTCACATCACTTTGGATCTTTAGTTACAATTTTAGCCATCATGCCTTGTTAGGGCCTTTTTGGACTCGCCAATCTTCGCATCCCGCTACAATAAGTTATGCCTTGGCTATGAACTCTAATTAATCCCGAGAAACTTTTAAAAGATCTTGTGCTAGAAGCTAAGTAACTTTCCAAATCCTACGACCTTACTTATTGCAATTATATTTATTAACAAGCGATGGGAGAAAAAGCTCATAATTAACTCACTTAAATTTATGAAAGAATACAAAACTTATAATTGACTTTATCATCTGTCGTTCTTCACAATTTAAAATCTCAAGGAATGATACTCGTGGATGCTTAGCCTATTAAATCAACGTTTTGGGTTTTCAAGTCATCTATAGGATCTTGCAACTTCTTAGACTTTTTCAAGTTTAGAATTCGCATTTTTTAAATTCCCTTGATAAACGACTTTCTAGGAACAATTATAGGAACTTGCGAAAAGTTCTTGTTCTTAAACTTGTATGAGTTAAGACTTTCGCGTTTAAAGTTCCCTATATAAAATTCTAGCAAAACTTGATTTAAACACATTAAGGATACTAGCTAGAGTAAACTTGGATAAGTAAACTCGGGTTGAGTCAAAAGATTCACGACGGGCCTAATATATCAAAGACATCTAAACTTGTTAAAACCATTTTATTTATTTTTCTTCTCTTTTGACTTTATTCTTGAAATGGAATATATACATAAGATGAGATGACAAAAGGAAAGAACATAAAAGAAAATAAATGAAAAATACTACAAGGCCAAAATAGATCAAAAATTTTGAAAAACGTCGAAAAATTAAATTTTCCGGTTAAAAATAAGGACATATTCATGGAAAAGCGGACTTATTACTTCGATAGAAGTCTCCCCTACACTTGATATAAACATTGTCCTCAATGTTTAAGCATGTGGGAGTAAACTCCCCTACACTTAGGACATTGTGCACTTTGTTTAAATCTTGCTAAGGAAGAGACAACTAAAGTGATTCCCATTTCAACATTTATCGATAAATTATTGAATCACAAGAGTATAGGATAGAACCGGGAAGACGGGTACACGGGATCACGGGTCATCAAATATCATCAAAAGTGGATCTTTGAAGGCTTTAATCCCTGCACATCATAATAAATAAGACAACAAACACCTACATGGCTCCCCCTACACTTATTATGAAAACGAGTAAAAAGGATAGATCATCAGGTTTCCTCTCGAGAAGCGCTTGTATTTGTTAACCGAGTCATGAGCCTTACTCGACCCAGAACTAATTCAAGGGAAACATGGCGAGGGATGGAATCATCTCATGTGAGGTGTCCTCTCCAAAGTACAACTTAACACGTTGGCCATTCACCTTAAATTTTGGCCCATTAGGTTGAGATAACTCAATGGTGCCATAAGGGAAGATTTTGGCGACGGTGAATGGACTGGACCAACGGCTCTTAATCTTTTCTGAAATGATTTTCAACCGAGAGTTAAAGAGTAAAACTTGATCACCTATGTGAAACTCTCGGTTCTTAATCTTGGAATCATGAATGAGCTTAGTTTTCTCCTTATAGATCAATGAATTCTCATAATCCTCATTCCTAAGTTCATTAAGTTCATTGAGTTGGATTTTCCTAAGATCACCGGCTTTGTTTATGTCAAAATTAGCCCATTTTAAGTCCCAATAAGCCTTATGCTCCAACTCAATGGGGAGGTGGCACGCCTTTCCGTACACAAGGCGATAAGGGGTACAACCTATAGGTGTCTTATAAGCGGTAGGGAAAGCCCACAAAGCATCATCTAACTTATCGGCCCATGAGGCACGATGCTCTCCCACGGTACGCTCTAAGATTCGCTTAAGTCCACGGTTAGAGAACTCGGATTGACCATTAGTTTGGGGATGATCCGCGGTGGAAAGATGGTGATTGACACCATACTTAGCCATGACTCGTGCAAATTGATCATTGCAAAAATGAGTTCCGCGATCACTAATGATAACACGAGGAACACCGAATCGAGCAAACAATTGTTTCAAAAAGTTAACAACCACCCTCGCATCGTTCGTAGGTAAAGCCTTTGCTTCAACCCATTTGGATACGTAGTCAACATCTACGAGGATGTACTTGTTCCCTTTGGATGATGGAAATGGCCCCATAAAGTTGATGCCCCATACGTCAAAGATTTCACATTCTTGGATGAAATATTGAGACATCTCATCTTTATGTGTGAACTTGCCTTGTATTTGGCAAGCATCACAATGCTTAACCATTTCATGAGTGTCATGATAAATGGTGGGCCAATAGAAACCAGAGTCGAAAACTTTCTTCGCGGTATACTTAGGACCAAAGTGACCACCGGTGGGTCCTTTGTGGCAAGCTTCAAGTATTAGTACAGCTGTCGGCCCATCAACACACCTACGAATAACAAGATCCGCAGATTGCTTGAAATGATAAAGGTCGTCCCAATAATAGTGTTTAATATCCTTAAAGAATTTTTTTCTTTTGTTGGGACGTTAACCCTTCCATAAGAACACCACCCGCTAAAAAGTTTGCAATATCCGCAAATCATGGGGTATCGTCAAGATTGGAGTTAATAGACATTAAGGCCTCATGGGCAAAGTATTCATTAATCTCTTGATTAGGAAGTTCCCCTTGATAAGGATCCTCGAGTCTACTAAGATGATCCGCGGCTAGGTTTTCCGCTCCTTTTTATCACAAATTTCGATTTTAATTTCTTGGAGGAGCAAAACCCAACGAAGGAGTCTCGATTTAGCATCTTGCTTGGTCAACAAGTATTTCAATGCGTAATGGTCGGTGTAAACGATGGTGGTGGAAAGCACAAGATAGGGGCGGAATTTCTCAAAAGCATGCACTACGGCTAAAAGCTCCTTTTCAGTAGTGGTATAATGCAATTGAGCCCCCATCATTGTCTTGCTAGCATAATGGATTGGTTGGAAGTGTTTGTTAACTCGTTGACCTAAAACCGTTCCTATCACAAAATCACTAGCGTCGCACATGAGCTCGAAAGGCAACTCCCAATTTGGAGAGACTAAGACAGGTGCCTTAGTTAGTTTACCTTTAAGATGTTCGAAAGAATCGAGACATTCTTGAGAAAAGATGAAAGGAGCATCCTTTTCTAAGAGATGAGTCATTGGTCGAGCTATCTTAGAGAAATCTTGGATGAAACGACGATAAAATCCCGCATGACCTAAAAAACTCCTAACTCCTTTGACGGTGGTAGGTGGAGGTAACTTAGCAATGATGTCAACTTTAGCACGGTCGACTTCGATACCGGCTTTTGAAATTTTGTGACCGAGGACAATGCCTTCTTTTACCATGAAATGGCATTTTTCCCAATTAAGAACTAGACGAGTGACTTCACACCGTTTAAGCATACGTTCTAAATTGGCAAGACAAGAAGAGAAAGAATCACCATAGACCGAGAAATCGTTCATAAAGACTTCCATAGTTTCTTCAACCATGTCATGGAATATAGCCATCATACACCTTTGGAAAGTCCCAGGAGCATTGCATAAGCCGAAAGGCATTCTTTTGTAAGCAAATGTTCCATAAGGACAAGTGAATGTGGTTTTCTCTTGGTCTTTTGGATCGATAGGAATTTGAAAATACCCGGAGAAACCGTCTAAGAAGCAATAGTAGTCATTACCCGCTAAACGGCTCGAGCATTTGATCCATGAAAGGAAGAGGAAAATGATCCTTACGAGTGGCATCATTGATCTTGCGATAGTCTATGCAAACTCGCCAACCCGTTACAAGTCGAGTAGGAATCAACTCGTTGTTTTCATTGGGAACAACATTTATTCCGCCTTTCTTAGGCACACAATGGACGGGACTAACCCATGGCGAATCCGAAATAGGGTAAATCATTCCGGCATCTAGAAGTTTGATAACTTCTTTCTTAATTACGTCATGAATTTTTGGATTAACCCTTTTTTGACTTTGGATTGCGGGTTTAAAGTCATCTTCCATGAGAATTTTATGAGTGCAAAAATTAGGATCAATTCCGCGGATGTCGGAAATTTTCCAAGCAATTGCTTTCTTATGATTTTTGAGCACTTCGATAAGTCGAGATTTTTCATCCTCTTTTAAGTCCTTTGCAATGATGACGGGTAACTTCTTATTGTCTTCTAGGAAAACGTATTCTAAATGAGACGGTAAATCCTTAAGCTCTAAATCCGGAGGATTGTCGGTGGAAAGCTTAATCAAATTCTGATCATCGTTTGTAACTTCCTTAGGAGTAGGTGGAGAAATATGGTCCTCATTGAGAAGTTTCTCAATGGTACGAATGTCTTCTTCCCAATCGGAGGGAGAATCGTCATATTTTAAGTCCATATCCCCTAAACTTGCTTCAAATTCTTTTAAAAGAAAGTCACTTTCTCCAAATGGAGTCAATGATGGAGAAATAGAAGCTACGTTCTCAACATGAGGTAAAGGAGAAGTCCCGCGCTTACAAGCCTCGTAAAAATGTTCTTCGCATGCTTCGTCGAGCACATCGCTGAAATTCATAGAGCGGGGCTCATCGGGACGTTTGAAAAGTTTACCCATGCTAAAGACGATTTTATCATCCTCGACCCTTATGATAAGTTCACCCGCGGCTACATCAATCAATGTACGCCCGGTTCTCAAGAAGGATCGTCCTACAATTAATGGAACACGGGGATCTATTTCATAGTTGACGAAGACAAAATCGGCAGGGAAAGTGAATTTGTTGACTCCAACGAACACATCCTCGGCTATCCCCACCAGATAAGCAACCGAACGGTTAGCTGATTCCAATGTCATACAAGTGGGGACCAGCTCGGGTAAAGATAATTGCTTCCACATAGATAATGGCATAAGATTGATACTCGCACCGAGATCCGCCAAAGCCATACAATTCTCTACACCCGGAAAATTGCAAGGAATAAGGAATCAACCGGGATCTCCTAACTTAACCGGAATTTTTCTCAAAAGAACGGCGGAACAATTCTCATTCAATTGGGTATTGGCAATATCGAGCAACTTTTCCTTATCACTTAAAAGATCCTTAAACATCTTAGCATATTTAGGCATGTGAGCGAGAGCCTCGGCAAAGGGGATATTTTCAATTGTTTGAACATTTTCAGGAAGTTCGAAACTTGAATATCATCCTTATTCTTCAATTTCTCTTTCCACAACCTTGAGGGATAAGGTATATTGGGTTGAGATGAAGGCTTTGGAATGGATTGCTCACTCACATCCTTGGGTGGAGGACGGGTAGAAGTGGAAGGTGGAGGAACCGGTTTTAGAACCGAAGGTGTGGTATAAACTTGAGGTATAGGAGGGACATAAGGTGTAGAAGAAGGCATAACGGGTGGTATTTCACAAGTAGAAGGTGAAAGACGGTAGGTAGAAGTAGATGGAATCTCGGGTCCTTGGTTAGATGGGGAATAGAAGGTCCTTTGATGGTCTTACCGCTCCTAGTAGTGGTGGCATTAACGTTGGCCCTAGGATTGGTCACGGTGTTAGTAGGGAGGGTACCTTGGGGATGAAGGGTTTGAAGCATTTGCATTAATTTCCTATCAGTCGATTCTTGCATCTCTTTCATGGTTCGCTCACGTTCAGTCAACTTTTGTAGAACCAAGTCTATTTGAGGATTATGCATTTTCATTTGATTATACCTTTGATTATTAAACACTTGATTATTAAAATCTTGGTTTTGAAGTTGTGGTTGAAAACCATTGTTGTTATGAAAACCTTGATTAAAGTTGTTATTTTGAAACCCTTGGTTTGGACCATTAAAATTCCCTTGATTATGACCATTGAAATTCCCTTGGTTTGAATTAAAATTCCTTTGATTGTTGGAAGAATTCCCTTGATAATTATTCCTTTGTTGGCCTTGGTTCCTTGGTGGGTATTGGGCATTGGTCAATTGAGGAGGGGGTCTAGCATGAGGTTGAAAACCGGGAGGAGCCAAATAATTAGTAGACCTATAAGAAAGATTATTAGCATCCCCATTTGGTTTAAAATGCACCCTCTCATTAGTGTTATAAGCATACACTTCTGGTTGAGAGGGATCACATTTTAAGTATGAATGTGGTCCACCACAAGTCTCACATGACTCATGCAAGGCATTCACTTGCACATTATTTTAAACATGTAAAGCAAGGTCTGTCATGATTGAAG